>JAREYC010000002.1:22562500-23162500 GCA_030015325.1 Cryptoblepharus egeriae
GCATTCTTAAAAAGTGACTGGTGATCTGTAATTACATTCTTGGGTAATTTCAGCTTGCAGAAGACTTTTAATATTTCGATCACTTGCTTGGATCACTGTACAGAATAATATACAAAGAGTGGTACAAATGTGAAGAACAGCAAGATGATATGTGGCAAATTATTTCTGCCTGCATTGAAAATCCATATATGCTAGATCACATCATTTCATACTATAGATGAGATATGAAATGTTTGAAGGTCCATCTGTACAAAAAAAGCAAAATATCCTCTACATGCAAAAAGAAATGGTTCTAAGAACCTGATCCTAACCTCTGCAACCAGTTCTGAAGTAGCTGCACCAAAAAATACATTTCCTGACTCCTAGGGTGGAGTTGAGGAGGGAAATCACCTGAAGATAAGTATATCTATCTACCTGAAAGAGGTATCGGTAATTAAAAAAATAATATTTGTACCTACCTCCAAGTAAGCCATCAGGCCACCTCTTTTGGTGGCATATGTCTGGAAGAACAATCCTATGCATGTCTACTCAGAAGTAAGTCTCACTGAATTCAATGAGATGAGAAACCTAATCCTAATCTTGGGCACTGCTTCAAGCTACAAAATAGCCACTGCTGTATCATGCAAGGCCAGAGCATGATACATGATAATACCCCACCCCCACTTTTCTCCACCATCTTCCCATTCCCCCAAACCTCCCCACCATCTGGCAGGGATATTTACTGCCTGACGCTCCACTCCTGCATCGTCCTAGCACTGATGCCCAGAGCCAGTTTGTGCTGACCTCTCTGCCATTGCTAGGAGTCCCTTTCTGACAGAAAGTGCTGTATGGCATTTTTATGGCACCCAGTGCTGGCAGTGGGGCTGGAGCACTGGTGAGAAGCTAGATAGGGTTAGGCTCTTTCTCCCAATAAGGTATGTATAGGATTGCAGCCTGAAGACGAAAAGGGGAAGGGAAGTTTACAAAAGAGGGTATAAAATCTGGTGTGTCCCACTGCTACAGGATTCACATCCTACCATCTCCTTCCTACACTGTTTCCTTGCCTTACCAGAAACAACCCCATTTCTCCTACCACCAACTGCACCACCAACTCACCATCACCACTGAACAGCAAAAATAGCAAAGCTACTTGTATTCTATTGTTCACAGGAGATCAAAAACATATTTTAGCCTCAGCTCTGTGAGTTAAGCCTAGTTTAAACCATATTTAAGCCTGGTTAAGTCTACAGGTAAGACGGTAAGAACATTGCTTGCACAAGGACATCCAGTTTGCCTCTTGAATGATCAGGGTATTGAATGTCACACTTCCCATCCAAACATAGTTGCCTACCCTATACGACACTGTACTGGCATCAAAAACGTTAGCCACCACACCATATTTTTTTTTCAATACCAGCATGGTATGAATGCCTTAAAAATGGGCAAGCGTAATGCAACCTGTAAGTTAAGTGTAGTGACATTCAAACATCCTGAGCACATTTTGCATGTTTTGTGCCCTTGAATAAGGAGTTTTATCTGCACAGTCCCAACAACATTCCTGTTAGAACCTCATAAATGCAAGACGTGACATTAGGAGCTATCAACATGGAAGACACAGACCGATACGACCTGTCATTTATATCGTGTTGTTAAGTCAGTCACCCCTCCATTGGGAATGTGCTAGATCTCCAGAAGCATACTATCGCATTATAGATGACATTCATGCCTGACGTGCTATTGGGTATTAAAGCCTAAAGGACAACTTGAAAGGGGATGGTCTCCTAATCTTGTCTTCACTCTTGAGAAGTTACAGGCTAAAAGGGAGCTTGTATTTAATGTCAGTGCACTCAGCAGGAAAGGAGATCAAGAATTCCAATACGATAAAAGGGTCTGTGGCTCATTCTTGCTACATAGTCATCAACCATGAAAAGGGCACCTGACGGTTTAACCCTGAGATCAGAGGTAAGAATGGTTAAGTGGTCAGCACTCAAAATTGATGCAATGTTCTGCTGTCACTGAGGTTAAAAATTAGGCCAGATTTTAAGTAATGACAAATATCATGAACTCTGGGAAAGTTAGACCTTGAGATTAAAGGTTCAGTCCTATCCTTCAAATATACCAGAATATCTATTGCCATGCATATCTCTCTTCAACAAACTCTGGCGCTGATCCTGTTCTCACTGCTACTTACCTGCACTGTTTTAAGAACTCTAATTTTTTATATATTTGTGTAGTTTTAGAGGTCCATCACTTCCAGATTCAAGTGATAGTGCTCGTGTAAATTCATAACATCAGAAGGATTTCAGGGGGTGGGGGAGAGGGATAACCCATAGGGAAACAAAGACGTCTACCGATTACATATTTCATATGGCTTAAGTAAACCGTTACAGTTAGGATTGCACTGTAAGTGATGTAAATTGGCTCTCCAGTACTGAAATCCCATTGTGTTCAATATCACTTACTCCCAGGAAAGTGTGGTAATGATTGCAGCCTTAATGGCTCCATCTAGACCTTGCAGTCTAATGCCTTAGGCAATGCATTCACCAGGTTCAGGATGTGGCCAGTTCAAGGGCAGTTTCAGGAAGGATGGGAAACAGGATGGAGAGGTTGGCTCTTGGCTGCAAACATGCATGCTGAATCCTAACTCACATTTTTCAGCCTGTCCTGCCCTGTCCTGGCCGGGTCCTCTTTTAGGACATGCAGCTACATGGCTTTTATTGGTCGCTACATTACATTTGTAATAGATACACCTTTTATACATAGGAGCAGGTAGCTATAGGATTGTAGCTCGTAGTTACCGTATTGGACTGTTAATTAAAAGTAATCAATACACACCCCTCCACAGAATGACCATCTCCCCTGCAGTAAAATTCTCTTTCTATTGCAGAAAGATAAGCTGTTGTACTATATGTGAGATAGTAATATCTGCTCATCCCTGCTTTCAGTGGTTTGGAAAAATGCCTTTCATTCACATCAACCATGTGAGAGAGATCACCATTATTTCCATTTGAGGAAGGTGGAAGTCAGAGGTCTGAGTGATGACGATGATGATGTGCCTATGATCACCCAGTAAGCTCATACCTAAGCACATATTTAAAACAATGTTAGTTCAAGCTTACTATTCTAGCTAGCTGCTAGATATATATGGGACTTATTGATTGATTGATCCTGCAGAAGTGATGCACCACTTCAGCTGTGTTCTGATACAGAAATTGTATGTTTTCTGGGTAGGGAGCAGATCATTTTGATACATCATCTAACACAATTTTGCCTATAGTTAAATGCTGAATACCAGTACATACATGTTTGTGGATACTTGTGATTCAGTTTATGTCGACTGCTGTTCTCCATATTTAAAGAATCAATACTATGTACACTTCCCTGAGAGTAAATCCAATGGAATTCAAGGGTTTTTTTAGACTAGAGTAAAAATACCTAAGAGTAGAATGTAACCGCCCAATCTTGTAGGTGGAGGCTCCTAACCTGAAGGCAAATGAATACCTCTGCATCCAGTGAGGCCACTGCTGAGGCCACTGGAGGTTTCCTCGGGGAAGCCCCAAGTCCTGCAATGGGGCTTGCAATAGCTATTGCAATAGATATTGTCCTGCAAGAGCTGATGCAGACTTGAGAACCTCCATGTCTGGCTTTTCAGCCTGACATGGAATTCAGGATTTAACAGGGCTCTGCCAGGGCTCAACCCCCCCATCCCAGTTTTTCCTCAGCCCCACTCTGCACACTTCCTGTCTCCCACACCAAAACTACCATGGATGGCTCTCCATGCAGAGCTGAGACTGGGTACTGACCAGTGGTGGGCTCCAGCAGGTTCGCACCTACTCTACAGAACCGGTTGTTAATGAGAGATAGTACATATAAAGTTTAAAAATAGCCATTTAAAAGTGGCTGCCAGATGGGCAGAGAACCGGTTGTTAATTTCTTTGAAGCCCATCACTGGTACTGACTGACACTGATCAACACTGGTGCGGCATCAGCCACCTTCTTCTCTAGGTGCCACGGACATGCCTTGTGGCATGTTTGTGGCAATCAGCACCACTGCTAGTACTGTGAAGATTGTACCATAAGACTGAAATCCTAAACACACTTACCTGGGAGTAAATATCACTGAATTCAACAAAACTTCTGATTTTTTAAAAAAATCAAAATGAGTTGGAAGTTCAAAGTTCATTCTAGGTCAGGCACTTGATCACAGCAAACCCATTGAATGGGGTCATCTATTGATTAGGTGGAGAAACAGGAAATGTGTCAGTGCACTCAATTTTGAGTAACAGCCAAGGAAAACATAGCAATCCCACCATGTGCAGATGGTTGTGCTCATGCCAGTCTGGATGGTGACCACACTGCATCTGTGGGCAGCGAATGTATGTTTATGTGTTTAGCAATATAGTGAAAGCTGATTTTTCTTTACTTACTGGTTTGGATTTATTAAATTACACAAAAGCTTGTGGTAAGTGAATTTATTATCAAAAGTAAGTAGGCTATGCTTCATTCTATGAGAGAAATTGAAATTAAATGCTATGAAAACCTTTTTTAAAAGTGCTTTTAATTGCCTGAACACTTTCTTCCTAAATGAATCCAATTATACAAATCAATGACACCATTAAATACTAATAAAATACAAGGTTCTTGGATACATTCCTGTCAGAATATATTGACATGTGTAACTTCATTGTGTATAAGATGTAAAAACAACTAACACTGTTTATATAAGTACTCAGATATAACATAAGAGCCCTACTTGATCAAGCCAAAGGCCCATCTAGTCCAGCTTCCTGTATATCAAAGAGGCCCACCACATCATGTGGCAAGGAATTCCTCTTCTTCTGTGGTAATAATTTCCTCTTCCTTTTCCAACGGAGGGAGTGGAAGTAGAGGCATTGGATGAGTGTAGGCAGGCAGAGACAGGTGGCCCCTATCAAACTGCTAACTGAAGCAACTGTTTCAGTTGGCCTCACAGATGGTCCAGCTCTGGATGATTTGTTCCAACTTGATATATTGCTGGTGTCACCTTAGGAAATATTATGTGAATAAAATGTGTCATCTTTCTTTGAGTACCAGTGGGACCTCAGTATGTACTGATCTGACTCACCACTGATACTGGGGTCCACATTTAAATGCTTTTAACAAAAAGAAATCATCGAAATTCAATTTTCTATCTTCACAATGTTAAATAATTATAAAGTCATTCCTCTAGATTCCACTATTTACCCCAAATGTTGAATAAATTTGATATAGCACCTAAAGTTCAGAGGTCTCCAAACTTTCAACTCCTTAATGATTGTAGAGGAGGGAATTGCTACATGAATGAAAAGTGAGATGAAATTTGCTGAAATTTCCTCCTTTGCACAATTGTTAAAAGTCCTGGAGACCTAAAGTTGGAGACCCCTGCTCTATATCAGTGCATTATGAGGTGATAATAGACAAGAAAGATCAGACAGGAAACCTGGAAGTGGGTTGTCCCACTGATTTTTTAAAAAAATCCACTGGAGATTCCTGAACAGAACTGAGCAGTTGTTCATTCAGACGACAATTGCTGAACAAGGTGTTAGGATTTCTGCAATTAGCTCACCAATAACAGTTTGTGACTGCTTAGGGTTGTCATATGTCCTGGAAAACTAGGACTGTCCTAGTTTTCAGGAACTGCATTTACATACTTTGCGTTTGACAGGGGGGTCCTGTCCTGGTTTTGTGGGATGAGAATTATGGCAACCCTATGACTGGGTCACATGTGTTTAAAAAATGAAAGAGCAAAACTGGCTCTAGGGCCAGTCCATAAATGTGCGCTGGCCTGCAGATGCCACCTAATATACCATTGCAATGGTGGAAAGGTGGGTTTGTGCTGGCCACTTTGGGATGGCATACAGATCTGGGAAGGAGAGAAGGGAAGAACTGAGGAGTTTGGGGGCAGAGTGAGGATAGGTATTCTAGGTGGTGGACCAGGACCGAGCAGTGGATGAAATGAGAATCCGGCACTTGGACCCACTTCTGGGTAACTGTGTAGCTGCGCTGGGTAAGCTGTGCTGCTCAGATCACTTTAGGTGATCCAATTGAGAACCAGTGGGTACAAACTGCAAGAAAGGAGATTCTGATTGGATAGCAAGAAAAAATTCCTGATGATGAGAGCAGTTTGTCAGTGGAACAGGTTGACAAGGGAGGTGGGGATCTTCACTGGGGATCTTTAAGCAGAGGCTCGACGAGCACCTGTCGGTGATGCTCTAGGAGGATTTACTGCTATAGGCAGAGGGTTGGACTAGATGACCTACTGGGTGGGACCCTTCCAACTCTATGATTCTATGATTCTAGGTGGCACCGATCCAAGCAGCCTCATGTGTATATCCTTAAAATAACTATAGTGCACATCTCTGAATTTTGCTTAAAATCTCCTAAAATGTCCCTATTCAACCCAGCATAGTCTCTAGTGGCTATTTGCTGGTGATTCTTCCTATTGGGGGCATTATTTCAGAATTTATTTTCTATGTGAACTGTTTGGTGAACATTAAGATTGAAAAGTGGCATAAAAATGTTCTTACAGCCCAATCCTATTATTGATTACACTACCAGAACAAGTGATTTGACAGCAGAACATGTGTTATCGCAACAGCAGAACATGTGTTTGACAGCAGTGATTTGACAGCAGAACATGTGTTACTGCAAACGCAATATGCTGGAGCAAGCAGAAGCCCAGTCCATGAGCTGGCAGACTGGAGACTGCTGCTGCTGAAAGTGGGTTCATGCGGGGGGAGGAGAGTTGGGAGTTGTGGAATGGGGCAGGGAAGAGGCAGAATGAAGGGGGGGGTTTGGTGGGAAAGAGGACAGATCAGTCCCAGGAAGGGGGTTGGTTCAGTGCAGGGTGACCAGATGCCAAACACAAATCCCTCTCCCAGATCTGTCAACCTTCCTGGTACTGCAGTAGCCAAGACTTCAGGGACGGGGAGGTGGGGTTGTGATAGTCTACCGTGATTCTATCCCTCACACCAGGTCCCATGTCCAGCGGTTCACAGGGTTTGAGTGCCTCCGTGTTGTGCTGGAGGGGCGAGACAGAATAGGAATTCTGTTGGTGTACCACCTGCCATGCTGCCCAACAATCTCCCTGCCTGAGCTGACTGGGGTGATCTCGAGCGTGGCGTTGGAGTGCCCTCGCCTTTTAGTGCTGGGGGACTTCAATGTCCATGCCGAGGCACCCCAAACATCTGCAGCTCAGGATTTCATGGCCTCCATGGCAACCATGGGTCTGTCTCAAAGAATATCTGCCCCTACTCATGATGCGGGGCACACACTGGACCTAGTGTTCACTGCTGGGCAGGTTGATGGTGATCTGGATGTGAAGGACATCTCCATCACCCCATTGCCATGGACAGATCACTACCTGGTGGGATTTAGGCTTTTTGCAGCCGGTAGCCTCTGCACAGGCGGGGGACCGCATTCCAAGGTCTGCCCCCGGAGACTGATGGATCCAAATGGTTTCCTGATGGCTCTGGGGGATTTTCCTGCTGCCAGAGCTGGCGACTCACCCGGCTCCTTGGCCAGTCTCTGGAACACGGAGATGACCAGGGCCCTGGATGAGATTGCTCCTGAGCGACCTTGGCCCTGCCATAGATCAAACGCAGCTCCTTGGTTTTCTGGGGAGCTGCGGGCTTTGAAACAGCAAGGTCGACGTTTAGAGCGACGGTGGCGAAAGACTCGTGTCGTTTCTGATCGGGCAGAGGCCAGGGCTCACTGGCGAGCCTACTCTGCAGCAGTGGTGGTAGCTAAAAAGGAATACTTTGCTACCACCATCGCATCCGCAGAGAACCGTCCAGCGGAGCTCTTCCGTGTGGTCCAGGGCCTACTCCATCTGGCCCCCCTCGCTGATGCGGTAGAGCACACGGAGGCTCGCTGTGGCGAGTTCACGCAACACTTTGTGGACAAGGTCGACCAGATCCGGCATGACTTGGACGCCACTTGAACAACATCCAACGATGTCCCTGGGGCACCTGTCTTATCCATCTTTTGGGATTCTTTTCAGCTTGTAGAACCTGAGGATGTGGACAGGATTCTCTGTAGTGTGAGACCATCTGCTTGCCCGCTCGACCCATGCCCAGCCTGGCTAATTAGATTGGCCCGGGATAGACTGGCCGAATGGACAGGGAGGGTGGTGAACTCCTCTCTGAGGGAGGGGGTGTTGCCGCCTGCATTAAAGCAGGCGGTGGTTCGCCCCCTCCTGAAGAAACCCTCCCTGGACCCTAAAAATTTAAACAATTATCGGCCAGTCTCAAACATCCCATTTCTGGGTAAAGTGGTCGAGCGGGTAGTAGCGTCTCAGCTTCAGAGGGTCCTGGATGAAGCTGATTATTTGGATCCCTTCCAATCTGGTTTCAGGCCAGGGTTTGGGACAGAGACTGCCTTGGTCACCTTGGTGGATGACCTATGCCGGGGAATGGACAGGGGGAGTGCGTCCCTGTTGGTCCTGCTGGACCTTTCAGCCTTCGACACCATTGACCATGGTGTCCTTCTGGGTCGATTGGCCAGGTTGGGGATTGGAGGCACTGTTTTGCAGTGGTTCCACTCCTTCCTGGCTGACCAGTCCCAGAAGGTGGTGTTGGGGGATGCTTGTTCGGCACCCTGGCCTCTTCGGTGCGGGGTGCCACAAGGTTCCATTCTATCCCCCATGCTATTTAACATCTACATGAAACCGCTGGGAGAGGTCATCAGGAGGTTTGGAGTGAGGTGTCACCAGTACGCTGATGACACCCAGCTCTATCTCTCCTTTCCTCCTGAGTCCAAGGAGGCAGTTGAAATCCTGAATCGTTGTCTGGAGGCAGTGGGGGACTGGATGAGGGTGAACAAGCTGAGATTAAATCCTGATAAGACAGAGGTTCTCCTGGTCCGGAAGTCCTCGACTCGGGTATTGGAATATCATCCCGTTCTGGATGGGGTTGCACTCCCTCTGAAGGAGCAGGTTCGCAGCTTGGGGGTTTTCCTGGATTCGCAGCTGCTCCTGGAGTCCCAGGTGGCAGCTGTGGCCAGGGGAGCCTTTACTCAGCTTCGGCTGATCCGCCAGCTGCAACCATACCTGAATCGCTTGGATCTGGCCACGGTGACCCATGCCCTAGTGACATCAAGACTAGATTATTGCAACGTGCTCTAGGTGGGGCTGCCTCTGAAGATGGTCCGGAAACTTCAACTAGTCCAGAATGCGGTGGCCCGTGTGGTTGCTGGGGCTCATCGGTTCAACTCTGTCGGGCCACTGCTTCAGCGACTACACTGGCTGCCCATTCATTTCCGGGCTGAATTCAAAGTGCTGGTCCTGACCTTTAAAGCCCTAAACAGCTTGGGTCCAGGGTATCTGAGGGACCGCCTTCTTTCGTACAATCCAACCTGTCACCTAAGGTCATCTGAGGGGGCCTTCCTGACTGTGCCGCCACTAAGAGATGTGAGAGGTGTGGCGGCCAGAGATAGGGCCTTCTCGGTGGTGGCACCCCGGCTTTGGAACTCCCTCCCCGTAGAACTGAGGAAAGCTCCCTCACTACAGAGCTTCAGGCAGAGCCTTAAAACCTTTTATTTTAAAAAAGCTTTTTAAATGGGGGCAGAGGTTGGGGGCTTTTATTTTTTATCTTTTCTGTTTTATCGTTTTTAGTCTACGTTTTTAGCTTTAATCTAATTGTATTTTTATTACGTTTTAATGTGTTTTTATCTCGATTTATTATCATATGTAATTTTAGTGGTGTTTTATTGTTTTTTAATTGTTTGGCCGTCTTGAGTTCCCCCCTGTGGGGGAAGAAAGGCGGGATAAAAATTACTTAAATAAATAAAATAAATAAATAAATGATACAATAAAGCAAAAATACTCATATTGCTTTACTTAATTTCAACACTTTTTAAATTGAAAACTTCTCTGTAAGAGCCGTTTTCACCAACAATGCACATGTGAAGTGGCTCAAAGCAGACACAATCTTATCCCAGAGACCCCAGACCTACAATACCTGTTCTCATCTCCCAAAGACATTAAAGTGTCTCAGAGCTGACCTGTTTCTGATCCAGACCCATAAGTCTCTTGCAGCATTAAAACCATGCAAGTGACTTCAACAACATTCTGATCCAGACACCCAAGAAGCTATCAATGCAGTCTCCAGCATATGAACAAGTGACTTTAACATACATACATGGTTTTGATCCAGACACCAAGACACTCTCAAAGCAGTCTCCAGCACATGAACATGCAAGTGACTTTAATATACATGGTTCTGATCCAGACACCAAGATGCTCCCAAAGCAGTCTCCAGCACAGAAGCCAACAGAACCTATGCAAGAGAGACAGGTGTGAGAGGAGGTAAGTGGGAGAGAGGTAAGTGGTGGAGGGAGGGAGGTGGCAGAGGGAGGAAGGTAAGTGGCAGAGGGAGGGAGGCAGGGGTGGGCAGATGCCGGTTCGGGCCTACTCACCTGAACTGGATCTTCCCTTTTCCCTGCCGCTGGCAAACTGCCAGTGGCAGGGAAAGGAAAAAGAGGGCGGACATGTTCACGCTGGCCACCATCTTTCCCCCATGTCTCCTCCTGCTGGAGAAGACGCACAGGGCGCATGCCTGAGTCGGCGCGCACGATGTGCGCCTCCTCCAGCGGGAGGAGACGAGTGTGTCTCCTCCAACTGGAGGACACGTACTCTGCACGCAGCAGCCTTGGCCCCACCCCGCCCCCACCCCCAACTTCCGGCGAACTGGATCTTGGGGGAGGCTCGGCCCAAGTGGCAGAGGTAAGTGGCAGAGGGAAGGATGTGGGTGGCAGAGGAAGGCAGGTGGGTGGGGGTACTTAACATTTTAGCGGCAGTTGTGCAGGCTCCTAGAGGCTGCAGCTGGTCTCTGCAGGGGCTGGGGGCAGCAGAGAAGCAATGGGGGAGCAGAGGAAGGCAGGTGGGTGGGGGTACATACCTTTTTAGCAGCAGTCGTGCAGGCCCCCAGAGGCTGCAGCTCGTCTCTGCAGGGGCTGGGGGCAGCACAGAAGCAATGGGGAGCAGAGGAAGAGGCGTGGTGGAGGAGAAGTGGCAGAGGAGGTGGCAGGGGAGTGGCATGGGGGCTGCAGAGGCAGCAGAAGGCTGAGGGGGGTCTCCAGAGGCTCCAGAGGCCACACAGGATTGCGGAGGGTGCTGCAAAAAAGGTAGGGTGGCTATGGGTGGGCGGGGCAGCCCACATTAAACTGTCCAACCAGGGGGCAGGGAGGGACCCCCTCCTGGTCTGGCCTCTTGGTTTCCCACTCTGGGAAGCCCAAAGCTGTGCACAGCTATATTTTAAATGGCTAGGAAATGCCCGGATTCCAGAGAAAGGGGTTTTCCCCCTTTCCGGTTAGACCCCCCTTTCTCCGGAGGTCTCTTGGCATTTCCAGTCAATTGGGCACCCTGGTTCAGTGGCAGCTGCACTGGCAAATTTCAGGGCCAGGTCTGTCTTCATGTCCACTCAGGACTTTTCCTAGATATATAGCTGGCACAGGTCCGAGCAGATCCACCAAACAGGCAGGGGACATTCCTATGGGAAGGGAATATTTTCTTGTGCCCTCTGTGGAACACAGCAGACACCCTGTCGGCTCTGCACAGAGAGTTGTTTGGGACTGGGTTGTCAATAATACATTTGAAGGCACTTTTTTAAAAAGGGATTTTCAATTCACAAAGCAAACTGTGGAATTCTGCAGGGAAACCAAAGGGTTTTAGAAAAACTAGAGGAATTTCCCAGGGGAGTTTTTCACATTCTCCCCAATGCACAACCCTGTTATATTCTAACTCTATTGAAAGCTTTAGGGAACTCTGAGGAAAAGAGAGATAATTTCATGTTTGTTAGCATGCAGCTAAGACACAATCCAGAGCAAATTCAGCCTGCTCTGACCTAACTGCACTCTCCTAACTATTCTGTATCCAGAGCAGAAAGTTATGCTGAACCCAGAGAGTCAGGAAGCCTGGGCTGCCCTAACTGCTCCAGAGCATGCTAAGTAATTGACACAAGGGGAAGACTTGCTCCTGAGGAGACACCCCTCAGATCACACTGAACAAGGAACAGCTGTGGTGCCTACAGTGGTGACATGACTCTGCACATCACCTGGTGCGGAGGTCTGTGCGTCATCCCTGGGATGCGCGCCCCCCCTACCTGGACTGCGCAGTCACCAAAGTTGGCACCTGCGCAGTTGTTTCTGAAGCCAACTGGCTTCAGAAAGAGTACTGTGCAGGCACCATCTCTGACACCTGCGCAGTACTTTTCTGAAGCCTTTTGGCTTCGGGGGAGACTGTGCAGGCGTCAGAGTTGGTGCCTGTGCAGTACTCTTTCTGAAGCCATTCGGCTGCCGCTCCGCCTCCTGAGTGAGGCCGAATGGCTGTGCAGAGGCGCGGACTTTCTCTGCTCTAAGGAAATCTCCTCTGAAGCTGTTTGGCATGCTCAGTGTGTTTCTGCGCAGTGCACCTCAGATGGCCGTTCAGGCCAGCTCCTCAGACAAGTGGCAGCTTCTGGCTGATTCTCCGCCTTGGAGCAGGCCTTAATGGGTGTGCTGACGCCCGGGGCCTGCCAAAGGACAGCCAAACTCCTCCGGCACATCACCCCATACGGAGCGCATCCCCAATGCAGCCCACACCAGCCACACCAGTCTGGTGACGCCACTGGGTGCCTGCCTTATAAGGAGTCCGTGATGAGATGCCAGTACATTCTACAGTGAATACAAGGGGCTTCTTGGAGTGGCCTGCTGTATCCTGAGGTTTGTGGGCAGCCATAGTTTGTTCCATATCCTGAGGTTGAGAGGCAGGGGTTGCAGCTAGGATGGCCAAGAACTCAGATTTTTGGTCAACACTGCCATTCTTACTCGGGCCTGTTCATGGACCCCTATGGGTCTACTCATTACTATACCTGCTCCTGAGGTGGTATAACTCTGAGGGCTGGAAGAGGGCATTTCTGCCTTGGAAACAGGCTCTGGATTCAGAGTAACTGCTCTGCCCTAGGCAATGCTAAACTTGCCCTCAACTTGCCTCTCCTGAGCTGCTTAGGCTGCCCCAGTTAGGGCAGAGCAGGTCCACCTCTCTTAGGGCACCCTATCTTGCCTTGCTCTGCCCTAAGCCTCTTCCAGAGTAACTGGGCTGGAGCATCTTGCAGTTGCTCCAACCTAGTGTTAGATAGGGCAACCTAAGGGCTCTTATGTGGACAGATTAGTTGCTCTAGATTGTCCGGTAACATCTATTTTTTTCTTCTTTTCCCTATGGTGAGCCCACAACTTTAGCATATTGCAGGCACTTCAGCCTTAGATTAACTGTTGTTAGCTGCATCAGATGTTAAATCAAGCAATGCCATTTACCAGTACCTGAAATTGCAGCAACATCTAGTTACTAATTTGTTCCTGTGTGTGCAAAAGCAGCTGGAAGACTGTGCCGCTGGTGTACTGAAAGAAGCATGGCTTCATGACCAATTATTTTCATGTAAGTAACAGCTTTGAGGCTGTGCTTGTTAGAAGATTTCTATGAAAGCTTTATTCATAAAAGGGGGAAAAGCTGTTAAGGTGTTAATCTAGGATTCTGGGAAGGAAAGACCTCTAATTCTGTATTGTCCAAATGACCGTTGTCATGTCTGTAAGCCCTGTTCCTGAATGTGGTTAAGCATATATTAGTTTTATTTAGTTTCAAGTGGTTTTCAGACTGCTAATCCCACTGAAGTTTCATCATGAAGACAACGATATGGCAATTTAACTGATTCATAGGCCAGTAGATTCATCTCCTGATTAATCATCTGAAAATCTTTTATGATTGATTCAGATCAGCAAGCCCTTCTTACTTAACTATTACATAAGTGTAGATTATACCGAGAGAAGCTAAATTCTTTCTTTCTTTCTTTCTTTCTTTCTTTCTTTCTTTCTTTCTTTCTTTCTTTCTTTACCATAATAAGTTGCAAAGCTTTGACACTTATAAAATGTCCCCTTTTCCTTAGCAGAGATGCAGTGTTTTCTAACAGCTGTATTTTCAGGGAAAAAAGTCAACAAAGCTATCATTACGAATATATCTTCATGCCAGGAAGAGTCACATATTGGATTTCTGCCTGTTGTACAGTTGTTAAAGGCACATAACTCACAACCTTCTTAAGTTTTGTAAAAGCATTTGCAGGGATCATAGTAAAATGAGGGACCCTTAGTTCCCAGACATGGGAAATAGGTTAAGGCTGCAATCCTAAAGACACTTTCCTGGGAGTAAGAACCATTGAACACAAAGGGGCTTACTTTTGAGTAGACATGGTAGGGATTGTGCTCTAAATTGCTTCTATAAGCTACTATTAATTATGAAAAGGAAAACTTTACACATAAAAACTAACAGAGTCTGTTGGTACCTGAAAGGTACAACACAAACTTTTGTGAAAGGTAGTCCAGGTGTCTGAAGTTAGGGTATAGGCCTTACTTAGGATCTGTATGGTCTCTCCACCTGTGGTATAAGCTGTAAAATGTAAAAGCATAGCAGCTTGAACTAAATTTCAATCAATCAATCAATCAATTTTTATTATGGCCTCAGACCAGAATAGAAGAAATTTCAAGTTTTCTGTATCCTGTTTCCAAAAACAGAAATTTCCTTTTTGTGTTTTGGTTAGTCTGCTGTTGTGCTGGTGTCCAAGTGACATCTGAGTTTCATCAGCATGACCTTTTCCAAAATTATGCCAGCATCCATATTTGTCCATAGGCAGTTTGACGTTGACACTAGCCAGTGTACATGGTGCCGGCAGTTCCAGTGCACCATGGTGCCAGTGCACCATGGTATATGGACAAACACTGGCAAATCTTAATAAAACTGGGCTTTGCAACTGGCCACTGGTTTTCATGACTGAGCAATGATTTGAACCTTGGAATTCCCTCCAACCCTACAATCCAGAGTAACAATCAAGCACACAAGAGACATTACATGTACCCAAAGTTACTACACCACCTAGTGAAAACATATGGAAAATTCATATTGCAATTCAGAGCAAATTGTTCTTACACCGTGTGAGGGGCGACGAATGACCCCCCCAGGAGGAGTTGGAGGAGGATATGATGTGGCTGGACATATCCAGGGAGGAGGGGGACCCTGATTGCCACTGCGGGCCAGCCACACGCCACACACCCCCTCGGATCCTGCCGTGGGAGCTGGAGAGACGCGATAGGGAAGCAGAGGCGATGGTGGCTGACACCATGACACTGGAGGAATGGCAGGAGATGCTGGAGCGGGACCAGAGGATGGAGGAGGAGAGGAAAAGGATGGTGGCCGGCTATTGGAGGAGAAGGAAGGCTCATGCCTACAAAAAGCCGGGGGGACTGTCATCATCCAGCTGCAGCTTGAGGAGGCCGGGCTTGGACCATGGCCCGGCCTGGTGGAGTAAAGTACCTCCCCCTCCGAGGCAGGAGGGTTGGAAGCTCCCTAGGGGGCATGGACCTTGGAGAGTTATATAAGGGGAAAAGAGTGGGAAGGCAGGAGGCGGGAAAGGAGTGGAGTGCTTGGTGCAACAGCGGGCACTTACCTGTCTTGGGATGCTTAGTTGGTGAGGAAAATACTTACCTGTTGTAAGGAAACCTCCGTGTTGAAGTTGGGACTTGTTGTTGATACTTACCTGTTGAAATCTGTAACCATGAATTGCACCCCTCGTGAAGAGGAGAGTAAAAGTGTTGTCTTAGAAATCCCACCAACCTCTCCGTGGCATTATTTCGGGGAAGATGCAGTCTTGAACGTGGGGGCTACCCCATCCACCCATATCACCTCCCCCCACCAGCATCACACACCAGAGCAAGGACACCCCATAGTTACTCTGGATTGCACCCTAAATCTAAGTTTGTATTTCCTTTGCCATACTGGTGAACCAAGTATGGCAGTGAACTTGAACAGATGGAGATGTTTATGCAGTTGAATCTAAAAGGGAAAAAGGTACACAAAAAGTACTGTCTCTGGTGCTGAACACGAAATGTTATTTCTAGAGGGAGCTTTAGACTGAGTGTCAAGAGACAGTGAGCCTGATATGCTAACTGCTAAGCTGTCTAAGCGTTGTCTGTGATGACAGCAGATGTGGAAACCAAAACAGCTGATTTTGGCCATATTGTCGCACACACACAACCATCTGGAAGTCTTAATAAAGGGCAACTAAAGCAGCATTTCTCAGTCTCTAAACAAGCTTGTCAATCCATGCCATACTCATCCACTTCCAAGCTGTTCAAACAAATTTGAAATTGTGACGATCCAGTATGCTAGTTTGCTTTTTCTAAAGTATTATTTTGTGGTTCTCTGTGCATGTAGATACTTTTACAATGTACCTCTTCTCTCCCATTGGGGTTTTTATTAGAGTTTCCTATGTAAAGCTTCACTCCCCACAGCTTTTTACTATTTTGTTAGAATTCAAACTTAAATGATGCAATAGAAGGTTTCCTTAAGACCTCACCCTCTATGCAAACAATGTTAGATAACTATTGTTGTTGAGTTATACTGTAATTGTTATTAAAATCACAATTACATTAGGGGTGCAATCCTGAGTAACTACGGGGAGTCCTTGCTCCGGTGTAAGAACAATTTGCTCTGGATTGCAATATGAATTTCCCATAGGTTTTCACTAGGTGGTGCAGTAACTACGGGTGCATGTAATGTCTCTTATGTGCACCCGTAGTTACTCTGGATTGTAGGGTATGTTACTATTGCTTTGTGACCCCAATGTTCAGTGCCAGTTCCTGAAGATGAAGCTTTGTATTTGCAGACACTGTTGATGCTGAGTGAATTTGACATCAGAGACTTATGTACTGACAGCCCACATTCACACTTTATTTATGTGAATTTAAATATATATGCTTGGCAAAAATAAATAAAAAATAAAAAGGCAGAGGGGGAAAAGTTTACCGAAATACTGATTCCAAAACTTTAGCAGCTGAAAGAGTCTTTAGCCTCGCATAAATTTTTTTCACTATATCCATAGGCCAAAATAAATACCCAGCTCTTTCACTTATTAAGTAGTTACGTTCAGGAAGTTACCAGTGTTCACAAAAGCATGGGTAAACAAAAACATCTTACACATTTGAGAACATCATTAAAAGGAATGTAGTGTGAACTAGTAATGAAAATGAGAGCTACCGCAAGCTACTGGTTCTTTTGCATGGTGCCAAATAAATTTCCTAAAAAAATTTAAAATATCCTGCAGTGCCCCATAAGTTTGGTGCAGAAGAGTGGAGCACCAAAGGCACACAGTTAGGGAATCATAAATGCAGGCAATACTACTTCCCATTCCACTTATTCAGCATATGCCCCAGAGAGAGCCTGAGAGCGGAGAATGAAATTGCTGTCTCTTCAGTCTTCTCAGTTCCCACATGTCTCACTGTGCTTTTAGTGCTTTATGAAACAGTATTTGTTGAATTTATGGAGTTTTGACCATACAAGATTTTGTTTTACTGCACCAGTCTTAAAATGTAACCATCATGTAACATAATGGCTAACTGTATTATTTTATAGCTCTAATATATTATGTATTATGTATTATGGAATGTTGTATGGAATTTATTTTAAACTTTTGTTTAAATATGAATATGTTGTTTAATATGCTGTTTAAATATGAAACGAGATGTGTTTTTTTATATAATTTATATAACATATACAAATATATTACCGTATTTCCTGGATAATAAGACGCACTTTTTTTCTTCCCAAAGGGGGAGAAAATGTCTGTGCGTATGATAGTGTGATAGGGCCAATCCTGGAGCACCTTACCCCATCATGTCATATGTCGTTGGATTCGTATTAAAGACCAGAATCCAATGCAACAATCAGTTTGAGATATCTCCTTCCTATCAAAAGTTATGGCCAAAAAAGTCAAAATCAAAAATATAAAAACAAAAAAATACATTTTTGGCAATTTTTTAAGCGGGTAGGAATTTTGGCCTTGGGGTTCAGGAATTTTGGGTTTGACATTTGGTCACCCTGGCACAGATGCAATCCTAAACAGCCTTCCCTGGCTTGGAGACTTGCTCCAAAGTAGACATGCACAAGATCTGGTCCCTGCTGCTCCATGCCTGTGCCTCCCTCACTCTTCCCTATGTATCTAGATCCCCTACCTATCCTCCCCCAAAAGAACCCCCCAACTTACCTACCTTCCTGGACTATTTGCAATGAGATTTGTGCAAAATGTTGTTGTCTGATCATTTGCAATGAGATTTGTGCAAAAGTCGCAAATCACTGACACTAGAAATGGTGAGTTTTTGGGGTTACCAGAAAATTAAAAGAGTGCTTGAAGCTTAAAGTCTTTCCTCATTTGTTAATGACAGTGATAATGGTTCTTAATACCACTGTTGACTTTACATGGTTGAAATATAATTCTGCTATATTTTATTAAATATATTAGTACACCATTTGGTTCAGAATATTTTTTTTCTTGTTTTGCTCCTCTAAACTTTGGTGCATCTCATGGTCTGGTGCGTGTAATAAGTCGGGAAATACGGTACTTTGTTCCACTCAGTTCTTATTTTGTTCCACCTTTGGGTCAGCCCAAATGAGCAGTGAAGATTACATTATTAGGCCAAAAAAAGCAAAAAAAAAACTTACCAACAGGGATAAATTCTCAGAATCCCATTGTGAAATGATCTCATTTTTATGCAGTCCTTTCTGGTATCATTAGGAGACCCCAAAGGCCTGGGTTGCATCAGGCCGCTATGGGCCTCAAAATGGTCTGAAGGAGCATCCAGAAGCTACTTCCAGGTTTTAGAAGCAGTTTTCAGAAGTCCACTGTATTTAAAATTACAGTATTCATAAGTTTCTGTGGATCATTCTAGACCCTATGGAGGCCCAGCACAATATGAAAGAGGCCTTTGTTCTAAAAACAACTCCAAGATCCAGCAAAGAATATTCAGCAGGCTCTTCTTACGTTCCTATAATCAGTTTCTGCACAATAAACCAATGACAGACTGTCATATATGTGGACTGATAGTTGGAATGTCACTAAGCAATGCACATCTATAGATATTGTGGATTATCTTTGCCCGTTTACAGAGGGCCAAGGATGGCTTTTACAGAGCCTTTACAGAACCTTTACAGAAGGTTCTTTAACATCTCCCAAGACCACAAACAAACAAACAAAAATCAGCAATATGGTTGGAAAAATCACCCACTGCTTTCAAAACTTAAATCAAGAAAAGAAGGACATGGTAATAGTAACAATCCTAAGAAATTTAGGACAGCCTAACTCACTTGACCATCTCTCCATGTTGGTTTGGGAGGCCATCCTACGTCTGTGCATTGGCCTGACCTCTCCAGGAGTGAGGCAGACATGTCTTTCTGCACTTTTGTGACACCCCCAGGTCAGCACAGGACTTACGCCAGGGCTTAGGCAGACCTAAGTGGAGGTTAGGATTGCAGCCATAATTAAAAAGTTTCTAGAATGTTTTTGATAGCTGAAAACAACACCCCACTGATATAAAAAAGTTGTAGTGTTTCCCCCTGTTGTGCTTGATCAATACTCAAAGTATGTTTGAGAATAAGAGGATAATAAAACTCAGTAACCTATTTGTTCCATTCAAATGTTAGGAATGGTGTTGAGGCTATGTTGTCTTGAAAGCATAGTGCTATGCTGCATACAGCATAACCGGTTCTGCTTTTCTGGTCACTTTTCAGAAGGTTTTTTTTTCACCTCCTCTTTTGTGAACACTTCCTTACAGCTTTTCAAATTGTTTTAAAGTACTCTACAATTTAGAGCACTTTAAAACACACTGTGAATGCACCTGTAAAGATCAAAACAATTGTGCGAAGTGCTATTCTGTTGCCATTTTGGTCCCAAGAACGAAGAACACAAAGCCAGTTGGTCTCTAGAAAGCATCCCCCATTTTTTCTTTCTAGCTGAGTGAGGCTAGAAAATCTGAAGATATTCAGCAACTGAAATTGGCCTATTAAATTTTGTTTCTCAAAACTTTCCATATGACAAGCATAATTCTTCCAAGGCCTCACAGGAAGCTGTTCAGCCTGGGAGGCAAGTCCGGATCACCACTGCCCCTATAGAATACACAGGGCACAATCCTAATGAACCCTAGGCTGCAATAACTCAACTGGCATATCGTTCCATGATGATGTGGGGAGGTCAGCGTATGCCTAGCTCCCACAGGAGTGGGGCAGAAGTGCCTTATGGCACTTTTACGACACCCCCAAGTCAGCACAGGACTTATGCACTATTGCTGCTGTCTTACCTACTGTGACGGGTGTGGTGATGAAAGGGGAACACAGTTGTATCATGTGGCATAACTCCCAAAACAGCCACCGTGGAAATATGATTTCACAAATCACCAATTTGTGACCGTGGAAATATGTTCTATGGACACAATGTGCTCCAGCTTGGCAGCCCAGTCCTGGATAGGACTGAATTGCTTGAGCATGGAAATTTTTTTAATGTATCATTTCGTAGATACTGAGTATTTAGACTCCATATAGCTCTTGTAAAATGGGATGAAATTAACCAGAAAGTCAAAAAAGCAAGTGACTTACCCTTACAGTCCCATCGCAGATTAACTGCCAGTGGTTTCTGACTGTAGGGTACAGTGCTCATCCCCGTTTGCAAGCATTTAGTGTCCAAAGACACTTCTGAGGTCATGGGGCCGGCATGACAACGAGGCGCACGGTTACCTTTCCCACCAAGGTGGTACCTATTTATCTACTTGCATTTACATGCTTGCATTTCAAACTGCTAGGTTGGCAGGAACTCACCCTGTCTTGTGTGGACCTTTGTTTCAAACCCTGGCCTGCTGGTTAATGGGAACAGTATCTTAACTACTTGTGCTACTGCAGCACACATACACCTTCACCTATAGAAGTGATATAGTATTACCCAAATGTCAGGAAATTGAAACAAACAAATGTCATAGCATCTAAGGGTGCAATCCTAACCAATTTAGGCCAGTGTAATTCACTTCTCTCCCCTTTCCTGTGGTGGTATGGGAAGCCAGCGTATGTCAGTACACTGGTGTAACACACATCCCCCTTCAGAAGTGGCAAAGAAGTTCCTCATGGCACTTTCGTGACATCCATAGACCAGCACTGGACTTGTGCCGGCCTAACTGGGGATGCCATCAGATGCCATCACCACATCCTGAGGCAAGGAGTTCCACAGACTAAAGGTATCTAGGCCACATGTCATCACCACATCCTGTGGCAGAAAGTTCCACCGACTAATTACCCATAGGTAAAGGAATATTTTCTTTTGTCTCCCCTAACTCTACCAACATTCAGTTTTAATGGATGCCCCCTGGACCTGGTGTTGTGGTGTTCCCCAAGAGCCTGATTCATACTGGAACATCCTTGGGGCAGGGACCTGTCTGTGCTCACCCATGTAACTTGATAAGGTACCTTGCACCTTAACTGACGTTTAACTGATGTTAACTGGTCCTCCTAGCTTAAGAGTTTACTGGCACTCACATCTAAGGAAGAAAGAATCCAATTTTATGCATGTATACTTAAAAGTCCTATTATAGTGGGACCAGTGGCTTAGCTACAGGAGCAACAGTCAATCTTGGAGGAAGCCTAACCCCATCAAAGTCATTCTAGGCGGGGGGGGAGAAAAACAGAGCCATATCACTGAGGCTTCCTCTAGCCCCAATGATTGGGACCAATGATCTAGTCCCAATGATTGGGACTTACTCCCATTAAGTGTTGCTTGGATTAGGCACTGAAGCTGGGAAAAGATTAAGACTACAATCCTAAAGACACTTTCCTGGGAGTAAGACCCACTGAACATAATGGGGCTAACTTTTGAGTAGACATGGTTAGGATTTGTGCCCTAAAATTTGAAGGGGTCCTTTCAAGGGTGAAAGGACCTTTTCTGGCCTAAGAAGGCTAACTTTTGAGGTATAGAGAGAAATCTGAGTCCTTTTCTGCTTATTAATTACTAGTGAAATGTACCCATGTTGCAGAAAGAAAATACCCCCATATGACATCCCCCTTTGCACATCAATCACCCCATGTGCAACACCCCTCAGTGTGCATCATCTCCACATGTGCAACAGCCACTCATGCGCATCATCCCCCCTCCCACAAGGAAAAGGAGGCTACTGATTTTTTCCCCAGAAAACAAAGCTAAAAAAGAGGGCATGTCTTGGAAAAAGAGGACATATGGTCAACCTGGACTCCTTCTTCAGCTGAAAAGCAGCTGGAGGGGGTCCTTCCTCCAGACGGCCATGAGGGGCTGGCTGTGAGCCCCCAACCTCAGGTGTGGAAGGAAGCACCCCTGGCAGGGTGACCATATGTCATAATTGCAAAAGAGGACAAGACCATCCAAAACGTAGGACATACAAGAAAAATGTAGGACATGGAAAATAAAAATCTAAAAACACTCATATGTATATTGCTTTCATGTAGTGAATTTAAGCACTATTTTATTTAAATGCTATACAGACATCCCCCACATATTGGACAGGTTGAGGAACTGTCCAAAAGTAAAAACTGCTGAAAAGTTGAACCTAGTTTTTTTTCAGCTTGCAAATGCAAAATGGCCATAAAAAAGACATAAATATCATTTGCAAAAGCCTAAATAATACGTATTTATTAACACAGAAGCAAAATACATAAACATTACAGTAAAATAAATAAACGGCATGTGGGGGCAATGAATATCTTATGTATTTGAATGATGGTGATTTACTGAAGATAAGGAAATGCCAAAAAAGTGTGATCACCACGTGCCATGCAAATCAACATCAGGGAAGACAATTTTAGCCTTTAGACCAGCAGAGAGAGGTTGAAAGAGTGAAGCGTGTGTTGGATGCATGAGTCCTGGATATAATTAAAAAGTGTTGAAAGAAGTCTGGAATCATCAGAAAATGAACTGACAGAAAGTGAGAGATGCCTGTAATATAATAATCATAATCATAAGAAATTAATAGAAATTAATAGACCTACAAATAGAAATTAAGAGAATCTGGGAAAAGAAAGCCACTGTGATTCCAATAATAACAGGTGCTCTTGGAGCAATTCCATTAAGTCTCCAGGAACACCTAAACTTAGTGGGTCTCCAGAATATCACAACTGCCCAGTTACAAAAAGCAGCACTCCTGGGAACTTCACACAAATTGAGATGATACTTTTGGGATTCCTACTTCCTTGGATAGGAACCAAACCACAACAGAGCCAATTCCAGTCAAACACCTGATGACTGTGAAATAATACATAAATAATAATAATAATAACTTCACACATATTGAGATGATACCTTTGTGATTCCTAGTTCCTTGGATAGGAACCGAACCATGATTGACAAACCTCAATAGTCAAACCATAAACAGCAAACCAATAGACGAACCACAATAGTCAAACACCTGGCGACTGTGAAATAGTACATCATCATCATCATCATAAGTGTATTTATGCTTGATTTTCAGTTTGATGATGATGATGAAAACTAAGACATGTAACTTATGGATTCCAAGAAGGCTGGATGCTGGAAAAGGAGGAGAGTGAAGCTTTATTTCCATCCAGGACAGAAGGCACCAAAAAGAGGACATGTCCTGGCAAAAGGAGACCCTGGAGCCTGAGCCGGGGAGCTGAGCTGAGGGGTGTGTGGAGGGGTGGGGGAGAGGGAGGCAGAGCCTCCAGCCCGCCCCCTCCTCTCCTTGCCTCCTCCCAGCGCTGGGCTGGGGCTGGGGCTTTGCTGCGCGCTTGGGGAGCTCATCTGCGCTCTGCTGCGCCTCGCTCCAGCCCGGGCTGCTCCTTGGCTGGCTGGCTGTGCTGGGGAGGCAGCAGCCTCTCTCCTCCTCCTCCTCCTCCTCCTGCCCCGGGCAGCCCCCAGGGGCACCTGAAGTTTGCGCGCAGGGATGGAGACGGTGGACCAGGTAAGGGGCGCCTGGGCTGGGCTGGCTGGGCTTGGCTTGGCTGGGGGGCGTCCAAGAGCCCTGCCCTGCCCTGACCCTGACCTTCCTTGCTCTGCTTGCCTCCCCAGCTCGCCTCCAAGGGCGCTTTCCGGGCGCTGAAGGAGCCCCTGGCTTTCCTGAGGGTCCTCGAGTGGGTAAGTGGGCAGGGAAGGGATGGGAAGGGAAGGGGACAAGGCTCCAGGGGGAACGGCCAAGGGTGACCACCAGCCAGGACATGTCCTCTTTTTTCAGCCTTGTGTCCTGGACACACACACACACACACACACACACACACACACACACACACTCTCTCTCTCTCTCTTCCTCATCTTCCTCCTCCTTGTGAGCAGGCAGAAGGGAATTCATAAATCATACACAATAGTTTTATATGTAATCATAACTATATAACAACATGACTGTTTTATGCAGATAGTTTTAAGTATATAGTAATATGAGCTTTTATTTTGTCATGTCCTACATTTTTCTTAGGTGTCCTACTTTTTGGAGGCCCTTGTCTTCTTTTGAACTCCTAGGCACAGCCTCCTTCCTGGCCCACAGTGACCACCTGCTCTCTTTTCCCAGGACTTCTTATTTTTTTTAGCCTTGTGTCCTGGGAAAAATCTCCCTTTTCCTCCTTGGAATTAATAAATTACATGTAATAGTTTTAAATTTAATAAGTAATATAGTATTGAAATTAAGCACTTGAAAGCAACTTTATATATAGGTTGGCTTTTATTATTATAATACATGTTATATACAACATGCTCATATATTATTTTATTATTATTATTTGTTTTATATATATATGTATATATACACATACACACACATACATACATATATACAAACACACACACACACACACACATACATACATACATACATACATACATACACACAACATTATATATATAGGCTTTTATTTTGTCATGTCCTACTTTTTTCTTGGGTGTCTTACATTTTGGAGGCCTTTGTCCTCTTTTACAGCTATGACATAAGTTCACCCTTCCTCTGAGGCTATTCCTGGGTCCTAGGAACAGCCTCCTCCCTGGCCCAGGATGACCAAATGTCCTATTTTTCCAGGACATGTCCTCTTCTTTAGTCTTGAGTCCAGGAGAAAAAATCTTAATTGCCCTCCTTTTCTTTGAGAGCAGGCATCATTTAGCCTTCTTGTAAATCACAAGTTATATGTAATAAATCATATATGTAATAGTTTTAAATGTAGTGTTTAAATTAACCATGTAAAAGCTATATGTGTGTGTTTTTGCCATGTCCTACATTTTTCTTGGGTGTTGTACATTTTGGGAGCCCTTGCCCTCTTTTTTGGTTACGACATATGGTCACCCGGACTGCGGGGTCAACACTGTATATATTGACCCACGGGTTCCAGCTCAAGATTTTGCCCTTCTTCTTAAGGCAAGAAAAGTGGAACAAAACAAGCTATATGCAGAGAAGGTGCTCCACTGGAGAACAGTCCTGTGACTTCTTGATCTGGTTGAGATCAAAGTACTTGCAGGAGTGGGACATGAGCAAGGAGTAAGATGGAGTTCCATGGGAGAAGGCAGCACCCTTACACTCCCATTCTGCCTGGGATAGGAATAGGGATGGGGATGAGTGAGTAGTCCCTAAAGTGTAAACACATGATGGAGCAGAAGCACATGTTCCTCCTAGCAATGGTGGGGGGAGAGGCTCCAATGGATCCTGGTTAGATCAAAGCTCTGGCAGGATAGGGGCATGAGCAAGGGACAAGAATCAGCCCTTTGGGAAAACAGAACCCTCACACTGCCATTCTGGCTGGGATGGGGAAGGATGAGCGGGAAGTGATTTTCAACCGTATGTGTCTCGCAGCACTCTGATAAGGCACTAAAATGTTAAGTCTAATGAATGACTTATTTACAATGCAATCCTAAGCATGCTTACTCAGAAATAGGTTTCGTTGTGTTCAATTGTACTTACTCCCAGAAAAGTGTGTTTAGGATTGCAGCCATAGACCACAATCCAAACCATATCTTCTCAAAAGTTATCCCCATTGTGTTCAATGGCTCTTACTCCCAGGAAAGTGTCCTTATGATTGCAGCCTAAGTCTAATTATATCATTTTTATAAATATTCTATTATATTATTTAGTCTTTATAAATTATATTCTAGGCTATTCGTTAGACTAGACTAGAATATTAGACTAATATTTGTTTATTAGAATAGCCCTTTCTCTCAATTCCCACAGTACACCCCTGGACTATTTATGGCTCCCTGCTGTGTCACGGCACACTGGTTGAAAATTGCTGCCCTAAAGTATAAATGCATGATGGAGCAGAGGTATATGTTCCTTCTAGTAACCAAAGCCGGGAGAAAGGCCAGAGAAAAGGGGATGGGATTACAGCACAGGAATCGAAATGGCACCAAGATCTTCTCTCCATCCCAGCTATTATAGAAGAATAGCTTTCCCTTCTGAAAAGCCTGACCACATTTC
Source organism: Cryptoblepharus egeriae (assembly GCA_030015325.1). Taxonomy (NCBI): domain Eukaryota; kingdom Metazoa; phylum Chordata; class Lepidosauria; order Squamata; family Scincidae; genus Cryptoblepharus; species Cryptoblepharus egeriae. Next base: position 22,588,763 of record JAREYC010000002.1, read on the forward strand.
TGCTCCGCTTTGGAGAATGTAGAAGGCTTATAGAAGAATGTGGAGGCTTATAGAAGAAATGGCAAAATAAAATAAAATAAAAGGTGGGCTGTGTTTTCTTCCTCATTTTTGGAGCTCTCCGACACCTCCTCCTGCCGGATCACAGTCTTGTAGTTCCCAGCTTTGGTGTTTTGCTTGATTGCCTTTTCTCTCCATCAAAAGACACGCTGTCTGCTGACTTAGGTGTGAAGTGAAGAGATTTTTCCTCATTTCCGTCAAATCTTAACCCCCCCTCCCATCCCTTGTTATGTATTTAGCAAACTAGTCTCTGGGCTTGAGCAGTAAATGCAGGCAGATAATTGGTTAGCGGAATAATGCCACTGTTTTGTTTCTCTGATGGTGATTCGGAGTGAAATCTGCAGGTCAAATGACATCCATTGCCAGTAGGTCTGAAGGAGGAGGAAGAACCTATCTGAACGGAAAGTTCAGAGCATGTCATGGAGGATTAATCACATTCCCCCTAATGTTGAATGGCTGGGAAATTATGTAATATGTGTACGGCCCGTGCATATTTATTTACAAGCCTTATGAATCTGGAGATGTATATGAGGCCGGCGGTGATAAATATGATCGTTTAAGAAGCAAATGTTGTGATTTTTGAAAATGTGAATTTATTCTACATTTATTCTACACTACATTTATGTGTAGCGTTTCTAAACATGTTTGAATATGTACTTGGATGATGGTTGTCTGTTTCATGCTGCTGAAATGTAGTCCTCCCTCCCCCATTTCAGGATTTCAAAATCGCATGTGTTGCTACCCAGATACAACCCTGTTGTTTCTTCTGGGCTACTTCCCATTCAGTTCCTATATGTGTGTTGTCCGAAATCATGCTAGTTGTATTATTGAGTCCTGCCTGAAAAAAATGGGATCTTTTAGTGGAAATGCTGCTTGTTAATCTGTGAATTCTTCAAATCATAATTCCTTTTGTTTAAATGCTCACAATGGTTGTGGAATGTCCCAAAAAGCAACTTTCGTTTTTATAAAAAAAGTTTTGATTTCTAATGAGACACTCTATACAAGGAATCATTCACTGGATGAGGTTACCTCTTGGGCATGAATTGATGTTTCTGGTTTTCTGTGTGGAAGTGAAAGAAACATGCTATTGGTTGAGACCCTTGCAAAACAAGCTGATCAGAAAACTACTGGCATTGATGAGCTTCATGATTAGCACATCCTTGTGGTTATATAAAGGATTTCACTGCTCTATTTATTCCAAGGATGTCAGGTGTTGACATGTGGCCTGCCCAGAGTCTGAAAACCACTGAAGAAAGAACTGGAAGGAACCGTCTCAGGAATAGGGTCCCTAACTTGAATCAGAGAGAGGATGGTCATTCTCAAGCCACTTGACCATTATAGAAGACTGGTTAGAATAATTCTATGGTTTGGCTGCCAACAGTGATGTAGTTTGGGGCTCTGAGTACTGTAATGCAGTTGGGGGCTGTGAGCATTGCGAGCTTTGTGATGCTAATGTGTGCATTTCTTAGGACATGCAAGAAGCTCGATAATCATCTTGATAATTTCAGTGAAAGAACTTGAAGGACAAGCTGTGCCTGGAAACTAGGTTTTGCCTTCTAGTCACAATTTATTCACTTTGATTGTACAGGACGTGGATGTCTGCCTGTTTCAGTTGTGGCCAGATTTATGTCTGTTGTATGGAAAACTGAAGCCATTGTACTTTAGCTGTTTTACATGTTGACAATTGTTGAAGTCTGTGTGTCTGTTTCATGTACTCAGGGCAGGCAGGAAATATTCTGCTGTATATAATTGGTTTATGGGTCAATTAGCCCTCTCTTGACAATTTGTTTGCTATATCTAATATATTGCTTGTATTACCTGAAAGCTAATGAACTCTGTACTATTATCCTGGTTGTTTTACTCCAGGCAAGCCTAGTACCTTATGTACTAGGGCACTATCTATCTCTTATGTAGTGCACCTAATGTGACCCATGGGCTGTGGGTGGCGCAAATGTTTAAGACACTGTGCCTGTTAACCAGCAGGCCAGGGTTCGAGACCCGGGTTGGCACCACAAGACAGGTTGAGCTCCTGTCCTTAGCCCAGCTCTGCGACGCCAGCTGGATCCAATCGTATTGGCTCTGCCTTTCCATTGGACTAATTCAGTGGTGTGGAGAGGGGAATTTGCTGCTTGGGTAACAGCCTATCCTCCATAATAATCCAACCCAGGCTTTCATGCTTCGCATGAAGCGTATGCAGCGCCAAGCACGATACCATAGTCTTTCAAGACTGACGGAGGCCTGCTTTTTTAAAATGTGACCCATCCTTTACCAGCAACATATCATCTGCAGCTTACTACTTCACCTCTCATCCTTGGATTTGTAAAGAAAGTCATGTCTGTTCATATCCCTCTATAATAAGAGAGCAAGGGAACACTTTCCCCATTATTCCAGGCTGAAAATGTGATGTGGTGTGTGTGAAAATATGATTCAAAGCAATGTGGTTTAGAGGGTGTTCAAGGAAGAAATGGTGAGTGATTACAGCCCAATCCTAAGTTGCACTGGTAGAGGCCACATGGCCTATATGCTGTATCTAGTACAGGTAAAGAGCAAGCTGGTGGTTTATGGAGTAAAGGGATATTTTTCTCTTATGTTGGGTCAAGCCCCAACCTGCCACTGAGCCTTCAATTGCTGGTGCAAATCCAGAAAGCCTTGTGTAAGGCCGGTCTCAAAGGGGGTATGATGGTGATGCTCTAGGAGGGTTTCCTGCTACAGGCAGGGGGTTGGACTAGATGACCTACTGGGTCCCTTCCAACTCTATGATTCTATGATCTCTTTTGCCAGTCGTGTCCCCTCCTGATCCACCATCCTCACGCCCAGAAAAGCACCCTTTGGACTCCGCTCACCCCTCCGCCACCGGTCTCAAGCTCCTGTGCCACTTGGACTTTGGATGTAGCACCAGCAGGCAAGCTCAGGCCTTTCCACTAGAGCTGCCTGCGATGGAATTGTTGGAAGTATGTTTTATGGTGCATTTGCAACACTCTAGTCCAGTGTATTGGCTCCTGCACCAGAAGAAGTTACCCGTAAGTATAGGATTCCACTATCACTTGTGTGTTTCTAGAAATAAATTTCTCTTATGTCTTTTTTCCCTTTAAGATTGTAAACCACTTTTGAACAGGGAATCATTTATTTTTGTTACCAAAAATCCTTTCTGAACAAAATGTAATGACATGATTTTAATTGTCACAGTCATAGGGTGTGCCAAGGTTTTGTAGAATAGTTACATAGTTTGTCTTAATTTTGCTCTTAGACTGCTTTGCATCTGTGTGGTGAGATCCAGGGGCAATTTTGTTCTTAAGATGCAATCCTGAAGACACTTTCCTGGGAGTAAGACCCATTGAACACAATGGGGCTTACTTTTGAGTAGACATAGTTAGGCTGGTGCTCTTACTGTCTCTTTTTCCCTGTTCATTTAGTAGGAATGGGAAACTCTGTAAAGTATTGATTTTTCAAACTGATATTATGCTGTTTGTGGCCAAACTGGCCCTAAAACAGTTTACACTAATACTACAAAAAGAATTTCTTTCAGTTTTCTTAAACTTTCTTTTTACTGACCAACATCCAAGTGGAAACAAATCAGGCAATTGTTGGAAAGCTTTATAATCACTCAAGTGATAAATTAGAGCTCAGTTCTATCCTCCACCCCTGCTGATGCTGCCATGCCAAAAAAGCACAAACTGTATCCAATATGAGGTGGTGCATCAGATCAGGATGCTTGGTAGGGAAATGGTAATTATTTCCCCTTTTCCCTAAGCTTCCCATTCACCATCGGTTTTCCAGGGACTTGCACATGTCCTTAGAGGGTGGAAGTCTTCAAAGAAGAAATGGGTAGGGGGCCTCCAAATTGAGGGGATAGAATCTGGCATGCTGCACTGCCACTAAATCTGGCACGTCCCTGCCCCATTCTTCTCCCTTATTTCCCTTTTTTCCACCTCTCTGCTTTGAATGTTGGGAGAGTCAGGACAGAAAAAAGAAAGTAATGTCTGTTTCAGTGTATAATTAGTCTGTAGAACTCTCTGCCACAACACGTGGTGATAGTAATGTGAATGCCATATACCACAACATCAGGTGAATATGGCAGGGTCCAGAAGCAGAGCAAATACAAACGGCAACCAGCAGAGCACTCTGAGCTCTTTTTGCACCATTTTACAACAGTGGAAATCCCTTCCGTTGATATAATGGGCCCCATAAAACAGCCCAGTGGATAGGAGTGGGCTGGCAGTTTGTTCTCCCATCACTTTTTATTTATAGTTGAATCTATATATGTATTTGTTTGATTGTCGAATCCCAACTGTTTTTTTCTGGACCAACAAACTGACCACGGTTTAACTGTTAAATAAGAAATCAGCACACTTTGCTGATATTTTGTTTGGTTCCAACAGCAAATCCTGTACCAGTTGGCACAGATATTTTTAGAGCATCCAATTCAGCCCCTTAATTGCCAGATTTCCAACTGCTTCAAATAGCATACGATACTTTTTCTTTTGAAAAATAAAATAAGGTATAGTTTTAATGTGATATGACTGATGCTCTTGCACATTTCTTGCACCAGGGGAGGAGGGAACACTAGCCAGCGCCATTTGGCACTGTGTCCAGTGCCAGAAGAATGCCAGCCAGGGGTAAGTATCACCACCAGAGTGGGAAATGTGATCTGGAGGAGGAAGAAAGGGGCAGAGGCAGTGATGGGCTTCAAAGAAATTAAGAACCGGTTCTCTGCCCATCTGGCAGCCACTTTTAAATGGCTATTTTTAAACTTTATATGTCCTATCTCTTGTTAACAACCGGTTCTATAGAGTAGGTGCAAACCTGTTGGAGCCCACCTCTGGGCAGAGGGAGGGACTGACAGATTCAATAGTCCATGTGGGACTGAAATGCCTGACACAGAGCATGTGCAGCTTGCGCTTGGAAAATAGTTGGTATAGACTCAATAGTTTTAAATTTAATAAGAAGTAATACAGCGTTTGAATTAAGCACATGCAAGCAATGAGTGTTTTTAGCTTTTATTTTTCCATATTCTACATTTTTTCTTGGGTGTCCTACATTTTGGGGATTCCTTTTCGTCTATTTGTGATTATGACATATGGTCACCCTGGACAGAGAGGAAGGGGAAATGTTGAGAGAAGGAGAAGGCTGAGCAAGACGATTGGAGAGTGGAAGAAACAGGTGCATCTTTGGAAATGCAGCAGAATTTGGCATTCCCCATTGGGTTTAGGTCAGTCCTGGGGAGAGCAAACAATACATTTAAGAGCAATCACCAACTTGGTAAGGAAGCTAGTTCTGTAGGTCTTTTCCTTCTAAGACTGTTGTATTTTCATTTAAGTCAATGATTCCCAAACTGTGAGTCAGGACCCACTAACGGGTTACAACCTGACTTTTGCTGGGTTGCCAAATGGTGATGGAAAGATCTGATATCTAACTGCCCTGAAGCCCTGAGGCTATTCAAAAATCAGGTACCGTAGCTGCTGATTAACCTGCAAAGAGCTCAGCTCCTGCAATTTGCAAGCATGAGTAAATATAGAGATCTCTCTATATTTACTTATGCTTGCAAACTGCAGAAGCTCAGCTTTTTGCAGGTTAATCAACAGCGGCAGTATCTGATTTCTGAATAGCCTCAGGCTTTGAGACTATAGAGAGTAATTTGAGTCTTTTTCTGCTCATTATTAGTTACTAGCAAAATGTCCCTCCATTGTGGGAAGAACATACCCCCATATGTCATCCTCCATTGTGCATCACACCCCTATGTGCATCACCCCTCCCATGTGCAACAGCCCCCCATGCTCATCATCCCCCCATGTGTATCATCTTCCCCAGTGCAACACCCTTCCCTCCTGCCCAACATCCCCCCAGTGCACCAGGCACTGAGTATTAAATTGGCTGGGATGTTGGTCAGCCTTCCATGTTAAGTATAGGACAAAAGCATATTACACCCATTTTCAGCCCCTTAAGGTTTAAATTTCTCAACATTGATTCTTTGTGGATGTTGATGTCACAGAAGGAACACCCTCCTCAAATTTCATGATTCTAGGTCCAAAGGTTGGGGCAGGACTTGAATCAATCAGTGATTCTCAATGGAAAGAATAGGGAGGAAAATGCGTTGCACCCCTTTTCACCCCCTTTCTGTTGGAATTTCCAAAAACCAGTTCTTAGTGGGAGCCTCCACCATGGAAGGAACACCCTTCCTAAATTTCATGCTTCTAGGCCCGGCAGTTTTGGCTGGGTGTTGATGAGTCAGTCAGTGAGTGAGTGAGTGAGTCAGTCAGTCAGTGACTTTTCAGTTTTATATATATAGATAAAAAAATAAAATGTATTTCTAGATTTTCTTTTTTAAAGTCTGGTAAACCTAGCGAGTCCTGATAAAGTATCATTTTCAAAAGTTGGTCCTGGTACTAAAAAGTTTGGGACTCATTGATCTTAAAAATAGTCATTGATCAGCCACAGCTTAGCATTTTCCAGGATCTGCCAAGCCTCTAAATCTGAAATGTATTTTACAGCCCTTGAAACAAAGCAGCTGTCTGAGTTGTGGATGACAAAAAATTAAAAGTTATATGAGGTTGGCAAGTTGAGGGAATGGCTAAAGGACATGGAACTACAGAATAGGTACTAGGTAGGTGGCCAGAAAAAATTATAAGGTGGTGATAAATGGACTTGCAGAGGCTCTCATTTCTTATTAAGAGTCCTGTTGTCCTAATGCTGAGTACAAATATGTGATGCTGTCCAAGAATTTAATTTGATGCTGTATTTACTACCCCTGTGAATCCGTGATTGCTGGTGTTGCAAGACCATTAGGATTCCATCATGGGGTTTTACAATCATTGTAATTGGAGGGTTGAAACAATTTCATGTTTTATGGTTAAACACTGCTTCCTTCTATTTGCACAGACTGCAAAAAGTCTATTTGAGAAAAGGCTTAGAGCACAATCCTAAACATGTCTACTCAAAAGTAAGCCCCATTATGTTCAATGGGTCTTACTCCCAGAAAAGGATTAGTGAGGCTGATGAGAATTTAGGATTCTCACTAAAACTTTAGGATTAGTGAGTCAGATGAGAATCCTAGAACTCAGGCCTTCAGTACAGCTTCTTTTCTTGAGGATCAGTCCTGTGAAAGGATCTGAATAGGAATGTTGTTTATTACTATTCCCATGAGAGGATGTGTCACCTGCAGGTGTGTTTCACACTGCTATTTGTAATGTCACCTACCAACAGTGTTGTGCATTTATAACCCATGTAAATGTTGAGATTTTCATACAGTTAAAAAAAGATTCTCTTTAAGAATATGTTAGGAATGACCCTTTACAGAGAAACGCATGTGTTACTTTTAGCAATACAGCGATGCAATTGCTTATATTTCTCAGAAACCCTTCTCTTGCTTGTTACTGCTATTGCTTGAAGAGATTAGCTTCATTGTGCCTCCTTCTACTTATGCCTTTATTTATTTAGGCTGTAATCCTGAACACACTTTCCTGGGAATAAGACCCATTGAACACAATGGGGCTTACTTTTGAGTAGATATGGTAAGGATTGTGCACTCTAAATAAACCCACAAATCTCTGAAATTCTGCAGTTTGGAATGACTTGGAAATGGACTTGGAAACTTGGAAATGGAGCACATCCCTCCTAAGGCTGTTTCTAAAGCATAAATCATTGATCTGGGTGTAAAAAAGTGCAGCCTGAACTGAACGCACATTACTGCCTATAGTATTGTGGTAGTTTGAGGGAAGAGACAGCCCTTTTAAGATGGAAAAAGGACTCTTGCAAGGGAGTGATTTGGAGTGGAATAATGGTGGGCTTCTACATTTTCTCCAAGATGTTTTTAAAAAGTTATTGGGATTGATAGAGAGATGACTGCTCAAGAGATGACTGTGTAATATATATATAATAGTTTTACATGTGGCTGTGGGTGGCGCAAGCAGTTAAGATGCTATGCCTGTTAACCAGCAGTCCAGGGTTTGAGACCCGGGTCGGCCCCATAAGACAGGGTGAGCTCCTGTCCTTAGCCCAGCTCTGCGACGCCAGCTGGATCCAATCGTATTGGCTCTGCCTTTCCATTGGGCTAATTCAGTGGCGTGGAGAGGTGGGATTTGCTGCTTGGGTAACAGCCTATTCTCCATAACAATCCAACCCAGGCTTTCGTGCTTCACGTGCAGCGTATGCAGCGTCGAGCATGATACCATAGTCTCTCAAGACTGATGGAGGCCTGCTTTATATGTAAAACATAATAGTTTTACATGTAGGAGAGTGTAATAGATCTCTTGTTCATATTTCCTTTTTAAAACTTAAACTTTGCACTGGTTGGAAGTAACATCTCTGAATATGAAGTTGTGTTGTACTGAGTTAGTCAGTTGGTCCGTCTTTGTTTTCTGGAGTTTCAGACAGATTCTTTCCCTACCTAAAAATGCCATGGATTGAATCTGTGGATTTCTGCATGCAAAAAACATCAGCTGTAATCCACGTAGGTCACCCTGATCCTGGACATAAGTCCCATAGTGACATGGTGGTGACAAAAGTGCTGTAAGACACTTCTGTGCCACTCCTGGAGGTACATGTACATGTACAAACATGTACTTGCCTCTATACATCACTATGGAAATGGGAAGATCAATGAGCTGTGCCAGCCTAGGTTAGGATTGCACCCATAGACTCTACAACCGGTTTACCATTCCTCCGCATTCCTGTCATATAAGCGAATGCACTAAGGATAATTTTTTTTTTCCTTGCAGACAACACTGATTCACTTAAGAGACTTCTGTGACTTCAGGATTTAGGGTGCAAATCTTCTTGCTCATTACCATTTGACCCATACAAATATAGTTGATCTCTGTGCATTGATGGTGAGCTGATGGTGCATTGATGGTGAGATGGTGTGCCCAAAAGCTTGCGATGAGACAGGAAGAAACATTTTTGATGTTGGAAGCAAGGTGTGCAGCATTCACAACAGTCCCCTCTTGACTGTGTCCATTAACCTACATCAAGACCAGGAGGAATGATGCAGGACTGGAAGGAGAAGCTTATTTTTGATTGGAAGGAAAGCCAGCATGGCATATCAGGCCATTAGACTGAGACCTGGAAGATCCAGGTTCAAATCCCCTCTCAGCCATGAAATTTTTTGGGTGACATTGGGCTAGTCACTCTCTGCCTCACCTACCTCACAGGGTTGTTGTGAGGACAAAAAGCTTCATAAGCCATCTTGGGAATATGATTTGACATGGAAATGGAGGGGTATAACTCCAACAAATAGAAAAATTTTGGAAGGGAACTTTGGCTCCTGCGTTTAGCACCCTTTTCCCTCTCTCAACTGTTGTTGTTTATAAAAGACTATTGGTGCAATCCTAAACAATTTAGGCCAGCAAAATTCACCCATCTCCCCAATTTCATTGTGATATTAGGAGGCCAGCATAGATCCATGCACTGGCCTAATTCCTCCAGGAGTGGCACAGAAGTGCCTTATAGTATATTGTGACACCCCAGGCCAATACGAGATTTGTGCTGAGTCTTTTGCTGGCCTAAATGGGCATTGGGATTGCACTGTATAAATCTCATTGGGTATAGCAGATTAACAAAAAATGGATTTAGTGAGAAAGGGCTACTGTTCGGTTTAACAGTTTCGGTTTCATGGTATGTCTTGAAATACCAGTTTGGCTCAATTTTAAATAAGTTTTGATGACTCCAATAAAACCTGACAGGCATATAGTTTCTGATTTGAATAGCTGCCTTTGAAAGAAAAACATAAAGTGAAAATAAAACAGGCAGAGAAGTTAAGATCATTCCTTGATTTCCTTACATCTGAGTAAAGCATCTCTGCTTTTCAATTTTGCCTTCGTTCTGTTCCTTCTCTTCCCCCCACCCTTCTTAATATGCGTTTCATTTTGTTTTAGGCAGCAATTGCAAATTATCTCTTTACTGTACAGATAATGCTTGCATACTGTTTTTATCTCTCCATCTGTAGCCAAAATTTATTTTGGAATCTTATCATGACACAGTCTTCAGATAAATCAAAGCAGACAAGCCTCAATTTTCAGCATACATCATACGCAGTGGGAGAATGAGGGCTCAACAGTATTCTAGGAAAAGAAATACTCCAGTGGTTTGGGGTCAGTGTAGTGACTTGTACAGAGCAAGTACCGTATTTCAGACCATATATTTCCTAAGGAAGATTCAGGAGTATTTGTTATGTTCTGAAATTCTGTTGAACCCATGATTGGGGATACTTAATAGGGAGGCTCAGTCAGGCTGAAGTTGTCAATGTTTTGTCAATGGAATCCTAACTGGCCCTATCCCTTCACCCTGCCACAACTGTTAACACCAGCTTGAAGCTCTCTTGGATGCGGATAGCTTTGCTACTAGTATTGATCATTGTTTTTATAACTGTTTTTAATTTTTTTCAGCAAGCAGCATTAATTTTATACTTTTGTATTGAACTTTTTTATTGTTACCTCCTAAGAGCAGAACAAGGTTTTTATATAGAAAAGCAGATTGTTTCAGAGTCCTGACCTGAAGACATCAAGTTCTAATAATATTTATGTGGAATGTTATTCCACTGAAATCAATGAGCTTTTTATATGAATGTTTTATAGTCTTGATGCTTGTGATCATCATTAGTGCTGCTATTCATTTCTAGAACATGTTTATACTATTGTGGAAACTTGGGGTTGATTTGTAGTTATTGATCTTCTATATACATAAAATTGAAAAGTTACTGGCTGACTCATCAATGCCCAGCTCAGACCCATGAACCTAGAAGCATAAAAATTGCAGAGGGTATTCCTAGGCACCCACTATGAACCTATTTTTAGAAATTCAAACCCAAAGATAGTGAAAAGGGGCACAATGTGTTTTTGTTCCAGTACTTAACATTGAAGAATCACTGACCCATCCATTTCCATCCCAAAGCCGTGGCCCTAGAAGCATGAAATTTGGGGAGCAAATTTCTTCCATGATGAAAGCACTAAGAACCAATTTGTAAAAGTTCAAACCCTAAAACCAGTGGTGCTGTCTGCAACTTGGTGCCTGGTGTCTGGTGGTGGCTGGTGCCCAGTAGGGATGCCTACTGCCCACTGGTACCTGCTACAACCGCTTGTTGGTGCCTGATGATGCCTGCCAGTTACCAGTACAAAAGGTCGGTGAGGCTGAGAGTGACTGGCTCAAGTTCACCCAGGAAGATTCATGGCTAATGGGGGGAAGGCGGGGGTGTTGGATTTGATCCTCACATTTCCAGGTCTCAGTTCAATTCCCTCACCACTACACCATCCTGGTTCTGATCCTGGCATGATAGACATGCCACTGAAGCCAGAAAAACACTATGCCACTGTTTCTCAGACCGTAGGCTGTGACTCTCAATCTTCAGTTGGTTGTACTGCATGATGCTTTGCATTATGGTTTGCATACCAGCAGTCACTGAAAAAGGAAAATGTGCTTACAAAATAAACATTTCCACTGGTACTTAGGTGTGGAACCAAACATGACTGGTAACAATTTTCTTTACTGAAGGACCTGTTTGGTTCTTCGAGACTTATCTGATGCTTCACCATCCTAAAAAGGCTGATGTGACATCTTGATGCAATAATAATTGTCGTAGGGTTACCATCATCTTCCTCTCAAGCATACAGAGCTGGTTCATGTTGTTGTGAAACCTTGTAACATGAATCATCCAAGAGTGGTCCAAGAATTATCCTAGAGTCATCCAAGAGAGGAATATTCAGAAATCCAGGTGACTCCAGAGCCAGCTAGGTTCATGTCCACTGACTATAGTATAGGGAGGAGACAACAATAACTTGGAAGTTGGACAGCATTGCACTTGAACTTGGTTACTATTGGCGCAATCCAGAGTAACTATGGGAAGTCCTTGCTCCGGTGTAAGAACAATTTGGTCTGGATTGCAATATGAATTTCCCATAGGTTTTCACTGGGTGGTGCAGTAACTACGGGTACACGTAATGTCTCTTACGTGCTCCCGTAGTTATTCTGGATTGTAGGGTATGTTTATTTTGAGTTCAGCATCAAGTTTTTTTTTTCTAAATTAGATTTTTAATATGCATCTGCAAGACCATCTAGTGATTCTAGTCCAACCTCTGCTCCAAGCAGAAAAATTATCTCTAAAATCAGAAGCTGCCTGTCAAGCCTCCACTAGAAGTTCAGAAAGGGAGAAACCACCATTTCCTTCAGTAATTGGTTCAATGTTCAAATTGCTCTTTCTATTAAGACATTCTTCTTACGTTCAACTGAGGTTTCCCCGCCTGCAGCTAAAGCACATTGATCTAATTCTACTCTCTGGGAAGCAGGTAGCAGATCTTGGCTTTCTATAGATTCATTTACAATGGTTATGTGCCCATGGCCTGAGGCCACATTCAAAATGCTGCCCTCTTGCCCAGTAATATAGGTGTCCCCCACTTATCTGACAGGTTAGGGACTGGAGCTGTGGCGAAAATGGAAATGGTTGAAAAGTGGAACCTGATCTTTTTTAAGTTTACAAACATTGCTTCTGATGCTTTTTTAGCTAGCAAGTGCCTTTTATCTTGCAAATTCCTGCTGTCATGAAAGATTTGTGCAAATGGACTCTCATTAATGCCTTCCGGAATGGGAATAGGCCAGAAGCTAAAGTGGCCATACATGCTCTCTCAAACATACACATACATCCCGAAACAGTGTGAATCACCATGTCATGGGCAACATGGATGTGGCAATTTTAGCCTTTAGAATAGCAGAGAGAGGTTGAAAGAGTAGAATATAACTAAAAGGTGTTGAAAGAACGGATTGTCAGAAAATGAACCACCAGAAAGTGAGGGATACCTGGACTCACTGCATCTCCTGTAGTCCAAAGTTCTTGCTCAACACTCTGCTCCCCTTCACTTCTTTATCTCTACCTCTCTATCCCCTCTCCCTTTATGGAGAGTGGTAGGAAGCGCAGTTGTAGTGGAGGAAAATAGGCCAAAAGAATAACTGCTCTGATTCCAAGAACTGGTCATCTACAAAATACTGCAACTGGATATTCTTGAAGTCTCCATTTTATTTTTAATTGTATTTTTTATTGGGGGCGGTCACTAAAGTTCAGCAGCGAGCGCATGTTTTGCGTGCAAATTCCCGAGTTCTTTCAATGGCATCTCCTGTGACATCAAACAACCCAGAACTATCTCTTGTTCTGTAGGACTTGAGTTTTTTCCCTTGGAAAATTACTAGATTTCTTGAAACTACTGGCTTGTCAGTTTGATATTTATCACAGATGAAACACCTGAACATGTAGCAAGAAGTACTGTGGAATGATGGGTTTGAAATACATGATTGTGGACTTCAAGTAAAGGGGAGTGAGTGGACGTGAGATAAAGCGTGATGGGAAAAATCCTCATAACTTTCTAAAAGAAAATAATGTGTATCTTGAAAAATGTGAAACAACTTTCATGTGCTTTTCTGTTTGTATTTGAATTTCAAAAGAGCTGTGTCTCTGTCCTTCAAAACCCCTTTTCTACTGCAGTTTCTACTTTCTGGTAACGTGTATTTCCTTGGATGAAGTGAATTCATAATTTTTTTCTTATAGCTTCAGAATTACAAATGTACCTCAAATCCTCTTAATGCTCACATGTTGCAGCTTGAAGTCTGCATGGGGACTGATATTTATATGGATTTTATCTTCATCGTGCAGAGATTCTTCGTGGTCCTTCTTGCTATAAGAAGGTAAAGTGGACTGAAAGAATAGTTTTTGTCTTGTTGTTACGGGCTAGGATTTTTGGCCAGTTGGTTTCAGTCTGTGCTCCAAGGAAAAGCAGAGATAAGCAGGAAAAATTCATGGGAGACCTAAAAAAACTATGAATTGCTTTTGACAGCAAAGCCTATGTTGGGTGAACATCCAAGTTTAGCTAGGAAAAAAAGATTATCGGGAGTCACAAAAGCAGATTGGAAATATCCTTTTTTTTAAAAAAAGTAACCAATGAACAGCTATTTATTATAGCCAAAGGGAAGGAAGAAAAAGAAGAAACATCCAACATGCAAAAAGATAGTTGAAAACAAGAGTAAAGCCCTTGCTTGCCTCTTCTGATTCCTTTTCAGATGGGAAAAAACTATCCTTAAAAAAACTGTTTGAAAATGGTATGTATTTGAAAGTGGTATGAAAATGGCCTCAGGCTCTGGAACACAATAAGTTGTTCAGGCCAAGATTGACCAGTGTAGGGTTTTTGGAGAGGCAAAGTTTTGGTTTTTTTTTTGGGGGGGGGGGGGATTGGGGTTGGGAGGCAAGGCTGGGCCCCAACGCTCTCCTGGATCCAAACCCCATTCCCGGGCAGCTTGCATTGGTCCTGAGCAGGGTGACCAGATGACCGGAAAAACCCCGAATTGTCCGGATTTTTAGCCTCCTGTCCTAGTGTCCTACATTTTGGCATCATTGTCCTACATTTTGGCTTCATTTTGAAACATTGCGAGTGCACAGTACCCCATCATGCCATATGTCGTTGGATTCATATTGAAGAGCAGAATCCAATGCAAAAATCAGTTTTGAGATATCTCCTTCATATCAAACGTTATGGTAAAAAAACCCAAAAAACAAAAACAAAAAAATTACATTTTTTGGCAATTTTTTTTCAGCGTGTAGGAATTTTGGCCTGGGATTAGGAATTTTGGCCTTGGGGTTCAGGAATTTTCGGTTTGGCATCTGGTCACCCTGGTCCTGAGCTCCTCAAATCTGTGCTCCAAAGTTGGTGGCGCAGATCCAAGCAGACCCACTGGGACTGCTGCAGTGTTACCCAGAGTAAAGGGGAAAGTGCAGCAGTAGATCCAAACCTGCACTGACCTACCTGTTCCAGTATTGTTAGCATCCTATTTTCTTGAGAACTCATTGCCACATTCCAAAATGAGAGAGTTTTTTTCCTGAATTACATAGAAATAGCTCTAATGGATCTTATCTTCCTTACCCAGCACCAAGGTGAGAATATGAGGTGGTGTGATTTTAAGCTTTCTCAGAGCAGTGGTATTTAAAGTGGGGGTCGGGAACCTCTTGGGGGGTTGCAACCTTTGGTAGGAGAAACACATCATCTCACTGACATTGTGTTGGGACTGGAGGAAAAAGAATTTGCATGTTAAATTTTAATAAGTTTACATAAATAAATATATTAGATATAATATATGAATAAATGAATTTACTGAGCTGGTTATAATACACATGGGAACTATAATATAGGCATGTAGAACCAGGTGATAACTACAAACTGCTTGCCAAACATCCAAGGTGTTTCCATATGACTGGAAGTTTCTGGATTTGTCCTCTTTTTTAGTCTCCTGTCTGGGTGTCCTCCAAAAGGGCTTCATTGTCCTCCATTTTGGCTTCATTTTGGAACATTGCAATGATGTGCAGTGCCCCATCATGTCATATGTCGTTGGATTCATATTGAAGAGCAGAATCCAAAGCCAAAATCAGTTTTGAAGTATCTCTTCCTTATCAAAAGTTATGGCCAAAAAACAAAGAATAAAAAATATGCATTGAGCTCTGAGAGAGTGAAAGTGCCTAATATCATGGCTTTACTTGTGAATTAGCCATTGTCCATCAGAAAAACCAGGCTGAGAGGAATCCAAAACCTTGTCCTCTTTTTGAGGTTTGGGCATCTAGTCACCTTGCAAACATCTCATGCACAGCGAAGACATACAGACCAAGCAAGATGCATATGGAAGTTGTTCAGACGATGGGGGGCAGGTTAGAAGCCCAGTGTCACAAATTGCCCCTGGGCTGGGTTTTGCACACCCCTGGCTTAGATGGACATAAAGACTAAATAAAATGTTTAAAAATGAGTATGACAGGATCACGATGGTATGAAGGATGGACTCTGCATTTCTTTAATAGATGAATTTATTTGCAATTAAATCAGGACACCACCCTAACCAATTTCAGCTGGCACAACTCACCCATCTCCCCATTCCCATGGTGGCATGGAGAGGCCAGCACATATCTGTGCTGTGCCCTACCCCCTCCCAGGAGTGGCACAGAAGTGCCTTACAGCACTTTTGTGAGAACCTCAGTACAGCACATGACTTGTGCTGGACTAACAAAGGGTTACAATTGTGCTGCCAGTATTTTTAGGCTTTAATAAAATTTAATGGTCTCATTTGCTATTATTTGTGAGTCAAGTTAATATATTTTGCAATTATGCCTAGAAATCACATTGTGGCTGCAATCCAGAGCAAATTCAGCCTGCTCTGACCTAACTGCACTCTTTCTGAAGTCCACATAAGAGCCCTTAGGTTGCCCTATCTAACACTAGGTTGGAGCAACTGCAAGATGCTCCAGCCCAGTTGCTCTGAAGGAGGCTTAGGGCAGAGCAAGGCAAGATAGGGTGCCCTAAGAGAGGTGGACCTGCTCTGCCCTAACTGGGGCAGCCTAAGCAGCTCAGGACTGGCAAGTTGAGGGCATGTTTAGCATTGCCTAGGGCAGAGCAGTTACTCTGTATCCAAAGCCTGTTTCCAAGGCAGAAATGCCCTCTTCCAGCCCTCAGAGTTATACCACCTCAGGAGCAGGTATAGTAATGAGTAGACCCATAGGGGTCCATGATAAGGCCCGAGTAAGAATGGCAGTGCTGACCAAAAATCTGAGTTCTTGGCCAGCCTAGCTGCAACCCCTTCCTCTCAACCTCAGGATATGGAACAAACTACGGCTGCCCACAAACCTCAGGATACAGCAGGCCACTCCAAGAAGCCCCTTGTATTCACTGTAGAATGTACTGGCTTCTCATCAGGCACTCCTTATAAGGCAGGCACTCAGTGGCATCACCAGACTGGTGCGGCTGGTGTGGGCTGCATTGGGGATGTGCTCCGTATGGGGTGATGTGCCGGAGGAGTTTGACTGTCCTTTGGCAGGGCCCGGGTGTCAGCACACCCATTCAGGCCTGCTCCAAGGCAGAGAATCAGCCAGAAGCTGACACTTGTCTGAGGAGCTGGCCTGAACGGCCATCTGAGGTGCACTGCGCAGAAACACACTGAGCATGCCGAACAGCTTCAGAGGAGACTTCCTTAGAGCAGAGAAAGTCCGTGCCTCTGCACAGCCATTCGGCCTCACTCAGGAGGCGGAGCGGCAGCCGAATGGCTTCTGAAAGAGTACTGCACAGGCACCAACTCTGACGCCTGCACAGTCTCTCCCGAAGCCAAAAGGCTTCAGAAAAGTACTGTGCAGGTGTCAGAGATGGTGCCTGCGCAGTACTCTTTCTGAAGCCAGTTGGCTTCAGAAACAACTGCGCAGGCGCCAACTTTGGTGACTGTGCAGTCCAGGTGGGGGGGAGGGCGCGCATCCCAGGGATGACGCACAGCCTTCCGCACCAGGTGATGTGCAGAGTCATGTCACCACTGTAGGCACCACAGCTGTTCCTTGTTCAGTGTGATCTGAGGGGTGTCTCCTCAGGAGCAAGTCTTCCCCTTGTGTCAATTACTTAGCATGCTCTGGAGCAGTTAGGGCAGCCCAGGCTTCCTGACTCTCTGGATTCAGCATAACTTTCTGCTCTGGATACAGAATAGTTAGGAGAGTGCAGTTAGGTCAGAGCAGGCTGAATTTGCTCTGGATTGCAGCCTAAGGCAATTTACAAATGTTTTAGTTCCTCCCAACCTGCTCTCTTCACAACAACCCTGTGAAGTAGGTGAGGCTGGGAGCAAGAAACTGGCCCAAGATCCCCCAGACATTTTCATCACCAGGGATGGATCTGAACCTAGATCTTCCAGGTCTCAGTCAGACTCCTGAACCATGGAGTGACTGAGCTTCCATACCTGATGCATCACGACACTCCAGATTAGGCTTCCAGAAACCAGTGATTTTAAATAAAATTAGAAGGTACTACACATGCTTCCTTATGATGTCTTTTGATAAGGGCTCATTAGTCCTCATTAGTCTTTTGATAAATCTTTTGTCTTAGTTCCCCTTCTTCTCATGCCCAGTCAAATTCTTGAAAGTATACTTGGATCATGTTGGGTTCCTTCTCCCTCCATTGCTCTGCTGTGGTGATTTTCAACCTTTTTCATCTCATAGCACATTGACAAATTAGTAAAATTGTCAAGGCACACCATCAGTTTTCAGACCACTGACAAGGCACACTGTCCTGTTGATTTGGGGTGGGGGTGGGGGGGTAGATTCACACCCCCATCGGCTCAAGTTGATCCTTTCCCAAAACTTTCACAGCACACCTGCAGACCATTTGCAGCACACCAATGTGCCTCGGCGCACTGGTTGAAAATCTCTGCTCTGATTATAAGAATCATCCTTTCGTTTCAAAAAAATATGATGATCTATTAACATAATAACTGGACTTCTAGTAGTGGGATTTTAAAAGAAATGTCAGATAAAAAAGATCCTGGCACAACTGAAAAAAATTATTTGTCTTTTAATGAGAGAGACACTGGCAGGAAACTGCTGCTGGGTTGGCTGACTTCATCCTAAACTGGCAGCTGCATTGAAGAATCCTGTGACTATAACCTGTTATTATTTTGTGTCTGATAACCGGAAGATTTTTCCCATCTCTGTAAACCTGCATAATTACTCATATAGTCATGCAAAATGATTATGTTGAGATTGCAATTTCTGGTACAAGCTACGGTGAAGAGGGAAGGTAGAGAAAACCTTGCTTTGGGGTAAAGGTTTTTTTAACAGAGGTAAAAGGTAAAGAAAACACAGAGAACAATTCATTAGCAATGAAAAAAAATGGTCCATTGCAACTGAGACAAATTTGCAGACTTAGGGCAAAATCCAGAGAAACTACAGGGAGTCCTTGCTCCAGTGTAAGAACAACTTTGGATTCCAATATGAATTTACCATAGGTTTTCACTAGGTGGTGCAGTAACTACGGGTGCATGTAAAATCTCTTACATGCTCCTGTAGTTACTCTGGATTTGGGGATAAATAATACTTCAGGGTGTTCAAATTATTTCTTGTACATCACTTCATGCCAGTAATTTTAATACCAACCCAAGACAAGGTAGGTCAGCATCTTTATTTCCTTTCTGCAGTCTGTATTTCTGAGTTTAACCTCAAAGGCCAAATGCCCAGCCTTGCATTACCGTGAGTAGCATCTACTAGCTCAGCATTTCTTCATATTTTGCATCTTCCTGTCCCTAGATTTGTAACACCCTTTTAGGAAGTTTTGGAATTCAGTGGTACTTTGGTTTATGAGCATAGTTCGTTCCAGAAGCATGTTTGTAATCCAAAATGCTTGTATATCAAAGCGAATTTTCCTATAAGAAATAATGGAAATTCAGACGATTTGTTTCACAACCCAAAAATATTCATATAAAAATGATTATAATACTGTAGTTTAATACAAAATAATAAAGCAGGCCTCCGTCAGTCTTGAAAGACTATGGTATCGTGCTCGGCGCTGCATGCGAAGCATGAAAGCCTGGGTTGGATTGTTATGGAGGATAGGCTGTTACCCAAGCAGCAAATTCCCCCTCTCCACGCCACTGAATTAGTCCAATGGAAAGGCAGAGCCAATACGATTGGATCCAGCTGGTGTCGCAGAGCTGGGCTAAGGATAGGAGCTCACCCTGACTTGTGGGGCCAACCTGGGTTTCGAACCCTGGCCTGCTGGCTAACAGGCACAGCATCTTAGCCACTTGTGCCACCACAGCCCACACAAAATAATAAAGATAATGCAAAATATAAAGAAAAATAAAACAAATTAACCTGCATTTAGGCTACAATCCAGAGTAACCACAGGACCTTTTAAATTGACGTAGTTACGGTGCCACCTATGAGAAACCTATGGGAAATGCACAGAGCAATCCAGAGTAAGTGCCTCTTAAGTCTTCTCATAGTTACTCTGGATTGTAGGATTGGTCTCTTAGGTCTCTCAGGCTGCAATCTGCCTCCCTTACAAAGGAGTGAGCCCCACTGATTATAGTAGGGCTTACTTTAGAGTAAATATGCAAGACTAAGGGCAAAATCCAGAGTAACTAAAGGGAGTTTTTGCTCCGATGTAAGAACAACTTACTCTGGATTCCAATATGAATTTCCCATAGGTTTTCATTAGGTGGTGCAATAACTGCGGGTGCACGTAAAGTCTCTTATGTGCTCCCGTAGTTACTCTGGATTTGGGGGTAAGGCTGCAATCCTACTAACACACTTTCCTGGGAGTAAGATTCATTGAACACAGTGGGGCTTATTTTGGAGTAGACATGGTTAGGATTGTGTTATCAGTTACATAGGCTGCAATCCTAACCAGACATTCCTGGGAGTAAGAACTCAGTGGGACTTACTTCTGAGTAGAGATGCTTAGGTTTGCATTGTAAAGCTCCTTGCCACTCCTCCCTTTACATAGGAGTGAGACCCACTGATGATAATAGGACTAACTTAGAGTAGACCTGCAAGGCTAGGTTTCTCCAGGGTGACCATATAGATTGGAAGACAGACAGAGTGCCTCCATCTCTAAACATTGCATAGAAAAGGGAATTTAAGCAGGTGCTGCTTATTAAACCCTTCTATGATGAGCAAAATCTTCCTTAATTCCTTCTTCTGTGTAATGGTTAAAGTCATTCTGTTCTCCATTCTATATGGTTACCCAGGGTTTCTCAGACTCCTTTCCATTGCCCTCCTTACACAGAATGAGCCCCATCGACTGTAACAGGCTTACGTCACAGTAGACATGCATAGGCTGGTCTCTCAGAAGAGGCTGAGCAGGTGCTGACAGAGTGCCATAACAGGCCGTATCCCAGCCGGGACTGTTTTTTGCTTGTTTTTCAAGACATTGTTTGTATAGCAAGACAAATTTTATTAGAAATTTTTGCTTGTCTTGGAAAACATTCTCAATCCAAGGATTTACTTTATAAATACTTTCTGTGAGTCTAGGTAGAGAACTACAGAAGTAAGAACTCGGGCAGCACGACAGCTCACAAAATAAGAATCTTGAGTCATTAAGGAATGGGGTCAATGGGGAACCAAGAAGTAAAAGTTTCCAAGTTTTTCATTAATAGAGGAGTGAATAAATAGAGCTGGGTTAGAAATATGGTGTATTGGATACTGTTAGAGTAGAATCTTCAACCATCCCATCCATCAAAAATTCAACCATCCCATCCATCACAGCTACAGGGCATCTCAGCAAAATGTACATTGTACTTTGGAAAATGAGCTATATCAACCCCTTTCAGCAGTTTTCTCCAAGGGGCACTACTACATTTCTATTGATTCTGAATTCAGGTGGTAGAGACCGATAGGGATTTAGATCTCTGTGTTCATTAGACTCGGATCAAATATGTTTGAACTACAAGATTCTTCTAAGAGAGGTTAGTTTCTCAAGACAAAATCAAGCGCTGGTAAAACTTAGCCAATATGTTATGATGTATGCAGTACTGCCTTGCACACCCACATTTCTGATTCTATACAAAAACAAAGTTATACAGTGGTACCTCGCATAAAAAGTGATTCACATAACATAAAAGAGTGATTCACATAACAAGCACAAATTCCCATTGGGAGTGTGCTCCACTTAACAAGCCCGCTTCACTTAATAAGCCCCAGGCAACTGCCCCCAAGTTGCTCGGTGCTGACGCCCCACATGGAGCCTGTTTTAAAGGGCTGCTGGCCAGTGTGCTGCTGCCCCTAACTGCCCCCACATGCCCACACCGGCCTCCAGCCTCAAGCAGCAGCCCAGGTAAGCAGCCTATCCTCCATGCAGCCTCCTAACCATGTCTACTCAGAAGTCAATGGGGCTTACTCCCAGCAAAGTGTCTTTGATTGCAGCCTCCTAACCATGTCTACCCATAAAAGTGCTACAGAAAATGTTGAAATGAAATGTAGAAATGAAAATTTCTACAGAAATATGCTTTTCTCCCTACATCAGTGTGGGAATGGGAAGACCATTGAGTTGTGCAGCCATAGGTTAGGACTGTAGCCTTAGTGTGATCCCTGGACCGCAAATTATTTATCTGTCACATTTTTATACTGTTTATTTCAGTGAGCCAGAGCAATGTATATGGTTCATTTCCCCATTTTTAAATCCCCTCAACAACCCTGAACTACACCTTGAGCTAACATTTAGAATATCACCATTTGCTATTTGAAATAAAGCTGAAATGCTACCCCAGCAAAAAGCACAGTCTTTCAGCCCTAACAACTATCCCGCAGTTATAAAGCGAAAATAAATTATGTTATGCAAAGAATGAAGTGGAGCCTTAGGGCTGCCAGAACTTCTTTTGATTGTGTAGATTAATACTGTTATGTGCAAGGAAAGTTTTTTATATGGATATCAGGTGGAATGTGTGGGATGAAACACTACAGAATAAGGTTTTGAATGATTTATTGAAGTTTTTCATTTAATTATTTAATTATACTTGGAAGTAGTAAAGTGGGTGAATCAATATGCTCAGTAACATCGAAATGCTAAAATCTATCAGTCAATGGACTCTTGCTACTCTCAGGAGGGGAGATTAATTTTTCTTTCCTCTATTTCAAGTGTCTTCCAGAGAGGGGGAAAAATAATAAAAGGCTTATCACCTAGGAAACATATGGTCTTAATCACACAGGACTGGCACAGCCTCTTGGATTTTCAGACCGCAAGAGGACTTTTATTTAACTGGTCTCTTCAGAAGTCCAAAAATAGGTGATTTCACTTATTTTTACCATTTTTCCCTGGTAGCTGGGAAAAAAATTTAAATGAAAACAAGCAGTCAGTGCAGACCTGATGGCTTAGTGAAGAGATAATAAGATACAGAGCTATTTTTGTACCAAAAGTCTCAGTACATGTTTCACATGTGCCATCTCATTAATACAGGTGGAGAGAGAGGCAACGCCAGTCTTTGTGTCACCTGATGTGGGAAGCTGGCACATCACCACCACCACCCCCATTGCGTGCATGGGCAGGCCCTTGGTCACTCAGGGCAAGTGGCTTCATAGGTTTGGTGTGCCTGCACAATGTTTGCACACAGGTGCACCGTGCCTGTTCGCCCTGCCTTCATCACTGAGGGCAGGGCAGTGCGCCTATGTACAAAGCTCATGTATATGCACCATGCCTTTAAAGTGATAAAGGGGCACAGTGCACCTGCACGAGTATGATGCAGGGACAGGGACCCACTAGCTATTAATTAGCTATTAATTTTTTTCATTTTCTTGTAAACAGCTTTGTGAACCTTCTAGATGATAGATGCTCTTGCAGGCACATCAATTTTGCAAGAGGTCAGCTTGTATCAGGGTTCACATCACTGCCTTCCCTACGTCCTTGCCAACACTTACAGATGCTCAAACTCTACAGGAGAGTTTGTGAACTGCTGGAGTAGAAGATGAAACATATAGTTTCAAACTACAAAGCCATATCCTCTTGCATAATACAATTGAGAAGTTCATTTTTAAGTTCTGAAAAGAAGAATCAGTCAAGCTACAATCCAATCCACACTTTCCTAGGAGGAAGTCTCATGGACTCTAATGGAGCTTACTAAGTAGACTTCTTCTGAGTAGACATGCATAGGACTGGACTCTCAATCAATCAACAGTATTTATATACTGTTTTCAACAGTATATAGGGCTTTTCAACAAAAAGTTCACAAAGCAATTTACAAAGAAAATGAAATAACTAATAATGAGTGAGAGTTGGTTAAGGCGGTTGTGAGCTATCATTTATTTTACATTTCTTGATTGCTTTTATTTATGAACATATTAGATTTTTTTCTTCGTATTTTTTTAATTTAACCTGCTTATATATTTCTTAGTTCACAACTTACAGTTCTGAAAATTATACTCCTGTGTCTTGAATTATAGTTCCTGTTTCTTCTGGCTGTCAAGAGTATTATTTGTGTGATAATCCTTGGAGACCACAAAGTGGTCTAGAGATGAATCCAGTGGTGGGCTCCAGCAGGTTCACACTTACTCCATAGAACCGTTTGTTAACAAGCGATAGGACATATAAAGTTTAAAAATAGCCATTTAGAAGTGGCTGCCAGATGGGCATAGAACTGGTTGTTAATTTCTTTGAATCCCATCACTGGATGAATCCCCTGATTGTTGTGTGGCAATCTGCCTAAGGTAAATATTCTATTATCAAAATACATTTGGGATTTTTTTTGCCAAATAATGTTTGGTAACGCTTGAATATTATTTTCTGCAAGGTGATGCTCTATGTAAGCCAATTAGAGCACAATCCTAACCAGGTCTACTCAAAAGTAAGCCCCATGGTGTTCAATGGGTCTTACTCCCAGGAGTAAGTGTGTTCAGGATCCTTTTGCTGAGATGAATTAGGCTTTGGTTAAACTCATTCAGGGATAGTCATTGTGAGTAGTACATATGACTCAACACACCAGTGTTACTTCTTGTGTGTAATTACTAAATGTTTTCCAAGAGAAGACATTCCCTTCTACTCCTTCCAACTCACAGTTAGCTCATAGAAGCGCTGTTGCAGGGACTAATGCAGCAGAAGTAATTGGCTGGTTTTCAGGAATTAAGCTTTTGTGGTTAAAAAAATATTTTCTTGCTTCACAGGTTGTATATAATGATGATCACTGAATTATATTTACATGTAAGTTACCTCCTTCATTACAAAGGGCAAGGTTTTTATTAAAAACTTGCCCTTTCTACCCGTGTTGTGGGAGCAAAATGTACCCATGTTGTGGGAGTACAGTTTCAAGAATATTTGTGTGCCTGGGCACGCTGTTCACCCCTCCCCCATGTGTAGCATTCCCCCATGCAACACACACCCCCATGCAACATACATGTGTAACAATACCTCCCTTCAACTCCCCACCCCATGCAACACCCCACCCCATGCCACACTGCCACGTGCCACATCCTCCCCTGTGCAACACTCTCCCCCATATAACACCCCTCTCCCATGCAGCACATCTCCATGCAACACCTCTCCCCCTGTGCAACACCCCCCTGCACAGCACACCATCTTCATGCACTATCCTTTCTCTTCTGTGGGCACCATTACCAGGCAGGTACAAAGTTTGGAGCTTGGTTTGATCAGTCTTCAATGTTAAGTATAGGGGCAAAAATGTGTTGCGCCCCTTTTCACCCCCTTAGGGTTTAAATTTCTCAAAATTGGTTCTGAATGGGTGCTCACATCACAAAAGGAACACCCTCACCACATTTCATGCTTGTCCAGGGGTTGGGGCAGGGTGTTGATTGGTTAATGATTCTTCAAAGTATAGGGATAAAAACGCATTGTGCCCCTTTTCACCCCCTCCCGGTGGGAATTTTCCAAAACCGGTTCTTAGTGGATGCCTCCATCATGGAAGGAATACCCTCCCCAAATTTCATGCTTTTGGGTTTGGTGGTTTTGGCTGAGTGTTGATGATTGAATGATTGAGTGAGTCAGTCACCTTTCAATTATATATATACCTTGAGCAGGGATGGATTAAAAAGCAACTAGGAGATGATTATCACTTATTATTCTATACTGTGCTCCAAATGCAAGATGTGCAACCCTAGTTATTTTGGAAAAGGCTTGGGGCAACCTAAAACAACATAGGTGGGCCTGGGCTGCCCTAGACTGTGCCAGTCTAAGCAGTTCTGGAGAGGGCATTTTAGCATTGCCTAGGGCAGAGCAGTTGCTCTGTATCCAGAGCCTGTTTCCAGGGCAGAAATGCCCTCTTCCTGCTCCTCAGAGATAGACCACGTCAGGTGCAGGAATAGAAATGAGTAGACCCATCGGGGTCCATGATAAGGCAGAGTAAAAATGGCAGTGTTGACCAAAAATCTGAGTTCTTGGCCAGCCTCGCTGCAACTCCTGTCTCTCAGCTTCAGGATATGGCACAACTATGGCAGCCAACTAACCTGTGGATACAACAGGTCACTCCAAGAAGCCCCTTGTATTTACTGTAGACTGTATTGGCATCTCATCAGGGACTCCTTCTAAGGCTGGCACCACAGCTGTTCCTTGTTCAGTGTGATCTGAGGGGGTCTCCTCGGGAGCAAACCCTCCCCAGCTGTCACTGACTTGGTGCCTACTGAGCATGCTCTGGAGCAGTTTGGGCAGCCCAGGCTTCCTGACTCTCTGGATGCAGCATAACTTTCTGCTCTGGATTCAGAATAGTTGGGGCAGCCCAGCTGGGGCACTCCTTACTGCCCTCAGTCTGGATTGTGCCCTCAGTCAGTCAGTGACTTTTCAGTTTTATATACAGTATGTAGAAAACAGCTTTCAGACATTTAGGAACATCAGCCAAGGTAGCAATATCGGATCTAAAACAGCGGTTCTCAAACCTTTCCATCTCCCGATCCCTTTATACTCCTAAACAGAGCCTTGGGGGACCCCTGAGCAATAAGCTCATGTGTGAAGTGCAGCAATGCTGAGATTGCTATCACTTATAGAGTATTTGCAGAGCCTCTGAAGGGATCTCTGAGACCTTTTCATTTTTTTCTTCATTTCACAACACACTGACAAAGCACTGACATTGTCAAGGCACACTATTAGGTTTTTTGACTGTTGACAAGGTATACTATGCTGCTGGTAGGGATAAATGCTACCTCCTCAAAGTCTGATAGCATACCTGCAGACCATCCACAGCACATCAGTGTGCTATGCCACAGTGGTTGAAAATCACTGATTGAAGATTTCATCTTCTGCTGTCTACATGTTTTAAATCTTCCCGCACCCATTAGGATTGGAAACCTATTTTCATGCTCAAAACAAAAAATAAATAAAAATCACAACATGTTCCAGTGTTAAATGTTAGAGAAGGGGAAGAAAAGTGTGGTTTCATATATAGGTTGTGCCCAGTGGTTACTGGTTACAAGCCGATCTGCATCACCACCTATGACTGGCAAGCATTTACATTTTATATTTCCACAATAAAAGCTGGAAAGAGATGATCAGTCAGAAATAGGAGACATATATGTTAACTTAAAAAGGCCGGCCAAGCAGCTGTGTGTACCTTTTTAGTATGAATGAGGAAGAAAGGAACAGTTCTGATTACAAAATGCAGCTGTGATGCACTTTGAAGGATTACCAGATGGTTAAGTGAATGACCTGTCTCCATGGAGATCAGCGAAATAAAAGGGGGAAATATATACGTTCTAATATGTTCAAGGGGGGAAATATGTCTATCTGTAAAATAAGGTATGTGTCAGGTTTGTTTATATGCTTTTTCAACTATGACACGGCTGCTTGTTTGGCATTATGTCGTAGACAGGCTTCAGTAAACACTTGTCACACAACCCTTGCTCTTCCATTTGGAGGAATGACTCATTTGGTTCCTCTAGCAATACAAAATGCTGAATGCTAAGTGTGTTGCCCTAATAGAATGTCAGAGATGATGGGAAGGTTAAAAAAATATGTGTACCGTCTTTGTGTTTGTTTAACTCTTCGGAGGGAACACTAAAGAACTGGTGTAGGTCTGAGGAAACCCATTGCAGAGTGGAAAGCTCAGGGAGGGTTATCCATTTTCTCTCCAAAAGCCTCCCAATATGTGGGATACCGTTGGGATGTGCCAGATAAAGGGTGTCTTTTTTGTCACAGCTGTGCCAGTAAGAGGAAGGAATAGGATTGGGATCTTAAATGTCCCTGATTTTGGAAGTTAGGAGTGGGTTTTTTTCTATGGTAACACCTTCCCCAAGGAATCTATGCCTAGATATGCCATTTTGATAGTTCACTTACTCTGATCCGGAAGAATGCAAAAAATCTGACCCAAAATCTGAGTTCTTGGCCAGCCTATCTGCAACCCCTACCTCTCAACTTCAGGATATGCCACAACGATGGCAGCCCACTAACCTGGGGATACAGGAGGCAAAAAACATTGCCTGTTTAGAAAAGTATTTGTTTAATTGGTGTAATTTTAGAATTATAGGGCTGCAACGGCTCAGTGGTTTAAGATACTGTGCTTGTCAGCCTGAAGTTTGGTGGTTTGAGACCTATGTACTGCAAGACAGGGTAAGCTCCCATCTATTGAGCAGCTAGTGCCAACTGGTGGGAAAATAACAGTTTCCTCCACTTTTGCATTTAGTTATGCCCAGGCCTCCCAGAAAGCTGGAATTGGTCAGACTTGTCCCGCTTTTGGGCTTTTGACCGGACCAATCTGGTCCAAGAGCCCCTGTCCGGCCTTCTGGGGGTTAGGGGGTGCTAGAGGGCACTGGGGGGATGTTAGAAGCAGGCATGCTCAGCCATAGTTGAAATTGTTGAAAAAATAGTCTGCGCATGCACACAGCCTTCTTAAAAAGCATAGAAACCTTGGGAAGAGGTTCCTAGAGTATGTGCGTGGGCGCAGTATCTGGCATGCGCCTCTCTAGCCTCTCTCGGTCCTTGGTTTTGACCTCTGGCCGGGGACAGAGAGAGGCTAGAGAGGTATGCGCCGGATTCTCCGCCCACGCATTCACTCTAGGAACCTCTTCCCAAGGTTTCTATACTCTTTAAGAAGTCTGCGCTCATGCGCAGACCATTTTTTCATCAATTTCAGCTGTGGCTGAGCGCGGCTGCTTCTAACATCCCCCCAGTGCCCTCAAGCACCCTCTCACCTTCCCCCAGAAGACTGAACAAGGGCCCAGCAGCCCCCAGACAAGGTAAGCCTCCCAGTTCTAACCATGACTACTCAGAAGCAAGCCCATTAAGTCATTGAGCTTACTCCTGAGTAGACTGTATGCTGGCACCCATAAAGGACAGGGTCCTCCCCAAAAAAATTTAAGTCTGGATTTTCAACAGAAAATTTACCTTTACCTTTTGGGTGCCAGCATATGGTCATCCTGGTTATGCTGGCCACATGACCACAGACAATTCTTTGCACAGCACTGCTTCTCAGCCTAGTAAAGGGAATAAGCACCACCTTTAGAGTCAGTCACGACTAGTAGATCAACCTCCAGGGGACACATTTACCTTAAATGTTAGGCCAGCTCTCTGCGACTTTTTATTTAGTTTTTATTATCATTTTTAATAGTTATGTGTTTGGTTGCTTTATTCTTTGGATGATGCCTTGAAACCTTTTTTTAAAAAAAGCAGAAAGATGGAGTGGTGGGATATAAATATCATCAATAAATAAAGGTCACAGAGTAGTTTGTCTATAAATGTCAGTTGTTTTATTTTTGTTCTTATCATATTTTGATTATAAAACGTTTTGATCATTCATAACCAAAACAAACACATTTTAAAATATTACAATATATTATTTTGGTGAGTAATTTAAGAGCTTTTTAATCTTGCTAGCAATAATCACAGATAAAAAAATCCTACTATGTCTACTCAAAAATAAGCCTCATTTTGCTGAATAGATCTTACTCCCAGGAAAGTGTCTTTAGGGTTGCAGCCTACAAAATAAAAATTAATGCTGCATGTCTTCCAGTCCAATTCTGTACTTGTATTGCCAATGCCCTGCTGGTGCTGATTGTCAGTCTTGATGTAAAGCATGTTTTGGACCCCAGTGCTAGTGCTCTGGATGGCAGAGCCATTGATATGGATATGGAAAAAGAAGCATCCCAGAGTGGGGGGAGATGGAGAGATGATGTAGAGGAGGTGTGGTAGTGGAGCATTTGGCAGAGCTCAGCTCTGCTGGATCCTGAGCTTCTGTTTAGGCCTTCTGGTGCTAAACATAGGCTCTTTGTAGCAATTCTAGAGCTGGCACATGAATAGACCCTTACAGCACTTTTGCAACACCCCCCACCCAGAACTCCCAGAACAGGACGTGCCAGGACATGTACTGACCAGGACATGCACATGTGTCAAGACATGTACTAACCAGGGGTTATGATTGCACTAGTGCAAACGATAGGCAACCATCTCCAAATGAGGTGATCAATGATCCAGAGTATTACAATAGCCTCTATGTTATCCTGCTTCAAATGAGCCGTATCTGACCATGCATCTATCCTCAATGCTCCTCCATTTTTTTGTGACAACTCAATAAAGGCATTGTTGTATTTCATGTATCTGTGCTATATTTAAGGCTGACAGGAGTGGCTTTATTTCAGTTACACAAATCTTGTGGTTTGGCCATAGGCTTTAGGTCTATAAGCAAAAATAGATTTAACTTTTTATAGGTCTTCTGCCCAATAACCTAGGGCATTGCTGTCCTTAGTGTATATCACTATTAACTATTTACGTGAGCATGACCTTTGTTTGAAAAGACCTCGTTTTCTCAGACTCTAATTTCCACCTGTTCATGCTAAAAATATTGCTTTCAGTGTAACACTAAATGAGTACCTGCTAGAGATAATTGAAGCTTTTGGTCCTGGATGTACTTTTGCACACACATTACACTCCTGATTTTCATAAGTGAACTGGACACAAGAGATGGGAAAGAGGAAATTAAACCAATTAACAGGCTAAGCCTATCTTTCCCCACCCTCCAACCCCTCAACTGTGGTGGTACATCCGAAAGGTATGGTAGTGGAATTGGTAGACTTCAAAGGGGAAAGGAAATTTGAAGCCATTTACCCTTCTATAAGCCTCCCATTCCTTAACAGGTCTCCTAATATGCTAGCACACATTGAGAAGAGAAAGTGGGGAACGCTCCTCTCCTAGCCACCCAACATCTAAGGTGGTGGTCTTCAAAGTGGGGGTCAGGACCCCCTTGGGGGGTTTGCAACTTCATTTCAGAGGGGTCATGAAAAGCTAGATGCAACCATCTTGGAATCTGGCACTGTGCAACTGTAATGTTACTTCCAGCCATGATATCACTTCTCAGGGGTCCAGGACAGATTGTCATTCTCAGAAGGGGGTCCCAGGCTGAAATGCTCAAATACCACTGATATAAGGGATGTGCAATAGGTCAAGACTGCTGTATACAATCAATTCTCTTTATATGCTGATTTGCCATCTGTGACTTCACTAATCCAGAAGGGGCAGGATTGCTACTTTTTCTTATTACCTGTGCTTCTGTTCTCAATATCTGCTATGCTGAGACCTTCCAGAGGTTGCTGGGACCTTCGGAGACCAGTATGGATCAGCAGAAGCTTCATTTTAAAGGCATGCACTGGTTGCGGGATTCTGCAAGTCCCTGCAGCCACTCCGGACTGAAGCTTTCTGCAAAATTCAGAGATGGCCCTCCTGCTATTCTTTTGTTTGGCATCTGGAAGATCTCTGTTGGATTCTTCTGATGACAATGAACGTATACCCCTTAAACCTAACCTCACTGATCCCATAGGATCCATGGTTTATTATCTGTGAATTCCTTATCTGCAAGGTTTCAAGGAACCTAACCCTGGCTGAAACAGGAACTTACTATACTTCTTCTCTCTTTAATTACTTCTAATTCACAGCAGTCACA
Source organism: Cryptoblepharus egeriae (assembly GCA_030015325.1). Lineage (NCBI taxonomy): Eukaryota > Metazoa > Chordata > Lepidosauria > Squamata > Scincidae > Cryptoblepharus > Cryptoblepharus egeriae. Next base: position 22,619,936 of record JAREYC010000002.1, read on the forward strand.
GTGGCCCAGTGACTAGACTGTTGGACTCAGTAGTTCTATGGTCACATTATTCTTTTCCTATTTTGCACTCATGAATAGTCTTGGACAAGTTGCTTTTTCTCATCTCAGTTCACTGCATTTCAAAATAAAGCTCACTGCATATGTGTAGCCATCTGTGTGTGTGTCTCATAATGCAATGCATGGAGAAGTCCACAAGGTAAACAATTTGTAAGAGTGATGTCCAGATGGAATTTATCTATAGAAGTGTCAAAAGTTAAAATCTACACAGCTGCATGGGGCACCATTCAAGCAAACAACATCCATGGGTGTCCTTTTGGATGACTGATATATTAAGTGGGTTATCAATATTTTGCAAGTGACTTCAACATACAGAGAGCATCTTCTAAAACTCTTCTTCTTGCTATCAGTGGCACATATGTATCCATCAATTCATATCATGGCATTTTGCCTGCAAGTGGTTCCCAGAAAAATATGTATGTATCCATCAGCATAAATGCTGTAAAACTGGACTGATGCTTTCTGATTCAAACCCCTTCTTACAGGGGTTTGTTTCTAGTTTTATTATGAATTGAGGTTAGAAGACAAAATATTATGTATTCTGGATGCTTAAAACTAAAGACTATCCCCAAAAATGTGACTATTGCTAGAAATAATAAGCAAATGACAGTCCAGTCCTAAGCTGCCCAGTACTCAGAGGTGCCGAAATTGCTATTGCTGCAAACTGTGAGCACCATAGTAGTAGCCAGAGTGTAAGGTACCCTTCCCTGGGTAAGGGCACAGTGGGTCTTCTCCACTTTGCACAGGCTAATTTGCCAGTGCAGACCGGAGGAGTTATGTGTTGACTTTTTCCGCTAAACACAGAGCATTGGATGTGGTGGAGTAGCATTGGATCTGGTCCCACATCCCTTCTGTTCTGGTTCCTCCACCCCCCTGATCTCCCTGTCCCCCCCCCCAACTTGGAACACTTCCCCTTTCCTACCTCAACAAACCTTACATCTACCCTGAGCTCTTCCCTTGCTCTGGCGACATACATTTGGCAGTGGGATGGTACAGTGTTCCCTACTCAGAGGGCACCATAAATGTGTTTTCCAACACATTTATGACACCCAATGCTGGCAGTACATTTATACCGCCAGCTGTTAGGAGCTCAGGGTTCAGCTCTTTCCTTCCTTGAATTCTGCTATGTACGGCATGTATTAATCATTTTCATCACTGCATTTGTTCATTTAGTTCAGTATATGTGCTGCTTTGCTATACTTAATGAATTCAAAGTGGCTTACAAAAATGCAACCAAATAACATCAATAATAACCTTAGTTTAATAAAGTGCAATTATTAATTATATTGACAGCAAAGCAATAACCTTAAAACTACCAGGTCACTAGTTATTAAATTACTGTCTAAATTGGTCCATCTTCAGTGCCTGATTAAAATTGAAATGAAATATGACAAGTGTTTGCAATTACTCAGTTTAGGTCTTAAAAAGCAAAGATTATCACTTTCAATTGAGTAGCCATTGCCGTTAAACCAACATCATATAATTTCAATAACTCTAATGTTAACCCAAGATCAAAGTTATATGAGCCTCTGGATCATTAGTAATAATAAGTTGTATCCTAAATTTTAATCCATGCAGAGAAAGAGATCCTCAAGCTACAACCCCACGATGGCAAGATGGTATCAAATACGATGTGCAGAGTACTTGCTGAACTTCAATAAGAGGTTTTGTTTTTATTGTACTGGAAGCTAATCTTCCAATGTTGAATCCATGAAATAGTTGTCTGAATGCTGTTGAAAGATAAATAAGTTGTTTGGAAATAATTTGTAGTCCCAGCTTGCAGGACTACTTATTCAAGAAAATAAATTAACAGAATGAATGAGGACCTTTAATGAATGTCTACCTTTAATTAATATGTTTATACTGACAACTTTTTTCAATTGTTGATCAGATTGTTGGTTTTGAGCAACATCATTCTCTTGTTCTGCCTTTACCGAGCTACACCAGTAGCCCCTCTTCTTCAATGTGTTTGGCCCTTTAGAGCACAATGAAAAACTTGCTTGTGGATATTCTTCCCTTCTATATTCTCTTTTTCAAAGGATCAAATCCTAAACATGTGAAATACAGGCAGAATGTGCATTCTGCCCATGTAATGCACTCTCCAGCTGTTATAAACATGAAAATGAAGAGACCATGGCCTGGTGGTCACCAAAAGTTGCAAACAGCTAAGTTTGGACCACAGCTGTCAACTGTTTCAAGTAAGAAAGGGTGACCATAAAGAATGGAGGAAAGAATGACTGTATCTTTAACCATAGCATAGAAGAGGGAATTTAAGCAGATTTAGCTCAACATGGAAGGGTTTAAAAAGCAGCACATACCAAAATTCCCTCTTCCATGCATTGGTTAAAGGTAGAGGAACTATGTCCTCCATTCTGTATGGTCACTCTGAGTAAGAACATGAAAGGCCTGGGAGAAGATGGAGCAGGGTGGGGTAAGAAGGAACCTCGTACTCTTTGTGAAAGGCATTCCCCACTTATTGGACATGTTACGGGCAGGAGCATTCAGGTCCAAAAGTGAAAACCACTGAAAAGTGGAACCTATTCTTTTTCAGATGCAAATCAACATGTCACATGCAAATCAACATCAAGAAAGACAATTTTAGCCAGCAGAGGGAAGTTGACACAGCAGAGGCAAGCATGCAGCTACAAGGGAAGCATGCAGCAGAGGGAAGCATGCAGACACAAGCATGCAGCTAATCAGTTTGAATTTAAAGTACATAGCAAAAAATTCTAAAAATGTGCTGTAAGAATTGCTTTATTCATAAGAGGACATCACTAGCAGCCTACTGAAATCAGCTTAGGTCCCTGGCATGACTTTTAGAGCAGAGATGGAGAGATAGAAATCTGAACCTGGCCATTGAACTCAATCTAGATACTCAACCCTATGCACACATTCAATTTAGAAGCAGAAAATACAATTGCAAATCTTATAACACAATTTACAGCACAATGATGCATATTAACTCTAAGGGTGCAATCCTAACCCAGGCCAGCACATTTGATCGGTTTTCCCGTTCCTGTGGTGATGTAGGGAGGCAAACGCATCTGGGCACTGACCTAACCCACCCCCAGGAATGGTGCAGAAGCGCATTACAGACCTTTTGAGACATTCCCAGGCCAGCATGGGACTTGTGCTGGAGCCTATGCTGGCCTAACTGGGGATAGGATTGCAGCAGTATTGTAACTTCACTCTAAGACAGTGTTACTCAAAGTGGGGTCAGGATCCCCTTGGGGGGTTGTGATCTTGGGTCAGGGGAGTCACGAGTGGGTGGTAATCTAGAAATCTGACACTCGGCTTTCCTGTGTTCTCACTGAACACAATGTTGCTACTGGTTGCAAATGGGAGGTTGCAAAGTTGCTACTCCTTGCAAATGGGAGGTTCACTGAGGCCTTCCAGTGCTGGTCCAGCATTAGTGAATGCTAAACCCACAGATAAATAGGCCCAATTTTTGGAGGTTATCCAATCTGTTTTTACAGAACAAATATGCCTTAGGAAAGGAAAGTGGAAAACAAGCAGCCACCTTTTTCACCAGGCATGTAAAACCCTATTAGTGTTAATGCAATTTGCCTCAGCTCTGATTTGCAAGGTAGTCAGGATTTGTCCTCTTTTTCAGCCTCCTGTCTTGGTGTCCTCCGAAAGGGCTTCATTGTCCTCCATTTTCGCTTCTTTTTGGAACTTAGCAATGGTGTGCAGTACCCAATCATGTCATATGTTATTGGATTTATATTGAAGAGCAGAATCCAATGCAAAAATCAGTTTTGAAATATCTGCTTCCTAGCGAATGTTTTGGCCAAAAAACTAAAACGAAAAAATACACATTGAGCTATATGGGAATGTGAAAGTGCCCAATATCGTGTCTTTACTTGTGGGTAAGCAAATGTGCCATTGTCTGCAGGAAAGGCCAGGCTGAGAGGAATCTAAGAACTTGTCCTCCTTTTTAGGTTTAGGCATCTGATCACCCTGGGTTTGTCATGTGCTACCTTTTCCTACAAATCATCTTGATAGAACCTTCACATTTTCTGATTTTTGAAACAATTGCTGGTTGCTTCTGATCTTTTTGAAGAACAAACATGCTATACCTGAACCCAAGCGTGCAACTCATGTTCAAATCATGATGAAAATGCTCTTGTCCAGGTACCAGTCCTTGAATGATATCTACTAACCTTCTTGTTTTTGAACACAAGCCTTCGGCAAGCATGCTGGTGTTTCACTGAACCTGGGTGAGAATCAGCTGAAACTCATGCAGAACTAGAGCAGCAGACTAGTTGTTTGCAGCAGCCCCCTTTAAAGGGCAGATGTCAAAACACATTAATGTATATTTGATCACTACATATCACAATCCTGATTAGTTTATGGAAAAAGGGTAAAACACATTTTTGGAATCGTTCCATAATCCATGTCTGCCCACCTAAGGAATGCAAGGGACCCTGTGAAAAAAGGAAATTTGAAGGTTCCAAATCAGTGCATAATGCAGGTGGACCTATTTTTTATCTAACAGCACTCAATGCTTAGACAGGGAGAAAAACCTGTTCTCAAAAACCTGTTCTCTCAAAACCTGAAAATTGCAGGTTCTGAATACAGATATAGGTTCTGTATTTGGCTGGGAAGGTATTCTGGAAAGGAGGATGAAAGAAGGGTCACCTGATATTAGCAATCTGATACAGGCATCCCCCAGTTTCTGACAGTTCGTTTTCTGATGGTTCTGCTCTTTTAACACCTTTCAAGTACAGTATACCCAAGACTCATTCATTCAACATGCTTCACTCTTTCAACTTCCCTCTGCTGGCTAAAATTGTCTTTCTTGATGTTGATTTGCATGTGACATGTTGACATGTTGTCCAGACTTAGCTGTTTGCAACTTTTGATGACCACCAGGCCATGGTCTCTTCATTTTCATGTTTATAACAGCTGGAGAGTGCATTACATGGGCAGAATGCACATTCTGCCTGTGTTTCTTGACCCCTTCATAATGATCAAACATATATATGTCCCATATTTTTTTGAAATGAAAAGGAAACAGTTGAATCCATCAAAGTATTGCTGATTAATCAGCTCTGCTTCTATTACTGTAACATGTCACTAATCTGATGCAAACTTGTTAACATAATAAAGCTGCTTAAACAGAGAATGTTAGCTTGACACAAGAACACTGCAGCATTTAAATATATTAGCACAGCTATGGTCTTAGGCTACTCATTACTAATGAAATGCAACAAAAGATATTTGCACGTAATAGGATTGGCAGTTATGATTATTTGCTCTTATTTTATTTTATCTTTTTGTTTCTTAGCATTGAGGGTACAAAAGCTGAAGCACCTATTGGCCTTGTGCTTTAAATTTTTTAAAAATTAAATTTTATTTAGGGCAAAATCCATAGCAGTTACGGGTCCATGCAGTTACATCACCCTTTAGTGTTATCTTATAGAAAGTCATCTTAACTGCTCTGGAGAAAGGGCCTTAATTTCACTTTAGGATATAGGCCTTAATTTCTTTATTTCTTAAAGCACACATAAGTATTCTCTTAAGAAACACTAGAACAGCATTTATCAACATTTATCATATCATGTCAGATGGCCCAGCTATTGGAAGTACCACCAGAAGAGGTAATGACATCGTAATGGGCTGCTTCCAGGTTGGGAAGCCAAATGTGATGTGACAAATACCAGTAAGAGTCTCAGGGAGGGCTTTTTTGAGTGTGTGGAAGACACCTCTGTTTGTCGTGTTCCACTGCTGATTTTGCTGCCATGTAGTAGGAGTCCCGTGTGTCAGGGGTCCCATGTGTATTAAAAAAACCTTCACCTCAGGTACCACTGGTGGTATTCACAATCTTTAAAGCCCTTAGGACAAGCGTGTTTGAGAGACTACCTTCTTCCATACAATTCAGTCAGTTCTCTTAGATCATTAGAGGAGGCCATGGTGGTTGTGCCACCACTGAGAGGAGGACAGCCTTCTTGGTGGTTGCACCCATTTTTTCTGGAAATCCTTTCCCATGAGATAAATAAATCCTCCTTCCAATGAGTCCTGAAGACTTTATTATTCAGAAAACCTTTTGAATGCTTTTTACTGATGGCTTTTACTGCTGTCTCCTTGTTTTTATATTGTCTGTTTTTACTACAGATTTTTATTTGTTTTATATAGTTTTGAATTGTATTTTATCACTTGTTTAAATTTATTGTTTGATGGTGACCTGGGGTGCCCTTCTGTGGAGAAAGGGGGAATACAAATAAAATCAATGGATTTTGTAGACATCCAATCCAATCCTGCATTTTTACACAAAATGTAGTTCCACGCAATGGTGGGCTTCAGGGGGTTCTCACAGGTTCTATAGAACCCCTTGCTAATGAGCACCTGGTTCTGAGAACCAGCTACTAATGGGACATAGAACCTGTTGTTAATTTTGGTTATCAGGACATAGAACCTGTTGTTAATTTATTTGAATCCCAACACTGTGGTTTAGGCTGCAATCCTAACCACACTTCTCTGGGAGTAACTACTATTCAACACAATAGGACTTACTTCTGAGTAGACATGCCTGGGATTGCATCGCAGGAAAACGTACATACGATTGCCGTCTTGATTGTGGATATGGGCTACATTCACAATATAGAATAATTCAGTGAGGCTAGAATCAAACACAAATATTCCTAAGCGTAATTTATATTAAATTAAGTGTGGTTTTCTTCTGAGTAGACATTCATCAGATTGTGTTGTAAGGTAATTATATTGAAGATGAAGGTAATATGCATATTATCAGAAAAAAGAACAGGAAGCAACACAGAAATTGCAGGTTTTGGATCATGTTTATAGAAGATTATGAAAAAGATAATAATGGACAAGTGCAGTTTAAACACTGGTAATTTCACTACATAAAAGCGTAATGTAGGGTTTTGTTTTGTTTTTGCTTTTTATAAAACAGATTTTAAGATTCTGTATCAAACTGGCATTTATTTGATCAAGAACGCAGTGACATCTGGTGGCAAACTACATATTGCCTAATAGATCATTGTTCAAACTATGTATACTGTGGGTTGACCCATTTTTGCAAATAGATTCCTTTTTAACCTTGCTTCTGTTAAACCATCTTGTTTCCCTAATGAAAATGTGTGAATTGTAGATAACAGCAATAAATGACTGCAATGATACCAGCTGCCCTAATTTTTGTCCAGGCTGCCCAGAAAAATCACCTCTAAGCCTTGAACAATCCTTTTTATGCTGCAAAGAAATTTTTTTAATTTTAACGATTGTGCATATACTTTAAACATTTATATAATTTATGTGTGGGGCAGCACAATCCTAAATTGCCTAGTCTGCGCTGTATTCAGCACAAGTTTGGGACTGCTGCTGTGGCAGCCTGAGGCAAGGGGAAACTTTTCCTCTTTCCCCGGGTAAAAACAGCCCCAATTCTGAATTCCAGCACTGGTATTTTGAATGCAGTGTTAATCATATCTTACAGCAGTCAAAGCAATGCCAAGCTTGTGCAACCCTCCCAGTAATGAGTTCACTTCCTTAACTGGAAAAATGCTCAGGCAGGTAGGAAAGCTAGAGTTATTGAGGGGCTCTATGGGCATCCAAAGGCAATGGAGCATTACCAACATGTCCCTGAACCTGTGGGTTGAATCCACACACGGTGGCCATAATTCTCTCCCACAAAACAGTCCTAGTTTTCCAGGACATATGGCAAGCCTGCCTGCCACAGTACCAGGGTAAACAGGCTGTTATTAAGCCATTAACTGCTGCTTAAAGAATCTTTATCTTTTAATCTAAAGGCTACCCTCATTTTTCTTGAGATAAAATCACAGGTTAAAAAAACCGCTGATAATGAGGCTATGAGCACCTACTCAAAAGTAAGCCTCATTGTGCTCAGTGGGTCTTACTCCCATGAAGTGCCTTTAGGATTGCAGCATATGCCTGTATTGTGATGTCATCTCCCCATGCAGCATATCTCTTGTGGTGCAACCTCCCCCCTGTACAGCCCTCCCAGGCACCATCGCCCCAGGCACCATTCCCCCCTCTACCATGCACCATTCCCCATCTGTGGGCACCCCCACCTGGCAGTTTCAGAGTTTGGGGATGGGTTTTATCAGTCTTCAATGTTAAGTATAGGATGAAAACATGTTGCACCCCTTTCCATTCCCTTAGAGGTTAAATTTCTCAAAATCAGTTCGTAGTGGGTGCTCACATCATGGAAGGAAGACTTTCCTCAAATTTCACACTTCTAGTTTTTTAGCAGGTTTTAGCAGGGTGTTGAGCAGTCAGGGATTCTTCAATGTAACATACAGTGGTACCTTGAGTAAAGAGTGACTTGAATAAAGAGTGTTTTATGTAAGAGCAAAATTTTCTCAGAAATTTTGACTTGCATAAAGAGCACTGTCTTGAATAAAGAGCACTTCTGAGGAAGCTTGGAACAGGCTTCTATGGTGAGGGAACCCACAGGCGGGACGAGGGGACTAGCTTGAGCTACAGGGGTGCCCTGGGCAAAATTTGTAATAGGCTTCCATGGCCAGGAAACTCATGGGGGGTCCAGGAGGAGCAGCCTGAGCCAGGTTTGTATGTCGATCTGTGTGTGGCAGCGTGGAAGTGTGCCTTATCAATGTTCGAGTGCTAGTCTCCATCAGCAGCTTGGGAATGTTAAATCTGCACATAAAGACAAAGATTCCATTCAGGCAATGAATAGCGGTGATTCCATTAGTGATTGTGAAAGACCACAATCCTAACTATGTCTACTCAGTCGTAAGCCCCATTGTGTTCAATGGGTCTTACTCCCAGGAAAGTGTCTTTAGAATTGCAGCCAAAGTCACCCCCCTCTCTGTAACCCTCACACCAGCCATCAAGATTTTCAAAAGTACAGTACAGTTCAGTATTGTACAGTATTTTCTTTATTGCAGTGTTGTGTGTTACTGTATATTACAATGTTTTGTAATAATTTTTATAATTTGGTAATATTTTTATATGAATATTTTTAGGGTTGTGGAACCAATCATCTGAGTTTCCATTATTTCCTATGGGAAAATCTGCTTCACGTAAAAAGCATTTCATGTAACAAGCATGCCTCCGGAACAGATTAAATTTGTTATGTGAGGCGCCACTGCATAGGGATGAAAACATGTTATGCCCCTTTTCACCCCTTTCTGGTTTGAAAAAATTGATTCTTACTGGGTGCCTCTTCCCAAATTTCATGCTTCTACATCTAGAAGCATGTGCAACATCCCCCCCCCCCCCCCCGAGAGAGGGCACCAAATTGGCTGGATGTTGCTCAGTCAGTCTTCATTGAGTAGAGGCTGAAAATGCGTTACATCCATTTCAGACCCTTAGGGGTTAAATTCCTAGAAATGGGTTCACAGTGGGTTTTCCCTTCACAGAAGGAATGCACTCCCCAAATTTCATGCTACCAGGTCTGGGAGTTGGGGCAGAGCATCTCTCAGTCTAGGATTCTTCAATTAAAAGTATAGGGAGGAAAACACTTTGTGCCCCTTTTCATCCCCTTCTAGTTGGAATTTCTGAAAACTGGTTCTTGGTGGGTGCCTCCTTCATGGAAGGTATACCCTCCCCAAATTTCACACTTCTGGGCCCGGCGGTTTTGGCTGGCTGTTGATGAGTCAGTGAGAGTCAGTCAGTGACTTTTCAATTTTATATATATATATATATATAAAGATTTTTTTTCTCAATATGGAAGCTATAATATGCAGATATAGACCCTCCCTCTCTCACGTGTGTAAATCCAGATACATTTTCACAGCCATCTGAAAAACAAAGTGACAGCAATGAAAAATCTGACATGTCATGAAACAAAACGCTCACTGTTGCTAACACTTAACATTTTTGTTAAAAATCACAACTCCTGAAACAACATTTCCTCCTCTTTTAAACATTAGACCCAGAAGCCAAACAAAAAGTGAGATTCTCCTTTAACAAAAAGCCATATTGAGTAGATGTGTAAAGGTTGAATCAGCATTTGAGGGCAATTTTTTTCTATTATAGAGCTTCGTACAGACGTCCTCAGCTTCTGCCAAGCTAGGGCTCCCCCTGGATGGAGAGGTGACCTCCCAAGCCCCAGGGATGCGGATTTCCCTATATGTATAGGTTTGGTTGTCCCTGGGATATTTCAGAATGGATTTCCAACTGATAAGGAGGAATGCCTATATTTTAAGCTAGTTTAGTTTTAGAGGTGTCTGTTGTCTACTAAGATCCTGAAAAGGTAAAGTCTTGAGCTGCTTGGCTTGTCTATATTGATTCTGCAATGAACATTCCAAGTTAATGGCTTTACTTGTGAGTAGGCAAACTTGCCATAGTCTGCCAGAAAGGCCAGGCTGAGAGGAATCCAAGGACACCAGAATTGTACCGATCCAATGAACGCCACCTCCAAAATCACCCCTGAAGGAGGCCCCTGACAGTTGAATTAGTCTCTATGGGAACTGAAAGGAAGCCATATTGCGCCTTTACTCCAAAGTAGGTGAACGTGTCTTAAATATTTGGAAAGAGAAGGCTAAGAGGAATCTGGTCCTGATCCAGTGAATGAAGCCCCTAAAAGGATACCCCTCCTCCAAGCTCCACTGAACAGATGCTTTTACTTGTGAGTAAGCAAGCATGCCTTGGCTGGTGTGGAAGTTCATTCCAGGGAGTACAAGGCTGCCAGAATGGACCTGATCTTGTGCTACTGGAACTCAGCAAATGCTCCAGAGAGGAGCGAGGCTGCTGGGCTGGCCAGGCAGCAGGCTGAAGAGAGGCAGCAGCTCCTGGTGGTCTGGAGCAAGACTACTGAGGTGGCTGGGCTGCGGACAGACGGCAGAGCAGGCAGAACAGTCTCCTGGAGTGAAGCTGTGCTGCTGGGCTGGCCAGGCTCTGGGCAGGCGGCAACAGAGGAGGTGGGCGAGCAGCTGTGAGGCGGGGGGGAGAGGAGCTTCCTCCAGGCCCAACTCACTTTTCCCACGCTGGAAAGACCCAGAGCAGCGTGTGCGGCTGTATGCACACGCAATTTAGAAATGGCTGCCCCCGGAATACCTGTTTCTCTGGTAAAGGTGGGGGTTTTCCTGTGGCATGGACCCCCCACCTTTTACTGGAGACCTCCAGATAATTCCGGTCAGCTGGCCAGCCTGTCCACAAGGCAGCATTTAGTGTTTTCAGATTTTATTTTGTCATGTCCTACATTTTGCTAGGATGTCCTATATTTTTGGGGGGGTCTTTTCCTCTTTTTTGTTTTTGTTATGGCATATGGTCGTTGTCATGTACAGCCATGCCTGAGCTCAAATAACCCTCTATGAATGTGTCTAATGTGTGTTAACTTAAAGTTTTTCTTGGTGTAGTAGATCCCTAAAGAGCATGATGGTTATGGGAGGAGTTGGCTTGAGTGAAAAGGAGTGAGGTGAAGAAGAGACGTAGCTCGACGTTGTGGTGAGAGGCTGCAGGATGACTTGCTCTCCACAAGAAGCTGAGGCCTGTGTGGCTCATGGACACTGGTATCTCCATTGGGAGTTTGAAGTGGTTTAAACCATGTATTAGTAGTATAGATGTATTGAGTAACTAAGATTAGTGCAGGAGGTAGTTTTATTATTTTTATTCCGAATGTTAATGTGCTTAAGATTTATGTTTAAATTGAATATGAATTGGTCTTGTAATAAAAGTTTGACCGTAACTTAGAATGCTTTGTGGTCACTATATCACTATATAGTGATATATAGAGTCACTATATCTGATGCCAGGGTAAGAACTCTTGAGGAAGAGTAGAGACTGGCCGAGTGGGGCTCAGAGATTGCCTAAAGGCAGTGCTTGCTCATACCTCATAGTCTCTGAGCCAGTGCAGAGTTGAAGGTGGACTCAGGACCTCAAAACCCATTGAATTGGGCATAGGGGCAACCCAGTTCTGTGTTGTAAGACTAACCAGAGCAGCACAGTCGCCCTGGGCTGGAACATTGTGTGTTACCTGTTCAGGCCTTTCTGCCATAAAAGCAGCACAGATCTCTGTCATCCCCTTCCTGGGAGCATAGTATTTGAGGCAGTCTATCCACGTTTCCTTCCTAATAACACCACTGTAGCTGATTTACAAACATTAGTATGATTTTATGGATACCTTCAAGAAAAATTCACTTCCCTCTAGTGCATGCATTTTGGGTGAATTGAATACACAAACAATTCTTAGACATATCCCTGTTGATTTTTAAATGATGCTGAGTTGTATTCAAAGGTTGAAATGCTAAATATACATACTAGAGAGATAGCCACATTAGATGTAATGGGATTTTCTTCAAAGGGCGCAATCCAGAGTAACTATGGGGAGTCCTTGCTCCGGTGTAAGAACAATTTACTCTGGATTGCAATATGAATTTCCCATAGGTTTTCAATAGGTGGTTCAGTAACTAGGGGTGCACTTAATATCTCTTACATGCTCCTGTAGTTACTCTGGATTGTAGGGTACGTAAACTTTCATGCACTAATATGCTTGAATAATAAAATAATTGTTATGCTATCTAGCCATTCCTTTGATGGGGCATACAAAAACCTGAGAACTGGGACAAGATGTTCCCATGCAAAGTAAAGAAATCTAGATCAAAATCCCATGCAGCTAAATCAAAATCTGACATGCAGTTCCCATAAGAGGTCAAATTATATGTTTATTTAAGGTGCTTTGGAAAATATTATGCCCTATCCAAAGAGATTGATTTGAGACTTTAGGTAAGGAAGAAAGTAGGCTAGTTTGTCTTCATCGAGCAATCACAAACGACAAAATACCCAGCAGGTCCCCTTATAATGCCCAGACTAAATCTTAACTATAAAAAGAGTACATTATATTCTAGTTTGTCATCTCAAATGTTGCACGAGTACAGCCTCTCTATATTATGCTAATGTAGGTAACACTTGGAGAGTTAGAAATATTCAATGTGAAAATGCTGTCTAAACATTTTGTGTTTATACAAAATACCCAGATAAGGAAAACATTTGTATAATGAATATTTTGTTCTGCATTAATAATCTCTTTAGGATGGTTACATTTTCCAAGCTAAATAAAATTAAAGTTTGCAAAAGAAGAGGAGGACTGATAGAAGTTGGATGATTTGAGTCCCAGCATCTGCAAGGGTTTATTCCAGGAACCTTTGGAGATGCTGATTTTTGCTATAAACAAAAGCGATTAAATGGTTATGCAGCTGTTTAAAAACTAGCCTGCTTACCATGGTAATGGGTAGGCAGGCAATCAGTCAGACCCTTCCCTCTGGAGCACAGGATAGAATAATAAGTGATAATCATCTCCTAGTTGCTTTTTTATATACCTGCTCAAGGTATATATATATATATATATATATATATATATATATATATATATATATATATATATATATATATATATATATATACATAATGAATTTAATTCACATAAAGAGTTTAATTCGTTCTGGAGGCATGCTCTTTAAGTGAAATGCTCCTTAAGTGAAGCAGATTTTTCCCTAGGAAATAATGGAAACTCAGACGATTTGTTCCACAGTCCCCAAAATATTCATATAAAAATATTAACTGGATGTAAAAATGATGACAAAACACTGGAATTGAATTCAAAACATGCATTCAATGTGCATGATCCTATGAAGTCTACTTAGGCTGCAATCCTAAAGACACTTTTCTGGGAGTAAGCCCCATTTAACACAATGGGGCTTACTTCTGGGTAGACATGGTTAAGAGGCTGCAATCCAAGACACTTTCTTATGTCTGAGCAGACATAGTTAGGAGACTGCAATCAAAAACACTTTCCTGGGAGGCTTACTTGGGCTGCTGCTGGATGTTCAAGGTGGTCGGTGGGGGCACTCAGGGGAAGTTAGGAGCAGCTGCCTCTGGCATGGGGGGGTGAGGCTGGGAGATGGTGGGCGAGGAAGGGATGGTACACAGGGGTGGATGGTCTATGTGAAATAGATGGTGCACGGGAGACATTTTCAAAGGTTTTATAAAGGTTAGTATCAATAGAGGGCCCTGGTTCTAAAACGTTTGGGAACCAAATTCACAGTCTGAACCACAGTTCAGAGTTCAGGCTGGGACAATGTACATGATGTACATAGCAAGTACAGTACAGTAAGTCCTCAACTTGCAAATAAGTTGCATTCTGTAAACTCGTTTGCAAGTCAAAGTGTTCACAAATTCAACACCATTGATATTAATGCATGTTAAAGGAAACCGGAACATGATCTGGAGGAGCAGGGCACAATCCTGTGCAAATCTACTCAGAAGTAAGCCCCATTATAATAAAGGGTGCTTACTCCCAATGACCCTCTATGGCTACATGATCCCTCCCTGGCCCCCTCTTACCTGGTCTTGGCTGGCGAGAACCTTCTTGCCAATGGGCAGGCAGGTGAGCAGGAGGGCAGCATTCCCTTTCCTTCTGCTCTGCTGTCACAGGCTCCTCTGAGCAGCTCTGGAGAGGTGCAGGCTGGGCACAGTTGGGGAGTGCGCAGCCGTGGGAAGTATGAAGCGGTGGAAGCAAGGAGAACGTTGCCCTTCCACTTCGTATGTTTGAAAGTTTGTATCCAGCAGGTATGTTTGTATGTATGAAAGATCACTTCTTGAATTCTTGTAAGTCAAGGACTTAGGGTGCAATCCAGAGTAACTACAGGGAGTCCTTGCCCCGGTGTAAGAACAATTTACTCTGGATTGCAATATGCATTTCCCATAGGTTTTCACTAGGTGGTACCGTAACTAGGTCAACGTAAATGTCTCTTATGTGCTCCCGTAGGTATTCTGGATAGTAGGGTTACTGCATATGTTTTGACACATTGGCTGCAATCCTGTCCCCACTTAGGCAAACATAAGCCCCAATACAAGTCCCATGCTGGCCTTGGGATGTCACAAAAATGCTGTAAGACCCTTCTGTGCCTCTCCTGGGGGAGTTTAGGCCCGTGCACACACATGTGCTTGTCTCCCTGCATTAACAAGGGAAAAGGGAGACCAATGAATTGTGCCGGCCTAGGTAAGGATTGTACCCTAAGTCATAGCCTTTCCTTTCCTCTTTGGTTTGGTTGTCTGAAAGGGGTTTACAAACTGGATTTTTGCTGGGCAAAAATTTGCCGAGACCAATCCCCTCTTTTTGATTGGGATCCTTTTGCTAAAGCTGAGGATATGGGTGCATAATATTTATTCTGTAGCATCTCTTGAGGTAATCATGTGATTTGTTCAGTGAGACACAGGGCATTGTTCCTGCTGCTTAGTGATAACAAATGGTACAGTTTTAATGTGTTGCAGATGTCTGTAATGGTGCATCAGGACATTGGAAAGCTTCCAAAGAAGGAAACCTTTTGCTATTGAAACTCATGTGCCGTAGGATGGAGCCGGAAATCAGCTCAATCCATAATTGCATGCTTTGCTGTGGTGTAAATGGATCTCAAACCCTAAATCTCAATTTGAGGTACATTTTGCAGATGTTGGTCATTAGGACACTTTTATCTCCTGCTCTCGCATTCTCTTTGCTCTTGCCTCATTTGCAATCATTTTAAGCAGTTGAGGGCACACATGACAATGAATAATTTATTTAAAAACACAATCACTGCTGAGTTTGAAGCAGTTTTTCTTCCTGAATGTTTTGATGTTATCAGCCTGCTTGCCGGTTTGTTCATTACGACAAGCTCGCTGCCATATGACCCAAAGGGTAAAATATTCACTGTGTGGGCTTGAAGGGAATGGTCTGTGCTTTTAAATGTTGCTTGGAATGAAGAAGACTGATTTATATGGAACTGTTTGAAGTCAATATATGGTGAATATTAGTCGAAGCTCGACATGTAGGAAACTTCACTGGTCATGGTCAAAAGCAACACTTAGGCTGCAATCCTAAAGACACTTTCCTGGGAGTAAGATCCATTGATCATAATGGGGCTTACTTTTGAGTAGACATGGTTAGGATTGTGCTCAGAGTTTTGCAGTGTAATAATACTGTCATGTGGGAATTTATTTGTTTGTTTGTTTGTTTGTTATTTTCCACCTTTCCACCCAGATTAATGGCACTCCAGGGATCTCATAAAGTAAAAATACAATAAAGAATAGAACAATACTAATAGGGCAATCCTCACTTTCATTGGAGCAGGCAGGCTGTCGTGCCTGTGCTGCATCCAGTGCATCAAGCTGCATCCAGTGCAAAAGACAGAACTTGAATGAATGAATGAATTCAAATCAGTTGATAATTTCTAGCATACAGAAATGGCATAATATTCAAACCATCAAACCTTCATAAGCACCTTCATACACACAGAGAGTGTGTGGGCAGCCTCCCTAGCACTCAGAATACCCTCTGGAGGTATGGAGAGCTGAGCTTCTCTTGCCTCTACAAGATTACAGAGCTTCTCCAAGGGCTGGATGGAGTGGACATGCCAAAAGCTGGATGGAGGCTTTCCAAGGGCCTCATCTGGTCCCCATGCCAGGTTTTGGACACCCCTAAAGTAGAGGTGTTAGACAACATTTTAAAAAACTATTTTAGATTCTTTTGTTTCTTTTTTAATCAAATAAGTAATGCAGTACACAGTTATTATTTTTATTATCATTCGAAAAACTCATCACTATAGGCATAACATATTATCAGCAGATTTTTCACCCTATAGTTTTACCTCCATTCAAATGACGTTGGCCTTTTAAATTAAAAGATAAACAACCTTTTTGGCGGCAGTTAATGGCTTGAAAATGGCTTTACCATAGTAACATGCCAGGCAGGCAATCAGTTAATTTTTTTCCCCTCCAGGGCTTAGATTGGCTTCATTTCTGCTCTGAGGCAGACCTTTCCCTTCCCCCTGATTTGCAAAAGAAAACAGAGCAAATGATCATTGCTTTTCATTTTTCACTGCTTTCTGGATGGGTTCCCAGGAATGTGGAAGTCGGCATAGAATGTAACAGACACATTAGGGCTGCTGCTATGTTACCTGGAGTAAAGGGAAAAGTTTCTCCCGGTCCCGTGGTGGCACAGCAGCAGCCCTAAATATGCTCTAGGCCCCTGATGCAGCCCCTGAAATGGGACTACTTGACACAAAGAGCACAATCCTAACCATGTCTACTCAATAGTAAGTCCCATTGTGTGCCATGGGTCTTACTCCTAGGAAAGTGTCTTTAGGATTGCAGCCTATGCTGGCTACTTAGCTGGTGCAGAGTAAAGCAGGCCCAGTGCAGGACTATAGATCCTGTGAAACTGAGATCTGCCATTCCCCCTCCGCTCTGCCCCGAATGCTTCCCCTCGCTCAGCCTCTCACATTGCCCGGAATGCTGGGCAGCATCCAGCCCACTCCAACTGACACTGGCCTAGCATGGTCTTGGCACTGGGCTGGGATTAACTGTCACATGTGTGTCTTACATGATGTTTGTGACCATGCGTGCTGTTGTTGAGATGGCATGAGCCTGTTAGGATTGATAGCACTTTATTTGCTTGAGGTCTCTTACATAGTATTTGTGGTTTCCGTGTGCATGCTTGGTTGCAGTCTCACCCTCTCGCATTATGCAGGATACGCATGTCTGACTATGTATAAAGTACATAAAAATGCATACTGTATGTATAAGACAATATATGAGCACAATCCAGAGTAACTACGGGGAGTCCTTCCTCTGGTGTAAGAACAATTTACTCTGGATTCCAATATGAATTTCCCATAGGTTTTCACTAGGTGGTGCAGTAACTACGGGTGCACGTAATGTCTTTTACGTGCTCCCATAGTTACTTTGGATTGTAGGGTATGTCTTATATGAGGCAGGCCTCATTCTATTGTAGTGTTTCTCAACATTTGCTATGCCATTTTCCATTAAACCACCACTGGAAGCAATTGGTAATCATGTCATCACCAGTTACTTCCAGAGAGGGAGGCTAGATGTAATGCATAAACACTGATTAAATGCTTAGGGTAGATGGGAGGGTTTTTTGAGCATGTAGAGAGCGCATGCTGGAGCTCTGCTCACCACACTGATCCAACTACAGCTTTCTGACTGCCACATTGCTTTACTGGTCTCATTTCTAGGAGGCTGGAGTCTTGGGGTCCTGTGGTGGTGTCTATACCACCAGACACCATCTCAAGTACCACCAAGTACTATTGGTTAAGTACCACTGAAGGACTATTCATAGAATCATAGAATCATAGAGTTGGAAGGGACCTAGTAGGTCATCTAGTCCAACCCCCTGCCTGCAGCAGGAAATCCCCCTAGAGCATCCCCGACAGGTGCTCGTCGAGCCTCTACTTGAAGATCCCCAGTGAGGGAGAGTCCACCACCTCCCTTGGCAATCTGTTCCACTGCCGAACTGCCCGAATTGTCAGGAATTTTTTCCGGATATCCAACTGGAATCTCCTTTCTTGCAGTTTGTACCCATTGGTTCTAGTCCTGCTTTCAGAGGCAGGTATGAACAAATGAGCCCCTTCCTCCCTATGACAGCCCTTCAGGTATCTGAAGAGGGCAATCATGTCTCCTCTCAGCCTCCTCTTCTTCAGGCTGAACATCCCAAGTTCCCCCAACCTTTCCTCGTAGGGCTTCCCTTCCATCCCACTGATCATTCTTGTCGCTCTCCTCTGGACTTGCTCCAGTTTGGCTGCATCTTTCTTAAAGTGAGGTGCCCAGAACCTCACTTCGTAATGTTTCGTAGAGAAACACTGTCTTGTGCTGCAATCCAGAGTAACTATGGGGAATCCTTGCTCTGGAGTAAGAACAAATTACTCTGGATTGCAAAATGAATTTCCCATAGGTTTTTCACTAGGTAGTGTAGTAATTACGGGTGCACATAATGTCTCTTAATGTGCTCCCGTATTTACTCTGGATTGTAGCCTTATTGGTATGTCATCTTCTTCTCCTCTCCCCTTCCCCATATAGTACAATCTAACAATTCAACATTGCATTATCTCTTGCCTTGACATTATTATTATTTTTTTGTTTGAGTTCCACCCACTTTATCTAAATGCAAGCATGAAATAAAATCTCTTGAAATCAGTTAAATTTAAGGAGGCAGTTTAACCAGCTTCCAGCAGAGGGCATGTATGCTTTTTAAATAGACTAATTTCAGGCACCTTTAATTCCAGAGGTTGTACTTGTGTGAATCCCGTAAGGCTGCAATCCTAAACACACTTTCCTGGGAGTAAGTAAGTAAGTCCCATTGACAGTAGGGTAGACAGTAGATAGCTTAGGATTGCACCATTTCTCACTCTGCTATCTACTGCATATTTAATTTCTTTACCATACAAAATAATTAGGCTTAAAGACTTGTAAAATAAATTCACTTTGATTAGGGATGTTTTACTGCTAGATTATTCAAAGTGGGAGCCGAGGAGTGGCAATAAAGATTGCTTCCGACACTTGCAGATGGCATTGTGACGAACTGCTGAATTAATTCTGCCAAATCTCTTCTGAATATTAAGCAACAAATGCAGTTCTCAGTGGTGATTATTTTTATGTTTAATGCATAAAATGCTTTACATCTTTTTAATCTGTGGTATACATTTTATTTCAGACTGGTTGTCCTCATTTTCATATACTGATGGAGACAGAAGCTATACTTGTAAGCTCAGGGTCTCTGCAGTCAGAATCTAATAGGTAAATAAAATAATGATCCTAATCTCCAGTTAGGCTGGCCTAAGCCCTGGCATAAGTCTGTGCTGACCTGGGGGTGTCACAAAAGTGCCGTAAGACACCTCTGCACCACTTCTGGGGAGGGTTAGGCCAGTGCACAGACATGCGCTTGTCTCCCTACATCCCCACGGGAACAGCAAGACCAATAGGTTGTGCCAGCCTAGGTTAGGATTGCACCCTAAGAGACTAGAATACAGCAAGAGGCAGGAGCTTTTGCTCCGCTTACTTAAATGCAGAGCAAGATTTTGTGGAGCATGCTTAGCAGTTTGGCTGAGCCGATTGACAGGAACTCTCCTCAGTATCCCCTTGATTCAAAGCAGTGGCATCTCTAGGGTTTGCTTCATCTAATGTGGGAGGCCAATAGTGTATGATAAACCTCCTCCCATGCAGGCAGGGGGAAATGTCCTGGTAGTAAGTGTGGTGATGTACCATTGCTCCACCCTACTAGATTTTTTGTGTATAACATTTGATTGAATTATTTGATTAATAGTATTTCAACTATGGTAGATTCATTGCATTCCGCATGAAATTATGCATCAATTGACATAACAGTATTATTGCAATTTTACATGACAAACTTATAAAAATTTTGGCTATGAGTGCTGTAACCCTCTTTGTTCACCACCCGGTGTGGCCTGAACCCTCTAAAATGCCACTGCTTAACGATCCTCAGTTCTTTGGTTTGCAGGGAAATAGAACACTGTGGTGAAACTTATATGCAAAGAACTTGAATATGAGCAGAGAAAAACTCATCTAAATCAGACCTGCCATACATGCAGCTCATTGGCAGGCCACTGAGGTGGCCTCAGAGTACTTATATATTACTTATTTGGGCTGTGGGTGGTGCAAGAGGTTAAGACGCTGTACCTGTTAACCAGCAGGCCAGGGTTCAAGACCCGGGTTGGCCCCACAAGACAAGGTGAGCTCCTGTCCTTAGCCCAGCTCTGCGACGCCAGCTGGATCCAATCATATTGGCTCTGCCTTTCCATTGGACTAATTCAGTGGTGTAGAGAGGGGGATCTGCTGCTTGGGTAACAGCCTGTCCTCCATAACAATCCAACCCAGGCCTTCGTGCTTTGCATGCAGCATATGCAGCACCGAACATGATACCATAGTCTTTCAAGACTGGTGGAGGCATGCCTTTTTTATTTGCTTTATACTTTTAGAAGTAATTTTTCCTCCACCACCGTTAACACCAATGGAATTCACCCAGCTGAGTTTTCCCAGTTGTAAAAAGCTTATTGAATCACAGTTTGGAATTCCCAGAAAATAAACCATCTGTTATTCACAGTGATGTTTCTGCTAGGTTGTTTGCTAAGAAAGCTGCTCATATTTGGTCCAATTTGGATGGAGCCATTTGTGCAGAATCTGTATTGACGGTGCCAAAAGCAACCACTTGTCACAACTGCTTAAATCATCTGTTCTTCTTTGAAGATGTTGACAGGTCTTGGATTTACAAAATCCACAACTTGGAAATTGAATACTTGCACATCCAGTCATAGCCAGCTTGATACAGTTGAACAGGCTATTGGCCAAAAGAGTGAAAGCAAAGTTCCTTCATTTTTTTAGGACTTCACTTCTACCTCTGTACGCTAATCTTCCTCACCTATCAGTTGGCAGGCTTAAATCCAGGAAGCCCTCTCTGGCACTCGCACAACCGCTATCTAACAACTTTAACGTTAGTGTGCAATGAAAAGCTAACTGGGCTGCTGAACACCTTGACACAGGCAGACACATAGACAACCTTGCATGGAAGGTACCAGATTTTGACCTACCTCACCAGCATTGGTCAGCTCTAAATTAGATCTGTACCCAACATGGTGTCTGCCAGGATTCACTGTTCAAATGGGGTCTAGTATTTACATCTCAGTTTGACTGTGGTGCTTCTCGACAAACTATGCATCACATTGTGTCCAAGTGTATCAAGTGTATCCAAGTATATCAAGAGCTTATACTGGCCCAGTATCTGATTTTTTTTTTCCAGTGTAGACCACTATGTCCTTGAGTGGTTGGATGGACTAGACATTAACATCTGATTTACCATACATCCATATTCTTTATGCCATATGCTAAATAAATAAATAAACAAATAAATTAAATAAATGGCTCAGTTTCTTTTTCCATAGGGCTCCATGCCTTTGCATTTTGTTTTCTGTTGCATTTTGGATTTCTAATTTTTTTTTTGGCCATAACTTCTGATTGAAAGGAAATATTTCACTATGGTTTTTCAGTGCACTTTGCTGTAAATTATGCTTCCAATGGCATATAATAACATGATGGGGTTATTGCTGATCACGACAGCTTGAGCTGTTTTGGTCATAGATAGTGTGACACACATACCCAGTGCACAGCACTCTTGGGTGAGTCACCTGGTGTGGGCTGCACCCCTTACCTACACCAATAGGGGCAAACGAGAGTAGACCCTGTATAAAAATGGAGGCTTCCACTAGAAATGAAAGTTAAGGAGAAGTGATGCCAGTTTGGTTACTGGTTTGGGCTTTGAATTGACTCTTGGATTGCTGCTCTGCTCTCTGTATATCTGACTTCTGGACTTGCTAACAGACCATTTGTTTGCCTGCTGAATTTGCAATACTTGCCTGTGTTTCTGGAAGCACAGTGTGTTTCTTTCTGGAACTGGTTGCTTCCTGGGCACTGCCATACCACATCACTCTGCTTTTCTGCCAGGGCAGAAACCACCAAGCCCCCTGATAATCTCTCAGCAAGGACTAAAGATGGAAATGTTAAATATTTTCACGGTCTTTCAATGAGACAAAACAAATCAAGGAGAAAATGGTGAAGAACAAAAGCTTGTCATAGGATTCATGCAGTGTTCACAAGGACAAGGAGGGTCACTTAGAACCCAAACCTATTCTCTTCCCACCAATTCAGTGACACAAAAAAGGTTACTGCTGCAGTGAAGGTGAGTAGTTGTGGTGATATCTTAAATAAGAGAATAGTTGTTACCTACCATTGGGAACTATCTCTGTCTACTACTCTTGGGAACTATCTCTTGGGGATAGTTCCTTGGGGTTCCCAAGAGAATAGGTCTGGAAAGAGGTTATTCCTATCTCAAATCCGTATTCCCCACCCCATTTTGCTATCCCTCACCTTTCAGCCTCCTCAGTGGAAGTCAGCTGAGGATCCACAGGCTCAATAAAGCAGTCAGTGCCAGTAATAAAAAGTGCTCTGACAATGGCCAGCCTCTTTTGATTTATGCCATTAGGCATACACTTACTGCTTCGAGGTAAAATCTTCTAGGTCTCATTTCTCTGCTAAATTAATGTGTACTACACTGATTATATTGTATCACAAGTAGTGGGCAAACCTAATGGAGACCCATCATCAGTCACTTTATTTTTTTCCCATGATTTGGATTATTATAGTGCTTCTTTGTTTCCAATGCAGTCACAATTTTTATCTGAAGTGCCATGGTACACAAAACCTCCCATATTGATAGATTTCTTAATGCATTTGATTTGAATATAGTTAATGCAAACTTTTGATCTCCATTCGTATCTGATTCTTTCTCTGTTGACATCTGCTGTTGCCCTGATGTTCCATGTTTTTTCCTCCAGCTCCCTCACTCATCCATGTGAGAAAGTAACACATTATGCGCCAGAGTGGGGAAGCTGTTGACGGTATTTCAAGCCTTTGGCAAAGTTACATGAGGAGACAATCTGAAGCCAGTTTCCAGCCTTGAACTGTTTCTTCCTTAGTATTTGGTTAGCCATTCAGTTCATTTAAAATAATATTGAAGGTTTTGTTGGGATTACATAAATATTTGCATTTTGTAATTACATCAAATGAAAAGATCTGGAAGCTTGAATTATGCTGAATCCATTTTCCATTCTGTGGATGCAGTGGAATTTTAATTGGCTTTACTTCTTATGTGCATTAACCCGTGTATAATATCTGCTTACATGCAGAATTCAAGGAGAATAAAGCAAATCCTTACCAATACATTAAAATGGTGCTTGCGGGGAGGCCTACTTTTTCTTCTGACAAATTTTCCAAGACAACACATTTATGAATCTTTACAAAGGAAAGAGGAGAGAATTATGCTCCATTGTCCATATGTCTTCAATTTTAAACCAAAATTTTTCAAAATATATCAAAGAGCAAACTAATGGAGGGCACTCAGCTAAGAAATCATTACAGAGCACAAGCCTAACCATGTCTACTCCAAAGTAAGCCCCGTTTTGTTGAATGGGTCTTACTCCCAGGAAAGTGTCTTTAGGATTGCAGCCTAATTCAAAAAGGGAAATTCCAGAGGTATAGCCGTATTAATACTGTACTGTATATTGCTAACAAAAGAAACCCAACTATAGCTGCAATCCTAAAAACACTTTCCTGGGAGTAAGACCCATTGATTACAATGGGGCTTACTTTTGAGTAGACATGGTTAGGATTGTGCTCTCTGTCTATTGTGCATATTAAAGACTAACAGATTTGTTGTGGTGTACACATTTGAGGAACAGAATTTTCTGACTCTTTAATGCCACAGATGACAGGCTAATATTGATTTCCTCTCTAAGGAAAACCGAAAACAACCTTCTGAAAAAGAAAATCCTATAGAAGTGCAGGAACAAAATGAAAAAGGCATGCCCCAGATGTCATGACCAGGCTAACCCAAAGCAATTTATCAGATAATCCTAGGTTTGGGTGGTACCAGCAGCCTAGCAGCAGAGGTGGAGTAGTGCCTTTGGGCCCTATGTAATCAACATTCCTAGCTGTATATGGGATTCCAAGCATTTAAGGAGGAGTCTACAGTTTATGATGCTATCCTGAAACATGATGTTCAGGCAAACATAAAGCTTTGATTGGTCTGGGAGCAATGTGCTTGGTATAGTAGTAAAGCACATGCTTTATATGCACAACATATAAAGCCTTGGCATCTCCAAATAGGGACAGGAAAGAACCCTATCTTAGGCTATAGTCCTAATCTCCAGTTAGGCTGGCCTAAACCCCTGCTTAAAGTCCTGTGCTGACCTGGGGGTGTCACAAACGTATTGTAAGACACTTCTGTACCACTTCTGGAGAGGTTTGTTTGTTTGCTTAATGGAATTTCAGTTCCACCTTTCTCACTGAGACAAACTCAAGGTGGCTAAGATTTAGACCAGTGCAGACATTATCTTGCCTCCCTCCGTCACCACAAGGATGGGAAGACCAATAAGTTGTGCTGATCTAGGTTAGGACTGCACCTTTATCCTCTGAAGGGCTGCCACCAGTCAGTGTGGATAGTCTTGGACTATAGTATATACGTTTATGGTCTTGCTGTGGAAAACAGTTTTAAGTGTTAATATCTAACAAGATTAACCCTACAATCCAGAGTAACTACAGGAGCCTGTGAGAGCCATTACGTGCCCCTATAGTCATGGCACCACCTAGTGAAAACCGATGGGAAATACATATTGGAATCCAGAGTAAATTGTTCTTACACCGGAGCAAGGACTCCCTGTAGTTACTCTGGATTTATTCTGGATTAACTCTGTAGTTACTCTAAGAGCACAATCCTATCCATATCTACTCAGATGTAAGTCCTATTGTGTTCAATGGTACTTACTCCCAGAAAAGTGTCCTTAGAATTGCAGCCTTAATGCACTGTAGCATTTGTATCATGCAGTCTCTAACCTATCATTTGTATTTTGCTTTCTAAGTGAGCAAAGCTGCTCACATGTTTTATTGAGGTTTTGTTTCCATTTTTTTTAAAGCAACCCTTTAAGGCAAGTATTATTATTCCATATTGCAGTTGGGGAGATGAAGCTAAGACAGAGTAGATTTCCTAAAGGCACAATCCTAGGCAGCCTCTGCATCCAGAGAGCATGCACCATGCCATAGCTAGCAATCGCAAATATGTGGCTTCTAGTGATGCTTCCTCATTATTTCAACCACCAGGTAGATGGGAAAGGATGGGAGCAGCAGTGGGATGATGGTGCTGAATGACCATATTATGAGAGAGCCTTCATCAATGTTTTGGCAGTTTCAGAAAAGACCTAGAGATGGGTTTTGAAATGTCACCTTTATGAACCTTCCTTTTCTGAATGTTGGTATCGTTATGAATCCAAATACATAGCCTCTATGCATCCAAATCTGGATGACCTTTACTAATCATGCTGAATCTGCACATGTGAGTTTCCATCCCAATCCATTTTCTGCTATAATTTGTCGTGAATAAATGCCTTTTAAGTCAAGCGAAAGCTGGATCAGCATTTTCTATCACAAGCCTCCACTTTCTCTGTGTAAAACGAAATATGAAATTAAAGTTTAAATACTGTACTTGGTGTTTTTTTAAAAAAGAGCAATTAAAATTAACCTTTTTCTTTTGGGATGTAGCATTTTCTTTGTCATAATGTATCAGACTAATTACCAGAGTTTTAAATAACTTCATTAGGTTTATGCAGTTCTGTCCTGTTATGGAATTCACCAGAAGGTTGAAAATTACATATTCAGTTAATTAAAACTAGAAAAATATAATACCCAAGGATAAAAGAGAGAGAGAGTTTAAAAGACCTATATTAACTGTGGTCAGGTACCATTGGTTATACCATTAATACTCAGCAGATTTTGTATTCTCTGAAGATGTTCATATCTGCTAATAGGTAGGGTTGCCATAATTCTCTTCCACAAAACTGGGACAGGACCCCCAGTCAAACCTGCCAGTATGTGAATGTAATCCCCGACATATGGCCACCCTGCTAACAGGTGATGTACCCATGCAACATTAGTGGCTCTGCTTTTGTTTTCTACCATTTCAGAAGGCCTTTTACTGCCATGATGACTTATACCATGTCAGATGGGTGAGTAACAAACTCCCTGTGCCTTTGGAAGAGGCTGGAGAAAAATAGTATGCAAATAAAATAGTTTCTAGAACTTCCAAATGGAAATGTTTGGGTTCAGTCACAATGAAACCAAACGAACACAATGTTTCTCTGTTTTTTCTCTGACCCACAATTAAGTGACAGAGAAAGCTACAAAATTGAGACGGGGGAGATATTTCCTTCATTATTTTAAACCAAAAGTATTTTAGAGATTGGAATATTTAGTGCTTTTGAGGATATATATGTGTATATTTTCAAATATATAGGACTTACGGTATCTAAGGTGCAATCCAGAATAACTACGGGGAGTCCTTGCTCCAGCATAAGAACAATTTGTATTGCAATATGAATTTCCCATAGGTTTTCACTAGGTGGTGCAGTAACTATGGGTGCAACTAATGTCTCTTACGGGCTTCCGTAGTTACTCTGGATTGTAGGATAAGACTTTTTATCCTACCCTTTTAACTGGGTAGTATACAGTTTCTTCCTCTTTATCTTCACAACAATGTCTCTTACGAGCAACAATGCTCTTAACAATGCACAACAATGTCTCATAATGTCTCTTACGAGCTTCCGTAGTTACTCTGGATTGTAGAATAAGACTTTTTATCCCAACCTTTTAACTGGGTAGTACACAGTTTCTTCCTCTTTATCTTCACAACAAACCTGTGAAGTACTGTAGTACTTGACCTGGGGATCTCCAAGAAAAGCCTAACATTGAGGAGTGGGAATCTGAAAGCTCACCAATTTAGAAAAAATCCCCCCACTTCACATGTATATTAATTATACTGTATTTCCAAGATCACATATGAAACATTCATCATTCATAAAATTGATGTCATATATGCCTCTTGATGGAAATACATTGTTTAATTTTCTTCTGGGTGCTTTAAGAAATAATGCAATCATTTGTTATTTATTACTACACTATTTATTAGGTAATAATGAATTTTATATTTATGAGGTGGTCCATGGGGATAACATGATGAGTTACCACAGTAGGTGACGCAAACCTTAGTGATGACTCTGTTGTGAAGCTCTTGTATTGTTATCAGAGAACTTCTGGGTGACCAGAAAGATGTATTTTTGATAACCCGAATAAGAACCGTGTGAGCCATGCATTGATTTAAGCTTTTTAGGGTGTAGTCCTAACTTAGGCTGGCACAATTGGCATGTTTGTGCACTGGCCTAACCTTCCCCAGGAGTGGCACAGAATTGTCTTACAGCACTTTTGTGACACCCCCCGGTCAGCACAGGACTCATGCCAGGGCTTAGGCCGGCCTAACTGGAAGTTAGGACTGCAACCTTATTGTGGCAATTTCAGCATGAACTCCTGACTTAGATGATTGAACTTGATCTGTGTATAAATGTTCTGATCAAAAAAGGGAGAAAAAATGCATGTCATAAGTTGGATCTTCAACACAAATCATGTCGAATAGACAAAATGATATCAAAAATAGTGATGGGACTGACCTACGGTATTGACTCTTGACACTAACCAAATGTGTGAGATTACTCCAAAGTACTTCACTTTAATATATTTGCTAGATGGAACATTTTGGAAAATCAGTCCTTTTCTGCTCACAGTATGATGCATACCAATCTATCTATCTACAGTATTTATATACCGCTTTTCAACTAAAAAGTTCACAAAGCAGTTTACAAAGAAAATGGAAAAATAATAATGGTTATCTAATGCTTGAAGAATTCTTCAGGCAATTTGTATTGGCCCAAATATAAGCAAGAGATTTTGATACAGATGCTCTGAACAAGGTATGGCATTACAGCATCACCCTCATTGTTTTCCTGCTTGGCTTTGGAACCAGAATGCGTAGATTTAATGGAATGCTTGTTTTGTTTGCCTGAAACTTCTATCGTCCTTAAGTGTCAGCCAAAATTACTCTGTTCATGTTATTCATGCCATCTCCCTTTTCCATCCACCTTCATTGTCTGCCTTCAGGATACAAGCCAGCCCTTTATTCTGAGGACATGCAGCATGAGAGTTTTTGGAAGGCGAAAAAGCAACTGCAATTAAAGGCCTAATGCCTGATCATGTCCAGCTTTTACATTAAAAGGACTTGATTGCTTTCCTCCAACGCTTTGCATCAGGGTATAAAGGAGAGAAACAGTGCTATTTTTAATCTATATATATATATAAAAATGAAAATTCACTCGCTCACTCATTCACTGACTCACTGACTGACTCATCAACGCCCAGCCAAAACCGCTGGGCCTAAAAGCATAAAATTTGGGGTGGGTTTTCCTTCCATGACATAGGGTGCAACGCATTTTCCTCCCTATACTTTACATTGAAGAACTGGTGACTGAGGAATGCTCTGCCCCAATCCCCAGACCTAGAAGCATGAAATTCAGGGAAGGTATTCCTTTTTGAGAAATTTAACCTGTAAGGTGCTGAAAAGGGGTGCAACCTGTTTTTGTCCTATTCTTAACATGGAAGACTGACCAACATCCAGCCAATTTGGTGCTCAGTGGCTGGTGCACAGGGGTGGGGGAAGTTGTTTGGAGAGAAGGGTTGTACTGGGGAGGACGCTGCGCATGGGGGGGTGTTGCGCATGGGGAGGTGATGCGCATGGGGGCTTGATGCGCATGAGGGGATGATGCACATGGGGGACTGATGCACATGTGGGGATGTTGCACATGGGGAGATGATGCGCATAAGGGAGATGAACATGGGGATGTTACACATGGGGTGGATGCGCATGGGGGTTGATGTGCATGAGCGGTTGATGCACATGGGGGGGTTGTATGGAGAATTTTACTCCCACAACATGGGTGCACTTTCACTAGTTTATTCATAAATTATGTGGAGCAGTGAGGTTTGTAGATAATACCAAATTATTCAAGATGACGAAAACAAGCAAGAATACCCAACTAACATCTCCAAATGGGACAAATAAGGCAAAAGCATAGCAAAAAAAATTGAATGAGAAATAATATTACATTTGTCATTCTTGTATACCGCCATTCCTCCAAAGAGCTCAATATAGTTCCACCACTCCTTTTTTCTCCTATAACAAACCTATGAGGTATATGAGGCTGGGATATAGTGTCCCAAACTCATGTAGGCAGCTTCATGGTGAGTATTTGAACATGGTTCTTCCAGAACGAACTTCCAAACCATCCTTGCTGTAATATGTAATTTACATGGGGGGAAAATCCCTACTTCACATATACAACAATGGAAATATTAAGTTGGGAACTTGCTGTGAATATTATAAAAAGTATAGACCAGCTTGGTGTTTTTAAAAAAGTCAAAGCCTAGTACAACTGAATCCTAAGCTGTGCAACATACCATATGGTCAATGCTAGATCCAACTCAGCTTTGGAGATGGCTAGAAATTTCTTTGGGTTAAGAGGACTTATTTCTCCTTACCCCAAATAAAACCCCAGCCAACCATATGGGCTTCTCAGATCCACATCAACAATTTAGCTTGTAGAAATCCAGGTGTCATGCTGGGTAGGAAGGTTAGGAAGTGGCAGATGACTTCTCAGCCCAATTGCACACCCACTTTCAAGACTGATGTGCTGTCCCCTCACCTCCAGCCTGCCTCCCCACCACCCTTTTCCACCCTCCATACCACCTGGCTTACACATCCTTCCATGTGCGGTTGGCACTACTCCAGGATGCAGCACTGGCATTTGTGCAAACTCAACGAGTAGCCACAAACATGCTTTATGGCAGTGGTACACAAACTGGGGATTCACGATCCCCCCATTTTGTTTAAAGGGTCCTCTGGACCCTTTAAGGGGCAGGTGAAGTGATCCCCAGGATCATGTCACTATTAAGGGGGGAATGTTGGAATGGAGCAAACAGGAAGTACTTTGAGATTGCTCCATTATGATCATTTCCAATTCTGTGTCCTTATTTGTTTTAAACTAAAGTGTTTGCCAGTAAAACATTTTGGTAAAATTTCAGACGCTCTGCCCAGCACTTTACTGCCATTCAAAAAATCTCTCCAGAGGGAGTCACAAGGATATTCATGCAACCCTGTAATCAATGCAGGCCTCCATCAGTCTTGAAAGACTATGGTATCGTGCTCTGCGCTGCATACGCTGCATGCAAAGCACGAAAGCCTGGGTTGGATTGTTATGGAGGATAGGCTGTTCCCCAAGCAGCAAATCCCCCTCTCCACGCCACTGAATTAGTCCAATGGAAAGGCAGAGCCAATACGATTGGATCCAGCTGGCATCGCAGAGCTGGGCTAAGGACAGGAGCTCACCCTGTCTTGTGGGGCCGACCCGGGTCTTGAACCCTGGCCTGCTGGTTAACAGGCACAGTGTCTTAGCCACTTGCACCACCCACAGCCCAAACTTGTAATCAATGACACAGTTGATTTGTTTATGAAATGCTAATTTGAGCTACACAGATAAGTGCATTTTTTCTTTTTATAGCAATTAATTGTCAGAGACCCACAAATGTATCATAAATATATCACAGGTGTATCATGCCATGGCTAGACTTTCAAGGATGTTTAGCTCTGCCCCACTACTGGAGGGAGGTAGATGCATGCAGTGTCCTCCCCACACCATCACAAGAAGTTATGCTAGGGGAATTACACCAAGCTGAATGGATTAGGATTGCAGTCTTAATCAGTGAATTGCACTGCCTGGATTTTATTTTAGCAGATAAGGATAGGTAATATATGTGGCATGCCACAGATTGCGATGGCTCTGAGCAAGCCCGGTGAAACCAAGACCTGTTGGGAGCCTCCTCGCTGGCACTTGTCATCTCTGAGTATTGTGGGTGTCCTCTCATAAAAGGGACTGCAAATCAAGAAACAAAGGAAGAAAGCAGGAGGAAACCCAAAACAGAAGCCAAAAAGGATGATGAACGGAGCAGAATGTGAGGAAGAGGGGGTGGTGGATGGACAGTGAGACTGGAAGGAGAAAGGCAAAGAGCAGGCCAGTGGAGATAAGAAGGAACAGATTGGGAAGGCATCAGGAAGGATAGTGGGGCTGGGAAACCAGGAGGAGAATGGCAAATAAAGTGCAAGAAACAAAAGGAAAAGAAAGATGGACAAGGTGTTTTTTGCGGGGGAACCTTAACAGAACTGTGCCTGGTAGACAGAATTTTGATGCTCCAACAGAGACATACAGAGGTATTAAAAGACCCGGGACAAAATGCCCCATTCCCCATACCCACTGACCACCCTTATCACTGACTTACCTTTGCAAGGTGATCTGATTTCCATGGCAGCCACATTTTGTCTATCATGCCTAGTTTCACATTATGTCATTGACAGTACAGACACATTATAATGTCTGGTTCAACAGAATAGCCTTTGTGCAGCATAGTAGCTAAGACCTCTTTATCAGGAAGCCCCTCCATTAAATCTCAGTTTATTGTGTGTACGCTAGCTGATTTAGGAGTTACATCTTGCATGAGAGGCTTCAGCTTCTCATCCACCTTAAAGCAGGCCTCCGTCAGTCTTGGAAGACTATGGTATCGTGCTTGGGGCTGCATACGCTGCATGCAAAGCATAAAAGCCTGGGTGAGATTGTTATGGAGGATAGGCTGTTACCCAAGCAGCAAATCCCCCCTCTCCACGCCACTGAATTAGTCCAATGGAAAGGCAGAGCCCATACAATTGGATCCAGCTGGCGTTGCAGAGCTGGGCTAAGGACAGGAGCTCACCCTGTCTTGTGGTGCCAACCCAGGTCTCGAACCCTGTCCTGCTGGTTAACAGGCACAGCGTCTTAACTGCTTGTGCCACCCACAGCCCACGTTCATCCACCTTATAGGAATAATATTACTGGTCTGCCTTTTAGGGAGATTGTGAGAATTACTGAAAAGGAACACGGAAGGTACACTATGAACAATAGTTGTGCTAATACTAGTAGTAGATTAAATGAACTCTGGAAACTTATTGAGGGCACAGTCTTAATCAACTTTCCAGCACTGACATAGCTATGCCTGTGGGGCATGTTCTGCATTCTTTAGTTGGGGGGATGGGGCTGTCTGAACAGCCTTCTCAAAATAATACCTTTTCCCCTTATCTCAGAGTTGCACTGCACTTACCCCACAGCTGGAAAATTGATTAGGATTGCACCCTGATAGGTTATGCGTTCCTCTCTAATGAAATTTATTCTTTGTACACAGTGTAACAAGGACTCCCACAAGGTCTGATGTATTTATGAGTCTAGCAAACAATTCTCCAACCTACCTAACTTAATTGCCTTTTAATGTTGTAAGATAAAGAACCACCCAGTGCATGTATTAATGAGCTAAGTGAGTAGCCAGAAAGCATAAAAGCACTCAGTCTTATGAACCAGAGGTCTTTTATGTGAAGCTGGTGTAGTGTAAATAGTTTAAGCATTTGAGGACTATCAAAGGTGAGTTTATATCTTTTGTTGTCTATTCTTAGCTTGCCTCAGTTCATTACATAATTTGCTCAGTATAAGAGACTATTTTCCAATCTCCCCAGTGAGGCACCCTGTATGTATGACAGTAGTGTTTCCAGAGGGGAGCAAAGCACTAAGGTTTGCAGGGTACCTGAAAGCATGTTAAAAGCTTACCTTTCCCCTCACCATCAGAGCTGTTCTAGAAGGTAAGAGCAATGTGGAGGAGATGCCCTCAAATTGCGCTGACCTTCCAGATAGGATTATGCAACTTTGGTGTGTATGACTATGACTGGGTACACATGACGCCCATGTTACATTGTATGGCAAGTAGGAACACACTTGGGGGGAAGATTCCATGATACTATAGATTCATAGAATCATAGAGTTGGAAGAGATCATCTAGTCCAACCCCCTTCCTGTAGAAGGAAATCCTCGTCTTGTGGGGACCCGGGTCTCGAACCCTGGCCTGCTGGTTAACAGGCACAGTTTCTTAATCACTTGCACCACCAGAGGTACTAGATCTCCAAGCCAGTGGTACTCGGGCATTTCAGCCCAGGGCTCCATTTCAAACTTAAAAATCTGTCCGCGATCCTCTGTCAAACTTATTAGGATGTGATCCCAGAGATCACATGTCTACTCCACATTTACTCAGAAGTAAGTCCCATTGTCTTCAATAGGACTTACTCTCAGGAAAGTGTGATCAGGACTGCAGCCAAAGAATCCGAGCCAAAATTTGCATGATGCCCTAGACTCTGACTTTGCTCATTACTTCTTACTTGTATGTTCAAACAAACAAGTGAGGTATCCTCTTCCCACCTTACGCTGTTGGCCCCACTTCTAGTGGACACAGGTGAGCAGTCCAATGTTTTGGAAAGTAATTGGGTGCATTACATGTCCCCTGGATTGAATAGGTTGCCCAGCGTTAGTTGCCATAGTAAGAAAGCCGAGCGTTCGCTCAGCAAAGCAATAATTATGGTGATTATGGGTTTTTTTTCTTCCTGGAGCAGCTATTGCAAGTAGCTATATTCCCATCCAAAGTACAATGTGAATGACACATTAATTGTGCTTGAGAAGAAGAGGCTGCTCTTTTATGAGGAAAATTACCATGAAACAAAACCTCAGAGGTGCAACAAAGAACCAGCACAGTAGTTCAACAGCAAGAAAACTAAACGCACATTGAAAAGGGCACATGTAAAGTACTTTTGGTGCTCATGCATTATAGTTAGGCTCTGTTGAGGGCCTTTACCCCATGCCATTCATCACTAATAAAATAACCTATTGTTGACCAACACTTAAAACCACAAAGGCCCTGGCTATCAGGCATTCACATCAGGTTCAGAAAATGGATTGCTGCTTTCTTTCTTTCTTTCTTTCTTTCTTTCTTTCTTTCTTTCTTTCTTTCTTTCTTTCTTTCTTTCTTTCTTTCTTTCTTTCTTTCTTTCTTCCTTCCTTCCTTCCTTCCTTCCTTCCCTTCCCTTCCCTTCCCTTACCTTCCCTTCCTTCCTTCCTTCCTTCCTTCCTTATTTATTTATTTATTTATTTATTTATTTATTTATTTATTTATTTATTTACTAGTGAAATGTGCCCACATTGTGGAAGTAAAATTTCGAGAAAGTTTCTAACCTAACCTCCTGTGCAACACCTTCCTGTGCAGCACTCCCCATTGCCCAATGTGTTGAGTGTCTGTTTGAGAAGGACCTAAAGCTGTTGCAAAAGAGGCTGCCCCAATTTAGAAAGAATGAAGCCCAGAATACCCAGAAGAAAGACCCCAGTACTGAAAACCATTCCGGAAAAGAACCCTTTATAGTACTGGTACATTGACACCTGCGAGCCATCCGTATGACAAAAAGGGGACCAAGTATGTGAAGATGAAAACAGCTGCCTATAGGATATAAGCTGTACAATCCTAAACCTATCTACTCAGAAGTGAATCTTAGAGGGCAAAATCCAGAGTAACTAGAGGGAGTCCTTGCTCCGGTGTAAGAACAACTTACTCTAGATTCCAATATGAATTTCCCATAGGTTTTCACTAGGTGGTGCAGTAACTAAGGATGCACGTAAACTCTCTTACGTGCTCCCGTAGTTGCTCTGGATTTGGGTGTTATTGTTTTCAATGGGGCCTACTCCCAGGAAAGTATGTTTAGGATTGCAGCCTATAGGTTGTTTGCATCACTACAGAGGACATCACAGGCAGTGATGGGATTCAAATAAATTAACAACAGGTTCTATGTCCTAATAACCTCAATTAACAACAGGTTCTATATCCCATTAGTAACCGGTTCTCAGAACCAGGCACTCATTAGCAAAGGGTTCTATAGAATATGTGAGAACCCCGTGAAGCCCACCACTGAACAGGGGACTGTAAGCTTCTAGGAGCCTGCAGGAGGCCAGCTCTGCTCCTCCACATTGTAGAAGCAAATCAGAAACTGACCTTCAGAAAATACAATATTTTGCCCATTTCAGATCCCATATGTTTTTGGAACTAAATTTTGACTGGGATAACTTTCAGTTCTGCCTGGGTTTCTGAGACCTTTTTTCTGTCCCAGACTTATGGTGTATCTTGGACCAAACTAATTTTTTTCTGAAGTTTGTCCAACTCTTATTTGTGATTTTAAGCAATTGTCATCAGTGGCCACTAGAGGGCAACAGTAGCTCAAAGGTTGTGTCAGATAAACAGCAGCATGAAAGCATTCCAGTAGAAATGCTCAGTAAGACATAATAAGGGTATTTGAACACAAATTGTGAAGACACAATTTTGTTTTCTGGGTGCAAGTAACTTTCGAATGATCCGAGAGGAAAACGTTGCAATGACAATTCACTGTGGTATACATACCGTGATCGAGACAGTGCTATGTAATCTTATTTTTGAATGATTTTGTATTTTGGCCTTTGATCATTGGTTTGTTTTTCATCGAGAAAAACAAAAACAAATTGGTTTTCTTGTGTTATTATATAATATGAGATTATACAATATAATAAATACTATATCTGATGGCTCCCTGCATCCCTAAAAGGGGCAAACTAGAGCTTAATCACGATAAGAATTTACCACAGAGCGATGCTCTTTTCCCTTTCACATAAAACCAGAACTAAGGGACATCCACTAAAATTGAATGTTGGGAGGGTTAGGATGGACAATAGAAAATATTTCTTTACCTGTAGCCTGTAGCAGTCTGAAAAAAAGAGATACATGACCTGTACAATTCTGAACATGACAAAATGGCACCGGCCCGCCGTTGCTGAACACCAGGTATGGTATGTGATCAGATCTATTTATCTATCTACAGTATTTATATACCGCTTTCAACTAAAAAGTTCACAAAGCGGTTTACAAAGAAAATGAAAAAAATTAATGCAGATGCAGATAGGCCACATGCAAATTTGCCAATGTTAGACGTGCTACTTCTATTTGGAGAATAACGTACAAAGCAATTTGAAATTAGCATGGGAATTGTGATGGTTGGTGAATTCATAAAAGCTCAGCATTTTCCCAAAACAAAGTTAGTATATAAACCTATGAAATTTCATGGAGAAAAATTTCCGTGGGGCAATTGTAGACCTGGTCCCGGTGCCTCCCAGGAGTAAGGGATTGCAAAATGCCACTTCTTCAGCCCCCAAAACAACACTTCTTGTTTTCATGGCATTTTGTAGGCATTTTCTAGCACCTTTTCAGCATTTTGTAGGCCTCTTCAGGAGGAGATGGAGGTCGTGGGCATTGCCCCTGGCTCTTAAAAGGCCTTCTTGGACCCCCAAACCTGGATAAAATGTTTGTAGGAGAAGGTTTGCAATGTCACCCCCAATGGGGTGTCCCCCCCCCCCCAGGCATTTGCTCTCACAGACTCCACCAGATACTGAAGTGCACTGAGGCAGGAGAGTGGATATCCAAGCTTAAGGACTACGTATTCTGGACTGGGCAAGAGACACTCTTTCAAGTGGGTGCTTCTTTTTATTTAGCAGTGGGAGAGTATCTGGCCCTCCACACCCCAGCAATGTCTGTTCTAGTGGCTTCTGCTGGTGTTCTTTTTGCATTTTAGACTGTGAGCCCTTTGGGTACAGGGACCCATTAGCTATTAATTAGCTATTAATTTTTTTCATTTTTTTCTAAACTGCTTTGTGAACTTTTCAGTTGAAAAGCAGTATACAAATAGAGTCAAGAGATAGATGTTCCCCAAATATAAGCTCCCTTCCATTCCAAGCATGTGTGTGATGGTCTAGAAATGGTCTATGCTAGAAAAATGGTGTAGGAATGAGACTGAGGGCACAATCCTAATCAATATAGTTCAGCATAACTCACTCGCTTCCCATTCCCCTGGTCGGGAGGCTGGTGCATGTCCATGACTGGCCTAACCCCCCGGGAGTGGCACAGTAGTGCCTTATTGCACTTGTGCCAGGACTTAATGTTGGCCTAATTAGGGAGCAGGATTGCAATGCCAGAAGGTATAGAAAGGGGTACAAATTAGTACAGATTCAATGTACTTATCTGAATCATCTTGAACAGGGGTCAATGAACTCTGGTCTGGGTGCCAGATGCAGCCCTTGGTGAACCTCATGTGGCACCCAGCAAGACCCCTCTATCTGGCCCGTGGACAAGCCTTGTAATCCAATCTAATACATTCTTATATGTAAATTTTCTGTAAATTTATTCAAATTTGAAATGTAAATTAGTTTTCTGGCCCCCAATGCCGTGTCAGATGGATGATATGGCCCTCCTGCCAAAAAGTTTTGGAGACCCCTGATCATGAGTATCGCATGTCCATGACAGGCAGTATGCTGTATGAGATTGCCATAATTTATGATAAGCATGTGCCATAATTTTACGGTAAGCATGTGACATTCTTAGATATGTAGTGCAATCCTAAGCATGTCTACTCAGAAGTAAGTCCCATTGTATTTAATAATACTTACTCCCAGGGAAGCATGGTTAGGATTGCAGCCTTAATTTGAAAAGAGTGTGCAACATTCTTAGATTTATGAGCATGTAACATTCTTATATTTAATTTTTTATTTATAACTCTCAGTGTTGATTTATTTTGCTATGTAAACCTTTGTGGACCACAAACTTATGTTTGTTTGTTTTTTGTCAAGCAGTGTATATGTATATATGTATATATGTATATATTTAGATAGATAGATAGATAGATAGATAGATAGATAGATAGATAGATAGATAGATAGATAGTGTTCTTATTGTGGAGGTTGCCAAAGGTGGCCAGGCACCTCTTAAAACAGCGTTTCTCAAAGTGGGGGTTGGGAACCCTTTGGGGGTCGCCTAGAGCTTTCCTGGGGGTCACCTAAAGATCTCTGGTGCAGGGGGCCAGGTCAGGCTGTAGCTGCAGGTGCACTGGGGCTGACTGACAGCCTCAGGGCCCAATCCTATGCATGCCTACTCTGAAATAAATCCTATTATAGTCAGGGGGGCCTTTACTCCCATGTGGATAGGATTACAGCCTCAGGGCCCAATCCTATGCATGCCTACTCTGAAATAAATCCCACGTGTGTGCATAGAACACACATTTCATTTATAAATAAATCCATGTGTGCATAGAACACACATTTCATTTGTAACAACGAAAATACATCTTGCATATTGGATATTTACATTACGATTCATAACAGTAGCAAAATTACAGTTATAAAGTAGCAAGGAAAATAGTTTTATGGTTGGGGGTGCCCACAACAAGAGGAACTTATAAAGGGGTCATGAAATTAGGAAGACTGAGAACCACTGTCTTAAAACTACAGAAGCTGAGTGTAAACTAAAGGCAGGTCATCAATTTATGGAGAGCCAGACTAGTTGTTTTCGGACATAAGATGACATATGCTAGTAAGGATTTCTATACCGTGAACATTTCTTAAGTGCATACCTAAATAAATCCTTATGCTGACATACTTTCCCCAAATGATGCACTTGGAACTGTAGCAGAACCCCCTAAGTCAAATGCCTTGGAGACATGAGCCATATTTTCTCATTTATGTCTATCATTTGAGTTACTGGCATCCTGTTTTTCAACAGGTAAAAAGTACAAGGCGAACCCGAGGACAATAATAGGGATAGTAATTGGCCACGTGCACAGCTATTGCAGCTGAGTCCAGAGAAAGAATAGTTGAAACATTCTCCATTAGACAGCAACTTGGGAATTTTGATTGACAGCTCCTCTTATGAAGCCAATATTGTGAGTTTAGCTATGAGTAAAATAATTATTCTTGTGTGGGAAGCAGAATAAGAAAGGCAATTAGTAGTTTAATAACAGCTTTCTACTAGTTGGATGGCTGAAAACGTAAGGTACAGTTGACAGTAATTAGCTGATTTTTACTTCTAAATATCTAAAAAAAATCACAATAGGAAAGCATCTTATTCCTTCCTACTGCTCAGTATTTTCTGTTTCTGCATGATTGGTGACGTTTTAACGGCATTGTGTTTGAGAACGACAGAAAAGGGGGTTGCTTTTGAAAAGTGAGCAAGATTCAAAGGAGTGGGTGTGGAAGGAAAGAGCAAAGTTGACACAGTGTGAAAATGCTGTCATGAGCTGTGGCACCAACTACTTAGTATAACAGAGATTGAAATGTTCTCAAGGACTGTCCAATGTATGGACTCCTTGCTTCATATCCATAGAAGACATATGCTTCTGTCCAGCCATTTTTCTTAAAATGAAATGCATCTACCGTATTTAAGGCACTCCAGAAAGATGCTCGCTTCCGTACTCTCACTTTTTCAGGATTCAGTTTTGTTTCTGACCATCTCTCTGATCTGGTTCTTCAAGGCTAGCAAACAAACATTGATCCCTGAGCATTCACTACTCCTGCCTTGTTGGGAGTAAAGACTGAATAGTTTATTTACTCGAATATAATGCTCACCTTTTTCAGTCAAATTTAATCTCCAAAATCAGATTCTATGGTAAATTAGAGTAGAGTGAATGCAACATTTTTATTATAGGGTATAGGGCGCGTTATATTATATCGTATAGGGTATGAATTATATTTGATGTCGCTTTATATTCGAGTAAATACACTACTTCACGGGGGTAAGAAGTATGTTTCCTGCTGTGGGGTTTTGAAGAAAGAACTCTTCAGAATCTATACATCCTTAATATTAACATGGGGTGAAATCCAGAGTAACTACAGCAAGTCCTTGCTCCAGAGTAAGAACAAGTTACTCTGGATTGCAATATGAATTTCCCATAGGTTTTCACTACATGGTGCAGTAACTACCAGTGCATGTAATGTTTCTTACGTGCTCCCGAAGTTACTCTGGATTGTACCCATCATCAGAGTGGAAAAAACCTAGTTGTATGAGTACTTAGATATTTGAAATATTAATTTAGTCATCCAAGATTATCTTTTAATAATTTGATAATTTAATTTCTAGGACAGTTGTCCTTTTGTTGTAATTTAATTTCTAGGACAGTTGACAGTTTAGCAGAGGGACATACTTTTTAGAATGATACTTAGTCAGGACACACAAAACATCTGAATTCATAGTTGGCAGTGATATCATTAACATGGAAGTTATGACCAGCAGTGATGTCATCAAGCAGGAAAATGTTTTACACCCTATATGACAAAATCAAATCAAGCAAGTAAATTACAAATTTACAATAAGTAAAATTTTTAAGTAAAGAAGAACCCTCTTAACTAGAGTTGCCATATGTTCCGCAAAAAAGGGACATTCCCAATTTTGGGGGGATTGTATTCATACTGGCAAATGGGACAGAGGGTCCTGTCCCATTGTGGAAGAGAATTATGGCCACCCTCCTCTTTACTTTAAGTTACTGATTAGTTTAAAAAAAATCTCCTAACATCTGTAACCTTATTCACAATTATCCAAGAGTAAGTTTTCATTGTTAAAAGCATGTTTATAACAGCCTGTTAACAGTACAGGTCGTCTTTCAGTATATGCAAGTGTTCTGTGGTTTTTATCCTTCGGTTTATCACAAGCCAATTTTTTATCCCTTGGATAAAAACAATCTGTAGTTAAAAAAAGTGCAAAAATAGATTTAAAGACCCACTTCCAGGTTTCTTACTCTTCCGTTGCTCTTAATGGAATATCATGCCTCAATAACCACAGGGATTTGATTCTCAGGACTTCCTACTGTTATCAAAAAGTGTGTTAAATAAAAGCATTTAAAAAAAATAAAAGTGCATCCCTTTAGAGTTGTTTAAAAATAGCTTTTCATACTGTTGTGGAGAAGCAGTCAGCCATTAAACATGCAGCGGATTTTCTTCCTTTGCCTGGCTCAGCTGAAGAATGGAATGATTGCTTGAAGGTTGCGTCTCCACAACAGTAAGAAAAGCAGTTTTTTAAACTGATTTTAAAGGGATACATTTTAAATTTTAAACTGATTTTAAAGGGATGCCAGAGACTGGCATGTTCCTTCTCATTTGCAATGGCCATCCATGACAAGTCAAATCTATGTATTAAAAAACCAGTGTAAAACAAGGTTGGACTCGTACAGATCTGTAACATTTCCCCAAATCTAAATCACATAGCATCCGGTCTAATATATAAAAAATATAATATTGATTGAAATTAATGGGAACCCACCTGAAATTGGCTTGTGACCCATCAAGTGGGTTCTGACCCACAATTTGAGAAATGGTGGGAGCATGGAAATGATTTGAGGATCCATATAATTCTAAAATAAGATGTTCTCCTTCATTTATAGCACACAGGTGCAATTGTAAGGATGGATACACTGTTGTATGCTTATAATTCCAATCTGCTAATTTTATGATAAAAAATACAGATTAAATGAAGAATAATTCTACTGGGTTGTGAGAACTTGCTCATTCAGAATTTTTTATTTAAATTGGATGCCAGGAGGGTGTCTGTGTTTACAGTTGGCATGCCAAAAATCTCTCTTTGAAACCAGCTTACATAATAATGTGTCAGCCCCGGTTTACTCATTAGCATTGCAAACCATTGCAACAAGCCATGGATTGATACACATTCCATGACATTTGCATTTTGAAATGAACGGGAAATGTTCATTAATTAACCTGCAATTTCTAAAAGGAAAGGAAAATTACTTTCAG
The DNA here is from genome assembly GCA_030015325.1 of Cryptoblepharus egeriae. Taxonomy (NCBI): domain Eukaryota; kingdom Metazoa; phylum Chordata; class Lepidosauria; order Squamata; family Scincidae; genus Cryptoblepharus; species Cryptoblepharus egeriae. The sequence continues at coordinate 22,661,755 of JAREYC010000002.1, forward strand.
TTGTATTTTGAGTTCATTAATTTGGAGCTTCGCTAACTTTGAAATTCAGAAAGAGCAAAATGAAAAATATGGGACTCTTGATGTCTTCCAAAGTTTCTGGGTAGATTTTATTTGATTTTCCAAGTATTTTCCTCGCATCTTATTTTTGTGGCTGGGTCCATCAGAACACACCATCCCTTAAATAAATACTGTCGACTTTGAATTTGTATTTAAAAGTGTCGTTGAACCTCCACAAGTGACAGCTGTGGGCAGTTACTAGTATTTAATATGAGCTGATCTCCTAGGAATGTTTGCAAACAATTTTATGAGTTATCATTGCCTCCTTTCAGGGAACAAGCTACAAGCCATGAGGGACGTGTGTATATGTGGACAACCTCCAAATGCCAGATGCAGGGAAGGGCACCCGGATGCAGGTCCCTGAGGCATCTGGTGGGCCACTGTGTGATATAAGAAGCTGGGCTAGATAACCCTGTGGACTAGATCATAGATCATAGACTCATAGAGTTGGAAGGGACCCAATGGACCATCTAGTCCAACCCCCTGCCTGTAGCAGGAAATCCTCATCTTGTGGGGACCCAGGTCTTGAACCCTGGCCTGTTGGTTAACAGGCACAGTGTCTTAACCACTTGCACCACCTAGATTCCTAATCCAGTGGAGGTTCTTATTTAACTATTTAACTATTAATTATTTAACTTATTTAACTTATTTAACTTATTTAACTATTAATAAGGAATAAAGACAGTGATCTGGATATGTCTTGGAGACTTGTACTCCTAAGTGCAAGTGGGAGGTGCAGAGGGAGACAATGGTCCACAGAAAATGCCTCTTGTACACTTGACTCCTGTTCCCTATTCTTCGAAACAAGGAGCTAAAACAAAACAAACCCATCTTGAGAACACAAAACATGTGAAACAAATGGCAATCTTTTTTACACTGTAGGTAATTGTTACTTTTGTTATAACCAAAACTTGTCTGATCTATATTATCTAAATTATTTATATAAAGTGTAGGTCTAATTAAGTGAAATTCTTTCTTCTTAAGGATCTGGTCCTAAGGATCTTGGCTTGGATGCAAACAGAAGTGAAAGGAACTTCTGTACATACAAGGGGATGCCAGTTCTCCTGATCTTCAGCTTTCTCTGTTTCTCCACAAATGCTGCTCTCGAACATCCTCGGGATCCAGAGTGGATATTTCACAGTATTTGAATCTTGAAGCCAGCCCATGGAGGATTTTATGGTTGTCAATCACACACAATGTGTTTCCAGCAGCCGTTTTATGAGTGCCACCACAAGATGTGGCAGCACCACAGGTTCTCAGCTCAAATCTGCTTCCCTTACCAGCTATGGTCAGCCAGCTGGTCAGCCAGCTATGGGGTTAAGTGTGAGCAGAGAGGAACAGGGATGTATCTGGGATAAAAGGGAGCAGAACAGGATGGATATTGGTGGCAACAACTTGCACCAGTATCCTTTGTCCTGTTTTAACCCTGTTCCCTTTTCCTTCCATTGACCTATGCCAGCAAGCACTTATCCAAGGTGATCCATTGAGCTAATGGGGTCTACTCCCACAAATTTCTCTGACCTGGAGGAGACCTCCATGACCTTCCCCAAGGAATCACATGTGCTGTGATGACATGGCTGCCTAATGGGGGAGGATTTACCACCCAGTTCTAATGGTTGTGGCTTTTTTCTTGCTGTGGGCAGGCAGTCTGGCATTCATGGAAGGTGCCATAAACACACTGCACATCACATTTGCATTGCCCAGCACCTTTGGTACTCTTGTACTGCTGGGACTGGGTTTCAGTAAGAATCGAGGTTCCCGCCTTTGAAATTCAATGAGTGCTGTAGGAGCAGGGAGGAAAGAGATGATAACAAGACAGCACAATAATTCCTGATTCAATTAAAAAGGGACATTTTAATGGTAAGTTTGGGTCTTTTCCCTAAATGTTTCTCAATCATCTTAGAATACAATTGTGTGGAATATACGTGTTGTTCAGTCTTGTACGCTGTGATTTTATTGTCCAAACTATAGTGATGTCATTGTGAGATCCATCCGGAATATTGACTGAAGTACCACCTGTATATCGTCAATGTAAAGACATCTATTCATACCAGGCAACTGTGCCGTATTTCAGAATGAATTTTGATATTCTCTGTCTTCCCTAAGTAAGTTCTATTTTTTTAAACTTTTGCAGAGTTTTCAAGAGAGGAGACTAGAGAGAGAGAGCAAGAGAGCCTGGTTTTGACATTTCCACAGAAGTAGACAATTTGGGGGTGATGCCCTTCAACTCGTATGCTTTGGGAATGTGAAGTAGTTCATCCAACAGTTCACTACTGGAAAAGATGCAATGTAGGAATAAAGAAGGACAGATTTTAAGAAGTTACATATAAGAAATGAAAAAATTATGGAAATGATACCCACAGATACCTGTGTACAGAAAAAGCTTGCTACAGTAGTGTAAATTGAGTCATTCCAGATGACTTTTAGCATCCCTGAAACTTGAGAAGAATTCTGCTGTCCAATACTTCTGAATAGTGACATTTCTCACCAGTGTTGTGGATCTGATTTTTATGGATCTACAGTGTTGTAGTGGATTGTAGACAGATTGTAGAAAAGAGTGAGAAATTCCTGTACCAAATTATTATTATTATTATTTAAATAGGTTCAGAACAAGATTCGGTGGTGAGGACTGCCTGTACTGCTGTCCTCAGCCAACTATAATTAGAACTGTTACTACTGCAGTCCCATTTGAAATGTTGGGCACTGCCTCTAACAGAAGAAGGCCACAATCCTGTCTCCATTTACCTGGGAGAAAACCCCATTGACTATAATGGGACTTACAACTGAGTAGACATGCATAGGATTGGGCTCACGTTTTCAGATTATGATTACAAGTAGTGTCAAAATCATTGCCACTGAATATTGAGAAATCATTAGTCAAGAAAATGGAAGATGGTGAAAGCTTTGTATACAACACCTTTCTCTGGTCTATTCAATAACCTATGCTCCAGTCTGTCACCCCACAAATATGCAAAAAAAAAAAAAAAAACCAAACGTGCATCAATAACTCTTAATGTAAAAGTTGTAAGTCTTCCATATTTGTTAGCCAGAAAGATGAATTTGAAATCTTGAAATATGCAAAGTATTTTTTTCCAAATATGTTTACTAAACATGTAATATGGGGTTTATTAAAGTTTCAAAATTGTAATTCATTTCAGTGACATTACTAGAACTCTAGTTCAGAAACAGAAAGTCAAATTGTGCTCTTTAGTATGCTGATTCAACACTAGGTTCAGTAGGCTTCAATTCAGAACTTAGGGTCCCAGAGGCATGGATCTTGATTAATCTTTTAAGAGGATGACGTGCATTAGATTTTATTTTGAGAATGTGCTTGGTTTCTATCGACTTTGATGTACGACAGAACTGCACAACAATGTGTCTTCAGTAAAAAGAATGTTTCGCTGCAATGTTATGTCTTGTGTTTTTCTTGGGTCGATTTATTTAACGGTCAGAGCGATGAATTATAAGACAAGACTGAATCTGCAAGGGGGTGGAAAGGAAAAGTAATGCTCTCCTTTTGATTCAATAAAAGCAAGCAGTTTTGGAAATAGACATCACAAGAATCATCGGAGCACCATCAGGAGCTATTTTGCTAGCTGGCACAATGCCACAAGTACAAATTACCTTAATCTAAAAGCATCCTGAAACAGTTTCCTCACAGCCCAATCCTATTGGGTACCAGCCATCAAAAGAAGCACATTCCATTGGAAGGGACTGCTGCAAAGCAATCATAAAGGGTGCCGGATGCTGGTAGGAAAGCCAGATCCTTGCCAATGCTGGAATTTTTGCACCCTCAATCACTGAAATGCATGAGATTTAAGTTATTTATGACAAACTTGTTTCATTGATTTCAGTAGTCCTAAAGTATGATTTAACTTTTCTGCATTTTCTGTGTCCTACATTCCTGGTTTTCTGTCAAGGTACTAAATTATTTTTTATCTGAATACCCTAAGGAAAAAAAAGAGGCAAGGAATTACATTTCTATTTCTGCAGTGGAAACATTTCTTGAGATGAATTTCATGTTTTTAATAGAAGAGCAAAATACATTGTGATTCTCCTCTTTCTACAATTTTACACTTTGTCAAGGGTTTCTGGCTTTGCTCCATACGCATTTAGACAAAGAGACTCAAGTTGCATGTTTAAAACAATGGAGATCCCCTCCTTTGATATGAATTAGGACCCTTGCACTTCCTTGGGTGTAAAGGACTTTCATCTCCTTCTCCCAGGTAAAGGAAGTAGTCCTTTAATGGAGCTACTTGATGCTGCAGCAATCCTTGGGTTGCCATAAATGAAAGAGCAACCAGGTTGGGCCACAAGGCCTGACACAAAGGCTCTTGATCCAGTGCAGCTGAGTTGGTTACCACCAGGTTGTGGAGCACTTGTGTTAAGCTAGCTCCAGCACTGGGACTCCAAACATGCTTTATGATAAAATGTGCTTTATCATAAAATAAGATAAAATTTACATAAAATGTGTCATTTGGCACTGGTGGCAGGCCAGTGGTATGAGCTCAAGATTGCATTCTATGATTTCTGAGTACATGACCATACAACCAGGCAGAGGTAAGTAAAAATGGGTATATTTTACTTATCTCCCTGTAAGCTTCCTGGATGCACATGTTTCTCCTAAGACTTTCACTTATTTGGCTGACATAAGTCTAAGAAAACTGGCATGTCAGGTCAGTCTCAGCATGCATGATTTCCTCCTGTCAAACTGTCCTCAGTCCACCCTGCTCCCTGCCCTGATCTTCCCTGTAACTGCCCCTGCCACCACCTTATCTGCGATGGTGTCACCTGCGTGAGCTATTGCTGTGTGTGTATGCAGAGTGTCTATGGTTTTGTTTTTTTTTTTTTTGTTCTGGCAGTCTCACAACAGTGGGGCAACTTTAGTGGCACCATACTGGGACATAAGTCCCCAATAGGATCATGACTCATGGAAGCAGGGTGTGTGGTATATTCAGCAAAGTACTAAGTTTGTATGCAAATGCCAGAGATGCACCACACTTGGTGAATCACCATCTCTCTGGGCATGATGGCTGTTGTGAACATAAAATGAAGGAGAATCTGAGCAATAGTCGACTACAAGCCAGTGTTCATGGAATAGGAATCCTAACCTAGACTCACACAACTCATTGGTTTTCCCGTTCCCATTGGAATGTAGGAAGGCAAGCACATGTCAGGCCTAACCCTCCCCCAGGTGTGGCACAGGTATGGCACTTTTGTGACATTCTCAGGCTGGTATGGGACTTGTGCTGGGGCTTAGGCCAGCCTAACTAGGGGCTAGGATGGCAGCCTCAGTTCAAGTATTCCCTCTACCATGGATTCATACAAATCAAACATCATCAACCTCACTGAACTGTAAAATGGGCATAAGCTAATATCTACATCAGATTATTGTAAGACAATAAATATATTGTTAATGGCAACCAGAAATACCATAGACACTCACATAGAAGAAGAAAATTTTCTGCTAATAAATCACCTTATAATTCAGGACATCGTCTTATCACTCAGGTCACTCTTAAGTCAGATGTCACAGAAAATGCCATAATTTTTTTTCATAAAAAGATGCAGAAGTGCATTATGGCACTTTGGGTACACCCCCAGGACAGGACTTGTACCACGATGTATGCTGGCCTAACTGGGGCTTAGGATTGCAGCATCTCTTCCAGGTATCTTGCTCCTCCATTGTCACCCCAGAATGCATTAGTATAGACACTATACTGCATCCAGCTAATAGATTGGGTGAATAGTGGAATGAAATTATGATTAACAGCACAAAGGTAGGAAACTGGATTTTGTTGCTATTTTCCTGGTTATAAGGCATATAAGGTGGGCCCCAGTATCAGTGGTGAGTCAAACCAGTGGAAGCCAGATCAGTGGAAACCAAAGTCCCATAACCAACATTGTTATGCATGTTTTACAGTATTTTTGTAAGGACATCATCAAGGTCAACATCAAGGGTAACATCAGACTTGTGCAGTGCTTAACTCATCTTAAGTTTTAATATTTATTATAAAAAAGAACTATATTAAGAAGTAGGAAAAGCCCACTAGAAAGTAGGATTGCTGCCTTTTCGAAGTGGTCCCCATTCAGACCAGAGTTTACTGTTCCACTTCTGTGCTCTGTGTATTCTCAATAGATCTGGGCATTGAGATGCTCTGTGCAGTCACGTTTGTTGCCCAGCATCCCAGAAAGTTGTGCAGTAGGATTTCTGAGCAGACACAACTGTCCCAGTGCTCAGATCTATTGGGAATACATGTATGGAGGTGGAATGGTAAGCTCCACTTATGGATCCTGGATCCAGCCAGGATGGACTTTGGAAAGCCCTAATTTAATGAAGGACAATAACACAACAATTTCAACAAGTTTCCAGACACCCACTGCCCATGAATTCCCTTATGATCTGCATCACTGGTTGGTTGTGTGAATGATTCTGATAAGTAAACATTCTTGTGGAAGATTTTGATGGAGCAGAAACACTTTTTTCTTCTTGCAGGTGCTCAGCAAAAACAAAATACCTGCTTCAAGGCAAGTTCCCTCTCATCCCCCTCCACCTACACTCCGGTATGTCTTTCCAAATGCTTTGCACCAAGGTGTGCATGACTGTCCAAGCTTTGTATGAACTTGCAACCCAGCACAACATTCTCCACAATGCCAAAGTGTGATTCACACTTCTTCCGAGTAAAGGGGTTGCATCTTTTTAATGCTTTGTAGGTAATAGAAAACGCAATCACAGGTACCAGCAGCCAAAGCGTTAGCCAGGTCCTCCTCAAGAGGAAGGCATTTGATTCCTGTCCCCAGACTGTGTAGTCACTGTCTAATAATATGAGGCCATTTCCCCACCACTACCACCTCCCTCCAGCACATAAGGCTGTGGCTGTTGCCTGATTGGTATATCATCTCACTTTCCCTCAGCATTGATTTTTTTTTTGCTTGCTTTCCTTTTATTTGCTTCATAAAAACAGGCACAGGAGCTAGTGCAGGCTACTGAAGAGATTTGGAGTGTCTTATTTTTAGCATGAGCCAATCTTTGACTTCTTTCAGATGAGGAAAGTTGGATTATAAAACCTTTTTTAAATGTGTATGGTGATATTTGCTCCGGTAAGTGAATGTATGTTTTTTCCCCTTCTTCTCCTCGCATCTGTGCTTTGTGTAAAGGAATCTGCTTTCAAAATTTTGGCTAGCTTTGTTACTTTGGGGTGTGCATACATCTTTGTATAAAACCTGCATCTGAAATCATATATCATTCCTTTATGTGTATTTTTAATTGATGCCTCTAAGAATATTTTCTACTTTTGGTGTGAACAGTTTGCGTGAACTTATTCTGTACTTCAGAAATGCACACTAATTTGTACATAAGAACTGCTGTGAGACTTTGCTGCAATCCTAACCACACTTTCCTGGGAGTAAGTACTACTGATCACAGTGGAACTTGCTTCTGAGTAGACATGCTTAGGATTGCACTCATAGAGGACAATCCTAACCATCTCTATGCAAAAGTATGTCCCACTGTGTTCAATGGGTCTTACTCTCAGGAAAGTGGCTTTAGGATTGCAGCCTTAATCTGGTTTTAATTTATTGCAGGTCCGTTGCTCTGTATCATCAAAGTGTTTTTAGAAAACATGCTCTCTTTTTAACCTATCAATGCAATATAGAGGGGGGGAAACGTAACTGAAAGAAAGGCTGTACAGTGTAATTCTGCAACATTACAATAGATTTGCTGAAGCTGTTTGCTATTATTTTGATAGGTATTAAACAAAACTCGAAAAAGTGTTAAGTATTATAGTAGTTGACTCTGCAATAGCGGGCAATAGTACCTTTCAAGAGATAGAGATAACAATCATCCTCCTGCAGATATTCATTGTATTCTTTCAATCTTCTGTTGTTTGTAGACCTTTTCAGCTGATTGAAGGCATTCTTTATATTAAGCAGTGGGTACAACACAGCAGCTGAGCAAAAGAAGTCTTGCTGAAGTTGCCTGATATAGTCTTTGGACTTGTGGTGTGGAATTAAAACAAGCACATAAATTTCTCAGTCTTCCTAGAACTGACGATCCCACACTCATGTGTTTGAAAGTACAAGGAAAGTCCATTACTGTTCCACTGGTTTACACTTTGAGGGTCCATTCCAGAATAACTACGGTGAGTCCTTGCTCCAGTGTAAGAACAATTTGCTCTGGATTGCAATATGAATTTCCCATAGGTTTTCACTAGGTGGTGCAGTAACTACACCATTACGGGTACACGTAATGTCTCTTACATGCTCCCGTAGTTATTCTGGATTGTAGGGTTAGTGAGCATCATAGTAAGGTATATCGGTAATGAGCAAAGGATTCATTGTCATTCAGTACTGAGCCATTCAACCTTTGCTGTGATGTTTTCTATCGTGGTAATTTTCAAAACAGATTGTTTAAGAGGCAGAAGCGTCTCGCTTAAATGGAAAAGTCAGAAAGAAACCAGTAGGCAGAGCTGTGATTTCAGTACAAGTTGAAAATGAATTTTCCTGGGAGCAGAATTTAGAATAAGTATGCAAACTTACACTGTCCAATTACAGTGTTTCACGGGGGGGGGGGGGGGAGTACAGTGGCACCTCGCTTAACAAGTGCCTCACTTAACAAGTGATTCACATAACAAGCAAAAATTTCTCTAGGATTCTGTCTCACATAACAAGCGTTGCTTCACTTAACAAGCACACTCGTTGGCCGTTGGGGCAGACATGCTGGCCATGCTGGACGCTTTTAAAAAGCGTCAGGGCTGCCTAGCGTGCCTGCCCATTGCAAAAGGAACACTTCCATGCTGTTCCTCCTGTGGCCGGACGTCCGCTGGGAAGAGGGAGAGAACAGCAGTGGAGAAGAGGGAAGCAGCTCAGGGCTAGCCAGAAGGGAGCAGGGGAGAGAGAGGCTCAGGATGAAGAAAAGATGCATTTTTGCATTTAATTCCAGAGTTTTGTCATCATTTTAACATATGGTTAATATTTTTATATGAATATATTTTGGGTTGTGGAACCAAGCCACTTAACATAAAGAGTATTTCACATAACAAGCATGCTTCCAGAAAAATTTAAACTTGTTATGTGAGGCACCACTGTATTTTTCATTCTCTTCTGTTTTAAACATAAATACATATCAGTACAGGTTTGTGTTACCCATGCTCTGAAATGTCAATGATAACAAAGCCTAAGATGAAAAACTGAGGTGGCCACTTGGGTATCTAGTGAGAACTGTTCCCAATACTGTAATTAGAATATTAGTAATCATTCAAAATATTCTGAATGCTATGTATTTTAGATTATCAATGCAAATATAGTCATTTGCAAAAATTATTATCGGAGGCAAAATGAAGGCATTTTAACTATTTAGTAGACTTTTCGTAGACGTTTTTGCAGTTGGTATCATAGACACTGTAGTAGCCACAACCTTTAATATATTGTATAAAGGTAATCAGGGTCATGGACACAAAAGCAAATGGAAAAGCAATGCACAAAATGGATTTTTTGATGGCAACCTTAAAGGTGTAACAATGTTTACTCCATTCAGGAGTGGCCCTTATGTGAGGTCACTGGAGAAAGTCACCTCAGGCATTAAATTGGTGGTAGCTTCTGCCCATCTCCACTGCTCCTCCTGCTCCCATACATATCTGAGAAGCTGGAGGGGAATGGAACAGGAGAGCAAATGTGTTTTAGTTGTACCTTTCTCCGTATATTACCTCCATTAAAATTTTACCTCCATATTTTAAATGTAGGCTATCTCAGAATGCCAGATGTAGGAGAGGGCAAAAGGATGCTGGTCTCTTGTTATCTTGTGTGCTCCATGAAGCACCAGTTGGGCCATTGAGAGATTGACCTTTGGCTTGATCCAATGGGGATCTTCTTATGTTCTTAGTGTGGCAGAGAGGAAAATGCTGGGCTCAGCATTTTAACCCACCACATTCTCCTTTTCAATACTTTAAATCCTGCTCCTTTTTTGAATCCAAGAAGAACAGTGAAAGGTGACTGTTACATCACAGAGTAAACGAGGCAGTACGTGGCATACTGCCTTGTGGTAACATGAGATCTTTCATAAATCATATGGAAATGGTGTGCTATAGAGGATGGGAAGAAACAAGAGGTTGATATGGTCTGTAGACTGGGTCCAAGAAGAGAAGGAGAATAATAATACTGAGCCAGTTGATGGCTCAGTAGATAAGGAGGCTGTGCCTGTCAACCTAAAGGTCAACCTGAAGGTTGGCGGTTTGGGACCTGAATACTGCACAACCAAGTTAGCTCACATTTCTTGCCCAGCTCCTGCCAACGCAGCAACTAAAAAGTCCATAAATGTAAGTAAATAAATATGACTTTGGTGGGAAGGTAATAGCGTTGCTTGTGTTTTGGCGTTTAGTCATGGCCATCACATGTCCTTGGAAGCATCGTTGGACAACACTGGCTCTTTGATCTTGTTACGACAAAAAGCACTGCCCTTTGAGTCGGTCACAACTAGCAGGACAAGACTACGGGGGACATTTTGACCTTGTTTGTCTTAATTCCTGAGCCTAGAAAGAAAGGGGTGCCGGACATGATAAAGACCTGAAATATCTGAAAAAAATATCTGAAAAATATCTGAAAAAATTGCATATATTTCTTCCATTATATCTATATCTTGTTATGTTCTTCCATTACATGTGTGCGTGTGTGTGTGTGTGTGTGTGTGTGTGGAGTGAAATGGTGCTATAAATTTGTAGTCCCAACACAATGTTAATTGGCATTACTTAGTATGTTGCCTATAGAACAAAAGGATGCTGGCTGAAAAGGTTGCTCAGTTCTGCCTACTTTATATGGAAACAGGATCTTGCATCACCTCTGCCTCTGTGTAGAACTTCTAGTTCTTGCAAACAGTAAGATAGATCACTATCACTCCCACCTGCAGTATCCAAAGATATGGATCAAGTCTAATGAATTCTGTTCTCACAGTTGATACCATCAACGCCAGATACCCATTTTGACAGAATTCCTTACAACTCTAGTTGTAATAAGTAGCTAACTATATTTTCACCTACCGCATGGGTGATGCATATCAGCTTCCTTTCATTCAAGCCAATATACATACTTTTAAAAACAACTCAGAGCACTATCTAACTCTGTTTAGGCTGGCGCAAGTCCCTTGTGCAGACCTGGGGGTGTCAGAACAGAGCTGACAATGGAACGAGGGTTGGGTTGCACTGGCTGTTTCAGCAATCATAAGGCTGCAGGCAGAGGGTTGGACTAGATGATCCACTGGGTCCCTTCCAACTCTATGCATCTATGATTCTATGGCTATGGTGAGATTGAGGAGGAGGAGGGAGGGGATTTTCCATGGTGGAGACAGGACATTCCAGGAAGTCCATCACAAAGTGGGTACCCATTTTGGTAGGAGCTGGAGCTCCAGTTACACCTTATCCAACCTCCTGTCCCCATGCAAATGAAAGCAGCCTCTAGAGGTGGCCTAGATCTAAGCAGACCTATCAGGGCCAGCTATTCATGGTCAATAAAACCTGTAATGGTCCCATCACTGGAGGTTTCCCCAGAAACCACGATGGCGTTTTCTGCCTGAAGGCTAGGATTGAGGTGGTTCTTTGAAGTGACCCTTTCTTCTCTCTCACTCTGAGAACACTGAAAGAGCTATGAGCTGGCAATGTCATTGAGCCCATGTTCAATTGCCTCTGAACAACTCATGTCTCCATGTGTTTCTGGCTTCATCTGTATGTTTTCACTGTGCAACAAGTGTGCAGCAAACAGTTCATAATTCCCCAAGGTAAGAGTGCAAAACGTTCCTTGAGAAGTCCTTCTTGACTTCCCCACCACCACAGTTGGAATGGACACTCTGCTGGCATGGCTTCAATGTTGCTGGGGGAGATAGGACTGAAACCTTAGTTTATAGCATTGCTAAAAAAAACAACAGCAACTCTTTTAGTATTGACTATTTCTGTATCTCATCAGCCATTTGGTCAAATATTGTATATTCTATCTTTTTCAGGCCATTCCTATTGTACTGTAAGATAATATGATCCAAAAAGTACAATGTTGATTCAAACGTTGTCATTTGTCTTCGGGCGGCAAATCAGATAACTAACTTAGGGGATCCCTCCTCCTATAACTATGACTTCCTAAATCTGGAGAACTGTTTTTGAGAAGAGATTTAAAGGAATACGGAAATAGGGTCCCAAAGAAAATGGATTTTTTTAATAGACGGATTTGACACAACACAAATGGCCACTGCAAATCACAGTTTTTAAAAATTGCTTTTCTACTGTTGTAGAGAAAGAGGTAATCATGCAAGCAATCATTTCATTTTCAATCCCAGATTTCAATCCTTGAGAATGGAGAAAGCAACCCTATAACTATAGGACCAAGACAATCTCTCCCAGGTCACTCTAAGGGTTGCTGTAGCAGATGAAAGCATGGGTTGAAATCAAAATATATCTCAGTTCAAATATCATGTCAGCCATGAACTTGCTAGATGGCTGTGTGCCACATTGGTATCTTTCACGCTCAGCCTTGGTTCCACCCTCTCCCCATCTGCAGTATAGTTACACCAACCCCTTTACAGAGTTGTAGCAGGGATTGCTGAGATGATGAACACTCAAGAAGGCCAAATGTTGTTTGTGATTCATATTCTTTGGACAACATTGTATCACCAGTGCTGGAGCAGTGGATTAAATCACCCATTGCTATTAAAAGTTTCCTCTTTGGATTACTCAACATGTCAGAAGTCAACAGCATGGTGTTGCATTTGCATAGTACATATGTTTCCATGTGTATGTGGTGCTGGGTGCGTACCAGGAGACCATGACCCAATTTAGTCCTGTTGCTTTTTATTTGGGATGGTAATAAGAGAGCATCAGGTTACACAAGCCTTCAGGTAGATGGCCAAACATTGCTTCATTGGAACAACCTTCACTTCCCTTGCTGGATTGCAAGGAGTCTTTGGAAAATTCAACAAGCCTTGCTTGGTCACTTTATTCCCAGTGCAAACAACATCACATCCTGGAAGATTTCTCCCATGAGATAAATAGGGCAATTTGTGCTCTCCAAAGAAATGCCTTTGGCTCCTGGTACAAACTTTATTGGAAATTCAATCAAGAACACAAGCACTGAAGTTTCCTGGACAATTTAAAAGTCACCAGGGACACCCATGCCAGGTGCTAGGAGATGAATCATCTCCACAGGGAACAAAAGAATGGTAGGGTGAACTATTGCCAGATATTACGTTGGTCCATAACAAAATTTTGTATAGCAGGTCTGGTGACAGATCTCTTATGTGCACTTCTTGTCTTCTTAGAGCCTTTTCCTGTTGGGTTGCTGCAATCCAAGGTGTACACCCAAGGCAACAAGAGCTCCCTTCACCTTGATTGGGCATGAGAACAAATTTTAACCTTACCCAAATTAGTCCAGTGGGACTCCCCCACCACTTCAGCATGTGCTCCCGTAATAACAGCTGCATGGATGGGGGATTTAGTTAGGATTGGGCTACCTATATCTGAGATTTACCTGTTGGAATTAGCTCAAGTACCCTCACTTACTTCAATGGCCCAAGAACCACTAAACAAGGGCACCCTCTTCCCCCACACGTTCCCCAAATTTCCTGTCCTCCAAGCCAAAATTTCTACCTGGTTAAAAAAATGTAGGACACCCAAAAAATGTAGGACAACTGTTTGGCATGTTGAAATAAAGCTAAAAACACTCGTATTGCATTCCTGTACTTAATTTTTGCACAAATCTCATTGCAATAAACCAGACACCAACCAAAAAGGCACATGTTCAAGTGATCCAGGCAGGCATGCAGAGGCTTGGTCTTCCATCCTCCTTTCCTTTGCCCCCTTACACAATATAAGCTCCATTGACTATAATGCTTTTGAGTGGACACAATTGGCTTGGAGTCTTAAAATTTGAAACACCAGAAGTTATCCCCACCACCCCTGCCCTGAGAAGGTTGCCAAATTTACACCTAGCCCCTGCTCTGCTGTTTTGACAACAGCCGGATGAAAGCCCCACAACCTGAGCAACTGAAGCCTTTGTTGTGAAATACATGCTTTTAGTGCAAAGTATATTGGCCCCCAATAAGGCCAATATATAAGGCCCCAAAATTCCTGACAGAGAGGCCTCTACCCAGACTTATGGTTCCAGGACCTAATTTCCAGTTCTGTCATGGAAATTCCTGTCATCTGACAACCCTGCTTAAGGGACAATCCTAACCAATTTAGACCGGCATAACTCACCTGGCATGTCTTCCCATGGTGGTATATGGAGATCAGCATATGACTGTGAAGTAGCCTGACCTTTCCACACACACCCCCTCCCGACCCAGGAGTAGGACAGAAGTGCCTCCTGGCACTTTGTGACATCTCTCGGTCAGCAAAGGACTTATGCTGGCCTAAATGGAGGTTAGGATTCCTTAGATTATTGTCTAGGCCCTTCTGAGTTTGGTTATCCTTTTCTGTCTGTCCAACCACTCTGATCTTGGAGATCCCTTCATCTTGACTAACAAGACTAGACACATCTGCATGGAACAAACCTTCAACCATAGAAGGTATCTTTTTAAGGTATATTTTAAAAGAATGACTATTTATGAGCATATTTAAGATATATTGGATTCAATATATTTAAGATATATTGAAAAAATCAAGCTCTGATTTCGCTTCTCTGTTACAGCCATTTGTGCCTTGAGTGCAGAGAAATCTTGGCACGGGGATAAGAAGCTATGGGATGCCAAATTCTTAAGAACTCCAAATTCTTAAGAACTGCCTTAGAGCTTTGCAAACTTAAGCTGTAATGGAGAAGCCCCAACCAGTTCCCACCTGCTAGACTCGACCAGGATCTCAATCCTAGTCATAGTCCTTAACAGATAGTTCTACTTCCTCCAGAAAGAGGGAATTGTCGTGTGGTTAGGGCCCTGGAAGAAAGATCAAGGACTCTGTGATGCATCTTTAGTACAATATTTCAGGGAGAGTTAAGGAGAGAATACAGAAGATGGTTTTCAAGGAAGTTTTATCATTCTCATAATTTTCCCCCCTTCTAGTTGTTCCATGAGGGGGTCTTGCCATTTCACTGGCCTACAAATAGTATCCCATTTATAGATAGATGCAAGAGGAGAGTTGCAAGAGCTGAGAAAGAGTGACTCATTTAATGTACTGAATAACAGTATGTCAGGATGGATCTCTGAGCCCTGTTATCACTGAGCTATTCTGAGAATCTGTATCCCTCCCTTCTCTAACACTGAACACACAAACCCTGTCTCAGGGCCAGTTCTGGAATAACATTTCTCTTTTCAAGAATGCTTTATGAATTACTAGTGAAAAGCGTACCCATGTTACGGGAGTAAAATTCCCCTATACGCCTTCCCCCCACTGCGCCATCCCTCATCTTTTGGCCTATTCCAAGTCCCATAGCATCATGTTTTTGTCACCTTGCACTGACCATAGGATGTGGGGCATGACAGACGGTCAAGTTCAAAATTGGATCACAGTTTGGAAAGCACTGCTCTAGTAGAAATGTCATCTTCACATCTATAACTGATGGTTAAGTAACATCAGACTTTCCATCCAGATCAACGCTCCCTCTTGACTATTAATCCAGCTTTGCTTGTTAGCCTTTTTGATGATAGCATTTCCTCAGTAGACCTGGGTTCATTTTGCTAATGGAAATGGAATAACCCTTATTCCAGGCTCACTTAGATTGACCCACATTGTTTGAATGTCCTCCATGTAGTCTCCTGTTGCCGGAACAGATAAGCAAGACTTACTATCAACACAACATTACTTAAATATTTCAATTATTGCCCCAAAAATTAGTGTATTATTATCAAATTATGAAATTATTATCAAATATTGTATGAAATATTGCCCCTTAGATCAGTGTTTCCCAAACATGCATTGGGACCCACCAGTAGGATCCTACACCAATTTTTAGTGGGTCAAAAAGCTTTTGAAACATTTTAAAAACAAACTTTACAAGCACTCTTGTCTGGATTACAGAAGAAGAAAATAGCTGGAAAGTTAACCTGTGGTACGATGTAATCTTCATACCCCCAAATTAAAATGTCACATTTCCCCATTTTTCTCTAGTATCAGTATCAGAAACTTTATTGAAACATGTATACAAACTGTTATAAGTACAAGTTACAATAACCCTACAATCCAGAGTAACTACGGGAGCACGTAAGAGACTTTACGTGTACCCGTGGTTACTGCACCACCTAGTGAAAACCTATGGGAAATTCATTTTGCAATCCAGAGCAAATTGTTCTTACACCGGAGCAAGGACTCCCCGTAGTTACTCAGGATTGTGCCCAATGATATATTTTCTCTAGTATTTGGTGTATGTAAATCATGTAAATCATGTATGTAAATCATGTATGAACCCAATTTCAGCTTTTTCAGGCCTGGAAGTCCCAAACTGCACATCTTGCTCTCCAGTTCAACCTTTTGGGTATACTCAAATAAAGGTTTTGAGGACCAGTCCTTGAACTCTATGTCTAGGGATAGTCTAGCAAATATCTACATACATATACCATACATACCATACAGCCTAGGAGCATAGAACCCCGGTTATTAATATTATTTTGGGGGTAACAATATCATTGGAAATGGGGTGCTAAAATTGTTGAGAAACACTGTGCGAATCTATATGGATTACATAAATTCCTGCCTTCAAATTACAAAATGGAATTATTTTTGAAGAAACTATTTGCTTACAGGTAATAAGATATTCTAAGAATACCAGTTGTAATAATGCACACTCTTACAGGAAATTCAAGCTGGAACATTCTTTCAAAGCAGGTTGTTTCTGAGGAAGCTTCCTCATTTAAAAAGTTTCCCATCATGCAAATAATATTGAAATTAGGGATATGGATTGAGTCCTTGAATGATACAAATTATATGGCTTCCTTATATGGCTTCCTTACTTTAAAGCCAATGCTCAGTTAATTCATTCTTATGAAACTGTCTCATTGTAGTTACCTTGGCTTTCCTATGTACTGTATATGGAATTGTAAAAATTGTGTATTGACTTTGTCACTGGATCCACCCTCAGTTCCATTGCCCTGCCCTGAAATGTCCGATATCTTTCCACTACCTCCTCTCACCACCCCATGGTCCACCCCACAACTGCTTCACAAGGACAGAAGATCCAGTTAGACCACTGTGGCCTGTCCACCTCTGGTCTCTGTTTGTAGTGGTGGCTACAAACTCTTTACAACAACCAGTTTTACACCATAAAAAACTATGCTTTCAAAGGTTCTGACAACACAGAAGCTCAATAGGCTCTGGCCTTCAGTCTAAAATTCCTCACAAGACAGTTGTGAGGTTGAGCCTATGAATGTTGGGAGACTGTTCTAAGCCTATGAATGCTGCCCTGAGCTCTTTGGAAGAACAGAAATGCAAAAAATAATCCTTAGCATTTATTTACTACTAGCGAAATGTGCCCACATTGTGGGAGTAAAATATCCCCCTGTGCACCATCCACCCTGAGTCCCATCCCCCATTGTGCTCCGTCCCCCATGCGCAACATCTTCCCATGTGCATCAAACCCAAATATGCAACATCATCCTGCACATCAACCCCAAATGCGCAACATCCCTCATTGTGCATCAAGCCCCCATTGCGCATCATCCCCTATTGCACATCATCACCCTATTTCACATCATTGCTCTATTGAATGTCACCCTCCATGTGCATCACCCTCCGTGTGCAACAAACCCCCATGTGCACTATCTCTCTATTGCGTATTGTTACCCTCTTGTGCACCAACCCCCTATGTGCACCAACCCCCCGTGCACACCAACCTCCCATGCGCACTACCCCCATGTGCACCACCCCACATGCGCACCACCACCTCATACACACCACACCCATGTGCATCCACCCCATGCGACCCAACCTCCATGACACCCACCCTCACATGTGAACCCACCCCCATGTGCACTTTACCTGCATGCATACCCACCCTCCCATGCACAAGATCCCTCGTGCACAGCACCCCCATCCACATCATTCCCAGTACAACATGCCCCCATGTGCACCATCTCCCTCCTGCGCAGCCTCCCTCCCAGGCACCATATTGGCTGGATGTTGATCAGTCTCAGTCTTCAATGTTAAATATAGGTCAGAAACATGTTTCACCCCTTTTCACCCCCTTAAGGATTAAATTTCTCAACATAGGTTCTTGGTGAGTGTTGATGTCAAAGAAGGAACACCCTACCTGAATTTCATGCTTTTAGGTCCAGGGTTTGGGGCAGAGCATTCCTCAGTCAGGGACTCTTCAATGTAAAATATAGAGAGGAAAACGTGTTGAACCCCTTTTCATCCCCTTCCAGTCACTCATTGACTCATCAATGCAAAGCTAAAACCGCCGGGCCTAGAAGCATGAAATTTGGGGAGTTTGTTCCTTCCATGATGGAGGCACCCACTAAGAACCAGTTTTTGGAAATTCCAACTGGAAGGGGGGACAAAAATCATGTTTGTGTCCTGTACTTAACATGGAAGTCTGATAAACATCCAGCCAATTTGGTGCTTGGTGCCTGGTGCACTGGGGTGGGTGTTGCGCATGAGGGTGGGTGTAGCACATGGGGGGTGTTGTGCATTGGGAGTGTTGTACATGGGGTGTGTTGTGCACCATGGGTGGGTATTGCGCATAGGGGGAGGCAGTGATGGGATTCAAAGAAATTAACAACCGGTTCTATGCCCATCTGACAGCCACTTTTAAATGGCTATTTTTAAACTTTATATGTCCCATCTCTCTTTAACAACCGGTTCTATAGAGTAGGTGTGAACCTGCTGGAGCCCACCACTGTGGGGAGGGCATATGGGGATATTTTCCTCCCGCAATGTGGGCTTCTCTAGTATGTGTGTATGTCTGTGTGTGTATATGTAGACAGACAGACAGATAGACAGATATACACACAGAAACTAGACTAGAGATTTCCCATTTGACAATATAGTCAGCTAAATCATACATATGAAATATATATCCCATTAACTTCAGTTAGGTGCTGTCGTTGATAATTAAGAAAGACAAGGCGAAGAGATGTCCTGTGATCATCAGGCGAAACCAGCAAGCATCACAATCTTTCCGAATGCAATTGGGTTGTATTCAGTTTCTACTATATTAAAATATAATGAGGTAAGAGCACTAGTATTCCATTATGTGGTTAAGCTAAATGGTGTGCTGAGGCGGGTGAGAAATAGTTCTTTTAGAATAATCAATGGGAGATAATTAAGGTAAAGATTTTCTTCAAAGGCAAAGATGGAAAATTGTCTGTCTCGGGAATTAAACTATTATGCAAGTAAAATCATTAGAACATGAGGGTTACTCAGTTAAAAATGTTCACAATGCTAGAGTCATCATTCACTTCCTTTCTGAGGGTTTTCTGAGTCCTACAGATGTTTTGTGTGGCCTGTTCAGGCATCTGAACACTTCTAGACACAGCTGGAAAGTGCTTCTGGAGGATGGAACCCATAAATCCATAAATTCTGCTGGTGTAAGTGGCTAAGACACTGTGCCTGTTAACCAGCAGGCCAGGGTTCAAGACCCGGGTCAGCCCCACAAGACAGGGTGGGCTCCTGTCCTTAGCCCAGCTCTGCGACGCCTGCTGGATCCAATCGTATTGGCTCTGCCTTTCCATTGGACTAATTCAGTGGCATGGAGAGGGGGGATTTGCTGCTTGGGTAACAGCCTATCCTCCATAACAATCCAAACCAGGCTTTCGTGCTTTGCATGCAGCGTATGCAGCGTCAAGCACGATACCATAGTCTTCCAAGACTGACGGAGGCCTGCTGCTATCCACTATAGGTACTAAGGTTGGTACTAAGTTCCAACCTGTACTTCACATATCTTGTGTAGTCCTAACAACTCCTCTATAAAATACAGAAATTTTAGAAAAGGAACTTGCTCCTGAGTGATTGACCAGTTCAGGACTCAGTTCTCTACTTCATATTAGGCCTTCCATACATTTCTTTCAGTGCATCTGTAGCAGCTCATTACCTGCTCATTAAAGTTGATCCACCTTTATTTTTTTCCATATTTCTTTAAAATCATAAATTCATCATGATACAACACAGTGTGAATTAGATTGAATGCTGACCTGCTGTGGCAAAAGCTGAAAGCCCAAATGGTAAAAGCCAGTAATTTTATCATGCTACTTAAGCGCTCCATTGACTTACTCTCCTGAAGCCCTTTTGAAGACAGCTGGAGGCAAGTCGAATGTGATTCTATGCAGGGGTCTAACATTTTGAGGCCATTCTCTTTTGATAAACTGAAATCTTTTGAGAAGCATGTGGTTGGTGCTAAATTCCCAGAAATGCCTCTATGCTTTTTAAATCCACAAAGGCATTAATTAAATGGAGAAAATATTTTTGATGGTTGTGTTTTTAAAGTCAGGAAATGGCATCTATTGTTGACAGGCCATCTAGCTTGAGTGAATATAAAATCCTGTTCATAAAGTACGTCTTCACTGCAATCCATGTTTTTCAAACCCCATGAAATGGCCCTAAAAGCTGATAAAGCTGTATTGTATTGTACACCCACTCAGGCTGCAATCCTAATTCCCAGTTGGAACAGCATACATCCTGGCACAAGTCCTGTGTTGGCCTGGAGATGTTGCAGAAGTGCTGTTGGGGGGCATTAGACCAGTGCTCAGACATGTGCTAGTCTCTTCCCACCATCATGGGAACAGGAAGTGGGTGAGTTGTGCTGGCCTAAATTGGTACAGCTTTACCAGTACAATTAGGATAGTACTGGTAAAAGTCTGAACCATGGATTTCAAACTTGTTTTATACAGAAGGCTGATGTTAGCTTTCTTGGTACTTGCTGAGGGATGGAAGTGACTTGGAGAACAATCCTAACCATGTCTACCCAAAAGTGAGCCTCATTATGTTCAGTGGGTCTTACTCTCAGGAAAATGTCTTTAGGATTGAGCCATTAAGCAGATGATGGTCAGAAGCAAGCAATGTGTTCTCACATAGAGACTCATTATCTGCTAACGACAGAAGAGAATGTGCTAATCTTATTCATATTTTTTAAGATATGAGAGACCAATTATTATGGGAGATGAATAAATTGCTTCCAGGGGCCACATTTAGACTTCCAGCCTCATGTTTGACAAGTAAAGGTATCCCCCACAGATTGTACTCCAACTCTAGGGTGTGGTGCTCATACCCGTTCTAGGCCAAAGAGCGTTGTCTAAAGACGCTTCCGTGGTCATGTGGCCGTCTTGCAGTATCAGGTCTTGAACTGTTGATCTGCTGATCAAAATTTCCGTGAAGCTGTGTTGGAACCTCTGAGCCACTACAGCCCCCTAAACAGTGTGGGACCTGGACCACCTTCACCCATTCTTGCCATAATTCAATTGTTTTGCATTTGGAGGCACAGCAAACATCCATTAGGAGTGGGCACTTTTTGTGCTGTCTCCAATCCAGTGGAATGAGTACCACCAGATGCTCAATTGTCTCCTTATCTTTATCAGATTTTGAGCACAGTCCAGAGTATCTACGGGAGCACATAAGAGACATTATGTGCATCCATAGTTAGTGCACCACCTAGTGAAAACCTATGGGAAATTCATATTGCAATCCAGAGTAACTTGTTCTTACTCCAGAGCAAGGACTCCCCGTAGTTACTCTGGATTTCACCCTCTGTGTAGATACCTAGAGCTCTCATTCCACTTTTAGGGAGGAAATGGTAGACTGTGGGATAGGACTGTGGGATAGTATGTATTTGGTTTTGTGGGGGAGTGGGAATGTTTACTGGCTTTGTATGCTTTTAATATTTTGTTTTTACAATTAAAAAATTATTTCAAGTTTGGTTGAGTCGCTATAGCAAGAAAAGGGGGTTCAAGTATTAATGTTTTTAAAAAATTAATAAGCAAGCAGCTTGAACTCTGCTCACCCTGTCTTGTGGGGTAGACCCGGGTCTTGAACCCTGGCCTGCTGGTTAACAGGCACAGTGACTTAACTACTTGCACCACCCACAGCCCTTCACAACAACCTCATGAGGTATGTGAAGCTGAGAGTTATTGACTGGCCCAGGAAGTTTCATAGTCAAGGATAAATTCAAACTTGGATCTTCTGAACTCTCAGTCCAAATCCCTAACCATTACACCATCCTGGCACTCATCCTGGCTCATCCCTGCTTACTTTTATTCAGTGTACGTAATGTACTCAGTGGAGTTGTTCAATTAGAAGTCTTCAATTCTATACATATTTTCCCTGGAGTTGGCCCATAGAACACAATGGAGGAATGCCTTTGATTATATAACTAGGAAAACAGGTTGTCAAATAGCTTTGGATTTGAGAGGGACCCCATTAAAAGCTGTGTATGAAAATATGGAAAGCCAGATTATTTATTTATTATTTGTTTGTTTTTAAGGCAGTGCTCTTCAAAGTGGGGGTTGGGACTTACCTGATCGCATGTCCGGGGGGTTGTGAGAAGGTGGCATCCACCCTCTTGCAATCTGGCAGTGGGCTTTCCTGGAAGTAAGCCTCATTGAACACAGAGGGACTTACTTTCAAGAAGACATGGAGGAGTAAGCCCATAAATTTAACAGGAGGTCCTGGAAGATTTTTAAATTTGAAAGGTGGTCCCAGACCGAAATGCCTGACTATCACTGGTTTAAGGGATTTATACCCCCCACCTTTCCCTTGCTTATGCAAATGCCTAGGAGGCTTTGTTATCTGCAAAACAACCTTGTGAGGTAGGTAATTCTTCTATGGGCAGCATTTAGAACTCTTCACTACCAGATGGAAACCTTCACAGTGTGGTCAATACCTCAGGGAATGCCTTTCAAAGCTTCCGGTGGGACAGTTTTTTGGGTTGGCCAAGCAATAAATAGCATTTTTGTTGGTTTTGTTGTCTCATGAAAGCTTTCTCAGCATTCAGTCTCCCATCCAAGAATGTCTTTTTCTGTCTTTTAGCATTCTTCATCAGCCCTTCGCACAACCTTCAGAATACTTGCTTCCGTGGCAGCTTGTATTATTGGCAGCTTGTCTTCCAGTAGTTGCTCCTTGGAAAGCAATAAAAGTGCTCACTAGAAATGCTCACTAAATGCTCACTAAATCCACAAGCAGGTTCAATGAGACATATTCCTAGGAAGTTATGGATTGCAACCCATTCCAAGATGGCACCATTCAAGCCAGATTCCAAGATGCCCATCCTCTGGTGACCCCCCCCCCCCCATGAAATGAAGTCATGAGCTCCACTTCGAGATCCATGGCTTCAGCACTTCTGTGCCTTTGGTAAATGCACCAGGCATTGGAAGTTATGGTTGTACTCGTTTTTGTGTGTTAGTAAAGTATGCAACATGCCTCTCCTTATTAGATAAAGTTTGTCTTTAACTTTGGTAAATTAGGATTTTAACTGTGGCTCTATTTCATGTATTCTGAAAAAGAAATATTATGTATTTCAGTGTGTATAAAAGGAAAGGGATTTCTCATTCAGTTCATGTTTACATGTGTTTATAGGGTGCCGTTAAACTGACAAACAGGGAAAATGCTTTGCTGACTGCAATATTTTCCAATTCTATACGCCGTCAGTTCCAAATGAAATTGACTTGTGGGTAACTTTTGTGGTGACTCCATCCATACATGATATAAGCCACCATTGCCTGCTATGCCCTTTAAATTAAATTTCTCCATTCTACCTTCAGCCCATGTGCCAGTTAGCAGAGAATTCATCTAAATTCTAAAGCAACTATAAGCAACTGTAAAGTGGAGATTTGGTTCAAGTTCATGACAAGGGGGCTGAGCACTTTGTAGGGTATTAAGCAGCTACAGTATCGGATTTTTGAATAGTTTCAGGGCTTGAGGCAATTTGGTAACTGATCTTTCCATCACCTTTTGGCAACCCCCCAAAATAAGGTTGTTACCCTTTAGTGGGTCCCAACCACAGTTTGAGAAGCACTACCCCAATGGTAGTCGTGGTATTGAATTGCAGGTTGTGGTTGTGGTCTTGCCTTACCAGCTGCATCTCTTCCTTGCAACAACAGCTCCAGTGTATTGGAAACAGATGACTAAGCAAGCACAGTGATAAGGCATCATTGAAAAGGCAAACCTTTTTGATGTTTGTTATCTAGTTGATCCCCAAAATCATTACAGTTGCAGAGCTCAATTTCAGTATTATAATTACTCAAGTAGTGTTTGCAAGAATCTTTGTCTGATGAAAAACTTGATGGAAGAAAAGTGTATCACCAACCAGGCCAGAACTGAACATATACAGTTCTGGTCTCATAGGCATCTGTGGACTTCCACCTGAAATTATTCACTCATAATAATAATAATAATAATAATAATAATAATAATAATAATAATAATAATAATAATAATAATAAGCTATATGCAAGATAAAGACAGGGAGATTTACCTTCCTCTTCATGACAACCTGCCCCAGCCTGCGGCTATTTTCTTCTTCTGTAATCCAGGCAAGAGTGCTTGCAAAGTTTGATTCTTTTAATGTTTCAAAAACTTTTTGAGACCCTCTAAAAATTGATGTAAGACTCTACTCCCAACTCAAATTTGGAAAACACTGATCTAGGGGGCATCATAAGAATATAAGGAATTTTGTGTTGAGAGTAAGTCTTGTTTATCTGTGGAGGCAACAGGAGACTCCGTGGAGGATATTCAAACAATGTGGGTCAATCTGACTGAGCATGGAATAATGGGTATTCTACTTCCAATGGCAAAATGAGCCCATGTCTATGGAGGAATCGCTATCATCAAAAAGGGTAACAAGCAAAGCTGGATTAATAGTCAAGAGGGAGTGTTGTTCTGAGTGGAAGATTGATGCTACTTAACCTTATTTACTTATTTACTTGTTTTTATCATGACAATTACAGCTGTAAGATGATATTTCTGCTAGACCAATGCTTTCCAAATTGTGATCCAGTTTTTTATACCGTGGGTGGTGAAAGTGGTTAAGATACTGTCCCTGTTAACCAGCAGGCCAGGGTTCAAGACCCGGGTTGGCCCCACAAGACAGGGTGAGCTCCTGTCCTTAACCCAGCTCTGCGCCGCAGCTGGAACCAATGGTATTGGCTTTGCCTTTCCATTGGACTATTTCAGTGGCGTGGAGAGGGGAGATTTGCTGCTTGCTCACAGCCTATCCCCATATCAATCTACCCAGGCCTTCATGCTTCGCATGCAGCGTCAAGCACGAAACCATAGTCTTTCAAGACTGATGGATGCTAAGATCCAATTTTTATTATGACAGTATATCACAACCCATGGTCAGTGCAAGATGACAAAAACACAATACAATGAGGCCAAAGAAAGTCAAGCACAGGGTTAAGCTGCGAGGAGATGAGTCCTGTGTCATGAGTCCTGGGCCAGTGATGAGTCCTGGGCTTTTAAGACCCATTACAAATCTCATGACTAACCAGTGCGTTGCGACCCAGAGTTTGGGAACTGCTGTGCTATATTACGTCTTATATCACATGCACGGTATATCTTCTGTGCACTCTAAATTTAGTTGTCATGCCTCCCAGAGGGGGAAAGTGTGCCATTTATCACTGGCATTTGGTATAAATATATGCTACTCGAGTGTTTGCACGTACATTCTGGACCCAGAAGCACCAAATCTCACTCTCCCTGCATCACCATGATGATTACATGGCACATTCCTCTCTCCTGCTGTAATAACAGTTGGTTCATTCTGCGTATGCACAGCAAATTCCAGCAGGAACTATGAAACATAGTTAAGAGCACATTGGACAATTGATGACTCTCTTGTCTCTCAAACTCCAAGTTCTAAGACTTGTGACATTTACTATGGTCGTGCAACCCCATACTATGCCATTGCCCTATGGAGGACCTTTGCATGTCACCCGTTGCTACAGGTGAGTGCCAGGTAACAGAGCAGTGAGTTTGGGCAGGTTATAAGGGATCCATTGGATCTGAAGCCCTACATCAGGCCTCCCAGCCCAAAACAGGGCTGCTTTACTCTACACTGGCCAAATAGCTGGAGAATATTTGGAGATAGGACTGGGCCCTTAGAGATTGTCAATCATTACTCCAAAAATATGCATAGTGATTGCCTGGAATTAACAAAAATGCTTTTAACTATAACAAAAATGGGGGAAAACACTGTAAGTGGAAAAAATGGTGCTATTGAAAGAGGTAATTTGGACAACCATAATTACACCATTACAAAAGATCTGTCTCTGCTTGTGTGCATTTCCTAGGCTGTGCAAATATATTGTTATCTGACTTCTGCCTTTGTCGCTGTGTGATTAATACAAATTCATATGTCTGCTCCCTGTATAACTCAATTAATTGCCAGGAAAATGCAGCACCTACACTTTTGTTAGGTAGTGTAATTGAGCTTCATTTACTTGCGAGAGGTCTAGTGTTGGTGACACGGCAGCAGCAATTAGAGCTTCCATGTAAATATATAACAACAAAACGCACATCAAGTTCTACCTTCCATTTTACCTGTCATTTGGCCCTACCTGGGTCTCAACATTTTATTGTGCATTGTCTACTCAGTTAAGATACAATTGCCAAAAACTCTGGAGAATTTACCTATTCACATACAGAAATCACCCTCTTGTAGTTTCACTCAGGTATTCTTCAGAGCTTCCAGCCCTTTTGTGTGGAGTCATCTCATGACATTGCTGCAGATATTAAAGAACTTTCCTCTGCATCTGGCATTTTGAGGTTGCCTACATCTACATCCATCTATGCATATACACACATCCATCACGGTTTATAACCTATGATAGACCTTTCCTTCAGGAATTTGTCCAATCCCTTCTTAAAGGCATTGAGGCTAGATGCCTTCACCACAGCCTATGGCTAGGAGTTCCACAGATTAATTATACGCTGCTCTGCTGTTGCCTCCTCTCTTCCATTTTTTCTATTTAGGTAAGTCCCTTCAAGAACCTTGAGGGCATTCCTGAAAGGGTAATTTATGAAGGACCCTGAAAACTGGAGCCAGCCCTGGGCCAGAACATAATACTGGGCCCTTAAACGCTGCTGCAGCACTACGATATGAGCCCACAAAAAAGTGATGTGCCTTGCCACAAGTGAAATACCTAAAGTGTACATTGTCCACAAAAGTTTATACTGTAGTAATTTTGATAGTTGTTAAGGACCTGCTGCCCTTTACAATGTATAGAATTGTTGGTAAAGTTTGGTAACCACTGCTGTAGTTCCTTGGATTGCTGTTGGTGGTATATGCTAGTTCTTCCATTTTTACGCCCTTTGGGTCAAACAGAAAACTACGAAGCTAGAATTTAACAGCCTGAAGTCTTGAGCTGGAAGTAGATTTAGAGCACAATCCTATGTCTACTCAAATGTAAGTCCTATTGTGTTCAATGGATCTTACTCCTAGGAAAGTGTCATTAGGATTGCAGCCATATTCTCTAAGTGTATTGAGGGGTACACAAGAGCAACAAGCAAAAAAATGTCACAGTGGAGGTCACAGTATGAATGTCACAGTATGTCACAGTAGGAATGTCACAGTACCCGCGTTGTGGAAGTAAAATTCCCCCATCTGTTCTTGGTGGGTGTTGATGTCACGAAAAGGAGCACATTCCCCAGATTTCATGCTTCTAGGTCCAGGGGTTGGGGCAGAGCATTCTTCAGTCAGGAACTCTTCAATGTAAAGTATAGGGAAAACTCATTGCGCCCTGCTGGATATTCAACAGTCTTGTTTTGTTGCTTATCCTTCAGTGCAAGTGAGCATAAGAACATAAGAGCCTCCACTGGATCAGACCAAAGGCCCATCTGGTCTAGCTTTCTGTATCATACAGCAGCCCACCAGATGCCTCAGGGAGCAAAGTGCATCCAGGTGCCCTCCCCTGAATGTGGCATTTTGAGGTTGTCCACATTTACATCTAACCATGCATCGTCTTGTAACCTGTAATGGTCCTTTTCTCTAGGAATTTGGCCAATCCCTTCTTAACGTCATTGAGGCTAGACGCCATCACTACATGCTGTGGCAGGGAGTTCCACAGACCCACTACACACTGGGTAGTGAGAAGATCATGCCCCAAGTCAGTTCAAGAAATTGATATATGCGTATGCTATTGCACATTGCCTGAATATCTCTTTTAAACTTGTTCTAGATTCTGTGTTTGTGTACACACATAGGGTGCAATCCTGACTTAGGCTGGTACTACTCATCATTCTTCTCGTTCCATGGTGAAGTAGGGAGGCAAGCGCATGTCTGTGCACTGGCCTAAACCTCCCCCAGAAGTGGCACAGAATTGCCTTACCACACTTTTATGACACCCCAGGCCAGTGTGGGACTTGTACTCTGGCTTACGCTGGTCTAACTGGGAGTTAGGATTGCAGCCATACACACATAAACATACACACATACAAATAATATCTATGTGTTTTTGCTCTAATCGTTCAAGTTACTGTGAATGTTGCATCTACTACAGTACTTAGGCCAGCATTTCCCCCACATATCACCAGTTGTGAATGGGGTGGAAGCAGTATAACACAAGACAATCTCAGGTTAAGCTACTTGCTGAATAGTTTATTGCATTAGATATATTTTCAATAAATATTTAGAAAACAAGGAAAAATAATCCATCCATTTGTTTAGCTTTTTATGGTCTTCATAATCTCTTATCGTCTTCAGAAGACTCTTGCAAAAAAAAAAAAAGGAAAATGGTTATTACCGTTTCATGTATGGGCAATGGAAGGCAAAATAAAGGGCTATCCTATATGGCTGGTACAGTTAATCAGCAGAAGAGAGGAGAATGTGAGTCCCAAACTGAAGGCCAACTCTCTTTCTATGATCTCAGCCAGAAAGCTGGACCAAATAATGATGCCTAGTAAAGTTGATCACCCTGGGAAATTCAAGGATAACATAGGGCACAATCCAGAGTAACTACAGGGAGTCCTTGCTCCAGTGTAAGAACAATTTGCTCTGGATTGCAATATGAATTTTCCATAAGTTTTCACTAGGTGTTGCAATAACTACGGGTGCACATAATGTTTCTTACATGCTCCCGTAGTTACTCTGGATTGTAGGGTCAGTCCTTTAATTTACCATAAGTGTTTGTAGCACAATGTGGCTTGTGTGAATTGACTGCCAGTACCACCTGCTTGGTCATTCCTGGACAAGATGAGTCCATTGTGACACTGATTTTTAAAAATTTATTGCATTAGTATCCGATAACCTGAATTTACTATTCCCAGTTGCTTGATGTAGTCTGGACTGAGAACAATTTGTACAGCTCAGAGTATGAGACATTTTGCTAAATCATGGCTCTTGATTATTAATGTTTAAAAAATCAATAATACCTTATTCTTTATGATATGATTTCCTAAATATGACTCTTGATGTTTGAAAACAAATCAATGCAAAAATGGCCTGAGATATCAGTACATCAAAAGAAGAACGTATTGATAACGGTTAACCCATATAGGGAAGCAAGCAAGAATAATTGTTAAGTTATTGACCTGTTTGAGTTAGCCTTTGATGGAATTCATGATGAAGCTGATGAAGGATAGCACATTTTAATGATCTATTCATGTAATAAAACTGGTGGATTTTTTACTTTTGATAACTCTCCGCTCATCATCACCACTCTTGTGTGGATTTTACATCTGAACAAATAAATGAAGCTTCTAAGTCTTTGATCAATGTTGGGATCTACAACCCTTACTATCACTATGCTCTGTGGTGCCACTAGGGTAGGCGTCACCTGGTGCAGGAGGCCAGCACATCCCCCCTCATGATGGACCTCCTTCCATGCCAACATAGGTCAAAGCCTATGGGCAGTAGGTGGCTATAGGCAGTAGGTGTGGTGGTGCATCATTGCCCTACCCCACTTTTTGTTGACTTTAATTTTTGATAAAATAGACATATTCCAATGTTCTGTTTCATTCTGCATGAAACTGGGCATCAAATTATATATAACACGATGGTATTATTAAGAAATAACAGTTTTTTTTTAAATTGGCCAGTAGTGGTCACTTGCATCACCCAGTTTGGTTCACATTCTCCCGCACCGCCTAGTGACACCACTGTCTATGTCATAAATATTTGCATTTGTTAAAATGAATGGGTAAGCTGACATGATCACCATATGTCTATTTTGACAGCTTTTTGCCATCTTTGCATTTGCAACATGTGGTGGCTATTCTGGAGGATTGCGGCTCAGCGTGGACTGTGTAAACAAGACAGACAGCAACCTCAGCATTGACATCGCCTTTGCCTATCCATTCAGGTAATACGGGAGAGTTCTTTGCTCTCTTTAAAGAACGTATCATAGGTGTATAAACGTATATGCAGAGCTGAAACGTATCACCTAGGAATTTCAAATCGAACCCGCTATTGTCTGTGGTAGTGCAATGCAGATGGCGGCTGCTAGAAATTTTCTAGGTGATAAATAGGAAAAGATGACATTATTTATTCAGCCAGTTCAATTCCTTTCCACAGTTCTAGACAATACTATCTGAAGGGTCATTCATGGGCACTGACCATAGTGTGACGGTAACTAACATCAATGCACATTTTGAAAATTTCAGACAAGCTGGAAAATTTGAAGGTTCTGGGGAAGGCAACTAATCTGGGGAAGGGGAGCTAGAAATGATCTTTTGCATCCACTGTAATTTATTTTTGTCATGCATAGATAAGGGAAATTTCAGCAGCCATAAAAGAAACTGAATTAAAACCTGCCATTCAACAGAAATGTTTTCCAGTCTGAAATAGTTTATTTATTTTAGAGATTTAACCCCTCCTTTCCGATGTCAATACAAATACCCAGCATGGCTTATAAAGCTTTTATCCTTTACACAACAACCCTGTGAAGTAGGTGAGGTTGAGAGTGAGTGACTGGCCCAAGGTCACCCAGGAAGCTTCAGGACTGAGAAGCTGATTTGAATCTGGATCTTCTAGGTCTCAGTCCAACTCCCTAATCACTACCACACCTTTCTGGCTGGTATAGCGCATAATCAGGATCAATACTGTGACAGGGCAGAGTACCAAGGTCCCCTTATTCCTCCGCTATGACTTTTGATTCACATCCCTTAGGGCACAATCCTAATCATGTCTACTCAAAAGTAAGCCCATTGTGTCAACGGCTCTTACAGTCTTTAGGATTGTAGCCATAGGGTCCCTCCCCACATGCTATTTTAAAGAAAAAATGAGCTACTTGTTCCTTTCATAATATGTGTTTTGGACCTCAGGATACATTTGTGCCCATTCATACTGCTTTCTGGTTCAAAAACATTAAGTTCTGATCAATAACTCTGTTTCATAAAGTCTGAGACACTGTCCTACAAAAGAATAAATTTTTTAGCCTAACCCTACCCAACTTTCCAGCACTGATACAGTTGTGTCAGTGAAGTGCCCACTGAGTTCTGGGGGTGGTGGGGCTGTCATAGAGGGCTCCTAAAAATAGATAGATAGATAGATAGATAGATAGATAGATAGATAGATAGATAGATAGATAGATAGATAGATAGATAGATAGATAGATAGATAGATAGATAGATATGCATACAAGAATAAGGAATGGTTAACAATAACATATAATCTACTTTATAGAAAATCTATAATAAAATCTTTATAGAAAATTTATATAAATCTATTATATAGAAAAGGGAATTTCAATAGGTGCTGCTTGTTGTCTCACAGATCGCAATTTGCACTGGCTGAAATTCCCTCTTCTATACAATTGTTAAAGGTCCAGGGTCCTAAAGTGGACCAGATTGCCAACCCCTGCTTTAACTGATAATAATGATGTTCACCAAATGGATCAGAGCAGCTGGTAAGCCCTTGAATTGTTAATTTCTGTTATATTTATGGAATACTTGTACTCTGTAGACTTCTACTGCTCTTTAAAAAAAATTTCTTGCTAACGGTGCTCTCCTGTGCTGCCTTTCATGACTTCTTTTTTAATTATTATTCATGAAACAGGTTCTGAAAACTGACTTATGCAAATTTATAATTTGATTGCCTTTCAAACAGATCACGTTTCATGAATGTTCTTCACAGAAGAAATTGTGGCAGGGGAAAAAACTCTTGAATAGAAATGTTTATAAGAAGTCTTACAAATGGAAAGAATCAATAAAGGGAATTCACAGTAGGTGGCAATGCATCCAATCCTATCACTGATAAGATGCAATGTGTTGCTATAAAGTGAACATCCATTTGTGAGCATTAAGGGGCATGTATCATAAACAAAACAGGGCACATTTGAAGGAATGAATGAATGAATGAATGAATGAATGAATGAATGAATGAATGAATGAGTTCATTGGAGCATCCTATTTGTTTTTCTGGATTTGAGGAGTGCATCTTAAGGACCGCAGTGTCATGGTTATTATTTTAAACTCAACCAATATTTAAATTCCAAAAGCATTCATAGAGCTTGTTATGGTGGAGCTGTTACAAAGCTGTTACATTGTTTTGTGGCATTCTCAAGCAGCAATCCTAAAGACACTTTCCTGGGAGTAAGACCCGCCAAACAAAATGGGGCTTACTTTTGAGTAGACAGTTTAGGATTGTGCTGTAAGAAATAAATGACATTCCCCCCACCCCCAAGTGAGGTTCACAATATTTTTATGACAGGTTCAATTTTCCCACCCCACCTCCAGAATTTTCTAGAACGTGACATATCTGCAGAGTCACCAAGTGGGCACAATAAGTTACTTCTGGATTTTTTTGAAAATTAGGAAGTTATTTTTTAGACTTTCAAAATATCCTCCAGACATGACCAGAGCAGAGGTCTGATTTTGCTTGGTCAAGTGGGCCAAAAACATGCAGGGGACCAAAGGCTTGCCAAGTCTGGATAGAGGCTTGCCTAGGACCACATCTGGCCCTCAGGAGATCCCTGGCATTGATAGTACTAAGCTAGATAAACTTTTTCATGTGAGGCTTATAATTGTAGGGACAAAGTAAGGACCTTCAAACATGGATTTCCAACTCATTTCATATAGCGGATCAAACAGCATTTGCGATGCTTTCTGAGAGCCAGAAGTGACATCAATAAGCAGATGATGGTCAAAACAATGGCCAGAAATAAGCATTTTGTTGTAGTGTAGGAAATTGTCAGCGTCAAGTGACGGAAAAGAAAATACACAAATCATGTCTGCTGGTGCTCATTATGCAACTCAGCATCTGAGGTGTACAGTGATGTATGGACAGAAGGGTGATCTGTGTGATAACTGAGCTCTCTCAATGCCTCAGGAGCATCTCCTCTTCCACTCTTCTTGGTCTGCCTCCCCCTCTCCCCAATGCATGTCTTGCTTTCTGATGTTCTGAGGAACAGCAGAAGTGGTGCTGCTGAAAGCGCAGTGGTGGTAGATCCCAGCTGTCGTGTGAGCCAAGTAAAGCACCACTGGTGTATTATACTCAGCATATGGGCCTTATGTTTAACAATCCTGATTTTTTTTTAAAAAAAGCTGACACACAGCACAATTCTTATCCCCAGTTAGGCTTGCACAAGTCTTGGCAGAAGTCCTCGGAGTGTTACAAAAATGCCATAAGGCACTTCTACGCCACTCCTGGGGAGGGTGGCCAAGAGCACAGACATGTGCTGGCCTCCTCACACCATCATGTGTGGGAAGTGAGTAGTACTGGCCTGCTTTGGTGTACCCTGAGAGAGAGAGAGAGAGAGAGAGAGAGAGAGAGAGAGAGAGAGAGAGAGAGAATAGGCTTCCTAGTATATTGGGGAGTGCCAGGGTCAGCAATGGCTTCCAACAGGATCAAAAAGGAGTTTCTTCATATCTGTGACTATAGGAGCTTCTGCTCTCTCAAATACTTTTTCAGAGATAATGTTAGGTTTTTCCTTATTAAACTCATTACTGAAAAAGATCCTTGTTTTTTCTCAAATTTCTCCACTAGACTCCCTCCTGATTTATGATTACCAGTTGCCAACAGAAGAGGCATGTGAGCAAGCAGGCACAAAAGTTGCCGCTCAGAAACCATGGTGTTTCAGCTGTCAAGAGCAGCACTGAAGCAGCAGGGAAAAAATGGGGAAAGTAGATTTTAATACTTGTTTTTTGCAACCCGACTCTGTTCTGGAAGCAGCCTGAGTGTTTGTGGCTGCAATCCTAAAGACACTTTCCTGGGAGTTAGACCCGCTGAACACAGTGGGGCTTACTTTTGAGTAGACGTGGTTAGGATTGTGCTCTGTGTCAGAGATGAGTTTCATTCCCGTGTACTGCACAGAGCAAGCTGATCTGTTTTGGTCCGGTAAATATGAAGACAGGTCAGTTCTGGGAAAATGTAAATGTTAACTTAATTCAACCATAAAATGAATGACTTGATCCTGTTGGCCAGAGAAACAACAAGAATTTGGTCAGGGGAAGGTCCATGCTGCATACTGGGCTGGCTGAAGCTTGCACACCTTTGACAAAAGTGTGATTTTTAATGTTCTCCTCCAAGGATTACTTCTAAGGTAGCATTTTGTTCTAGATTGTCTAGAATCTAGATCTGTTATATGTTTATACTGTCCTCCTTTCCAGGAGCTCAGGGCAGCACTGGGTACTCCCCACTGTGAGCCTCATAACAAACATGAGAGGGGATTAGTTTGAGAGATAAGGGATTTGTCTAGACTCTCAACCAGGGGTGTCCAAATTTTCAACTTTAGGGCTCCTGGACCTTTAACAAGTGTGCAGAAGAGAGAATTTCAACAGGTGTAGCTTCTCATCTCACAGAACACAAGCTGTAGCTGCTGAAATTCCCTCCTCTACTCACTTGTTAAACACTCTACTCTAATTCCCTCACTCTACTCACTTGTTAAAGGTATAGGAGCCATAAAGTTGAAAGTTTGGACACCTCTGCTCTAGGACCACATTCATTTCTGAACGGAAATATAAACTGGGATGTCCCCTCCCATCAAAGTCCAACTCCCTATCCACAACACCACAGATCCCTTGTCTCTTACTTTTCTACTCATCAACAAGTTGTATCCAAAGACAGTCATTACTACATCATATTAAATCAGTGGGCCTTTAGACATAGTTAAATCCAGTGGTGCCTGACATAAAGAACTTAATTCGTTCCGGAAGCATGCTCTTTAAGTGAAACGCTCTTTAAGTGAAGCGGATTTTCCCATAGGAAACAATGGAAACTCAGGCAATTGGTTCTACAA
Source organism: Cryptoblepharus egeriae (assembly GCA_030015325.1). NCBI lineage: Eukaryota > Metazoa > Chordata > Lepidosauria > Squamata > Scincidae > Cryptoblepharus > Cryptoblepharus egeriae. The sequence continues at coordinate 22,696,871 of JAREYC010000002.1, forward strand.
CCCCCAAAATATTCATATAAAAATATTAACTGTGTTGGGGTGTGAGACCCTGCTGATGTACAGGGCTTAGCAGAGTAGTTGTGCAGAGTGGAACGAGCAGCAGCATAAAGTAAACACGACAGCTGTTTATAGTTAAAGATAACTATATTGTTTAAACGAAAGGCAGAAGATAAGTCCAGTAACACAGTCCAAGGTCAGAGCAGTAGATCAGTCATATACATACATCAAATTGCAAGGTTATTCCAATCTCAGTAAATCCAGTTAAACAGTCCACAAGTCAGTCCACAGATACAGTTCAGTCTTTCAGAGTATCAAAACAGCAAAATACTCCTCCTCAGTAACCCACACATTGCAATAATCTCATACACACTTAAATTTAGTGGAACACCAATCAGTTATAGATATTACAGTCAGGTGACCAGTGACTCAGCACTTCTAATTCTGCTGACTCATGCTGTAAGAGCAGTTTCAGATTGCATTAGCTAGATTGCATCAGCCTTCTTCAGTATTGCATCAGCCTGGAATCAACTTGCCTGAACAAATATGTTTTATTATTAAATTCAAATACTAACAAACTGTATGTAAAAATTATGACAAAACACAGGAATTGAATTCTAAACACTATAATATAACACAGACCACAATTACTGTAATAAAACACTGTAATATTCTGTACAGTAAAAAAGAAAAGAAAAACCTTTATGGCCAAGGATGACTAATTTTCACTAAAAGAGTCACTGGTGTCTTTAGGAGCATCTTTAACAAGGAACCTCTCTGTGTGTGAGATCTATCTATGCAAACTAGATAGGCAGTCTGCAACAGCAAAGGAGCCAGATCCTATGAGGGCGATTCGGCAGTGGAACAGATTGCCAAGGGAGGTGGTAGACTCTTCCTCACTGGGAATCTTCAAGCAGAGGCTCAATGAGCACCTGTTGGAGATGCTCTAGGGGGAATTCCTGCTGCAGGCAGGGGGTTGGACTAGATGACCTACTGGGTACCTTCCAACTCTATGATTCTATGATTCTATGCTGTCTACTCAGAATCAAGCCCCACTGAATCCACTGCGGCTTACTCACAGGAAAGGAAAAGTGCAGGCAGGGAAGTTGGTGAGTGGGAAGAGGGTGATTGTAGTAGGGTCCAGGCAGGGAAGGTGCTGGTGGGGGGAAGAGGGGTGGTTGTAGTGGGGTCCAGGCATGGGGGGGTTTCCTTTGGGGGAAGGGGTCTGTTTGAGGGCGGCTCCAGAGGGGAGTGCAGGAGGAGTTTTCCCTCTTACCTAATGGAGGCGACAGTGCAGAGGCTTGGCTGGCCACATTTTACTGGCTACAAGAGCAGCCACCTTTGTTGCTCCAGTGAAGAGGTGCCTGAGCCCTCTGCTGGTCTCTTCATGTACTGCAGGCAGGAGGAGAAAGTCCTGCCTCATTCCTACATCCCAGCCAATGCAGACAGGAGGAGAGGGAGCCCAGCCAATGGGCACTCATTGTGCGAATCACGCTTGTTATGTGAAGCAAAATCCAACACAAATTTTAACTCGTTATGTGGAACACTTGCTATTTGAGGCACTCATTATGCGAGGTACCACTGTAGTCTCAGGGCACAATCCTAACTAATTTAGGGCAGGACAACTCGCCCATCTCCCCCTTTCTGTAGTGACATGGGGAGGCTGGCTTATATCTGTGCCCAGGCCTAACCCACCCAGGAGTGCTTAAGAAGTGTCTTGCAGCACTTATGTGATATCCCCAGGCCAGCACAGGACTTGTGCAAAGGGTTAGGATCCTAATCTAACCAGGGGTTAGGATTGCGCTGTTACTAATTTTAGTGGTGTTTAGTCAAGCTCTTCTCTGGAAGTAAACCATCGTCCATAGCAATCCACAATAGTTTTTATTTTTCAATTTCCTGTGGCAACACATTAACAGAATACAAGAAACTGCTCCTAACCATCAGATACTCAACATGAAAATGTATTAACCAGACGTAAAAAAAATGCCACGTGCACCTCACGTCCTCAATTTTGTCTACTGCTGTCAGTCTACCCAGCTTTCTGTGCACCCTATTCAATAATGCATCAGCACTGTTAAAGATCTGAAGCGCTGCTGCTACCCAATTATAAAAACTGCCCCACCAGGATGGTCAGTGAGGAATAGGTCACTGCTTTTCTGATCGCCTTCCAGAACTGAGTGTCACATCCTGGTCCCGCCTGGACCGTTTTCTATATAATTTGCTGAATAGATTTGCCTAAGCAGGCCGCATTGGTTGGGTTTCCTTTTAAAATTACTCTGGAAATGAAATGAACAGGGAGATTAGCGTTGCACCCTGCTGTGCAGAAGAAGCCTTCAGGGTGCGCACCGCTCTCATTGTGACATTTTGAACAGCTCAATTCCCCTTTCATATTTAATGTGACTTAATAATGGGATGCACGCCAAGAGCTCGAGCTTCTTTGTTAGGAAGGCAAAGAATGCAGGCGCTTATTAAAGGTATCGGTATTTAATTTTGATCCTCAGGTTATTATTAGGGCTTAGTTAAAAAAAACTGCTCCGATTGATATTTCAGGAAAGACTATAAAGATGAAATACATTATGACAGGTAAGAAAACAGCACCTTCACCAGATTACTAGGGACTTTGGGAACAATTCCTGCCCTAGACTCAAACCTACCTAAATGGTACCCAACAGCACCTCCACCTTATCCTAGCATGTCATATGTCATTGGATTCATATTGAAGAGCAGAATCCAATGCAAAAATCATTTTTGAGATACCCTTTCCTATTAAAAGGTATGGCCAAAACACTGAAAAACAAAAATATGCATTGAGCTCTTAAGGAAAGAAAGTTCCCCATATTGCAGCTTTACTCATGAGTAGGCAAACGTGCCATAGTGTGCCAGAAAGGCCTGGCTGAGAGGAATCCAAGGACTCCATAATGGTCCTGATCCAATATAAGGCGCCTTCAAAATTACTCCACAAAGAAGCCCCTGATAATTGCATTGATCTCTACGGGAACTGAAAGGGAGCCATACTGTGCCTTTACTCACAAATAGGCAAACTTGCCTTAGATATTTTGGGCAGGCTGAGAGAAATCTGGTCCTGATCCAATAAATGAAATCCCTACCAGGCACCTCACAAGGAAACCCCTCCTTCAAGCTCCACTCCATTAAACCCTTTTGAAAGTGAAACTGCACAGCTGCTTTTACTCATGAGTAAGCAAGCATGTCTTGATGGTGTGGAAGGTCAATCCAGAGAGTGCAAGGCTTCCAGAATGGTGCTGATCCTGTGCACTTGGAGCTCAGCAAATGCTCCACAAAGTAGCATTTGACTGTTTTCAAATTTTATTTTGTCAGCCCTACATTTTGCTTGTATGTCCTACATTTTAGGGAGCCTTGTCCTCTTTTTTTTAGTAATGGCATATGGTCACCCTGGGTGAGGATCATGTGTGCTTTGAGCCACTTACATGTGCATTGGTGGTGAAAACAGGACGAGCAAAAAGGTTTTCAATTTAAAAAGAAATAAGTGTTGAAGTGGAAAACAATACGAGTATTTTTAGCCTTTATTTTAATATGTCCTACATTTGTCCTACATTTTATTGGGTGTCCTACATTTTTTAAAACATGTCAAGAATTTTGCTTGAATGTCAGGAATTTGGGGGGAACTTGTCCTCTTTCTGGGGTTCAGGCATCTGGTTACCCTGACTAATGGGGGTGAATATTATAAGGCCCCCCCATATTTTAAACTTAATCTAGATGCTGGCCAAACAGTTGCCATCATCTTTGCCATCATCCTTAAGGTGAATCACAACATATTGTATTAGCACTGAATTTTTTTTTAATTTTTTTTTTTGTGTGTCCTCAAACTGGGCTGTGGGTGGCGCAAGTGGTTAAGACACTGTGCCTGTTAACCAGGGTGAACAGGGTTCAAGACCCGGGTCAGCCTCACAAGACAGGGTGACCTCCTGTCCTTAGCCCAACTCTGCGACGCCAGCTGGATCCAATCATATTGGCTCTGCCTTTCCATTGGACTAATTCAGTGGTGTGGAGAGGGGGGATTTGCTACTTGGGTAACAGCATATCCTCCATAACAATCTAACCTAGGCTTTCATGCTTCACATGCAGCATATGCAATGCCAAGCATGATACCACAGTCTTTCAAGACTGACGGGAGGCCTGCTGCTCAAACTATAAATGAAAAATGCCAAATGACCTATGATTCAGAAGATCTGCATTCTCTCTTGTTAGCAGTGCCTGGATTTAGCTGTTGGAATCATGGATTCCTTCTGATAGTCATACAAATACTTTACGTCATGAATGCTGAGATAATTCTGACAATTCTGCCCCTGTGGCGCAGGGACCTTCCAGTGTCATCTTCAGTGATAAAACATATTACTTTAGTATTATAGTATTTTTTCCTTCTAAAATGATAATTGCTCTTGGGGTTTATGTCAGGGATTTAAGAAACCCTGAAGCCATTTCCACATAAGCCCCCACCCCAGGTCTTCGGAGACTGAAAATTCAGCATATATCACAATGGTTCAGCACCAGCCACCTTATCTGCCAGTTTTTCTGTACGTCTACCTGTCTACACTTTCCCAAATTAATCAAGTATGGGCAGGCAAAAGAAAACAAAAGCTAAAGGGGCTTGAAAAATTCAAGTGCTCCTTCTCAATTATTTGCACATCTCCACATTCTCTGAAATGAAGGATTGTGGCAAACTCAGAGTTTGTGTTGCTGACCGCAACTGTGGGAACTAGGTGTTTTTTTATTCTTCCTGGCTCATTTGGCCTGGAGAAATCAGCATTTCTTCTGGGAAGTGAAGTTCTGATCATATTAAAAACTCATAAAAATGTAAGAAGAGCTCTGCTGGATCACACCAGTCCACCAGATGTCTCAGGGAGCACACAAGAAAACAAGACACCTGCAACCAGCTATCCTACCCTGGATTTGGCATTTTGAGGCAACCTACATCTACAATAAGGAGGCTGTACATACCCATCATGGTTGGTAACCCATGAAGGACTCCAAATCATGAGGAGTAATGGGAACAACTTACCATGTCCTTTTAGCTACCCCAGTCCAATGGAACAGTTGAGCCACATAGCCAACACAACATGAAGTGCAGCTCAGGAGGCTGCTTTGGAGGTCTCCAGTTCAGGTCTCCTCCTCACGGTTTCTCGGTTGGGACCTGGATGAGGGCAAACAAGCTGAGATTGAATCCGGACAAGACAAAGGTCCTCTTGGTTAGAAAATCCATGATGCATGTGGTGGACTATCAACTTACTCTGAACGAGGTTGCACTCCCCCTGAAGGAGCAGGTTTGCAGCTTGAGGGTTCTTCTGGACTCACAGCTGCTCCCAGGTAGCAGCTCCCAGGTAGCAGCTGTGGCCAGAGGTGCCTTTGCCCAACTTCGTTTGGTGCACCTGTTGCAGCCATACCTGGATCATGTAGACCTGGCCACAGTGGGCCATTCCACAGTGACATCAAGACTGGACTACTGTAATGCGCTCTGTGTGGGGTTGCCCTTAAAAATGGTTCTGAAACTGCTATTAGTTCAAAATGCTGCGTCCCGTATGATTACTGGAACCAGACAATTTGACTCTGTCGGGTCACTCCTCCAGCGACTACACTGCCTACCCATTCATTTCCGGGCTCAATTCAAGGTGCTACTCTTGACTTATAAAGCCCTAAACAGCTTGGGCCCAGATTAACTTAAGAATCATCTACTTCCATACAATCCGGCTTGTTCCCTCAGGACATCAGAGAAGGCCCTGCTACAAGTACCTCCGCCTAGGGAGGTACATGGGACGGTGGCAAGAAATAGGGCCTTCTCAGCAGTGGCACCAACCCTCTGCAATTCTCTCTCTCTCTTGATTTAAAAACCACTCTCTCCCTCAAAACTTTTCAGCATGGCCTAAAAACGTTTCTTTTCAGAACAGCCTTCTGTCATTTTTAGTCTGGTGGTTTTTTAGTCTGGCTACTTCTACTGCACAACTCTTTTGTTATGATTTTATTAGTGTTTTTTACTGTAGATGTTATATATTTATTGTTTTTTAAGATGCTTGTTTTAAATGTTGTAATGAATTGGATTTTATTGTTGATGTTTTTATGGATTGTTTTTTGTAAGCCACCTTGGGTCCCTCTGGGAGAAAAGGTGGGGTATAAATAAAGTTTCTTTATAAATAAAGTTTATTATTATTAATATAAATTAATATAATAATATATTAATGATATTATAATATAAATTATTACTATATATAAAGTTGTTGTTGATGATGATATACTATTTCACAGTCACAGTTGTTTGACTGGAATTGTCTCTATTGTGATTCTTTTCCTATCCAAGAAATTAGGAATCAGAAAGTTATTGTCTCAGTATGTGTGAAGTTCCCAGGAGTGTTGCTTTTTGTAACTGGGCAGTTGTGATATTCTGGAGACCCATTAAGTTAGGTGTTCCTGAAGACTTGATGGAATCGCTCCAAGAGCATCTATTATTATTGGAATCACAGTGGCTTTTCTTTTCCCAGATTCTCTGAATTTCTATCTGTAAGTCCTTATACCACGTGATCTTCTCATGTTCTTTCTCTTGAAGCCAGCAATCTCTGGGTATTGCAGTGTCAATTATCCAGACCTGTTTTTCCTCCACCACGGTGATGTCTGGTGTATTAAGTTCCAAGTGGCGGTTGGTTTGAATAGTCCCTCAGGATTTTGGCCAGATCATTCTGGACTATCTTTTCTGGTGTGTGGTCCCACCAGTTCTTGGTGGGGCCACATATCATGGCAGCCACTTTGTTGTGTCTTTCAAGATAGTCCGTTTGGGCAATCTTTCTGAAGCCACAGATGTTGTGTTCCACTGTTTCTTCGGCCTCCTTGCACAGCCACGCTTGCTGTCTTTCTGGCCCTTGTCTATTTTGGTCTTGATCGCATTCGTTCACAGTGCTTGTTCTTGGGGCTGCTAGTATCAGGCATTCTGTTTCTTTCTTTAATGTTCCTTTCCTCAACCATTGCCAAGCTTGTGTAAGGCAGTGCAAGAGGTTAAACCTGAATGCTGGTCAGGAGGCAAATGTGGCCCACAGCAAGTTTTTCCATCCAGTTTGCCAGCATGACTTGTAATCCTCCAGAGGCAAGTCGGAGCTGTACCGAAGCCGTATTCTAAAGGCCAGAAGGCTGCACGCAGCTCCACTTTCTGTATATGGAAGTGCTCACGAACTGGTTTGATAAGCACCTCTATATTAGAAAGTGTTTATGAACGGATTTGAATTCAATCATTCATTCATAAGTTCTGTCTCTAATATATTCATGTATGTACATTCATTCAAATTTGAAATTTAAATCAATTGCTCTTTTCCTGGTCCCCAACGCCATGATGTGGTCCTCCTGCCAGAATGTTTGGACACCCCTGGATTAAACTATCCAGTAACAGGAACAGATGGTTATGTAAATGCTAGGTCTTTAAAGGCTTTAAAGAACTCTTTTTAAAAAACCACCCCAGAGAGGTCTCTGTTCTGAATTAAAATGAGCAGATTCATTCATCAGTAACTTATTTAGGAAGATAGACGTCCATGAGAAGGTAGAAGATAGAAACCCGTTATAACCTGCTGTACCTGTGTACCTGTGCCAGTGGAGCATGATTTATTTTATTTTATTGGGGGGAGGTAATGACAGAGGACTCCTCAAGTGTAAAGGAATTATTTATTTAAAATAATTATTAATTATTTATTCTGTTAGCTTTAGGCTGCATTCAGGTGCATCAGCTGTGGAAAGTTGGATAGGATCTAGCCCTAAGAATATGGTTGTGCTTGTGTATTCTAAAATACAGTTATCCATTTCTTAGAAAATTTTCATCTACGACTGCTTTGCTCGGTGATGGATAGGCTATGTAAATTATTATTCAATCGACATTTCTGACTGATGTTTCCTTCCGGCCTGAATAATTGACAACATTTTTCAGGTTCAAGGAGACAGGATTGTGTGTTATCAAGCACCTTTTCAACCTTACAAGAAAAAAATGGTTTTCCATTTGCATCGTACTGAACTCATCCATTATCTGCATTTCATTTCTCCAAATCCCTGCAACAATTTTCATTACATTTCAAGGATGTCTCAAAATCCCTTGCAGTTTTAGAACATTCTGGTTAGTAGGCTCTAATTTAATGGATAATTAAATGGTTAATAGGCTCTAATTTATGGATAATTGAAATATCCTGGCTGTTAAGGAAGTGGAGAGAAAGCTTCTAAAATAGATAGTCATGAGCTTGTCTTACAGAGTGCGGAATATGGGCAGCATGGCATTAATCATAGAATCGTAAGAATTGGAAGGGACCTAGTAGGTCATCTAGTCCAACCCCCTTCCTGTAGCAGGAAATCCTCCTAGAGCATCCCCAACAGCTGCTCTTAATCCCCCAGGTGCTATACAGCAGCACATCTGCTGATCTTTTTAATTCTTCTGCATTATTCTCTGATAAAACACTTGTTTTGCCCCCTTTTATCAATTCTCAGTAGCAGTTAATTGAGCAATATTCTCCTCCTTCCTGCATGAACCATTCTCCCCTTCTTCCTGATATGCCTATTTTCTGTGTAGCAAGTATCTATATACATAAAAGCTTTACTCAGTGGGTTAGTGTGTCCAAAGCTATACTGCATTCAGCCATTAAGATGGGGTGAATAATTAAATGTAATAGAATCTCAATTGTGAGGAGGGCCAGACTGAGAAGAGGCTAGGTAACCAATTGAGGAGAGCCATTGAGGAGAGAGGTGGTAAAAGGGCAGTTGAGGAGAGCCACTGATACACATACATTGAGGTGGTAAAAGGACAAATGAGATGCTGGAAAGGCAGTTGAGATGCTCTTCAGTTTCACGTTCAACAGGTCGCAGAGTTGGCACATCTTTTTCTTGTTGTGAAGCCAATATTTATTAAATACATTGTCTCGTTCGAATGTGTATTTTGATTTTCTTCTTCAACACCCCTTCTACCCAGCTCACTATTGCATGGACCTTTTTTCACAACCCACATCAGTCTTACAAGCGCATCTTAAAAATTGAACAGCTCACCTTATCAGCTGTTTTCTTATTCCTGTTTGCTTTTTGAGATCAAACTAAGTATCAAGCACTTGTTCTTATACCGTTTATAGTTACATATCCTAAATATAGGTGTGCATTGGTTGTATTTCAGTATTGTCATCCTCTTTCTTTAGTAGCTTAGCAAAACAGTTTGCAGGTATCACCTCTGGCTCAGTACTGGAAAAGAAAATTGGACCACAAGCCTGCTTGGTAAATGGAATAAGATCTAATCTGCTAGTATGCCTTTTTTGGCAGTGCAACTATGCTTCAGAAATCATTTTTTTCTCAGCCTTAAGAACACTGAGGTGACAGTTTCAAACACCAGAAAAATCTGTGCTGCACTTGTAGTCTCCTGTGCATTCCCATTCTTCCCCTGCAAATGCCATGGGAGATGTGTGTGGGAATGATTGTTGCTGGGTTGAAAGAGAACAGAATATCTTTAAAATGACACTTACCTGACTTGGAAAAGTGTACGTTTATCATTGTTAGGAGCAAGATGAAGAACCAGTGCTGGCAATCAGCAGCAAATGATACAAATGTCCCATGTGGGACCCAGCGCAATTCCATTTCTGATTAAATGGACACTTTTATTACTTTGATCAGGTTTTTTGCATGAACTGAGGCAATATTGAATGCTTCATAGTGTTAAGAACTTAAGGAAAGCCTCCACTGGATCAGGCCAAAGGCCCATCTAGTCCAGCTTCCTGTATCACACAGATGTCTTCTGTATCATGTATCACCAGATGCCTCAGGAAGCACACAGGACAACCTCCACTACGTCTGGCATTTTGGAGTTGTCCACATCTACACACACCCCTCATGGCTTGTAGCCTGTGATAGCCCTTTTCCCTAGGAATTTATCCAAGCCCTTCTTAAACGCATTACCACATCCTGTGGCAGGGAGTTCCACAGAACAACCACACACTGGGTAAAGAAATATTTTCTCTTGTCCTTCCTAACACTTTCAACATTTAATTTTAGTGGATGTCCCCTACTTCTGGTGTTGTGTGAAAGGAAAAGAGTAACCCTTTATCCACTCTATCCATTCCTTGCTAGTGTTGACCTGGTCCATATAAATGGTAAAATGAACTAAGGAATTGTTTTGTGATATATTCAACCTCCCCAACTCACACATTTGCCTGTACACCATCATTCTGCTTTTTGCAGAGTTCAGGGGTCTCCAAACGTTCAGCTTCAGGGCTCTTGAACCTTGAACAATTGTGCAGAAGAGGGAATTTCAGCATGTGTGGCTTGTGGTATTTGAGATGAAAAATTTCACCTGCTGAAATTTTCTCCTCTACACAATTGTTAAATGTCCTGGGACCCTGAAGGTGGAAGTTTGGAGTGCCCAGGTGTAGATCGAGCCATTGCTGAGTGCTGGAATAGATTTTCCTTTTCTACACCATTGTTGCTTTAACTGTACAAAGCAGGAAATTCTGGTATCATTGATGGTATCCTTATTCCGGTGTAATTGCAAAAAGCTGTCATTTGCCTTCCTAACAATCCTGAGTGGTGGTTTATAATTCCCATTTTACAAAGAATGAACTGAGGTTGAGAAACTGTGGTTAAGCCAATGTCATGGCCGTTAGTAGTGATAAGTGACACAGCATCCCTCACTAAAGGATGTTACCATTTTTACGAGTATATCCATTTTGCGTATCTACTAAGATTGAGTATGATATCTCTTCCAATTAATTTAACGATATACCCTTCAGTTGAAAGCTGCATATCAAATTGATTTTTTGGTATAGGAAGGCTTTCTGAAGCTTGCTCCATCTATATCCAGAGGTGACAGGCCAAATTCAAAGGTCTAGGAGGCTGTGAAGCACCAAGTCAGTGGCACCTGGGGAGGGCTTGCTCCCGAGGAGACCTGCCTCAGATTACACTGAACAAGGAACAGTTATGGTGCCTACATTATAAGGATGCCCAGGTGTCTCTGACAACCAGTAACAGCTGCAGCATGAGATTGCAGTCCCTGTAGTGGAGGTGGATGCAAGGAGAATGTTGCCAGAATGGCCTGCTGGAGTTGTGCTGTATCCTGATGTTGAGAGGCAGGAGTGTTGCTTAAGCCAGCCTAGGACTTAGAACTTTTTGTTTCACTTCCATTTTTACTCTGGCTTATTACGGGCTTGAATGGATCTACTCAATTTATTCCTACTCCTGAGGTAGTCTAACTTTGAGGAGCACAGAGAGGGCATTTCTGCCCTATAAACAGGCTCTGGATCTGGTCTAACTGCACTGTTCTAAGCCATGCCCACCATGCCCTCAACACACCCCTGCTGACCTGCCTAAGCTAGCTCTGCTAGGCCAGTCCAGATCCATCTGCCCTGCGCTGGCGTAAGTTGACTTATTTAGCCTAAGTCAACTTATGCCGGTGCAGGACTAGATAGGCTGACCCATGTGCACTTCAGGATTGCATCCTTTGTGTCTTTTTCTTTTTGAGTATGAAGAAAACATTCTAAGTCAGAGCAACAATAATATTCAATAACTAGATTAAGGCTGCAATCCCGAAGTGCACTTGGGCTAGCCTATCTATCACTGGGCTGGTCCAATTCTGATAGGCCTGCACAGTTACATAAGAAAGGGTTGGGCTGGCCTAAGTCAATTTAGGCTGGCCCAAGACAGATGGGACCTGGACTGGCCAGTTTAGGAGAGGCAGGTTAAGAGAGTCATGTTGAGGGCATGTTCAGCATGACCTAGAACAGTGCAGTTAGGCTGTATCCAGAGCCTGTTTTCAGGGCAGAAATGCCCCCACAGCTCCTCAAGAGTTAGGTGATCTAAAGAACAGGAATAAATCTGAATAGACCCGTAGAGGTCCATAATAAGCCAGACTAATGGCAAAAGTCTTATAAGCCTTATTTAAAAAAAAATAAGCCAGTCTTAAGTAATGGCGAAAAATTCTGAGACCAAGGCCAACCCTTGCCTCTCAACCTCAGGATACAGCACATCAGCCCACCTCAGGATATGGCATAACTCCCACAGCCCAGTGAGTATGCTGCCCTTGTGCTGCTGCCTTTTCAGCAGCAGTTAGGCCAGTCATTTGGCCTGTCAGCTCAGGATATGGCCTACTTAGACCAGCTTAGCTGGGCCATTTTTTTGCCCTAAAGTCAAAGTCAGGATTGCATTATAAATCTCTCCTAATTGTTGACTTTATTAATGTAGTTTGAAATTTTACTACCAATTTTTAATATACTTTCTTGAACAGCCTCAATGACATTTTATTAGAGGTGTTTTTAAATTTCAAATCTAGTCTACATTTTTCTTAAAGTAACCTTTAAGAAATCAACTTTTTCTTCTTGGTCATGACAATTGCTTTTGAGAAATTGACATATAATGAGAAAGCCACATTATATGGCTAAAAAAATTAGTTAGGCGGGCAGGAATATGCGACCCAGTTCTATTCTGGCCTATGGAAGGCCTATGCAATCCACTGCTATAAATCCGAGTTATGTTGTCACAAAAGTCATGTCACCACATTATCTTGGCAGGTAGAGGGTGAAAAGTGAGAGGGAGGAAAGTAGAAAATGGAGCCATTATGTCAGATTCTATCTATCTATAGTATTTATATACCACTTTTCAATTAAAAAGTTCACAAAGTGGTTTAGAAAGAAAGTGAAAAAAATTAATGACTTCGCTTCCAGGTAGGGTTGCCATATTCTTCTCCACAAAATCAGGACAGGACCCTCTTTCCCATTTGCCAAAACTGGGATTGTCCTTATTTTTCAGGACTTATGGCAACCCTATGTCCAGGTCAGATGAGAGCGGATGATGGCTGCTCTGGACTGCTCAGACTTGCATCAATTCCAGAGGTGGCACGAGTCTGAGTAGCCCCAAAGAAGGTGTCAGGCTGTCTGTATCCAGCTCAAATTAGAATTGCAGTATCAGGCTCTGGCATCTCCTTGTAGGGGGGCGGGAATCCTGTTTCCGAAATGCTGCCCTCTGCCAACCACAATCGAAAGATTTACCACCTCGTTGATCCAGAGGGAGTGAAGTGGTGAGGAATTAACCCTCCGTTAGTCGAAGCTGGGATTTGAATTTCACCTGATTTTGTTTTTGCTCCCTCTCTGCCCCATGATGGCCAAGAGGCCTGCCCCTCCTAGTACCTTCCTAGTTCTCCCAGAGGTGCTGTTTAAAATCCCCAAGTCATTTTTGCCAGTTCTTTTGTGGGGAGCAGTAGTGACCCCCCTGGAAAATTTTTACCACCTTTGACCATCCTAAGCTGACTTTTGGAAGTTTCTTATTTCCTTTTAGCCTGCATTTTACTGACCATTTCCTCCTCTTCACACCTTTGATTGCTATCTATGCACATGCTAAAGAACAAGTCCTCTTTGCCTTGAGGTAGGATTTTCCCATTGTTCATGGGTTCCTGACCCTGTCCTGACCCTGTTGATGCATATGCGAATATGATCTGCCAACCTTGCACCTCACTGTGCCAAACCATTTCTACTGCTGAACTTCCCAACAGAGTGAGAAGACTCTATATTTCCATATATATTGCCTATATTTCCAGTTCAGCTCATAATTAATGCTCATATGTCTTTCTTTTTCATGAAAACATAAGGCGATGAGGAGGCGGGTATTAATTTTCAGTTGGCCTTGCTGAATTTTAGTTTTACTTGCTGAATGATTAATAAATGAGGATTTTTGAATCAGATTTTGATTGTTGTCTCTTTGTACATCCTAATGAATGTCACTTAACACTTTAAGAGTCTTATGACAGTTTTCTTATGTGCTTAAGAGTGCTTATGACAGTTTTCTAACAGGGGAATTTGATTCCCACTTCGACCACCCGGGAGAGTCAAACAGCTTTGACTGACGGAGGGTTAATGAATAAGGTGACACTGTCTTAGTGATGCAACACAGATGCCAATGATAGCCTTCCCAGGAGTACAGTGGTTCTGCGACAAGGTTTGCCTCTAGGGCAGGGATGCCCAAACTCAGATGCATTCCACAGCAAGCCTCCATGTGGCCTGCAGCAATGCATCTTCTTCCCACCCATGGTTGGAGGATCTCTGCTCCCCTCTCCGCTAGAGGGTATTTAGAGGGTAGGGGTGCTGCACACACCCCTTCTCCCTGGAATACAAGGAAGAACAGGGACACCAAGGTAGTAAGGAGGAGAAGGGAACAGGATCCTGAAACAGACCTTTTCGACCAGGAAGGGAGGGCACGTCCAAAGAGGCTGAAAACTCTTTGCAAAGCCAGAGCAGGCCAGGGATGAATGTCAGTGATGGTGAGGAGGAAGCTGGCTGGCTTGTGATCCTATAAGGAGCCACAAGCAGGTAGATGAGTCCTCCATTGACTGTTGCTCTGGACCTGCAAAAGAGAGCCACCCCCATTGCCTGGCAGCCATGATCTCTTTTGCATGTCATTGAGCCTGACACTCGAAGGGCGGCTGGAGTGCCACCTGGGACTGGGACCATTGGACCATATTGTGCATAACGTGTAATTTTGCCCTCTCTCTCTCTCTCTCTCTCTCTCTCTCTCTCTCTCTCTCTCTCTCTCTCTCTCTCTCTCTCTCTCTCTCTGCTCATCCGAATGAATAGCATTTGGCAGAGTTGTGCTAGAGATTCACCATCTTTCCAGCCAGGATAAAGGCCATGTTTACCAGCTGTTTGACAGCAGAAAACCAGCATTTCCACTGGAGGGGACATTTTCTTTCTCCTTTATCAACATACTGAGTCATCCCTTCCATAGTGTGATTCTCCAGATGGAATTTACCTTTTAGAAAAATAATGAATGCATAGCCAAATTACTCCACATACATGAGAAAGAAAGCAAAAGAACTCATGTACCTGTACAAAATTTGTCTAGCATTGACAAATTCATTGATAAATGACAAATGCATTTTAGGTCATTCATGTTTGCCCCTCTAATGATGAAAGGTTTTGAATTTCCTAATAGGATAGATCAGTGGTTCACAAACTTTTAGCATGCAAACCCACCTGTCAGGGCCCACCAGAAGCGATGTCTTAACAAGAACTGACATCATCATGTAGGAAATTTAACGATCCTAGGCTGCATCTTACCCATACTTACCTAGAAGCAAGTCCCATTTACTATCATTGTTTAAACCATACATACATACATACATACATACATACATACATACATACATACATACATACAGTAATAGCCTGTTAAAAGTACAATCTGTAACAACATTTCCCCAGATGCAGTCACATACCATTGTAGTATCAAGTCTAATATTGAAATGAACAGGGACCCACTTGATATTGGCTTGTGACCCATCCAGTGGGTCCCAACTCACAGTTTGAGAAATACTGGTACAGATAATTTGGATACACTGGGACAGATAATTTGGAAACACACCTATCATGAAGGGTCTGTCTGCCAAGATAGCACAGCAGTCAGTTGAAGCAGCCTCCTTAGGAGAACGGAATACCTGATTCTGTGATACCAGGAATGGTAATGAGAAAGTGAGGAGGCAATGCAATGAATGGCTCATCACTGCTATGAATACTGTCAAATTATAGACTTTCTCCTGTCATTCTGTGCTTTGAAGGGTTTTTACTTGAAGAAGAATAGGACGACAGAGGAGGATTGAGACACAAAATATCATGAAATGCACAACTAGGAGGTTGTCAGTGAGTAATGATGGAGGCTGCAGTGATTAAGAGATCCATTTCTGTGTAGCATTAAGACCAAGCGTCTGAAATTTTCCATCATCACCACACCTGTCAGGTTTGGACCACAATCGTGCAGGGATCAGCTTACAATTACTTCTTGGTAAAGTTACCTATAATGGTGAAAAGTTCCTCATTCATGGCTCTCTCTCCTCATCTTATTCACTGACAGTATTTGCTAGCTGGAGCTGCTGCTGCTTCTGTGTTTCAGCCTGAGGGGCCAACCCCAGAGAGAAGGGGCTGCGCCGCAGGTGCCCTCCAACCAGACAGACCAGCAAATGACAAGCCTGAAGAAGTGTAGTGAAGTGCAATCAGTATGATGGAGGCAGCTGTGACCATGTGCAATCCTGGCAGATGGCTGTAATATTCCATGTACCAGTCCTCTTTCAAAGCACTCCACCTGGTAGACCCTGAGGCTTAAAATTGCAGCAGAGCTTAACAATTTAAGAAGTTCATTTCCAGGTCTCAAGCCTGGGAAGTAGCTGCACAGGATAACAAAAGAAAAAACACATTTTTTTAGTTGCCAAGGATGTTTGAACGACATTAAGGTATTTGGGGGGTAAAGGTGTCACCAACAGGTTGCCCTGCTAGTCGTGACCAACTCTGGGGAGCAGTTCTGATTCTTAAGCCATAGAGCCAGTGTGACCGAAGACACCTCCATGATAATGTGGCCCACATGAGCATTGAACACTGTAACCTTCCCAGCAAGGTGGTACTTATTTGTCTACTTGCATTTACATGCTTTCAAACTGCTAGGTTGGCAGGATCTGGGCAAGGGTCAGGTGCTCACTACATCCTTCAGTACTTGGGTCTCAAACTGCTGACCTGCCAATATTCAGATTGACTGGCACAGTGCCACTAACCACTAAGCCACTGCAGCCCTATTTTGGGTGTATTGAATGAAAAAAATTATGTTGCCTGGAGGGTACTAATTTGGGGGGTATGGCATACCCACATTATATGCTGCTGCAAGTAGCTTCTGATTCTTTAAGCAGCTTCATGCACACTGATGTTCTGGTCCCTTGTATTTCAAGTTGTATCTTGGGCCTTCCAGCCTCTGATCACATGGGCAGAGTGCAATAGTATCTGTGTCTACATAGTTATTTTATTTTACCTATAAACCGCTTTGTCAACTTTCATTGAAAAGCAATATATAAATACTGTTGATTGATTGATACCAAAAAATTCCAGCTGTTTCACCTTTCATTTGCATTGCCCAAGCAAAGTTCCAAACTTCTGAATAAATGGGGATGCAGTCTATATTTGGGGTGGGGGTGGGATACTACATCAGAAACACATGATGAATGTGAATGTGTTTTTGACCACATTGGTCTCACAGGCTAAATATGTATTCAAATAGAAGAAAGTATTTCCCGTTACGCACAGCTCTTTGGGCTTGGAGAATGATTCTTAGTAACTCAAAAGCTTGCTTTTTTTAGACTACTCTGTCCACTAAAAGCCATAAAATTTGGAACAGACTTTTCATTAAATTTATTTTGAGATGAGGACATAAGGCAAAGATCAATGGAGAACTTTAATTAAATGTGAGATGCAAGTTCTGCAGCGAAATGTCAATGTTTGGACAGTCTAGAAAAGAATGTGACCTGCCCTTGCAAATGGGCTATAAAATTCTTTTCAAATCAAATGCTAGATTGTGGATTCAAAATACTTGATTGGCATTATGGCATATAATAGCAATATATATATATATGGCATAATATATGGCATATATTGCAAGGCAGACTGTCATACTGTTGCATATTGCATTCTCTTCACTGAACAGACCAAAGTGAAAGGGACTCAGTTGCAACTCTGATGCCTCCACAGGAGGTTATATGGATGGACAGAAAGAGGTCAAAAATGGTACCTTCTCTTTGCCTTGCCCTTTCTCTTATGTGGAGGTCAGATGTAATAAAAACGGTAGCAGCAAACGATATAAACTAAGAAAATGTTTCACAGCTCTAAAGTTGTCCCCTTCACTTGTAAATATAATCTTCAATGAATCTTTCATATACATCACATAAACCAGTGGTTATGGTTTATAACGATAATTTCTTATTTGAAGAGAAATGGCAAAGTTGTGAAAGCCTAGAGCAAAATAATTTATATAAGGCTTAAATTTGTCAAAGGGTGCAATTTGGATAAAGTGAGCCAAATCCTATTGAAGTGTATGGATTTAATCTTGCCTGTTTCCAGTAGTCACCCTCTGTACTTACTACACATAAGAAGCAACTTTGTACAATGTTGTTGGCCAATTACTTTTTCCTTTAATTTTGTATGTGTGCCCTGATCCATCATGTATTTCAAGAATTTCCAAAAACTTGGTTTGTTTAGGGAAAAAAATTGGGAGATTTCTTTTTCCATCAAAGGAAAATAAACTGTGATTGAAGAATATTTGCATAATTGAGATAGAAAACCTAAAAGACTGGTCAGAAAACTCCTTAACGATGTTTCCATGTTTATTTGTTACCTTAGATATTTGTTTCCTCATGGATACAAGTGTTTCTGTATATGTGCAGTAGGAGGAGCAAAGAGGCTTCTAGAATACCCGTATGGGGAAGCAAAAAAAAAAATCTATACCAGGCATATTCTATGAGTGAAGGTTCAGATTAGACTCTTGCAGTGCAATCCTAACCCCTTGTTTAGATTAAGCCCTACAAGTCCTGTCACTAGCTCTGTGCTGGCCTGGAGGTGTCACAAAAGTGCCGTAAGACACTACTGCACCACTCCTGGGGAGGTTAGGCCAGTGCACAGAAATGGGATGCACAGGAATGGGAAGACAAGTGAGTTATGCTAGCCTAAATTGGTTTGGATTGCACCCTTAATACCCAATCCCATATGGTTCATTTGCAATATCTTAGTACCCATGCATTTGCAAGTTTTAGTAGCCCGAAGCTGTACACTGGAGTTTGCCCCATGTTGGAATATACAAAGTGGGTTAACTTCCAGTTCTATATGCATAACATTGCACCACACATCACATAAATGGACATGGATTCAGGATTCAGCCATAAATAGAGATGGATTCAGTTGGGCAAACTACCATATATACAAATGATCAAGATGAAGCTATGCGAATCATGAAAAAGAGTTTGTCGGAGAGTTTGCTTACCCCCTGGATAAGCCAGCATGAGTCCTGTGCTGGCCTAAGGGTGTTGTAAATGCTGGGGGAGGTTAGACCGGTGTTGTAAATGCTGGGGGAGGTTAGCAGAAAAACACTGGCCTCCCAATGCGACAGTGCGAACGGGGAAATGGAAGAGTTGTGCTGGCCTAAATTGGTTAGGATTGTGCCCAGTGTCACTTGCAAGTGACAAGTCTTTGCTCATCCAACTCATTTTCCTCTTATTCTGGATTTTAGGTTGTACCAGGTGAATTTTGATGTTCCCACATGTGAAGGCAAACGACGAGAAAAGCTTGCGCTAATAGGAGACTTCTCTTCTTCGGCAGAATTCTTTGTCACTATTGCTGTCTTTGCCTTCCTCTACTCGTTGGCAGCCACAGTGGTTTACATTTTCTTCCAGAACAAATACCGTGAAAACAACAGGGGCCCTTTGATCGTAAGTGTGCTGTATACTGATGTTGCTGGCTTTGTCCTCCCAAGTGATTGATTTGTTTAGCCTCTTTCTGAATATTCTCTGCTGTGTGCATTTAATCCATGATCACACTATGATACATCTTCCTTCAGATAAGAATTTATTGAAACACATCAATGAGCCATGAGAGTCACAGCGGATATGGAGCAAAGCAGCTTTATTTGTTGAAGTGACAAATTTCCCTTCAATGTATAAAGATTGTAGGTCAATTGCGACACTGGAGAGCTAGTGTGGCAGAATCCTAAGAATCTGCACTGTGAATCAGCACTTCCCAGTTCTCATTTCACCTTATCTATGAATTCTTCCTAGATGGCTTTAGGGAAGCCATTCAGCTTGAGATTCCCAGCGGGCAATATGGGGACAATGATACCTACTCATTGAAAAGCAATGAAATAAAGTTAAAAAAAGAAAAAAGTCCCAAAAAGAATTTGTCACCTCTCTCACCCCAAAAAGTAGGCTTAAGGAGGAAAGAGAAAAACAATCCCCAACATTGGTGATATTGGAGCATCTTGGCTAATGTGACACCTACCCATCAAGTGTCAAACCTCCTCCATCCAAGGTCCTTTGGAGATAGGAAGGCCTGCCCTGCCAGATGGCAATTTTTTGCCTTCTAGAGGCTTTAGAAGGCCCTTGAAGGGCTGGGGAGATGGAATGCCAGCTAGACCGCTGCTCTCTGAAGTCCTTTGAATGGGGACAGTGGCAAGGGGTGAGGAAGGTGGCATGACCCCAACATGCTCTAGGGTCCTTAGATGGGTCCTGGAGCATTAGATTCTTGATGCTATCTCAGTAATTCAGTTTGGGAACTGCAAGAAGGACAAGTAACTGCACTGGAATCACTTGTATAAGTACTAGATGGTGATAAAGATGCAAAAGGGAACATATACACAGAGGGAGAGAGGGAGATGCTTTCAGCTGAGGCATTTTGAATCAACTAAAGAAGAGAGCTATATAGCCGGCGGGAAGGCCAGCAAAAGGATAGTCTAGATGTCAAGAACACTGGTAGGAGTTTAACACGTGATTGATATGGAGAGCAAGGAGTTGGTCTCAGAGACATTGAAAAGGAAGAAGATACAGGACAAAGTGACGGGGAAATGGAAGTGACCACTTAACTTTGGAAAGAGAAATTTTGCATGAGGGAGAGTGTGTTGTCACTAGAAAAGAAATGTAGAATATCAGAGGCTTCTTGCCCCCCCCCCCTTAACGTTTGTGGCTCTGTGCAGCTGCAGCCCTCTATACTCCTGTACCTACATCACTTGTATATGCACATATACAGACCAAGTTTCTTTGACAGCAGAGTGTGAGAGAAGGAGAGATGGTTAATTCTAGTATATACGCCATTTATAATCTAAGCAGGCTTCACTCAGTGTAAAACAGCCACTAGGGCACAATCCAGAGTAACTACGGGGAGTCCTTGCTCCGGTGTAAGAACAATTTGCTGTGGATTGCAGTATGAATTTCCCATAGGTTTTCATCAGATGGTGCAGTAACTATGGGTACACGTAATGTCTCTTACGTGCTCCCATAGTTACTCTGGATTGTAGGGAAAATGTGTTTTGAGAGTGACATAAGGCTGCAATCCTAAACACACTTTCCTAAGAATAAGCCCCATTGTATGTAATGGGACTTATGTCTGAGTAGATAGGGTCTGTCAAAGTATTTGTACATGTTATGATAGGGTGAACAGATTGTCGAGGAGAGGTAAGTAAAAATCTTACCTGAACAAAAAAGTTTATTTTCTGCCTTTAGAACTGTTACTGATGCTGATGTTTAATATGATTATTTTGATCTCTCTGTTTTGATGGCCACATTGGACACAAGCTTGTTTGGAGAAATATTAGATGCACAAAATTTCCATGTTCTGAAAAAAATGTGATAGAGTTGGTACAAAACCCATTACAACAAGCCCATTTGCTGCCATCCCTTAATGCATTTTATTTAATAAGCCTGCATGTGAGGATAGTTGGTATTCAACAGGCAGCAGTCATTACATAGGTGCCCTTGACTACGGTGTGCATAATCTCTTGCTTTGACGGGTAAAAGACATTTCCAAGTCAGGAAGTGTCCCTAATCTGATAGCCCCCATCGGAGCAATCTAACACGATTGTGACTCCATTATTTTCAGTGAAGATCATCTTGATTAGCAGAGCTTGTCACAGAATCCTAATGCCATGGCATACGCATGTATTTCTTGTCCGTGAATCCTTAGGTAGCAAACGCAAGCAGAAAACAGTACAAAAATTAATCTGGTGACATTTTCCTTGCTTTCAATCTGTGAAAATAATTAGTTGAGCTGTCACATCCTGTATAAATCAGTTCAATGTTTTCATACAGTCACAGGGGGAAGCCAAAACAGATAATCAGAAGTTTGTAAAAAAATGGAAGCTTGTTTTATTCCATTAGTAGTTTGATCCCACTGTTCATTGGAGAAGTTCTGGAACCAGAAGGATCCTTCCCTACCACCCTCCCTTCATTCTCATAAACATCTTGTAAAGTTAGGATGGAAGACTCTAACTGGGCCTGTTACCTACTGAATTTTGTTGTTGTTTAGTCATTGTGTCCCACTCTTCATGACCCCATGGACTGCATCATGCCAGGCCACCCTATCCTCCACTAGCTTCCAAGTTTATCCAAAATTCATGTTCATTTCCTCAGTGACACTATCTGACCACCTCATCCTCTGCTGCCCCCTTCTCCTTTTTGCCTTCAGTTTTCCCCAGCATCCTTCCTTCTCATGAGGTGGTCAAAATATTTGGGCTTCAGCTCCAGTAAATGACCTTCCAATGAACAACCAGGGTTGATTTCCTGGACGATTGACTCCAATGAGTTTTACAGCTTGCTTAATTAATTAAGATTTATATCTCCACAAGAGTATGAACTATACTTTCCTTACTCCAGGGGAAGGGAAAAGTTTCTGCACAGTAGATCAGCAGCAGCCTCTATCCTTGTGTTGAATTCATCTTACGCCCAAATCCAGAGTAACTATGTGAGCACGTAAGAGACTTTATGTGCACCCATAGTTACTGCACCACCTAGTGAAAACCTATGGGAAATTCATACTGGAATCCAGAGTAAGTTGTTCTTACACCGGAGCAAGGACTCCCCATCGTTACTCTGGATTTTGCCCTGAGAGTCAAGAAATACTAAAGAAATACAAATATTTAAGCTTCATTGGTCTGTACGTTGTGACCTGGGCATGCTTTTGGGCAGCTGTACTAGATGGTACCAGCATTATTATTCTGTACATCCCAACCTATAATATAAGGGAGGGCAGTTTGTACAACAAATATATTTGTAGTCCTCAGATCACCATGCAGAGAAAAAAGATGCCTCTCCGGTACAAAACTGAGACTGACATGTCTCTCCTCCGAATGGATTTCTGAGTCTCTACTCCTGCTTTATTGCTCTGAGCTCCAGCTGGTATTTGTTTCCCAGCAAGCTTGCATTTCAGCCACACATCTATGACCTGCTCTTTTTTTTCTTTATATTACTTATAACTTTATAGTTACTGATAGAATTTCATGTACACAATAATTTGCTTTGATTGAAGGTCTCAGTGAGAATCCTCTTAGCTAGCATTTACACCCTGCTATGAAGCGCTTTCATGTATGGCTGTTTGCGATTAGTTCCTTGGGAACTGAAGTGAGGTCAGCATCCATCAAAGCGCTGTAAGCCCCAGCTATATACTTTGGCAAAGACGGCTTCATTTTTCATGCCTTCATATTTGCCTTTCTTCTGATTGCGTCCCTGTTCACTTAGATTTCACGTGCTCTGCCGCTCCTTTGTTGTCTGTTGGTCTCCAAGGCACAGTAAACAAACACTGGACCTCTGCGTTGGGAAAGAAACACAAAATGATGTGGGAGAAAAGCTCCAGAAGGCAGCTTCAGCTGGACAAAAATGAATTGGGTTTCAATGTAGTCCAGTCCAGAATCTTCATCAGCCAGTCCTGAACAGAGCCCTTAAGCACCCGTAGCACAGCAGGAACAGTTTTGTTTTTTTTTTTCCAAGGATGGGACAGACAAACTGTGTCCTTTTTCTTTGCATCTCCTTCCTGACAACTTCCCCTTTCCCAAAATCTTGGTTGCTGATATAACAGATTAAGGAAAAAAATGAGCACCCCCATTGCTACAAGAATAGCCACTCATATACTCCTGTCCCAGCCTCATACCCCTTTCTGGAAGTTCTTTTGTTCCTTCTACTTTTCTGGTTTCCAACCTTTAGGAGCAAGTCAACCACTGCGGCAAAAATTGGAAGCATTGTCCACAGCCACATGTGGTCCACAATCTGGTGTCCATCCTCTTTGGCCGTCCATCTCCTGAGTGTTCACCCATGGATTATCAGAGAGGATGGATAATGGACCACCCAAGGCCACAGCAAACACATCTGTGGCTGAAGCTTCTGGGAGTCCCTGTGGTCCATAGTTCCCTGGCAGTTTTTGTGGGCCATAGGTCCTCCTTTGTGGTCCATAGGAAATTTCTTGCTTGGCATGACACTAGACATGATCAAGGTGATATTTTTTCCTTTGAGACCTCGTGGACCACTTCTCAGGGTCTTGAGGACCACCTGTGATCCAGTGTCCTAAAGCATCTCTGTGAACACCTGAGGGGATGAGCTGAATACCAGTCCCAGATGGTCCAAGATGGTCCAGTCATATGAAAAACCGTAGTACATGTCCTTTTGGCTTTCTCCCCTCTCAAGTCAGCTACAGTATAATGGTATTATTCTTGTTGTATACCAAACACAAGTTTCCAGTGTTGGATTATTTTTTTTGTAGGACTTCATTGTGACTGTGGTGTTTTCATTCTTGTGGCTTGTGGGCTCTTCTGCTTGGGCCAAAGGACTGTCGGATGTGAAAGTTGCGACTGACCCAAATGAAGTGCTCTTACTCCTGAATGCTTGCAAGCAGCCATCCAACAAGTGCTTGCCCCTGCGCAGCCCTGTTATGTCCAGTTTGAATACTTCAGTTGTAAGTATTTCCTTAACAGTACATTTTTTAAAAAAAATCTGAAAAAAGCAATGGTGAACCATATGATCAGTAAAAAAAGTTGCCCATTCCAATCACAATCATGGGGTCTGTCATTAA
The DNA here is from genome assembly GCA_030015325.1 of Cryptoblepharus egeriae. NCBI lineage: Eukaryota > Metazoa > Chordata > Lepidosauria > Squamata > Scincidae > Cryptoblepharus > Cryptoblepharus egeriae. The sequence goes on from JAREYC010000002.1 coordinate 22,721,227, forward strand.
GCTGAATCTCATGATTTCTTGTATGAGAAAAAAACTTATAGAATCAGTGTCCCATGCCTTATGATATAGGTTGAGTCTTGATATCCATAAGGGTTGCATTCCAGGAACCACTGAGGATTCATGTTAAACATTAAAAAGATTAGACAGCTCTTTAAAAATAGCTTGCTTACCATGATAATACAGTAGGAATGTAACCTCCTTATCTGGGATGTTAAAGGGCTTCATTTCAGCTGGGAGGCAGATCCCTCCCTTCCGCCTGGAGCTACGCAAAAGAATAATAATAATAACTTCCTAAATGCTTTTCATTCTTTTGAGCTGCTCCAGGCAATGGAAGGGAGAGGTCTGCTTTCCTCTTTGGAAAAAAAAAATCAGTCTATAAAAAGGCTGGACAAAATCTACCAAAAAATTGTATATTTTTTTAAACTACTATTATGACATGATTCACATTAGCTATGTGATTAAAAGAAAAGTTTTAAGAAATTATGAAACCTTAAATGATGTGATAAGAGTTTGAAATGATAAAAGTATTAGAAAATGAATAGCTCCCTTTGCTTCTTGTTTAGGTCTTTGGATACTTGAACTTTATCCTCTGGGCAGGAAACATTTGGTTTGTTTTTAAGGAGACTGGTTGGCATTCTTCCGGCACGAGGTACCCTCCAGACACCATGGAGAAACAATCAAGCAGCTACAACCAAGGTGGATACAACCAAGATAGCTATGGGCCAAGTGGTGGGTATAACCAGCCAGGAGGTGGATTTGGCCAACAACCCAGTTATGCCCAAGTTGGTGAATATGGGCAGCAGCAGCAGCAAAGCTTGAGTCAGAGTGGTCCAACTTCATTTGCCAACCAGATTTAGCACACACAGAGTTATCAGAATTATAATATTGAGCATAATCTCCGTGGCAGGCTGAAACACCATGGCAGCAGATTTCAGAAGCTTTTAAAGAAATAAGACCAAGTGTTTTCTGTACATCACAATCTAACAGGGCCAATTGAAGAAGGAGGGTTGTAGCTCTTATTTGTTTATATATTTCTTCTAGTGAATAGATGATTGATGATGCATTCATCCCAGATGGTGAATTGGAGTAAATAATTGTTGTATGTACTGTATAGATAACTTTACAGTAGTTTTGTATGTGTATGTAGCAACATTTTGTAGCCTGGCGTCTGTAGGATGTAATATGCATTCTACCACAATTAAATTAGCATTAGGTTTTATTCTGCATTTTGGTGAACAGCAAGATGTGTTTTCATATGATTTCTGAACGTTACTCTATACATTACAATGCATGTGCTATAGCTCCTGGGTTGTCAGCATTGCCTGTAACACCGCTAGTTTATCTGATTCTATTTATTTATTTTGCTGCTGAACGATTTCATTTGACATTCTTCCTGATTAGCAACTTGTGTTGCTAATGCTAACCTGCAGCATGTGTTAGTGCATGAAGCCACAAGATGAAGCCGCACCAACAGAATGTGATAATTGCCACTACTCTTTTCAATTGGTTGGTTTGTTTTCATATAATGTTTTAGATCATATATGTATGCCTATTTTATATATTTTGCAAAGTGAGATCAATGGCTTATCCAAACCCTGAATGCCATCTATAACTCAAAATGATTTTCCTTAACAGGCATTCAGAAACGTATGCTATAAACAGACCCAGCTCAATACTCCTTCTACAGATCTGTATTTCTGTTTATGTTTTGTGAATCTTTGAATGTGAGCTGTGTAACATAAGGACCAAGTAACTGTGTTTACATGTTTACAAAGGTATTTACTTAATTAGGGTTACAGAGGTGCAGATATCAGTAAGTGGAACCACATGGAAAAATTACCATGTTGATTAACAGTGTGACATGCATACATGTAGAATGTGGTTAAACACCGCAAAAGAGTAGCTATTCCTATATTGCCATTGATTATGACGAATGTTTTTTTTTTCCTCTCTATGCTGTTCCAAAATTATTACTAGTCTATTCAGTCTATTCATTATGATGAATACTGGATTTTGGTGCTATCAGTAAGCAGAAGAGTGTCAAACTTAAGATCTCAATGATCAAAACTAGAGCCAGTTCCTTAGCAAGGGGCAGTTCCTTTCAGTGCAGTCCTAACCCTGTCTACTCAGAAGTAAGTCCTGTTTTATCCAGTGGGGCCTCTTCCCAGGAAAGTGTGTTTAGGATTGCAGAGATCATGCCATCAATTGCACTTTTTCTATTATTCCCATGAAAAATGGCATCCATTTAACCAACAGAAATTTTCTTAAACTCCATGGCAAGCTATCAAGGTCAGACTGTTTCTAAGACTCTGCCTGTAAATGGGCTGTTTTAAATAAAACACCACACACGTGGTTGCAAAATTGAAGTGTATTTGAAAGCAACTTCTCCAGATTCCAGGGAAATACTGCCTTGTGTGAACTGAGCACTGACTGCTTTCTCATAGATGTTATCCATGAGATGGAACAATTCCTACCCAGCAATGTGGAGCATCTTACCAGTGTTAGTTGCTGCTACTATATCCATGAATACACATATACTCAGTACATGTGGGATCAGTACATGTGCAGCTGGGAGGCAGTTTAGACATCAACTCCGATTTTACATCATGTCTAACTGGCTGATGCATTCTGGGAGTGAGAAAATGTTGACAACCAGTCAATTAGATCACATGGTTTACTGTCAAGCAAAACAAAGTTCCCTTTGTCTTACTCAATTTGCAGCCTACAGCAAAACACACCATTAAAAAAACAACACTGAACATCTGCATTTCTAAATAAAATGTATCTATAATATCATTGTATGAGCTGTCAATGTTCAAAGCATCTTTTAGCATAAAACAGCATAGTCATATGATTGTTGTAACCAATGTATGGCTGCTCAGTGGATGAATCAATATTGTGATATATCTATATTTGACCCTAATAAATAAAGTTTATTGCATATAATGTTTCCTTGAAGGCATGCGGTGACATTTCAGCCGTGTAAAGCAATCCCCATTACACACACACCTTTGAAATAATGTCCACATCTTCTTAAATGTATTCATGTTTATCCTAAACAGACATATGTCTTCATATCACACAAACTGTGGGTGTGCCATGCCAGAACTAGGGGTATGGCAACACAAGGGGCTGTACAGCAGCACCAAAGCTGAACTACTATTACACACTTCCAGGCTGCTGCTCAAAATGGCAAGAGGTGAGGCACATGTGGTAGAGACTCGAAGAGGCTGTGCAGTTGATGGTAAGTTGACAATTCAGGTAGGCCAAAGATGGGGAAGGTAATGGTCACATTGGAACCTCTGAGGATGTTGGAGAGAAGTTTGGGTCTAATGGCAGCAGAATGCTGGCAAAGTTCTGAGGAGACCCAAATGTTAAGGAGACCCAAAGGTAAGGATAGTCTTACCTTATGCAGCAGCAGGAATGACCACCACGTTCTATGCCCCCCTCCAATACCTAAAAGCTCTACAGTGGGGGCTACTTGGTTGTGCCAAAGCTGGTCCAAATCCAAGTAGGCCTGCTGAGGCCACCAAAACTTGACAACTTTCCTTACCTCCCGTTGCCTCCCTGGCCCCACAGCCTGTGTTTCAGCTCTAGCATACTGTGGCACAGGCAGGTCCACTAGGATAGGGCTGCTCGTCCTACCTTCTACAGCTGAAATTCTACATCAGAGGTACAATGGTTGGGATTCAGAAGGTGACATATACTACCTTAAGGTAGTTACCTTATCAGTGACAGGTTTCTTGCTGCTCTTGACAACACCACTGCCTCATACCACAAATTGCATTTGCGACCATTCTCAATTTCAAGAGTAATTTCATGTGCAGAAGGGGCTACTCTTAAAAATTAATGCAATGCAAGCATAATTTGGATCTCAGCTAATGATCCAATGCTTCCCAGTTGCTTAGCCAATTACCCCCAATGCACTCAATGCTGCTCTTTGGTTTTCATACTGGAAGCAGATTCCTAAAACTAAATTTCTGTGCAACTGCAGCATGCTAATTGTGGGGATAATGAGCATGGATTATATGCGATCTGGCAATGACATCTCAGTTAGAGATTGCATTTCATTCATAAGCCTTCCCTAAAGAAGGCACGCATCTTGAACATTTACTAAGGAACAGGTGGGAAATAGTGTTAAAAATGAGATGCTAAATTTAGGAAAAAAAAAATAATGATCATTCAAGGGTGATGGTAGCAAGCATCTGTATCCATTCTGATTTTAGTAATTTTACCTCACTAATGAGGAAAACAGTATTAATCTTTAACCCATCTGTTGCACCTTTGACTCTGAGTCTTCATGTTATGTAAAGTCTCACTGCAGATGGTTTTGCTGCTGATATGTAAGCAAAGCACAGAAAATAACAGAAATTATTAGCAACAATACAAAGTTGCTTTTCTAATGATTTTGAGGTGATACATCCTCAAGATACATACATAGCCATCAGAAAAAGAACCATGGAACACCAAAAGTCCACAGCGAGAAATAAATGAATAAATAAAGCCTCCTGAAACGTTTTAAGCACCTTTAAGCAACCGTTCTATTTATTTATCTGGCTTAGGGCACAATCCAGAGTAACTACAGGGAGTCCTTGCTCCGGTGTAAGAACAATTTGCTGTGGACTGCAGTATGAATTTCCCATAGGTTTTCATTAGTTGGTGCAGTAACTACGGGTACACGTAATGTCTCTTACGTGCTCCCGTAGTTACTCTGGATTGTAGGGTTAAAGGATTTATTTAGGGTCCAATCCAACCCTACACTGACACAATCCATTGGTCTTCCCATTCCTGTGGTGATGTAGGGAGACAAGCACATGTCTGTGCACTGTAATGGTGCAGAAGTATCTTATGGCACTTTTGTAATACTCCCAGGCCATCATGTGCTGGGGCTTATGATGGCCTAACGGGGTTATGACTGTAGCCCCAAAGGATTGTACCACACTTTTCCATTCCAAAGCAGCTAACAAGACTCAAAAGAAAAACCTGGCTTATAATAGATTAGGAATATTACTTAACCAAAAAAAATTAGTGTTAAGGGCTGCATCATATTGATTAATCATATTTTGGTGTGTAATTATCTTGATATAACACAGTTGTTTTCTGTTGCTTAATGAGTCATGCACAGCAACGTGGATGAAAGAAATTTGGATGGACTGCAGCCTTACACAGGAATCACTGAAGTCTCATGCATTACACACATGATGATCATGTCATATCCAACTGGTGGTCCAGTCCTGTGATTCTGCTGCACTGCTGTACAGCGGTCACAAATGCAACCCTAAGTTTTACATAGTTGTGCTGCCTCTACAAGCAGCAAGCAGATGTGGCTTTGCACCAGAAACTTCTAGAACAGTTTCTCAAAGTGGGGGTCGGGACCCCTTTGGAGGTCACCTAGAGCTTTCCTGGGGGTCGCCTAAAGACCCCTGGTGCAGGGGGCCAGGTCAGGCTTGCCAGACCTCCAGCTGTAGCTGCACGTGCACTGGGGCTGACTGACAGCCTCAGGGCCCAATCCTATGCATACCTACTCTGAAATAAATCCCATTATAGTCAGGGGGCCTTTACGCCCATGCAAATGTGGATAGGATTGCAGCCTCAGGGCCCAATCCTATGCATGCCTACTCTGAAATTAATGCCCTTGTGTTCAATGTGGGCATAGAACACACATTTCATTTGTAACAATGAAAATACATCCTGCATATCGGATATTTACATTACGATTCATAACAGTAGCAAAATTACAGTTATAAAGTAGCAATGAAAATAATTTTATGGTTGGGGGTCCCCACAACATGAGGAACTTATAAAGGGGTTACGGTGTTAGGAAGATTGAGAACCACTGTTCTAGAAAGACCCAGCACTACAAAATATAGTGAGGTGGAAAGAACGAAGAAAGTATGGGAGGGGAAGGAATTGAGACTCGGAAAAGAGAAATTTTGTGGCAACATTTCTGCCAATATCTTATCCCTCTTCCCAACCTCAGTCCAACTCCAGGATCCATTCTAGCTTTTACCAGCAAAATCTCTGGCTTAGATATTTTGTGACAGCAGAGGCTCATTTCCTAGCAAGGAAACAAATGTTTGGGCTCTGTGATGCAAAGCTATCCTTGTAGAAATTTTTTAACAATGAAAGTGTAAAGGATCAAAATGTTGTTGAACATTTAAAGATAAATTGTATTAAAGGTAAAGTTGTCCCATGCAGGTTGCCCACCCAGCTGTGAGTGACTGGGGAGTTATGCTTATCCCTATTACAAGGCTGAAGAACGTTGTCCAAAGATGTCTCCATGGTCATATGGCCAGCATGACTAAACATCAAAGGCTCACTGAAGTAGTACCTATTTACGTACTTGCATTTACATGCTTTTGAAGTGCTAGGTTGGCAGGAGCTGTGCAAGAGAAAGGAATTCACTCTGTCTTGCAGTACTCAGGTTTTGAACTGCTGACCTGCCGGCCTTCATGTTGACAAGAACAGCATCTTAACCCACTGAGCCACTACAGCCCCAAAGTGTATTAAGGATATAGGCAATTTGGAGATTTTTCTTTGAGCATTTTGCATGATCATGTTTCAGCTTTGTTTGTCTGTCATATTATATCTAGACGCAACCTGACTGTAATACAGTGCATTAGCAGAGAAATGGGTACAAAAAAGGTGCTCACCCATAAAATAATCTATCACAGAAAATAACAGTTTCAAATATCAGTCTCTCTGAGAAATAACAAAGTTCAAAGGAGGTCTGTTGGTTCTTAAAACTTGAAGCTGTACTATCTTCTGTTTCAAATTAAATATCTGGAAGCTGAGAGAACAATCTAAAAAAAGGATGCTTATTGCATTTTGCGATCCGAAATAATTCCTATATAATACCTACAATGGCTGGAAAGTTTTTCCATTGAAGCATCTCTTATATTTTCTGTTTCAGGACAGCATTCACATATTCACACAAACTCCACAAGAGAAATTCCTCAGAAATTTTAGCATAAAGCAGCGTAACACTGGGGTGTGTGATATGCAACACAAACTATAAGTAGGCACTTCAGACTGATTTATTTCCGCAGCGCTTCAATGGCCAGGCAGGAATTTCATTTTCTATAGGACTGGCTAGCAAATAGGCTGTGCCGCCTTTGCTCCTCACAACACAAAGGTTGAGTGTGCCTGTTTGCAATCACTAAAGTTCCTTGGAGATCATAAACAGTGGCCAGGCTACAGGGCAAAGATGTGTGGCTGTGCGTCCAGCACTGGAAATAAAAAATCACGTTCTCAAGTTCAACCAGTGGCAGCTTCATCAAGCAATGGGTCAAAACCTGCCACAAAAATACCCAAACGGTAAGTAAGAAACCTGATCTCCTTTCCTCTTTACATATACCTAATTATTCCCAAATTTCATTGTCTTTTTTGGATTATCTGCATTGTGTGTGTGTATGTGTTTGTATGCATGTAGATTCCTATGAGAAAGTGATGGTGGTTTCACACCTTGTGGGCTAGATTATAATGAGTTTCTACCATGTTAGCAAAAGTAATCATACTTTCTATTAAAATTTTAAAGCCTGAGGGAGAATAAAAAAATCCTCCAAGAATATTTTCTTAGTAATTTTTAAAAGGGAAAACATGAATTATGTATTTTATTTGTCCTCGCAAAGCCCTAGTGTTCCTTTAGAAATCTACCAATGACACTATCAATGGTCTGCTAGCCAAGCACAGACTAATTCCACAGCAATTTAGCCATCTGTTAACGAGGGAACAGTATGGGGCTCTGCCAACCAATTTACTCCTGGCCCAGTCCAATCCTGGCCCCCTGATGCAGCGATATCGAAAAGGTATGCACTAAATCCAGTGGGGGTTCTATGGGAGTTTCCCTTTATTCCTCCATATTTCCCTTTATTCCTCCATATGCTTCCTTCCCTTCAATAGGGCTACTCAGACCTGTGTCAGCTCTGGCTGGTGCACCTTCAAGAAGAGAAAGGAGGGAGGCTGCTGCCTAAGGAGGCTGCTGTCTGTGTCATCACTGCCAGATCCACTGCCTCAAGAGCCCATTCCCCCAGATTCCTATTATCGTTAATTTAGGTTTTTAAAAATTATTATTATTTAGTCTGCTAGAAACTTGCTTGTGTGTCACTATAAGAATGCTTATAATGAGCTGTGAAAGCAAGAACACTTCACCCCAGAAAGCCTTTCAGCAACATTAGTGGACATGGAGGTTATGGGGGCAATATGTGGGGGGATCCACAGATACGGGGTTCCACCTGTATTTGAATCAATTTATCACTGAACATACTCTCTTCTGTTTCCTAAGGAAAAAAATAATAGGAATGCATTCCTAACAAAACTGACAATTCCATTAATTTTGTGTTTCTATTAAATTTCCAGTATTCCAATATCCAAGCAGCTGACTTCTATTAAAGGTAACTTGGTTAACTCTTTGCTATACTCCCCACATCCATCTTTTTTTCCTGGTGTCAAACACAGCACCAGACAAGGAAATAATTATGTGAATTGATATGTTGTATACAAAGCATACACCACTGTCATCCCAAAACTAAATGTTCTAGGAAGCTCTATGGCTTTCTATAGGATTTCATTTCCAAAGGGACAGAAGTACAATTAGGTATTGGCCCTTACATAGTATCAGGCGTAAGGGAAGAAAATAATGGCAAAGCTGGGAGTCTGATAATGTATTGTTATTAGAGAATTCATCCATTTAATGATGAATAAGGGCTCCTAGGGCAGCAGGCTTACCCCCAAATCCAGAGCAACTACGGGAGCACGTAAGAGACTTTATGTGCACCCGTAGTTACTGCACCACCTAGTGAAAACCTATGGGAAATTCATATTGGAATCCAGAGTAAAAGCAAAATCCAGAGTAACTACAGGGAGTCCTTGCTCCGGTGTAAGAACAACTTACTCTGGATTCCAATATGAATTTCCCATAGGTTTTCACTAGGTGGTGCAGTAACTACGGGTGCACATAAAGTCTGTTACGTGCACCCGTAGTTACTCTGGATTGTAGGGTAAGTTGTTCTTACACCGGAGCAAGGACTCCCCATAGTTACTCTGGATTTTGCCCTTAATACCAAAACCAGCTATTCTGCTGTGTTGATAGAAAGGGAAAAATGGATACAAACAGACCCTAAACTTCACTTTTACTGATTTACAAGTAAACAGAACTGCAATTCCAGTCCTGATCCCCTAAATTGTATTCTGATGCCACCCCTCATCTTTCAGATTCTTCCAGCCTACACTGTGGTCTACCAGGCATTGCTGCTTCCATTCTTGGCCCCATCCTAGGATGTATGGGATCAAAAGGATGGATCCACACCCTTGAGATAATCAAGGGCCTCATTATATTCCTCACCTTTCTTAGGAAACCCTATCCAACTTTCCAACACTGATAGAGAATTGCCAACATGGCATGCTGTGGTGAAGGCGGCAGTCATGGAGCTCCCTTAGCTCAGGACTGCATTGCAGCTTCATCAGCCCTGGAAGGTTGTCTATGAATGGATCCTTAGTTGCACTGCTACCCATGGTCTACTTTGGGGGGAAGGGAGATACTTCTTGCAACACAGAGACCCACTCAAAGAGAACCAAGGCTCTTGTACATAGCCAGTTCTTCCCCAGCCACATAACCTTTCCTGGTTACATTTCTTTTGCAAATTTTTTTTAAATATGATGAAATCAGGTGGATTTATTCTTGCTTTTCTGCACTATAAAATGTTTCTCACATGCATTTTTTTTTAAACTCAGCTCTAGGAAAAGGCTCTGATCTAGAAAAAGCCATGGCTACACTAGCTTTGGTTTATGATAATGCTGCAGATGCTGAAGGCAAACTCAGCAAATTTGAAACTAAAACTCTGCTACAAACTCAGTTTACACATTTTATGCAGGTAAGATGGAGTGTTTTTAAAGGAATTTATACACCGCTTTTCCACCCTGCTTAAAGGCCCCTCACTATCAAATACAATGGATAAAACAATGCTAAAAGATTATTAAAACCATAAAAGCACAATAAGCTTAACTGCATCATAGTTAAAATGAGGTTTCATAAAAAGTGCCAGTCCCCCAATGTCAACATTTAAAAACTTTAAAATTTTTGAGGCGCTATTGAAAAAAACTTCCAAAGAGGGAGCTGTTAGTTCCAGAGGAAGGAATTCCATGTATTACAAAGCCCTATTTCTTGCCATCATTACCCTCACGTGTACTGATGGTGGCACAGTTAAAAGGGCCCCATCTGATGTCCTGAGAGAACAAGTAGAATTATATGGGAGGAGGAAGTCCTGCAAATGCTGTGGACCTGAGCCATTAAGGGCTTTAAAAGTCAAAGCCTCACTAAAGTGCATTTGGATAATATGTGTATTTCAAGAATGTTTGTTCTTGCTACATTTCTGTGCCTCACATTCCTTCTTATTATAGGGGACAACAACAATGCCTCATTTTACAGGAATGGGTAGCTATTCTTGAGAAATAAATGCATATATTTTGGCCCATCAGTGCAGTACAGCTCCTCCACCCTCCTTAAATGAGTCCCTGATTCTGCAACTTCCTAGGAGTTGTAATTAGTCTTAGAATGGTGGTGATGGTGATAATTATTGAATAATTTTGCAGAAAAACATGCTAATTACTTCACAGGGACAAGAAACTAAACCGAAATACCAGGAAATCATTACTGCTCTTGATGAGAACAAGGATGACCAAACTGATTTTGAAGACTTCATGGTTCAACTGCTTAGTCTCACCTTGATGTCTGACCTCCGGCAAGAGATCCGGAATGTGCGGAAAACAAAATGAATGTCAGAACCTATTAATTTGTGGACCAGGGAAGAGAGAAAAATAATATTATACTATGGAAGTTTCCAAAACTGATAATAAACCAACTCTAGATTTGGTAGATTCATGGAAAAGTACATTACACAACCTTGTCAAGAGAACTAGTTAGATACCACATGACTTTTGGCTACAATCTAAATTTATAAAGGATCAGATGAGAGATTTATCTGTGGCAGTCCAATGTATGCTAATTTAATAAGCTCCACTATGTTTAGTAGGATTTCTTCCAAATAGGTTAGATTACCTAAGAAGGCCACAATCCTATACATGCTTTCTGAATATTGAGTCTTGATGAATCCAGTAGGTCGTGCACAAAATTGTTGCAGGAATTTTGCCAAATTCCCATTCCAAGCATTACCTTGAGAACGTATGCACATTTTAAGCTAACTAGTTTTCCTGTCTCAAATCCAGCTCACCTAGAGCAGAGGTATCCAAATTTTTGGCAGGAGGGCCATATCATCTCTGTGACAGTCTAAGGTGCTGAGGCAGGCCTCCATCAGTCTTGAAAGACTATGGTATCATGCTCGGCGCTGTATACGCTGAGTGTGACGCACGAAAGCCTGGGTTGGATTGTTATAGAGGATAGGCAGCAGATCCCAAGCAGCAGATCCCCCTCTCCACGCCACTGAATTAGTCCAATGGAAAGGCAGAGCCGATACAATTGGATCCAGCTGGCGTTGCAGAGCTGGGCTAAGGACAGGAGCTCACCGTCTTGTGGGGCTGACCCGGGTCTCGAACCCTGGCCTGCTGGTTAACAGCATCTTAACTGCTTGCGCCACCCACACTCCGCAGGGTGCTGAAACAAACAATTTATTTACATTTCAAATCTGAATAAACTTTCATAAATTAGTATATTAGTGATGGAACTTGTGAATGAATGAATGAATGAATGAATGAATGAATGAATGAATTCAAATCAGTTCCAACACTAACACTGAGAGTGGGGATGATCTTCAAAGCACTTTCATACACAGAGATAAAAGGTGTGTATAGGCTTTCCAGACCTCAGAATACCCTCCAGAAGTGAGGGGAGCAGAGCTTGCCTAGGAGTAAATCCCTATAATGGGACTCACTTATGAGAATGGACTGTATGTAAACCATATACATATATATATAAAACCCAAGAGTTTCTGACTGACTGACTGACTGAACTAACTGATCAATGCCCAGCCAAAACCACCAGACCTAGAAGGGTGAAATTTGGGGAGGGTGTTCCTTCTGTAATGTATGCACTCACTAAATTCAAACCAGAAGGGGGTGATAAAGGGTGCAACGTATTTTCATCCTTATACTTAACATTGAAGAATTGCTGATTTATCAACACCCAGCCCCAACCATTGCACTTAGATGTATGGGCTGGAGACCACAGGTGTCAAACACAAGGCCTGTAGGCCGAATGCAGACCGCCTCACCATTTCAAGTGGTCCCTAAGAACTTCTTCACACATTACTGGGAGTAAGCCCCATTGGCTATAATGGGACTGACTTCTGAGTAGACATGCATAAGATTGGACTCCAGTCCTCTGGAAACCCCATTAATGCTAACTTCGGCCCTCTGTATGAAATGCGTTTTACACCACTGGGTGCTCTTACACTACTCATTACAATACAGGTATAAAATGGGGGATACTTGGCTTGGCAGCACTACATGTGAGCGGGATCTTGGAGTCGCTGTGGATCACAAGCTGAACATGAGTCAGCAGTGTGATGTGTCTGCAAAGAAGGCAAATGCCATTTTAGGCTGCATTAAGAGGACTGTCGCTTCCAAGTCACGAGAAGTTCTAGTTCCTCTTTACTCTGCATTGGTCAGACCTCACCTTGAGTACTGTGTTCAGTTCTGGGCACCTCACTTTAAGAAAGATGCAGCCAAACTGGAGCAAGTCCAGAGGAGAGCGACAAGAATGATCAGTGGGATGGAAGGGAAACCCTACGAGGAAAGGTTGGGGGAACTTGGGATGTTCAGCCTGGAGAAGAGGAGGCTGAGAGGAGACATGATTGCCCTCTTTAGATACCTGAAGGGCTGTCATAGGGAGGAAGGGGCTCATTTGTTCTTAGCTGCCTCTGAAAGCAGAACTAGAACCAATGGGTACAAACTGCAAGAAAGGAGATTCTGGTTGGATATCTGGAAAAAATTCCTGACAGTTTGGGCGGTTCGGCAGTGGAACAGATTGCCAAGGGAGGTGGTGGAATCTCCCTCACTGGGGATCTTCAAGCAGAGGCTCGATGAGCACCTGTCGGGGATGCTCTACGGGGATTTCCTGCTGCAGGCAGGGGGTTGGACTAGGTGACCTACTAGGTCCCTTCCAACTCTATGATTCTATGATTCTATGATTCTACTCAGTGGTGCTCGCTGCTCGGTGGTGCTTAGTGCCTTAGTGGTTTCAGTGGTGCCCATTGCCTGCTGGTGCCCAGTGGTGCCTTGTAGAGATGCTCAGAGCTCGGTGATGCCCACTGCCCAGTGGTGCCCAGTGATTCCTGCTGCCAACTGCTTTATGGTGCTTGGTGGTGCCTGCTGCTCACTGGTGCCTGGTGATTCCTGCTGCCTTCTGGGTGATTCCCACTGGTGATTCCCAGTGCCCAGAGATGATCACTGCCCACTGCTTAGCAGTGCAAGCTGGTGCCCAGTGCCCAATGTTTGGTGCTGCCTGGTGTGCCTGATGGTGCCTGCAGGTGCCCACTGGTCCCCACTGGTGCCCAGCAGTGCCAACCAATGTCCAGCCAGGCCCAGTGCCCACAAATATTCTTTAAATTTTACTCCCAAAATGACAGGTGAATTCAGCTAGTAATTATTAAAATTTCATGAAATTGACTAAAAATGTAATACAACGTGGGGAAAAACCCAGATATTGGCTTAAATTCAGAAGCAGATGTACACAATAAGGTATTGCATGAGACCAGAACTTTGGAAGGGAAAGCTATACACAGTTTTCCCTGATACCTAAATAAGGCTGTCCTGAAAGTAAGTCCCATTGCAGACTATGGAACTTGCTTCTAAGTAGACAAGTATATGATTATTCTCTAGGGACATGTGGAATAAGAACATGCAGCTTCATTCATATTGTATAGAACATTCAGGAAGGTGTTGTATCTGTGATCATCCTGTTCCGATTGGACTGCACATGCATTCCCGTACAGGTTAAATATCCAATACTTCAGATTATTATATATACAATAGGAAAATAAGCAAATGTGTTCAATCTTTTTCTTTAATTAGTTGGAGAAAAAAATCCACAGCTCCGAGACTTGAGAAAGTCAGACACCTGAGAAAGAAATAGATCCAAAATAATGTTGAAACAAAATAAGTTGATAACCTTAGTATAATTAAACAAGCTAGAACAGAGAGAATGTACAAAGATTAATTAATTAAATCTTAAGAACTTGGATAATACAATTAAATATTGACTTATTAGGTTGTATGTAGATAGAAAGGTATGTATAGTCTTCCCAGACCTCCAGAAGTGAGGGAAGCAGACCTTGCCTAGGAGTAAATCCCATTAATGGGGCTCACATATGAGAATGGACGGTATGTAAACTATATACATACATACGTTATATCTATCTATCTATCTATCTATCTATCTATCTATCTATCTATCTGTCTGTCTGTATCTATATCTATATCTATATCTATATCTATATCTATATCTATATCTGTATCTGTATCTGTATCTATCTATATCTATATCTATATATATCTATATCTATATATAGATATATATAGATATATATAAATCTAAGAGTCACTGACTGACTGACTGATCAACACCCAGCCAAAACCAATTAAATGGATTTATTATTCATATGAGTAGATTTGAATATTCCAGGTTCAACTTGAGAAAGTTTTTAAACTGTAAATATAAAAAATTAAAAATTAAAAAAAATCATTTATTTCCTTTAAGGGATTTATACCCTGCCTTTCGTATGCCAACACAAATGCGCAAAGTATTTGTGCACAAAGCATTTGTCAGTATGCTCTGACTAAGCTTTAGTTCCTTTCCTCTCACTGTCTTTACAACAACCCTGTGAGGTAGATGAGGGTGAGTGACTGGCCTAGGATACCCCAGGAAGCTTCATGGCCACAAAGGGTTATGTAGGTGGATCTTCCATGTTTCAGAAATGAGAAGGGAACAGAATGGGTAGAATATGCTTGGAAAGGGGCAAGGAGTGGCAGTAGAAACACCACCAATATATCCTATCCCCTTTCCTACACCTAACACAGTGGTGTGGGATCATCCCGACTTGTTGCAAATATTTAGATTGTTCAGGTCCGAATACACCTCTCCGTTACCCTCTCCCCACTATTGGATAAAGAAGCCACTACATGGGGGAGGGGATAGGATTTGGCGGTCAAAAAAACAGAATTGGAAAATCTGAAGTATCAACAGCAAGAATTAAAAAAACTAATGTGTGAATTAGGAAATAATCCTTTAAAAGCTCTGTGCTAACAGTTTTTTTCCTAATTCACCAATGTTAGCAAGATGAATGTTTTAAACTAAAGATGAGGAAGGAAAATGCCCAAAAAAGGCTCTGAAGGTATCAGTGCAACTACAGTTGTTCAACCCTTTCATTTTCTCTCACTTGTCAGAGAAGTGGAGGCGGCTGGGAGGCGCTTTTGCCTTGACATGCTCTTATTTTCTTTTGGCAGGAAAAAAGAGAAGTTGGAAAAATTAGCTCATTCGCTGATGACCTTTGGTGCTAATGAAGGAGTAAAACATATAGGCTCACAGAGCAGCTTTAGCTCACTGACATGAAACTCAGTATGCTCTGACAACCAGCACTTCTCACAACTGACATGTGCGCATGAGCCCCAAACCCCCCTTCCTGAAAGAATAATGCTATTACAGTATTAATTATTTTCCATTTTACCTCACCCTTTTCCCAAAGACTTCAGCAGCTGAGTTACACGGAGTCCCCCACTTCCCCTTTATCCACACGTAGACCGTGTGTGAAGTCTGTTCCCCACAGTCACCTCATAAACCTAATGAACTGTCCAAGTTCAGGACAAACCTGGATATCCATGAATATGGGTGCAATCCTAACCATGTCTACGCAAACTTAAGCCCCATTGTGTTCTATGGTTCTTACTCCCAGGAAAGTGTCTTTAGGATTGCAGCCTATGGCTTATTTTCTGCACAAAATTTTGTGCTGGTGTTATATTTTCTCTGCCAGTCTAACACATTTTGTCCAGTGTAAAACCCCACAAGCTTTGATTAGGGTATGCTACAAGAAAGCTAGTAACACTAGCATGTTTCAAGTGTTAGGCTTAAGGCAAGTGCTATGCGCAGGACGTCCATCTTTTTAAACATCAAAATAGCAACTATAGGTGGCCTGATCATGCTTATGAGGTGAAGGTCTTCACTCTTTCTGTTCATGCCATGATCTCGCTGAAAATGTTTGAAATGAGTTACCCTATTTACTCAAATCTAATGCTCACCTTTTCCAGCCAAATATAGGCTGCAATCCTAAACACACTTTCCTGGGAGTAAGACTATAATGGGGCTTTCTTCTGAGTAGACAGTCATAGGAGTGCACCCTTAGTCTCCAAAATCAAGGTGTGCATTAGATTTGATGGCACATTAGATTCAGGTAAATACATACAGGTATTTTTATTATAAGTATAGGTCAGTATTTAGTTTAACAGTTAACTATATTGTGATTAAAATGAAATATAAACCCATTGTTGTATAAAGGAGTGCAATTAGGTAAAAATAACATAAATCCTTTGACATTTTATTATTATCATGTAACTCATTATTATATGCAGTAAAATTAACAACACAATCCAGAGTAACTACGGGAACTTGTATGTCGATGTAGGAGACATTTATGTTGATGTAGTTATGGAGCCAGCTAGTGGAAACCTATGGAAAATTCATAGAGCATTCCAGAGTAAATTTTTCTTACGTTGACGTAAGAGCTGCCATAGTTACTCTGGATTATGCTGTAAATTTTGTACCTGCTTTACAGCTGTGCATTACAATCACCAGTAAACATTTTTTAAATCTCAAGCATTTCAAAACGGGTGTGCATTAGATTCAGTGGTGCATTAGATTTGAGTAAATATTGTAATTACTATTCAGGATAATCATTTACTGGTCCAGTAACCAGTTTACATTAATCACTAATGTAAACGTTAACTGGTCCAGTAAAAACCACTGCCTGAATCAACACTGTGTTAGTCCTTGGTAAGAACTGCATGGCCATTTTTCAATCTGATCACCTGTCTTTTATTGACTTAGCATAGGTTTGTAGCTCTGTATGTGGACTTATCTGCAACAGCAAGTCCAGGCATGTGCTTTAATCCAGAATATACATACCAGTATAAGAAGCTTTAAAAAAATAACAAACCTGAAGGATATCTCACAAAGCAAGATGCAGGAAAAGCATTGGCCACTCGCCACCCTCTACTCAGTTAAATCAATGACAAACAAGTGTGGGGATAAATGATGCTCATTACACAGTTTTGCCTTCCTCTATGTACAACTTTTCCAAGAAATTGCCAAGTGTGTCGCGGTTGTGTTTATCTCTCTTTCTCGACCCTCCACTGACAGTGACTTGATCATCCAGAACTACCGATATTTGGGTCTTATCCTCATCTTCCTCCCCCCGGTATACATACTCACAGAGGAACAGACGCAGGTAGGTTATCTGAACTCACGTTTACTTTACTCCAGGCTTAATGGTTACAAGTGGCTCTTGCTTATAACAGTTTCCTTCCTTCCGCTGGCCACAACGTTACCAGGTAAGTAACAGTCAACATTGGATGCAAATGAATAAACAAAGTCTGTCTCTTAATCATCCTCTCTTTCTCCCTTTAGGTTGGGTTCCTGGACGTTCTGCTTCCTCTGCCGCTTCCTCTGACCCCGGCTGTCAGTTCTCCGCTCCCTCTAGCAGTTCCTTGCTGTCGACTCTCCTTCCACCAATCCTCTAGTCAGGACTCATTGTGCTTCTCCTTGCCCTCCGAGTCCGGATCTTTTAGATTGGGGTTCACCTTAGGAGTCAGGTTGTAGGGGTTCTCCCTGTATGCCTGATAGGTGCTGGACTCCTTCCAGGGGAGGTCCTCTCTCCAGAGCGTCTTCCGCCTAATGCCCTCCAGATCCTGCACATCCACTACTCCTCCCCCCATCCCTTCCCGCCAAACCCCAACCAATGACTGTACCCCTCCCTGGGCGTACCATTTAGTAGAAGGACCTACTGTTATACCTCTTCTTGCAGGGCCTCCTCGCCCCCCTGTCCTCCACCACTCCACCATGTCCTCCGCTCTCCACACCTCCACTGAGTCAGGGAACAATTGAATGTCCAAGGGGGGGGGGTAGTCGGGGCATCTCCAGACCTTCAAGCTTTCCCCCATAAAGACACCCATGGACTCCATATTATATCTTTGATATGCGTCCCAGTCCACATCACAAAGTGTCAGAAAGTTTGAACAACAAACTGGAAATGACAGCTGCACCAGGATCAGGCAGCAGGTGTCCTAATAAATTAATCTATGCCAGGGATGCCCAAACTTTTTGGCAGGAGGGCCCATCATCTCTCTGACACCCTGTTGGGGGCCAGAAAAATTGTTTACATTTTAAATTTGAATGAATTTACATAAATTTACATGTAAGAGTGTATGAGAGACGTTACAAGGCTTGTCTGCGGCATGATAGGGGGTCTTGCCAAGGGTCACATTGAGGCTTGCTGAGGGCCACACTTGGCCTCAGGGCCGGAGTTTGGACACCGCTGATCTATGCTATACAAATTTGTATTGTCGTTCTTTTATTTTCTTTTTTAAGGAGGCAGGAATGAATGTGTTTTAGTATCTGGAAATGTACTAAGAAATAAATTGGGAGAAACAGCAGCTTTCCAAAAAGGGTTGGAAAAGGATATTCCTACTTCTGAAGCCCAGCACTAGCAATATATTATATAGGTAACTGGAATTTGTTGAAAAACCAACACCTAAACTGTGTAGTTCTCTCCTGGTATTTTCTGGGTACATATATCTGCGTACAGGTATTAAACGTCTTCTTCCATGAGTTAGGAACAAGCAGCAAAGTCATCAAATCTGAAGTTGACAGAAAGCATTCAAGATGGTGAAAATCAAAAGGAATTGTTAAGTGCTCTATAAGGATTTCCTCAAACTAGGTGAAGAGCAAAAGTTAACAGATTCATTTCAGTGTTGACAAATGAAAAGTGATATGCCTTGGGACAAAAAATCCCATCTTCACATATACACAAAAGAATATATGACAAACTCCATCAGACCAGGCCAAAGGTCCATGTACCCCAGCTTCTGTATACTGATCCACCAGATGCGTTGGAGAGCACACAAGACAACAAGAAACCTTTATCCTGGTCCCGTCCCTTGCATCTGGGATTCTGAAGTTGCCTCGTCCTTCCAAAACCAGGGAGATGCATATCACTATCATACCCTGTAATTATAATGAATAAATAAATGATTGAACTTTTATTTCAAAACTAGCGAAAAGCATACCCGCATTACAGGAGTAAAATTCCCCTGTTTGCGATCCCCGCACGGCACATTAATCCCCTACGCACATCAACCCCCAATGCACAACATCCCCCCATGCCCAAAAACCACTGCCCTCCATGAGCATCAACCCCCAAGTGCAACTATCATGTTGCCTGGGGGCGTTGCAAAACTGCTGTAAGGCATTTCTTGCCACTCCTGGGGGAGAAGCAGAGTTAGGCCATTGCACAGACTTGCGCTGGCCTTCCCCTACCACCATTAAATACTGGCCTAAATTGTTTAGGGTTACACCCTGAGAGACATTTCAACATATTGGAATCCTTCTCCATCCTTTCAGCTCTCATCTAGATGACTTATAAACTGTAGTACTTCAGCCAAGAACATACTGTAGGTGTGATGTGGTACAAACTGGAGGAAACTCAATTGAACTCTGCACTGTGGGGTAGAAATGGTACTATTGAACTGACAAATTTCCCATAGCAGGGAAACAGTATTTAACCACACAATAGGAGAGACTTAAGCTGACCAGATTCTTAACACTCCCAAACTGAACTGTATTGATTGAGAAGGTTAGTAGAGGTGCTATGTAATTTGATCTAGTATTCTTATAAATTACCTGTCACTTCTCCGAGTCATCTTCAAAAAATCTTGCCAAGTAGGATGAAGCCAAAAATCATGATTGTGTAGATCAAGGGTCTCTAAACATTTTGGGAAGAGGGCCACATCGTCTTTCTGACACTGTGTCAAGGGCGGACCATAACTGGACAAACCTCCTTAGAGGAGGGGAACTTCATCATTAGACTGAGCACTTATGGGGATCAAGGGGAATCAGATGAGGGTGATTTATTTATTTATTTGCTGTATGCTGGTGGATTATAAAACCAAACACTTAACAACCATTCCAGTCCAAATCCAAACAGACCCTCAAATTCCTCCCCTTTTTATACCATGCGGACAGAGCATACTCTCCATGCAAGAGTGTGTGGAGGAGGGAATCAATCAGATGGCCTGAGGCAAGTAAACATTTTTCTTGCTTAACTTCTGGAAGGCTGCCTGGTCACCAAAAAGTCTCTTTGGATCCACACCATCTCCTTTGCTAACTTAAGTCCAAAGAGAGGGGATGTCAGGTCCATCACCAAAATCATCTCACTGCACACTGACAAGGGCTAAAATTATCAAGCAAACCATTGGTTTTTTCTACACCTAACAAGGCACACTGTACAGGAGGCACATTGCAAGGCACTCACATCCACTAGTGAGCCTACTAATGAATGACATTCTCCCAAACTCCAGTGGCACACTTATGTGCAGACCATTCATACAGCACACCAATGTGCTGCTGCACAGTGGTAGAATACTGATTGGGCACAAAGTACTTTTAGTAAATTACCTCCCACCAGTCAATAACGACAGCAGAGACAGGTGTGGAATGAAGGGCCACTGGTGATCAATCCAGCTATGCCCCCAGCAGGCCCTGCAGTCAATCATGGGCTGCCACCAGTCCCTGCTCTGTTTCCCCACCGGCTTGGGGCAAAAACAGTCGGCACGCCGTTTGCGCACCAACCAAATCATATATGTAAATCATTGCACAGGAATGATATCTTTTTCACAATTCGGCAACATTCTGTGTTTGACCTGAGTCAAACCTGAGTTTTGCATTTTATGAGTGGATCTTTGAGCTCAGCTACCAACCGAAATTCTAACACAGAAAAATACTTTTCACTGTATGAGTTTTCACCTTGCAAGCTGGAGTGAATCAGGGAGTGATTTAAAAGCCTGTATCATGAGGAATTACTCTATTAGAAGTTTTAGTGTTTTATTGAAGATTATATGCCGCTTAGGGAGCTCTGATGGAAAGGTCATATAAATCAGGGAATCAAAGCAACACAGACTTGACTGATGCGATTTTCTTCACCACTTCCTCCTACCATTCCATCCTTGCCACCAGCGGTGTAAACAGTGTTGCTATGTGCCTGTCAGCTGCACAGCAACCTTCATACTCATATTTCATACTCATATTTCGTACTCATATTTTCTGGTATTCTTTGGTGATCTGGTTGCTCCTCTGCCTTGTGTTTTCACTCAATACGTAACGACATCTCCAGTTTCCTGGTCTATTTTCTATCATTTATGGACATTAATGCAAGAGCAGTTAGCAAAAGAGCACCCTGTCCCAGGATAACCGTATGTCCTCTTTTTCCAAGATATGTCCTCTTTTTTAGACTTGTGTCCTGGAAAAATTTTCTTCCAAGAGAAGTTAACAATGTTCATGTGCCTTTGGCATTTAGTCATGCCAGCCACATGACCTTGACAACATCTTCAGACAATGCTGGCTATGGTCTTGAAACATGGATGACCACCAGGTTTAGAGTCAATCAGAACTCGCAACCTGCAAGGGACAGCTTTACCTATCCCTTTAAGTATGGGTAAAAGCCAAACCTAAAAATCTTATTTATTTTCCTATATTCCCCTGACTATTATTCCTTGGATGTATTGTACATAACTTCATTTTTTGCTTCTTCTCTCTTGTTCCTCTTTCATTCATATTTACATTTTTATTGATATTTTAATGAAAATGGTACAGCACAAAACAACGGCTACCAAGAACAGTAAAAACAGAACCATTGTCAAACTGAGAAAATTAAAAGTCATAGTTCCACAAGAATAATCTTTGGAAACAGTAATAGGAAATATAAGTAATAAAACTTCTTACATCTCCAAATCCAAAGTAGTTATGAATGACTGGAATGCACCATAAGTTTAAATCCAATGGCTTTAAGGATAATACTAAGAGGAGAGGGAAAGAAGAATGGTCAGAAACTACAGAAATAGGAGCTGCAAGTTTTTATGCCAAAAAAATCCCTTTGGACGGGATAAACACAACATCAGCTGAACCGTAGAGGTCAATGCATGGCCTAAAATTTTGATCTTCAACAAAACCAACTATATTTATCGAGTTCTTAAATCTCTAGTACACAAGAAGAGCTCACTGGATCAGGCCAAGGACCCATCTAGTCAAGCTTCCTGTATTCCTGCTAATCCAGCTTCCTCTTTCCATCAGGTGCCTCAGGGAGCACCCAAGACAAGACCCTCGCCTGCATCTGGCATTTTGAGGTTGTCCACATCTACACACACCTCTCATGGCTTGTAACATGTGATGGTCCTTTTCTCTAGGAATTTAGAAATTCCTAGAAGGAATTCCCATCCCTTCTAAAAGGCATTGAGTCTAGATGTTCTGTGGCAGGGAGTTCCACAGACCAACTACACGCTGAGTCCTAGTTCTGATTCTTTTTCCACCCAACAATGATTTACTAAGGGTTTAGGAGCTCCTATTGGGAGCTCATAAGGGCAGTGGGGGCTCAGTAGTTAAGGAGTGCTTGTCATCTTGAAGGTTGTCAATTCAAGACCCAAGTACTGCAAGTTACCTAGCTCCTGCCAACCTAGCAGTTCAAAAGCATGAGAATATTAGTAGATAGATACCAATTTGGTGTAAGGTAACAGGAGCATTCCACTTGCCTTAGTCACTCCAGCCACATGACCATGGAGATATCTTCGTAGAATACTTCTTGGCCTTGTAACTGGGAAAAGCTTTTCCCTTAGAGCAGGGCAATCTACGGAGCACACCTTTACTTTTATCTTTGTCAGGAACTCTTATTTGGCCAAGGGTGAAGGAACTGTTGCCCAAGTTGTGGCTCACACCAAGTGGTGAGCTTTGAGGAGTATTCTCACCCCATGTCTGATGCCACCTTTTTGAGCAGGAGTATGAAGGCAGTGGATTGCCTCACTAGATCTTACCTTTCTTCTTTACCAGTGGAGACCTGAACTGTAGATCACCCGCGCAACTGGTTTAGAAAATGGGGTTATATCTCAGCAATTCTATGCTGTGCCAGACTGTGTCCTCTTTTCTAAGCTACTAACCCCTTTTCTCAATTTACAGAAGAAAAATATCTGGTTCATAGGTGATCAGGAACCTGCTCTTATTTTTATTTAAATCCTATTGGTGTGTCTCTTTCAGGGAACAATTCTAACTAGGCTGGTGTAGCTCACTTTGTGGCAGGAGGGCCAGATCATCTCTTTGTCATTGCGTTGAGGGCCAGATAACTAATTTACATTTCAAATTTGAATAAATTTACATATAAGAATGTATTGGAGTAGATTACAAGGCTTGCTCAAGAGATGGATAGAAAGATCTTGCTGGGGGGCCACAATGAGGCTCACCGAGGGCCGCAACTCGCCCCTGGGCCAGGGTTTGGAGACCTTTGCTCTAAGCCTACCACTTCTTGTAAGAGCTTAAAAAGATGCCACAGAAAACAGTTACAACTCATTGCCTCATTTGTTTCCGCAGAACACATTGCTCTCATTGGTTGCCGCAGCTGTTAAACAGTCTGGAATGAAGAGTGTGGTACTGTTGAGGATGGTACTACTGCTATGGTTTTTAATATGTAGGGAAGTCAAGCATGACAGATCCTAACACATTTTCCTGGCTTACACCCATCTTTGATGCTCCTTATACTTAAGCCCAAAGAGACCCATTGGTGAGCAGGTGGTCAACCACAAGGTAAATAAAAAATATATCTACTTATCTCTCATGGCCCATTTGGTCACCCTCACCCACCATTGCACACCACATATATGCCATTGGTGTGGGGTGATAGGGATAGGATTATGATGCCACCTGGATCCACCCCCTCTCACCCTCAAATAGTTGGGAGCGTATGCCTCTTACCTCAAATAGTAAGAGACCCTTAGTGGTCTCTCAGTTTGGCTCATTCTCCACCAGATCTTCACTCAAACCCTCTCATGTTCATCAGCAGAAGAGCATCCAGGTGGTCCTGGCAGGGGCATGGAGTGTCAGGCCATTTCTGCTGGTAGCTCTATAGAAATCCATAGCAACATATTTTCACCATCACAAGCACCATAGTTGTGCAGTTTCACAGGAAAGAGTGTGAGTTTCAGATACTCCATGCAAGGAAGTGGAAAGAAGAGATAGTATACATGGAATAAATTACCAAAAAATTGTGACTAATTGGCTCTGCTCTCTAATTATGCAAAGTGTCTAGACTCATCATGGTGGTTAATTAGGTTAATGTGAATTACAGCAAGGGGGGGCATCTTTGTATTTTAAAGCTGATGTCTTCCAGTGGCCATGCCAGGAAGAGACAGGCATATTGGGGAAATGATTCATTGGGTCTGCCAAGTGGGTTTTCAAAGGTTTGTTGTTCAAATTAAGTGTGAAAGAGTGGGAGGATTTGCACTACACACAAATGCATTGTTAAAAGCAACAACCAAATACCTTGCTTTTTCATGATTTCATCCAGCATGTTGTTCTATGATGCGACATGGACCTTTTTAAAATGCTCATCTGTTCAGCATTTGTCATGCCTGTGTGATCATTATGGAGAGTACAGCTTTATCACACAACAGGGTACTATCTTCCCCATTGTGCCTGCCAGTCCCTGGCATCCAATAGATGGCTGTCTCTATTGTGCATGCATTATCAAGCTCTACCAAACACCATATTTTATCCATCGCCATGTGCCTCCCATGGTTTCTCAATGGAAGTATATAGGCTGAAAGTTTGATCCTGCTCAGAGTATAAGTTTGGCACTTCAAATAAACTGACATCCTGCCACTTTTGGGACAAGGAAGGAAGACCAAAGTTAGGGGTGATGCACTTCCTCTTACTGTGAATAATCTGGCAATAGCTAGTTAGCATGAGCAATTTAAAGTTATTTAAACCTCTCTGTATCAAAGAGAATTTTCCTGAGAATACTAATTATTCTCAAAGTCATCCCATTCATCATTCAAACAATTGCACGAGGAAAGCTGTTAGAGACAATCATGTATATTCATGTTCCAAAACTAAGGAGACTCTGAGTCTAATTAAAGTTACTGAGATCTTTCTGAAGAGAAGGAAATTGTATGGAAAAGAAATAAAGGAGTTTTACCCCCAATTTATAAAAAAGTAGCAGGTTGCGTGATGTGAATTTGGGCTGATTCACAATCCTGAAGGCAGCCCAGAACATTCTATTATTTATCGATAGATAGATAAGCAGATAGATAGGTAGATAGATAAAACTGAAAAGTCACTGATTCACTGACTGACTCATCAACGCCAAACCAAAACTGCCACCCTTCCACTACCACCCCCATGAACACAACCAGAGTTGTAGGCAACTCCTCTGGCCCTCAGAATGACATTCTGAGCAGAGTAACCAGTAACTCTTTTTCCTGGACATACTGTCCTCTTTTTTAGCTTTGTCTCCTGGGAAGGAACCTAAATATCTTCCTTTTCCTGTGAGCAGCCACTTCTTATAATTAATAAATCGTATGTAATTTATTGTATGTATGATCATTTTAAATTCAAAACTATAGCATAGTTTTCAAATTAACCAGATTTATCAATCTACTAGTGTTTTGGATTTTATTTTGTCACATACTACATTTTACTTTGATGTCCTACATTTGGGGTGCCTGGACTGCTTTTGCAGTTATGACATATGGTCACCCTCACTCTAAGTCCTTAAAATGTCACTTTAGGTTTAACCTGCAGGCTGTGGGTGACACAAATGGTTAAGACACTGTGCCTGTTAACCAGCAGGCGAGGGATCGAGGCCCGGGTCGGCCCCACAAGACAGGGTGAGCTCTTGTCCTTAGCCCAGCTCTGCAATGCCAGCTGGATCCAATCGTATTGGCTCTGCCTTTCCATTGGACTAATTAAGTGGTGTGGAGAGGGGGGATTTGCTGCTTGGGTAACAGCCTATCCTCCATAACAATCTAACCCAGGCTGTCGTGCTTTGCATGCAGCGTATGCAGCGCCAAGCATGATACCATAGTCTTTCAGGACTGATGGAGGCCTGCTTTTTAGGTAGTAACTACAATCCAGAGTAACTACGGGAGCACACAAGAGACATTATATGCACCCGTAGTTACTGCACCACCTAGTGAAAACCTATGGGAAATTCATATTGCAATCCAGAGCAAATTGTTCTTACACCGGAGCAAGGACTCCCCGCAGTTACTCTGGATTGCACCCTTAACCTTTTAAATTCTTATAAGGCCTAAGAATGTCATTATGAGAGTGAGGGAGGCTGTATGTGATTTCCCCCCTCTCAGAACTACCTCTGAACTTGACCCGAGCATAGCTCAAGTCACAACTGGAGGCGGTGGGACTTGATTGGTTCTGGAGCTCCTCTGGAGCACGCACACTGCCCACAGGCTGCATATTTGACACACTTCTTCTATAGCACTACTACTCAAACTGGGAGGTTGCAACCCCTGCCCCAGTGCATGTGAAGGTCCCTGCTCCCTTTAAGGGATGGGGAAGGGGAAAGCAGCAGCACACTTGCTTCTATCATGCCCCTGTAGGGGAATTGTGGCAATTTTGCTACTTTCCTGGGGTGCTGCCAGGGTCTGGGAGTGTATGGGGAGCCTAGTGGAACAACGCAAGGCATCCTGAGGATTGGAATGTGTGAAAGTACAATTGTGACAAAACTCAAAGTTGAACTTCCAGTTTCGCTATTGGAACATTCATTATTTTCAAGCCTTGGGGAACCCTCAAGGAACCCCCATGTCCTCAAATTAGTGAGGAAGTAAAGGTTTCACAAAATATGAGAACCACGGTTGGTTACAAGAATGGCTCCCTTATTATAATAATACATTTTATTAAATGTGTTGGCTCAAAGTCCCACTTCCCTTCCCCCTCTTTCACTCCTAAACACACCTTTGGAGCTTACAAGCAAGTAATTCTTTAACTACTCTGCCACTGTCATTTATATGCTAATGTGAAGCATGGTCTTCTATTGTTCTCCTTGCCAGCCACATGGTCACTTCCCCATTCTTTCTCTTTTCAAACCTTGACCACACTTAGCTGGATGGGTTCTTCTCTATTTTCTGATTGGGTGATGGCGTCTGCCAGCCTTCCCCTTCCTGTAAGGTAAACAGCCTTCCTGGACCTAGGTTATAAAAAGCCATGCACCCTATTGTTCTCTCTCTTTTTCTGTTTGGACGCTCTCTCCTCTTCCTGGACCCTCCTCCCATCTGGATACTGGCATGGCTTGAAGAAAGGTAGATATTGCTTTCCCCTCTCTTCCCCTTTTCTTTGTCTCCCTTCTCCTTCGTACACACTATGTAAGAAACAGGTACACTTCATTCTCATGCTACTGAATGTATGTAATATTTGTTTATGCTTTATGACAATAAAATCTGCATCTTTGTGATAAGTTTTCCTTAGTGGTTCACTTCCTAACAAGGGGTATCTTCTCTGCATGACTCTGTTTTCAAGTCCTGCCTAGATCCTGTAGTAACCAAAGAGAAGCACAAGCTAATTTCCCCATTTTTACTGCTCTCTTGGTAACATTTTTAACTGGTGGAGAATCTGGCGGGCAAAGTGTGGAGTTTTGTAGCTAACAAAGCTAACTTTTAACTGATGAAAAGAGTTTGGATTAAAAAGTGTTAGCTGGTTGTGCAAAGCTTCATGCTGGACCAAATGGTAGTCATTGCAGGGTTAGCCTTTCTGTTAGAAAGCTTTAAAGTGTGATCAAGGTTTTGCTAATTGTTTTAAGAGCAAAGCACAGAAACTGCTGGAACAAAATTTGGGAAAAGAGCTAGACTCAGATTTTGGGTTTTACTTGCAGAGAGGTGCAGTACCTGAAAGCAGACCAAAGTAAAGCTTACACATGGTTCTGAAAGCAGACCAAGAAAGCTTACCCATGGATCTGGTTAACAGGCCTGCATCCCCTCCAGTAATTTCCATTATCTAGAGATAGCAATCCCCCACAATGGTTCCCTTTTGTAATGTGCTTTGCCTGAAGCAATTAAAAAAACATTAAGTACATAGAAGTGTTACCTGCAACATGAAACTATTTAAGCAAACAAAAGCGTTGAAAAGTCACAATCAACTCTTGCAGCTAAAAGTACAAGAAAAAGATTTAAAAATAGAGGAACTATTACAATATACTGAACAGCAAGAGTTAGCAAATAGCTCTAAAATAAAGGAGTTAACAAACCAAATCTCTGTGTGAGATATGACCAAAAGCCTTCATTTTATAGGCATTGATCTGTATTGATTAACGCTTGGACCTTTAGCAGAAATATCAGAAAGCTTAATGCAATACAGACTAGAAAGTAGAGCAAAATATAATCATCAGACTTTGTGCTAGCAGTTGAAAAGTTCACTGCAAAGCCCTTTGAAGCTTACCCACAAACGTATGGTGGCTTGATAGCCTCTGAAGCCTAACCGCAACTGCTAGTAGGTTCCGGTTTGCACCTGCAGCTACCTTAGTGGAAATTTTCAAAATTACTTGTGTAGCAAAAGTCAGGTCAGAGAAACGAAAGTTAGAAGCTATGCTAAGAAACTATGTGACAGCCCCGTCTCTTGCTGTGCTTTTGTGCTTTGATGACCTTAACTATAAAGTTGTGATGTGAACCTTGTTCGGGGCCAAATGCCCAGAGCCCAGTTGCTCCAGTGTTTGGCCATTCAGCTGAACCTCACTCCGCTTTCTCAGATCCTTGTTTAAGTAATTGAAATCAGGTAACATTTTTCCTGGTGCCGTGACTCGGATCCTGAGGGAGGTATTTGTGGCGTTTTTGCCTCCCTACCAGGAGAACCTCCGCGTCACCTGCGTCCTGGTGCCCTTCGCACAACTTTGGCGCCACCGGTCTGCTTGTACTGGGAGTCCTGGGAGAAGACCGTTAAGACCCAGGTGAGCGGACGTTCCCCGACTTGGGACAAAACGGACTGAGACCAGAAGGAGCACTCCAGACGTCCGGACTAGGTAGAGTATAAGGGGCCCTGGGGAAAGAGAGAGGGTGTGCTTGGTCAGCCACCCCAGGGGTTCAGGACGGCTACAGCCAGTGTGGCTATAGACCATAGCCAGAAGTCCTGTGACCCCAGGTAACTGGGAGGTTGTGTGTGTGTGAATGAGCGTGTAAGGAATCTGAGACACCGAAAGAAGGAGACTTCTGCAGGTGGAGAGTAAAGCTTCTTCTCAGCCAGCGTTTGTGTGACCCTCTTGGTGCATTTCCATACCTCCGCGAGGAGATTCGTCACCAAGGGGGGTGCGATTGATTCTCCCTAACTGTGAACTGAACAGACCCCTTCACTGTTCGGTCTGTTTCCCCTTCCTTTTGTGTTCCTGCCTGTCGTGTTGTTTGTCATGGGTGGGTCCACCTCCAAGACAGTCCTTCAGTGTATGTTAGATCATTTTAAAGAAGGTTTTAATGGGGACTTTGGTATGGATCTAAGCCCAGAAACTCTGAGGCAGTATTGTGAGATCGACTGGCCAGCGCAGAGTAGTACTTGGCCCTCTGAGGGAAAGTTAGATTTAGGGGAAATTAGCAAGGTGCATCAAACAGTTACTGACCCCTACACTGGTCATCCAGATCAATTTCCTTATATTGACTCTTGGCAAATATTGGCACAAAACCCCCCTAAGTGGCTAAAATCATGTAGTTCAAACTGTCAGCCGAAGGTGGAGGGAGCAACAAGGAAAGTGTTTGTGGCTGCTGTGAGAGTTAAACCAAAGGAAACCGGCAGTCAGCAAACCAGCCAGCAGACTAACAAAAAAGAATATTTGCAGAGACTCAGGCAGGTTGTGGCTGAGGCTCAGCAGAAGAAGACACAGAAGTCAAGAAATCCCTTTTTTGAGCAGGAAGAAATACCAGACATGCCTCCTCCATATAATCCAACTTATCCATTGCTGCCACCACAGCAGAGCCAGAGAGCAGACCTACCCCAACAACCAGGGCCGAGTTCCTCATCAGTCCCATCTACACCGGCTGGTCCTTCCACGCCCGGACCCTCTTTCCCAGTGACCCCTGAGGTTGCCCGTATAATAACACAGATTGACAAAATGCAGGAGCAAACCCTAATGGCCCAGAAGCAATTGGCAGATCTGCAAACTGCTCTCCAATTTTCTCCAAACCATACTCGAGCAGGGACAGAATATGCAGGGCCAGTAATGCAGATGCCTTTAAGAACTCAATCTGAAGAAGTTGATGATGGCCACGGGAACGTACACACCCGTACAGTCTTGTCCTACCTTCCTTTTATTACCCACCACGGCGAGAATGAAGAGCCAGAGACAGATGCTGGATTTAAAGGGCCACTTTATTGAATAACTACAACTATTTAATAACCCACAGGGGACTGCTGATAAAGTCGTGCTGGTCACTACAAAAATAGGGACGGGCGAAAGCCTGGCTCAGGTCACACCCTCACACAGAAGGTGCCCATCATAACCAACCCGAAGGTCGAGACAGCTGGGCGCTCAGTCAACCAGTTACCCAGTTGACCTCGCCTAAATCCCAGGTACAGGGCTAGCCGCCTAGGCTTACGTCCGGTCTGGGACCCAATAAGCCCGCTGCATCGCACTGACCCTTGCTGTCTCAGGCAATCACCAAGGCCTATCCTGCCTGCTCCAGCACGACACCTGCCATAAAGTGACCTAATTAACTCACTCCCAGTAACACAGTTCAGGGTAGGCGAAAAAAGGTCCCGGCAAAGGCCAATCAGCAGGGACCCCAAAAATTCCTACCCGGCCCCAAAGCGACCAGCAAAGCCTAAACTGTGAAGGGAGGGAGGGTGGGGGACGCCGCTCTGGCGAAGACTGAGGGGAAGCGGGCGAGCGCGCCCGCTTCGTCCCCAGTCCACACCCCCTTAGCCCTAAGCAGCCAATCGGCTGCAAGCATCTCCCTCCGGCCAAACCATTCCGCCGGGGGGGGCAAAGTGGGCAAGCCCATTAAGGGGCTTGCAGCATTACCCCCCACGGCGAGAATGAAGAGCCAGAGACAGATGCTGGATTTAAAGGGCCACTTTATTGAATAACTACAACTATTTAATAACCCACAGGGGACTGCTGATAAAGTCGTGCTGGTCACTACAAAAATAGGGACGGGCGAAAGCCTGGCTCAGGTCACACCCTCACACAGAAGGTGCCCATCATAACCAACCTGAAGGTCGAGACAGCTGGGCGCTCAGTCAACCAGTTACCCAGTTGACCTCGCCTAAATCCCAGGTACAGGGCTAGCCGCCTAGGCTTACGTCCGGTCTGGGACCCAATAAGCCCGCTGCATCGCACTGACCCTTGCTGTCTCAGGCAATCACCAAGGCCTATCCTGCCTGCTCCAGCACGACACCTGCCACACGGGGAACCTGTCTAGAACATGGTTCCACCGCCCCACTAAAGACAGTCAAGCAGTCCCCTGACTAAATCCCAGATGAACTCATCTAGGGCCAAATCGGTAAGGTGAACCCCGTCATCCCTAAAAACATGGGGCAGCTGCCAAAGAACATGAGGGTGAACAATGACAAGCCCGCCCGAACGCTTCACAAAACTCGCCACATAGGCGTTGACCCTCTTACGGGCCAAATCAATCTTCCGGATACTCCTGGCACCCTTCCACACCCTCCTCGGGAGAAAAGATGACCAAAGAATCCGGATGTTCGGGCACCACCACATAACAAAAGAGAGATCTCGCTTAATCTGAACCCTGAGATCCGAAGTCCTCATTTGGGTTAGATCATTCTCTCCTAGGTGGACCAAAAGAACATCAGGGGGCGGGTTGTCCCTCAAAAACCCATTAACTATGGGCAGCAGCTGCCCCCACCCCATACCCCGCTTTACCACCCAGAACAACTGCACGTCCAGGGCCAAGCCGAGGCAGGAACCAGCTCCGGTACGTTCGGCCCTCCTCCGAGCCCAGAAGAGGATGGAATGGCCAATAACCAGTACTCGAAGAGGTCGGGGCGAAGATGACTCTAAAGAGAACAAAAACAGAGTCATTGAACAATGATGCGAACACTCAAAAACAAAGCTACATCTACTAGGCACCCCACCCCGCTAAGGCACCCCTCAAAGGAGTCACTTGCGGATGTAATACCTGAAGGCACCCGAGCGCCATCGGCCGATGCGCCGGATAACCTCCTCAGGCAGACCCATGGTCGATGCCAAAGTAGCAGCGCCAATCCGAAAGGAATGAACGCTGTAATAGCTAGGGGAAAGACCAAGAGTGGTCAATGCCCATGACAACACTGCCCGAAACTGGAAGAATGTGAGAGGCGCCCCAGCAGCGTGCTGAAATAGGGGGCCTATGAAATGCAAAACCCTGTTCCTATATTGGGTAAGAGCCCCAACCGGGCACAATGGGTGGCGTGGGATAGCCCTAAGCCTGATCAGTGCACCCCGAGACCTTTGGTCATTTTTGGCCCTTCGTAGATGGAGAACACACTCAGAGGAACTAAGAGTCAAGTCAGACCACCACAACACATTAGCTGGGTCAGCCGAACGAGACCTCACCAGAACCTCACCAATCCGGAAGGCCCCAAAAAACATGACCATAGCCACAGCTCTAAAAAGGTCTCTCTCAAAGTCCGAGCTGCAGCACCTGGCAAAGGCCCCCATCAAACCACTCAAAATATCCAGGGTGAAAGGTTTCCTCTTATCAGGTTCCACCGGTCGGTCCCGGCGCATGCCTTCCAGCATATGCCGAACCCTAAAGTTCTGCGTGGTGTCGGAAACACCCTGCAACCCAGCCCCAAAAGCTAAAGCAGACAGATAGATAGCGATAGAGCGAGGGTGAAGACCTGATTCGAAAAGGAAAAGCAGGAAGCGCAGCACAGCCTCTTCAGAAAGAGGCCAAGCCACCGGCAGAGCATTGGCCTGACAAAAGGCCTCAAATTCTCCCACCTTACGTTCGTAGCTGCTCCTAGTTGAAGGAGCCAGCGAACCCAGTATCAACCTCTGGGCCCTCACGGTCCAAGGCTCCAAAGCCACTCGGGCATGGGGTCCGGTTCCGAACGAGCAGCCGGGGCGAGTTGCCGGAAGCGCTCCTCCTGAAAACGAGACAGAGCATCGGCAACCCCATTCTCCAGCCCCGGAACATGCCTAATCGAAACAACCAAGTTGATGCGCAGGCACTGCAAAACAAAAGCACGAACCAAGCGCATCACCCTTGGCGACCGAGAGGTCTGCTTCCCTATGACATGTACCACAGCCTGGTTGTCGCACCAAAACCGAACAGTAGAGTTCAGGAATTGATCCGCCCAGATGTGTACAGCCACAACCAAGGGGAATAACTCCAAAAAGGTAAGATCATGTACCACATCACTGGTCCTCCAAGAATCAGGCCAAGGATGTGCACACCATCTCCCCCTGAAGTAAACTCCAAACCCATGACCGCCTGCTGCGTCCGAATGGACCTGCAGGTCAGCCCGAAGAAGCTGTAACTCCCTCCAAAAAGACATGCCATTAAAGTCGGACAGAAAGGTAAGCCAAACCCTCATGTCCTCCCTCATGGCTGAAGAGACCCGCACCCGATGGTGCGGGGCCTTAAGACCAACCATGGCGTCACAAAGACGCCGCAAGAAAGCACGTCCAGGAGCAACCACACGACAGGCAAAATTTAAATGCCCCACCAAAACCTGCAATTCCCTAAGGGTCAATCTGGAGGCTACCATGGCCTGTTCTAACAAACCCCGCAAAACAACCAGCTTGGGCAGAGGTAACCTAGAACACTGAGCGGAAGTGTCCAGCTCAATGCCTAAAAAAGTCAAAACAGTAGAGGGGCCCTCGGTCTTATCCCGAGCCAACGGAACCCCCAACTCTGAACAGAGCGACTGAAAAGAAGCCAAAAGTCGGGAACATTCCTCAGAATCAGCCTTACCCATAAATAAAAAGTCATCCAGGTAATGAGCAACTTCTCCAAAGGGAGATCTATGACGAAGAGCCCATTCCAAAAAAGTGCTGAATGACTCAAAAGCAGAACAGGAAACAGAACAACCCATCGGCAGAGCCCTGTCAACGTAGTACCCCCCCTCAAACCACATCCCCAGCAGGCAGAAGTCCAGAGGATGAATAGGAAGTAGCCGAAAAGCCGACTCAACGTCCGTTTTGGCCATAAAGGCCCCGGGCCCGCAAGTCCGCAAAAGGCGAACAGCTTCATCCAATGACGTGTACCTAACTGAGCAGAGGTGAGGGGGGATCCCATCATTAACAGAGTCCCCTTTGGGAAATGATAAATGATGGATAAGGCGAAACTGACCGGGCGCCTTCTTGGGCACCACCCCTAAAGGGGAAACCCTCAAATTAGGCAAGGGGAAGGAAGGAAACGGGCCCAAAACCCTACCGGCAGCAACCTCTTTAGCCAACTTCTGACGTACCACTTCCTCCATACCAATGACTGATCTGAGGTTGGGAGCCCAACAAGGGGAACCCGGGCGGGGAGAAGGAATGCGAAACCCATCCCGAAACCCGCTCAACAAGTAATCTGCTGCACTCCTGTTAGGGTAAGCAGCTAAGAGGGTAGACAAAACTTCAACCCTAATCGGCGATGGCCCCTTTTCCTGCAGCTGGGGGAGGAGGGGGGGGCTGGCTCCCCCCACCTTTCCTACCACCTCTTCCCCCAGTGCCGCCATAACCTTTACCCTTGGGGCAACTGAACGCAGAGTGCTTCCCCTTGCACACCGCACATTGGTGGCTGAAGGGGCAGCCACCCCTGGAGCAGGCCCCAGTCGAGCTGAATTCATAGCACGGCCGTTGCCCTTGAACACCCGAGGCGCCCGAAGACGCCTTGGGTTGTGGCACATTACGTGCTATGAGGTGACCACTATCAGAGCGGTCACCCTGTACAGGCTTGGCAGTAGCCGCAACCTGCATCCACAGCTCGAACTTGGGGACCGACCAGTCCAGGGACGGGTCATTGGCAGCCCGCATCCTGAAATTCTGGTCATACTGCAACCAGGCATTTCCCCCAAAATCCCTCAAGGTCCGGTGAATAATATCAAGGTATTTAATCATAGCCGGAGCCCTTTTCGGCCTGAGTTGGACGACTACGGCCATATAAATACAATAGCCATATAACCAATTCGTCCAATTGTGATCTATCTTGCGCCTGCGAGACGCTTCAAGATCACGCTCGGGTTCCCCCACCTTAGGAACCCGCTCAGGTTCAACCTGAAGAAGACTGAAGAGGTCAACGTAATCGCCTCTCCAAATCTTCTCCTTCACCGACATTGCAAGGTGGCCACCCAAAGGCAAGTCAATACTGCCATAAGGACGGTCCTCAGGACCATCCTCATAGTCAGAGTGCCTGGCCAATCGGTAAACCTCCTCCCAAGTCGGACCATAAGGCACCCCCACCCTCAGACGATCCCCATCATAGGCAGATCGGCGAGGGGGGCGTGGTAAACCCCAAGCACACCAAGGGACATCAGGTGGAACCATACCAACGGACGGCCAAGCATAGTAAGGACCACCCCATCCCGAGCCCCACCAAGGCACGGCTGAAACTGCCCGCTTCGCAGGCGGGGGTCCATACTCATATGGCTCATCCCAACATCCCACCACCTCAGGCTCATCAGCTACCTCAACATCCTCACCTGCAGCAGCCCCGTCTAAGGTGGAGGAAGGGGCACTGGACACACCTGGTACCTGAGGGGGATCCTGGGCCAAAGGCCTCCGGCTGCCGGACCTAGAAGGGCGAGCCGTGAACATTAGTGCCCCCCGTCCCTTCCTAGTAAACACACGAGGCGCAGGGGCAGCTGCAGACACCGATGCCCCATCACCTTTGTTTGCCTCCCTTTCTTTAGCCTCCCTCTCCAAGGCCTTGCACCGCTCAACTAAGGCCCTGTGGTCAAGAGCCTCCAACTCCTCATCCGAGGAGGTTGGCTCCGGAGGTGGAGGAGAAGGAGTGGGGGGCCGTGGGGCTCTACCCCCCCCGTTTCTGAAGCCGCTTCCCCATGTGTCACCCAAAAGGACCAGCCCACACCCTGAGTGTAAACTTTATTGACTCAGAAAGGATATGAGCTCCAGTAAGCAGCAAGAGGAACAGCAGCAGCAGGAACGATGTCAGCAACAGACGAAGCCCGGAGAACCAATGGGAGTGATCCCTCGAAGACACTGGCAGCAACCCCCAATGATGAGCCAAAAAGGGGGGGGGGAAAGGAGGAGGCCTGAAGCCAACCCTGGCAGCAGCCCCCAAATGACAAGCCAAAAAGAGGGGGGGGGAGGGAGGAGGCCTAAAGCCAACCCCCGCAAGGCGCTAGGCCTAAGGCCCCACAAGCCCCAACTAAGATGACCCCAAAAAGGGGGGGGTGCAGGCCTAAAGCCAACCCCCGCAAGGCACTAGGTCGAAGGCCCCACAGGCCCGACCAAAATGGCCCCCAATACGAGGCAGCCCAAAATGGCCGCCACTAAAAATGGCTGCCGTGAAGACGCTGCCCCCAAAATGGCCGCCACCGGCAAATGGCCGCCGCACTCCACGCGGCCCAGCGAAGCGGGCCCAAAACCCGGCCCCGAGAGGACGCCAAGGACGCCAAGGACCGAGCGTCCTAAGGAGCGGGGGCGTCAACACGGGGGCGTCCGCAGACGAACCTCCCCAACAACCGCCCCTGTCGTCGCCGCGGGATACCGACACTCCCAAGAGCGAGGTCCGGAGCGAGCCAAAACAGCTCCGCTCAGGACGCCGCTCTGGCGAAGACTGAGGGGAAGCGGGCGAGCGCGCCCGCTTCGTCCCCAGTCCACACCCCCTTAGCCCTAAGCAGCCAATCGGCTGCAAGCATCTCCCTCCGGCCAAACCATTCCGCCGGGGGGGGCAAAGTGGGCAAGCCCATTAAGGGGCTTGCAGCAATACTTTGGAAATGGAAAATTGGAAGGAAACTTCAGGGTCATTGTCAGAAAACCCGGCCACACTTATAAAGAGGCTTCAGACCATAATCAGAACACATAACCCAACCTATATGGATATACAACAACTTCAGGACATAATGTTAACAGATGATGAACAGGATAGAGTCAGAGAAGGTATGCATAAAGCACTGCGGGAAGAAAGACAGTGTGAAAGGGACTATGAGGCTCAGGCCCCACTCCGTATTTCCACGAAGGATCCCGAATGGGATCATGCCACACCTAGGGGACGTAAAGCCCTCCAAGAATACCAAGACCTGTTTCTGAAAGGACTTAAGATTGCAGGACAGAAACAGATTGACTTGGGAAAGATAGACAGCATCATCCAGGGACCAAACAAAGCCCCGGGGGACTTTTTAAAGAGACTGAAAGATGCCTACAGGCAGTACTCCACTGTTGACCCAGACCTGCCTGAGAATCGTAAATTGATCAATCAGACATTTCTCCAGCAGTGTGCCAAAGACATACGGAGAAAAATTTCCAAAGTCGAGGGCCATATGGAAATGGACCCGAGGCAAATGATGGAAATTGCAAGGAAAGTGTTCATGAATAGAGATGATGAGGAAGAATGGGCGAAAAAACAGGCGTTGGTAATGGCTGCAGCGATAAAGGGGGAAATCTCCACTGAAAGTGTAACAGGCAGAGGAGGTAGAGGACAAGGCAGAGGCTGAGGAAGAGGACGAGGCAGAGGAGGACGAAATGGGGCACCCTTGGCCAGAGATCAATGTTCTCAATGTTTCCAGTTTGGACATTGGCGGAAAAATTGCCCCCAGATTCAAGGACAGATGCAGGGGGTAGTAGGAGCCCAAGTCCAAGGGGCACCTACGTACAGCCTGCAAGAACAATGACGGGGACCAGGTTCCAAGATGACCTCCCTCCAATTACCACCGGAACCATTGGTTAAAATTACGATGGGAGGTCAACAAAAAACCTTTTTAGTGGACTCAGGGGCTACTATATCAGCAATTAATGAACCCATCGGGAAGCCCACCAGCAGATCCATAAAAATTACTGGAGCAACTAGGGATGCACAATATCAACCAATCTTTTCTGTAAAAGACTGCCAGTTGAAAGGCAACAAGTTTATGCACCAGTTTGTACTGGCCCCAAGCTGCCCAATTAATCTTTTGGGTCGGGACCTTCTTTGCCGGCTACAGGCGAGGTTAACCTTCACCCGAGAGGGAAAGACACATCTTACAATCCCTGGTGAGGAAGAGCAGGTGTTATGCACTTTGGAAGCTCCAACTCCCCTGATGGGAATGTATGCTATGTTGTGCAGTACTGAAAGGTCTCCCTCTCAAAGAAAGGACGAAGAAGGCATAGTGGCAGAGGTCCCTAAAAGGTTTTGGGCAGAGAATGGAGGATACGGAGAAGCAAAGAACCATTCTCCAGTCCTAATTAAACTGAAACCAGGCAGTCGCCCAGTATCACTTCCCCAGTATCACATCCCTGAATATCAGCGAAAAGGACTCAAGCCAATCTTGCAGGGCTTTATGGATCATGGGATACTGGTGCCAGTCCGCTCCTCTTGGAACACTCCGTTATACCCTGTCCCCAAACGGGATCCCACTCAATTTAGGCCAGTTCATGACCTCCGAGCAGTCAACAGCAGAGTGGAACCTATGACCCCTTTAGTGGCCGACCCATACACCATGTTATCACGGCTAACCCACGAGCAAATGTGGTATAGTACAGTGGACTTGAAAGATGCATTTTTTACTGTGAAAATTGCCCGAGAGTCAGGAAATCTTTGCTTTCACCTGGGAAGACCCAGATACAGGAGTACGCACACAGTGGGCGTGGTCACGTTTGCCACAAGGATTTGTCCACAGTCCAAGTATCTTTGCAGAATGCTTAGAAAAAGACCTTAGGAGGCTGCCCAGGGTGCAAGGAACCACAGCGCTCCAGTACGTAGATGACGTTCTGATAGTGAGCCCCACCAGAGAGATGTGCGCCGAGCAAACATTGGCCCTTATGAAGTTGCTATGTGACTGTGGATACAAAGCTTCAAGAGAAAAAGCCAGTGTTTGGCCATTCAGCTGAATAAAACTTTTTGAACCTCACTCCGCTTTCTCAGATCCTTGTTTAAGTAATTGAAATCAGGTAACATCTGAGTGTCACCAAGACTACCAGCTACAGCTGGACCAAAGAAACACTTAGTTAGCAAATCTGAAGTTCCAGTTACAGCAAAAGGATACACAGATCTCTGAATATCAGGAACTCTTAATAAAACAAAACACTGAACTACAAAAATTACAAGAAGAGCTTGAATGTGTTACACTAGAGACAGTCAAATACAAAAATGAGGCAAAATTCTTTCACAAACTTGGACTCCAGCTAGGACAAGAAAAAATCACTAAGATAGAAGAAAAAGATGAGGACATAGCAAGTTTAAAGTACCAATTGGAAGAACAAACACACCAACTAAATTTCCATTAAAAAGCATACACAGAACAAGAAGTAAACCACAAAACAACCATTAAAAAACTAATAGGCCAGCATACAGATCTGTGCAAGGTTATTCAATAGTACAAACAAGAGAATGAGAAAAGTGCAAATGAACTAAAACAAAAAGACACAAACATAGAAAAACTGCAGCAAGACTTAAACCAAGCTGCAAAACATATGGCTGATCTAAGAGTTAAATTAGAGCAAAGCCATGAACCTTGCACTCTCCACAACAACACTCTCATGCAACAAATACATCAGCTGGAGCAAAAACTTAAGGAAGCCCTAGCAGAAAGAACTCCTCTAGATATGCTCTCCAACTCTCCTAGTAACTCACAGCTAAAGACTGAAAAAGAGCACCCTATTAATACAGTCATCTCTACTGTTCATTCATCCCCACCCTTTTTGCAAGCATCAGCAACTCCTTGCCCAAGAAAGTGCCGTAGGTGCAACACTGGGTCATACCATTTTCAATTGCAGTCAAGAACTCACAAAAAGTGCAACAGCTGACCAACAAACAGAGTCCTCTGACTCATCCCCAGCCATTCCTATAATGCATATCATTTCTAGCCCCTCAAAAACCCCTTCTAGCAAGCATCAAGTCTACTTAACTGTTAATGGAAGACACACATGTGCCCAGGTAGATTCTGGATCAAAACTCACGTCAGTACATAAAAGTCTAGTCAAACCAACAACCCAATACAGAGCAACTAATCTGTCCACATAAGAGCCCTTAGGTTGCCCTATCTAACACTAGGTTGGAGCAACTGTAAGATGCTCCAGCCCAGTTACTCTGAAGGAGGCTTAGGGCAGAGCAAGGCAAGATAGGGTGCCCTAAGAGAGGTGGACCTGCTCTGCCCTAACTGGGGCAGCCTAAGCAGCTCAGGAGAGGCAAGTTGAGGGCATGTTTAGCATTGCCTAGGGCAGAGCAGTTACTCTGTTACATAAGCAGTTAAGCTTATGTCTATAAGATGCATGATTGTTGCAAAACAGGTTCAGTTGGAATTTTTAGAGCAAACTGCAGTGTTTGTTTGCTTTTAAAAAAGGGGGGAACATTGCAGCAACAATGCATGCATCCATTATGAGTCAGGAGGACCCCTAAAAGTATTATGCCTCCAATTATGTAATGCAACTTGAACCAAAAAGAGAGCTTTACTTGGCAGCTGCAGTCATTCAGAGCAAGTAACCTTGGGGTTTGTTTGAAAAAAGGTTGTGTGTTGGTCTTTGGAACTCCCTCCCACTGTGGGCAAGCCACAAAATTTAAATGTTGCTCTAACATTTCTAAATTTCTTCCAGGTAACATGCTTAATGCAAGAAGCGGCCTAGAAGGAAAAAGGAAGTGAAAAGCAATCATTTTTGAGCCTCTGAGCTCCAGACCATGCACAGAGTGCAAACCAGAAACAAACAAAAAAGCCATGAGGCTCCTTCTAACCCTGTTTGGTTTTAACCCCATTTGTTTCTGCAACAGTAAGGACAAAGGAAAAGAAATGTGTCCTCAGGGCAGAAACCAAGTGCATAACAATGTCCGTAGCAATCTCTTAATCCTTTTGTTTCAGCAGCAAAAAGGAACAACAAGAAAAAAAGAGTTAAACCTTATTTCTTTGCAGGATCTAAGCTTCCTTACTAATAAAACATTGCTTTCCAGAATGCAAAGTGTCATAACTGACTTCCACATATATGTATCCTGGTGTTATGTTGTATGTGCGTGTGTGTGTAAAGGCCTTGCTGTGTTGTCTTGTGTTCGTCTGTCATTGTCTTGTTTGAACTCCACATACCAGAATCAAGGCCTCATTTTCAAATCAAATTCAAAGCCCATATTTTCCCCAAACCTTTTGTTCTGAGTCACAGGCCTGCTTCTTGTTGCAACAATCATTTTTATGTGTATTTTTTTTTCTCTTTTTATGAGCTCATTTTCAATTTTTTTTTTGGTACCATATTTTCATCTCAAGACAAGTTACAAGAGTACTTTGTTCATATCCACAAACCTTCAGATGATATAAGCTTATTTTAAGAAATTTAAGAATGCTTTTAGAACGTGTAAGTTATGTTAAGTTTAAGTTTTTTTCTTGTTTTCTCTTATTCACAAGCATTTCTATTACTGTGCTTTATTTGTATTGTTCACCTTTTCATGTTTTGGTATGAGTTTTATTTTGAATAGTAACATTTTAATGCCTGTTTTCATAAGAGTTTAAGTAGAACTTAAAATTTGTAACATGGATTCTGCTGTACCTCTCACACCAATACCTCTTGTACAAGTGCATCACATATATAACTCAAGTGTTATCCTTTTTTTATACAAGTGTACCACAAGTGTACCTTTCTCTTTTACCCCTTCCTATCCTGTTCTTTCCCCATACCTTCATTACTATGTGTCTCCCAAATATTCTAATTCAAAGAAAGCACATTTTGATAACAAGCAAACAAAGAATGAACACCATTCAAAAAAAGTCATTTGTTGCTATTTTTTGTGTTTTCAAACATGTTTTCCTCTTGTCATTTAGAAATCATGAACTGTTTCAGCATTATTGTTGCACTATTGTGTCTCATGTCAACGGTAAGAAAGACTTTGTCCAGAAGACAAGCTCCTAGGGCCAGTTGGTGAACCAAGTGTTGGTGTGGACTATGAAGCAAGTGGAACCACAAATCCAATGGACTGTACTCCATCCAATGAACTTTCATGGTGGTCAGAAGCCTCACTCCCTGTGTTCTCAACGTGAGACACCAGAGCAAATCCTGAGCCATGTGCCCAAGATGGACAAGTCCAGAAATGGAACAAGTGATCCACATCCAGTCCCAAGTTGCATCCAACACCATCCCTGAAAGGAGGCCAACGTGGGAGCGGCAATGTCTGAACTACCTAACTAGACACAATAGGCAACCATAATAAGCTGTGTTAGAGGCATAACATGATTTCTAAAACAAGAATTTTAAACTGCCATCTAGCTAAAGTAACTTGTTTTGTTTTTCTCTTTTTTGTGAGTGCTGAGGTCATGTCACATGACCCCGGCACTCATCGGGGGAATCTGTTACAAGAATTGCTCCCTTATTATAATAATACATTTTATTAAGTGTGTTGGCTCAAAGTCCCACTTCCCTTCCCCCTCTTTCACTCCTAAACACACCTTTGGAGCTTACAAGCAAGTAATTCTTTAACTACTCTGCCACTGTCATTTATATGCTAATGTGAAGCATGGTCTTCTATTGTTCTCCTTGCCAGCCACATGGTCACTTCCCCATTCTTTCGCTTTTCAAACCTTGACCACACTTAGCTGGATGGGTTCTTCTCTATTTTCTGATTGGGTGATGGCATCTGCCAGCCTTCCCCTTCTGTAAGGTAAACAGCCTTCCTGGACCTAGGTTATAAAAAGCCATGCACCCTATTGTTCTCTCTTTTTTTTCTGTTTGGACGCTCTCTCCTCTTCCTGGACCCTCCTCCCATCTGGATACTGGCATGGCTTGAAGAAAGGTAGATATTGCTTTCCCCTCTCTTCCCCTTTTCTTTGTCTCCCTTCTCCTTGGTACACACTATGTAAGAAACAGGTACACTTCACTCT
This sequence comes from Cryptoblepharus egeriae, assembly GCA_030015325.1. Taxonomy (NCBI): domain Eukaryota; kingdom Metazoa; phylum Chordata; class Lepidosauria; order Squamata; family Scincidae; genus Cryptoblepharus; species Cryptoblepharus egeriae. Next base: position 22,764,197 of record JAREYC010000002.1, read on the forward strand.
CATGCTACTGAATGTATGTAATATTTGTTTATGCTTTATGACAATAAAATCTGCATCTTTGTGATAAGTTTTCCTTAGTGGTTCACTTCCTAACAAGGGGTATCTTCTCTGCATGACGCTGTTTTCAAGTCCTGCCTAGATCCTGTAGTAACCAAAGAGAAGCACAAGCTAATTTCCCCATTTTTACTGCTCTCTTGGTAACATGTTCTATACCGTACAGTGTTATAGAATACTATAGGAGTAGGCAGAAATCATACTCAGAGAAAGTAAGGCTGCAATCCAGAGCAAATTCAGCCTGCTCTGACCTAACTGCACTCTCCTAACTATTCTGTATCCAGAGCAGAAAGTTATGCTGAATCCAGAGAGTCAGGAAGCCTGGGCTGCCCTAACTGCTTCAGAGCATGCTAAGTAATTGACACAAGGGGAAGACGTGCTCCTGAGGAGACACCCCTCAGATCACACTGAACAAGGAACAGCTGTGGTGCCTACAGTGGTGACATGACTCTGCACATCACCTGGTGCGGAAGTCTGTGTGTCATCCCTGGGATGCGCCCCCCCCCCCACCTGGACTGCACAGTCACCAAAGTTGGCGCCTGCACAGTTGTTTCTGAAGCCAACTGGCTTCAGAAAGAGTACTGCGCAGGCGCCATCTCTGACACCTGCGCAGTACTTTTCTGAAGCCTTTTGGCTTCGGGGGAGACTGTGCAGGCGTCAGAGTTGGTGCCTGTGCAGTACTCTTTCTGAAGCCATTCGGCTGCCGCTCCGCCTCCTGAGTGAGGCCGAATGGCTGTGCAGAGGCGCGGACTTTCTCTGCTCTAAGGAAGTCTCCTCTGAAGCTGTTCGGCATGCTCAGTGTGTTTCTGCGCAGTGCATCTCAGATGGCCGTTCAGGCCAGCTCCTGAGACAAGTGTCAGCTTCTGGCTGATTCTCCGCCTTGGAGCAGGCCTGAATGGGGGTGCTGACGCCCGGGGCCTGCCAAAGGACAGTCAAACTCCTCCGGCACATCACCCCATACGGAGCGCATCCCCAATGCAGCCCACACCAGCCGCACCAGTCTGGTGACGCCACTGGGTGCCTGTCTTATAAGGAGTCCCTGATGAGATGCCAGTACATTCTACAGTGAATACAAGGGGCTTCTTGGAGTGGCCTGCTGTATCCTGAGGTTTGTGGGCAGCCATAGTTTGTTCCATATCCTGAGGTTGAGAGGCAGGGGTTGCAGCTAGGCTGGCCAAGAACTCAGATTTTTGGTCAGCACTGCCATTCTTACTCGGGCCTTATCATGGACCCCTATGGGTCTACTCATTACTATACCTGCTCCTGAGGTGGTATAACTCTGAGGCCTGGAAGAGGGCATTTCTGCCTTGGAAGCAGGCTTTGGATACAGAGTAACTGCTCTGCCCTAGGCAATGCTAAACATGCCCTCAACTTGCCTCTCCTGAGCTGCTTAGGCTGCCCCAGTTAGGGCAGAGCAGGTCCACCTCTCTTAGGGCACCCTATCTTGCCTTGCTCTGCCCCAAGCCTCCTTCAGAGTAACAGGGCTGGAGCATCTTGCAGTTGCTCCAACCTAGTGTTAGATAGGGCAGCCTATGGGCTCTTATGTGGACAGATTAGTTGCTCTGGATTGGGCTGTAAGTTAGTAAAGGAAAGCAACTGACATCATACAGAATTTACTATTTCAGTATTTGTACCCCACCTTTCTCATAGGGACCCAAGGCATGGAAAATAGCTTTTCAGCTGCACTTGTTGATCATAGGAAGCCACTTTTGGATCCCAGTAATGAGAAGCACAGAAGGAAGGTGTCTTCATTTCCTGGCAATTTACTGTTTCATTTTCTACAACACAGGGGATGTATAAGTCGACAGCTGTTCAAGTTATTTTTCATTGTTAAATTAATCTCAAACAAGTCATCTGGCATAACCAATCAATAGGTGAAATTAGTCGCTTATTGTTGCTGGGCACATATGTCCCCAATGTGATTGTGCATTGCTTGCTGCACGTAATAGTGATGAGGATGAGTGGCCTATCAGGAAGTTAATGAAAGTGTCAGTTCTTCTCATTGAGGGTTTATCTGCTGGACAGTCTTAACTAATGATTTGCATGGTGTATCCTTCATCCAGAGGCAATTGCATTTCAAGCAGCAAAAGAGGCATCATTGCTGAGTTCCCATTTCTCAAAATATTTAAAATAGCCTAAGGAACATTTACATACATTTTCCTCTGCTTTCTACTCCTCATCACTGATGAAAATAAACAATAGTTGTCAAATTAATAATTACAAACTACTCAGGTAGTACTCAAGTGTGCACAAGAATCAGGCATTAAAGAACCTTGGCATATGATACTAATTGAAATTCCTCTGCTCAGTCTAAACATGTTTTTTCATTCAACTAGCACAATATGATATAGTTAAACAAATGAAACTGAGTCACCTAGAGAAATCATGGCAAGCAATCCGAATTTAAAAGAAAAAAGAATCCGAGAATAAAAATTTCCCCAAAGTAAAACTTGGTATGTGATTTCTTCTTTTTAATGCTGTTCCTTTCATCAAGTATCAAATTCATAATAATGGAAATGAATGCACAGATGTTGGGACATTGGGTTAGGGATACAGCTGTAGGAAGGATAAGAAATAGGACAAAAAACCGATTTTCATACAGGTCTGTGCACATTTCTTTACACTTAAAAAAATTAGTCAGAAACAGTTGATCAAGAGTTATTTATTAAATTATGAGGTAAATTCAATTTTTGATATGCAAGTCATGGATTAGGCAATGTTGGTGATTTGTATAGCACACAAAATAAAGTTCTAGAAAAACATATTTGAAGGTAGGATTCTTTAATTTAAAGAGGTTTAAAGCTTTACATCTGCATTTCATGAATGATGGCACAATCCAAAAATATTCTTTCTACTAAAATGCTCAATAACTAGCTGAATTTTTTTTTTCTTTCAGTAAAAAAAAATCTACACTTACAAAAAAAAGTCTATACTACATAGACTACACTATGGGCACAGTCCTAACCAATTTTCCAGGTCTGTGGCATGGGCAATGCAACTTTGAGGTTAGGGAACAAACATTACCGTGAGACGACTTCTGTGGCAGCCCTCCAACTGCAGGACAAATCACATGCCCCCAAAACACAGCTATGCCAGTGCTGTAAAGTTGGTTCGGATTGTGCCCTATGTCTTTAGTGTAGACAGGGTGGCACAGGTCTCTCCACATATGCCATTTAATCATTGGGTGCAATAGGTGCCATTTACTCATTGGGTGCAAACATGACTTGCAGCACATTTCCAACACCCTGCACCAGCAGTGGGCCCACATTACTAGTGGTGAAATAGTATTGGGTTGATCCTCCTTAGTTTTACTACTAATTACTATAAGCAGAACTACAAAAGGTGGAACCCAGGACAAATTCAGGTCATAACTAGATGTTTGAACACTAGTCTGGCACCTGCCAGATACGCAGCTCTGTGTCTTTTCCTCACTCCTCTCAAAAATACCTAGTGATAGAAAAAAATGTGACACTAATAATATATTGATTGGTTTTGGCCTTATTTTAAACTGATTTGGATTTCCTTCTGAAAAGACAAGAAATGTGTGTGTGTGTGTGTGTGTGTGTATACACACACACACACACACACACACACATATATATATATATGAAACTGAAATTGTAACATTGCATTGTGAGTCTCTGCCTTTGCTCCATAGAGGCAAGGCAACACAGCTTTAGAAAATTATAAAATGTGTGGAGACAGGAACTTGTTTTAAAGACAAGAAATGTAGGGTCTAAATCTTCATTTGAACTCTCTTTTCTTTTCACAGTTGAAGTACAGTATATTATTAAGCAAAGTTGATGTGGCTTCTTTTCATGTGCGATGCCTAGGACAGTTCCCTTCCATTTACTTCGCCTGAAAAAGAGACTGGGCAACACCACATATTACTTTAAAGCTATAACAATCATTTTGTTAAAACGTTCTTCATTTGTTAAATAGCTAATGACCAAAAGTTCCGCTACAAAATGTCATTTTATATAGTAGAAAAATAAATCACAGTTAGGGTGAAAATAATCTTATTTAATGACGGCTGAAGCTATTATTCTTTGGAGATATTGTTCGTATGTCTTTAGGAGAGAGCTTCTGAGACACCGAATATATGTTAGTAAGTTCCATATTTTTCTTTGTGGGTTCTTGATAGACCTTCCATTTCCTTGCTCCTGACTTGCTGTTATATTGGTAGAGATGCCCTGTAACTAGGAAAGAAAACAACCTAATTTGGGGTTACTGCCTTGACAATAATACATACAATGTAAATTTCAATTCAGCAATCTTAACCAAGGCAGTCCAATCCTAAACTGAATAAGCCCAAGCATATGGCCTCCACTGCAGCCAATGCAGTGGAATGCACTGGAAAACCAGTGCAGGGCTGCCCAACCAGAGGAAGGGCCACCAATTCCACCCCTTTCCAGGTCAATCTTCAATCCATTCTGGCATTCCTCACAGAAATGCTCTCCCCTTGCCTCCAAAATGCTCTCCCACCTGTCACACACTGTCTGGTGCAATATTATTGATGCAATATATCAATAAAATTTTGCACTGGCAATTTCATTTGAATTGCAGTTCCTTTAGTTCCAGCTCGAATTAAAAATAAAAAAAATAGCTATGTGCAAAAACTGTACCTACAAACTTTCTATATCTTTTGGAAAAGACATTTCATGTTATGTCTTTTGAGTCCACATAGAAAACAAATATGATTTAAATCAAATTTAAAGCTGAAAATCCAAGCATTCAAAAATCCACAAACATATTGATATGCTACTGGAAGAAATTATCAGTTATACGTAAATTTGACACACAGCAAATAAAAATTACCTGGATCCTTGGCTTCACCATCAAAAACAGTTTCATAAATAGTGGTTTCCTTGAAAGAAAAATAATGTTGATGCTTCATAAACATCATAACAAAGAAATGACTCAATCAGTTTTCAGTAACAGACCTATTTTTGTGCTCCCAGATCTCAATGTGCTTTATAGTAGTAAAGTGGCTATGGGCGCAATCCAGAGTAACTACAGAGAGTCCTTGCTCCGGTGTAAGAACAATTTGCTCTGGATTGCAATATGAATATCCCATAGGTTTTCACTAGGTGGTACAGTAACTACGGCTGCATATAATGTCTCTTGTGTGCTCCCGTAGTTACTCTGGATTGTAGGGTTAGTCACATGCTTTCAGGACTTGCCATAGGAACTATATGGATTGCCTAAATAGGCTTCCCCAGTTTTTTCAGTGCAGAAACAGCTAGTAAAGACCAAATCCTATCCTTGAGATGTGCCAGTGTAATACTGCCAATAAAACAACAGCCCACCAACGTAGAAATGCACCTGTCAATAGATGTGCAATATACACATCACAGTGATGCAAGATATGAAAATGCTGGATGAGGTGTTTGTTGTCTGTCTCCTACCGTGACTGGTTAGTGAACAGATTTAAGGAGTTGCTGGTGTGGGTTCTGGACAGGTCTCCTTTTTGTCCTCTAATGTTGACATACAGTGACATACAGGTATCATGGATGAGACACTGATATCAGGATTCTGCTCCATAAATAACAGGTGGTTTCAATGTTTCCATGAATGGTGGGGGTGTTACTGGAAAGGGCGAACCTAATTTTACCTTGGTAGGTTTGGCATGTAGCCCTTGCTTCACATGTGCCTGTATGATTTTGGCACAGCACTGCCAGAATGGGCTTAGTATATGTCAAATGTCAACCATCAGCATTCACATGCCATCAATAAGGCATTTGAATAGGACTGGCATATGAGCCAATACTTTTTTCAGTAAAAAAGGATTGGGATATCAGCCAATACTTTTTTCAATAGGGCAAATTTTCAATAATTGGATGATCTGATGCCACGATTTAATTTTCACACAAGCACAAAAATTGATTATATGTTCTGCCATATCTAGGTGATATAAAAGAATACTTACTGTGGTAACGTCCACAATTTCTTTCTGGGTTCCTGTTGCAATAATAATTTTATAAAATAAAATGTTCCTTTTATTTTGGATGTTACAAGCATTAATGATATAGGGCAAAATCCATAGCAGTTACGGATCCATGTAGTTACATCACCCTCTACAGCTATCTTCTGGAAAGTCACCTTAACTGTCCAGAGCAAGGGGCTTAATTTCACTTTAGGCCATATTCCTATTACTTTTATCCCCCCTCCACCTCGCTCTCTCTCTTTCACACACACACACCACTTATCACAAAACAAAAATAAAATTATAACCATTCTTGTAACACAAAAGAACTCACCTGGCTTGTATGCTTTTATTCTGTTAAGAAAAGTATATTTAAAATCAGTCAATGCACTATAACACTTTCTATTGTCTGAATAGATCAGACAATGTACATAGACAGTGTACATAGAACACATAGGCTCCAATCCTAAAGACACTTTCCTGGGAGTAAGACCCTTTGAACACAATGGGGCTTACTTTTGAGTAGACATGCTTAGGATTATGCTCATAGAGCCACAGTTCTTGAAAGCATTGGAAATAGGTGGATCAAATTGATTCTCAGCATTTCTTTCCATTGAGAGCAGAAAGCTCAAGTGCTGAATCAGCTTAGGACGGGGTCCTCAAACTTTTTAAACAGGGGGCCAGTTCACTGTCCCTCAGGCACTGTTGGGGGCCGGAGAGTGAGAGGACTTATGTAGGACAAAATGTTGGAAGTCCTACATTTTAAAAATGTAGGACATGTTAAAATGAAGCAAAAATGCTTGTATTGCTTTCCTGTACTTAATTTCAACACTTTTGAAATAAAAAAACTTTTAACATGCCTGATTCTCACCCAGACATGCAGGACACCCTCAAAGCAGTTTCCAGCAACATGTTACTTCAACATATTTAACTTAACATATTTTTCATGTCAGACTTAAGACATATAATTGTAAGACACCCTCAAAGAAATTTGCAGCAACACAAGGAATGTCAGTGACATGCACTGACACACACCATGCTCTCTCTCTCTCTCTCTCTCTCTCTCTCTCTCTCTCACACACACACACACACACACACACACACACACACACACCCATGTATTCTTACACACACACACAAGCAGAAGCTCACCTCAATTTTGAGCTTGCTGTTCTGGAATTTTGCCCAAGCCTATGCATGTCTACTGAGGAGTAAGGCCCATTAGAGTCAGTGGGGCTTACTCCCAGGAAAGTAAGCCCAGCCCCCTGCATGTCTACTCAGAAGTAAGGCCCATTAGAGTCCATGAGGCTTACTCCCAGGAAAGTGTGGATGGGAAGGTGGCCTTAATAGCCCAGCTCTCTGCTTGTCTACTCAGAAGTAAGCCCCTGGCAGCTGGGGGGCCGTGAGAGAGTGGCGGGAGGCACGCATGCCAGCCTCAAGCCCCTGGTAACTGGGGCAGCCATGCAAGGGCAGTGAGAGGCATGCACGCACCAGCCTGAAGCCTTGGGACGGTCACGAGAGAGCAGCAGGAGGCGTGCGCGCCAGCCTCAACCCAGGCCCCTGGCAGCTGGGGCGGCCGCGCGCTCCAGCCTGAAGCCCCTGCTCCAGCTGTGCGCGCAACATTTTTTAAAAATTTTAAGGGCCAGCTTGAAGCTGCCCAAATTCTGGAGCCTGGAGAGGCTCTCTCCCTTTGCACAGGGCTCCCACGACTGGCGGATCTTCGCCGTGGCAGCCTTGAACTGCCCCCAAGTGCCCACAAAGCACCTCCCAAACCCCCCAAAAGACCGGCGGGCCGGATTGAGGCCTCTGGCGGGCCTGATCCAGCCCCCGGGCTGTAGTTTGAGGATCCCTGGCTTAGGAGATCAACTCATTGGAATGCACCTCAGATATGAAACAAACGCAAGGAAGAACTATCCTATTTGCCTTATTTGTTTGAAAGCAGAATGATATCCTTTAAAAGAGGGCCAGGGGATGACCAAATGGACTAGCGCTTAGTTAGTCTACCTAACTAACTACCACTCAGTTACTCTTCCCTGCTCTTCCGCAATTTGCAGGGACAGCAGCTGAATGTGGAGGTGGAGGAACTTCTGGATATATCCACATCTACCATCCCAGCCAGGCTAATGAACTGGGGCAGCCTGATCCCAACAAAAATCCCCCATGCCAATGTAGCAGTGCTAGAGGGGACTGTATCCCACACTGGAACTTCAGCTGCTAGAGATCTCCTCAGGTTAAGGGGACATTTGCCCTGGGGTAAACCTGAGCAGCCACAATGTTTTATCTCAGACTTTCAGCAGAAATATTCCACCCCCTCCCTACCCTGCTAGTGCCCCTGCACTGGAATTACATGCACCATGTTTGTTAGTTTTACTTACGTATTTATTGCTTTTGATGTTTTGGCTTGCTTTTTAAAACAGCTGGTGTATCTCCAAATCAGGAAACACCAACAGGCTACCAGCCCAACAAACAGAATGGCCATTAATGTGAAGATGAGAGGGACATACCAATCATCAGGACTAAAGGTATTGACAGATTTGTATACAATGCTCAGGCCTTTCTTTTGCTGTAAATATAAAGAGAATAAGGATCCTTATTAAGTTTCAGTTCAGACACACTCCTACAGTGAGATAAATTAATGGGCAGCTGAATTAATACAGCCCTGCCACTGATGCTTCAACCACCATGCCAGTAGGGATGTTGCAAACGTACCATAAAGGACACTTGTGCCACCCTATGAGTAAGCAATTCCAGTGGTGGTGGCGGCCTGTTGATGTTGCTGCAGAAGTCCCTACCTAGGGTGACCATATAGAATGGAGAACAGAATGCCTCTACATTTAAGCATTGCATAGAAGAGGGAATTGACACAGGTGCTACTTTTTTAATCCTTCTATGATAAACAAAACCTACCCAAATTCCGTCTTCTATGCAATGATTAAAGGTAGAGGTACTCTGTCCTCCATTCTATATGGTCTCCCTGTTACTACCACTGGTAGAAGGGTGAATGCTGAATGGCAAAGAAGAGTTGGGAGGGTGGGGGAGTAAGATCTCCCTTACTCCAAGGAGATGTCTAGCCTGGTTGTATGATCTCCCTTACTCTAGGAAATGTCTAGCTCAAGCTCCAGCAGTGCATGTGCCTCCTTTAATCTTTAGAATCCCTTAGGTTGTAATCCTAACCCCGAGTTAGCCTGGCCTAAGCCCCTGCACAAATTCCATGCTGGCCAGGTGGTGTCACAAAATTCCTGTAAGGCACTTCTGCATCACTCCTGGGAGAGGTTTAGGCTTGCCTCTCTACATCACCACAGAAACAGGAAGACTGATGAGTTGTGCTGGTCTAGGTTAGGATTGCACCCTAAGGCATCTGTAAAGAGAGAAAAATATCCAGAATGGCTAAATAGATCTTTTGGGGTCTGAGAAGCAAACCTAAAAATTCAATCAATACATAGGTACATGGTTTTTTGAAGGGGGAATTCAAGGGTAGCACTAATGTTAGTGATAAGAAGTCTTAATGAGTTCATCCAAAAGTGCATAACATGTGGAAAGTTATGCTGCACACATCTTAGGTTGCCACCTCCCCCAAAGCCAGGGCCTCACAGCTAATCTCTTCCTAGAATTCCTACATTCTGCTTTTGACCAAATAACCAATGCATTCTTTCAATTTTATGCTCAAGTTAGCAAGCAAATAAATGTCGATTGTCAAGACTCTCATTTGATGAGATTTGGCTGGCCAACGGGGTGAAAGTATCGCCCCCATCCATGTTATAATCAAGTCATCCTGCTGCTGGCTCTCCCTTGCATTCACCACACAAAGCCGAGCGCAGCTGACAACCGGGATATTGAGTGGCTCTGAACAGCCTCCTGACTTTTAAGCTTAATAAGACCGAGAGAGAAGAGTCACTTGGAGTTGTTCACAACACCTGCCACTGCCAGCGGGGATTGTTTCAAGAGCCGGCTTCATTATCTTCAAAACAAACTTTGCAGAACTGAGCAAAAGCAGCAACAGGAATGAAAAGCACAATGGAGCTTGAGAGAAAGAAATGGGAAGAAAGAAGCAGTTCTCAAACTGGGGGTCACAACCCGTCTTTGTTGGGCCATAGGGTCAGCAATATTCAGTGGCTGTAAGGCATTCTGGGCTGCATCACAACCCAAAATACCTTGAGGCTTGTAGGTACCACTGGTGCACAGTGCCCACTTTGCTGTCCACATCCAGGGTGACCATATATAAAACCACAAAAGAGGACAAGGCCCCCAAAATGTAAAGCATAAAAAGCAGTCTGCAACTAAGTAAAAACTAAAAACAGTCATATATATTTATTTCAGCATAAACATTCTATCACTTATTAAATTTAAAAGGTTTTCATATAATTTATTGTATATGAATACTGTACATTAATTTCTCAGTTGTACTACTGCCACTGACATTTATTTATTTACTGAATTTATTTATTTATTTATTTATTTATTTACTGAATTTATTTACTGAATCTCTATCCTGATTTATCTCCCTAAGGATTTATTCCTGATAAATCTCCCTAAGGATTTATTCTCCCTTATGCTACCTGTCCTGTCCCTCTATACCTGTCTAATCCTGCCCCAACTGCCATGAGATCTAGAAAATTTCTTTTTAATGAAAGCTGAAATTCTCAGATGATCCTGAAGACCAAAGTAAAGCTCACATGTACCCTAAAATATTATTTTCCCATTAGAAATTGATATTTTTAGAACAACTTCAACTGTCTTGTAGCAACTTAAGGAGAAAAAGTACATTAATTTCTGCATAATCCTTTGTGAGCTAGAGCCTACTTCCATTAATACTTTTTTAAAACAAAAATTATTTTATTATTTCTTGCTGTTCATTTTGTTTTTTCGTACTGAACACATTTATCCACTTACCTCAAAAGAAGTTGTTGCTGGAGAAGGTGTGTTTGTTCTTACCACTGAAATATCTATTAAGACCGTTCCTGTCCTAGGTTTGGAAACTGTAGCATTGTACACATTATCGTCTATGATGTGAACCACAAGGTGATATTGCTGCTGGAAGTCTACCCCACCTTCAAAGTCAAATGGGGTCTTCATGATCAGTTTAGGTGAACTAGACCCTCGAGATGGATCCAAGCTGAAATGGGTATTCACATTTCCTTTGTGTGGGACAGGAAACGAAAGAGTTAAGAATGTCTCCAAATCTATGTTTTCTTTCACGTGTTTTTAATATCTTGAGCCAATGGTGTCAACTAGACTTGATGTCACCCAGTGCAGGAGGCAAACATGTCTCCCACATAATGGACTTCCTACCATGCAGTGGGCAGGGTAGTACAGTACTCTAAGTGGTGGCTGTGGTGAGACACCATTGCCCCACCATTACTGATTATTTGGGTATAACTTTTGATGGCATATAGATATTTCATTCTCATTTGCATTCTGCATGAAATCACACATATAATGATATATTGCATCTTTTTATTTAAAAATACCAAAATTCTAATAATTTTGGCCACTAGTGGTTGTCACCACCACCACCCTGTGCACATCACCTAGTACAGTCTTCACTCCCCACTCTATTGATGCTACTGTTGAGAGTGAAAGACATACAGTACATACAGTATCTTTGAAAGTTTCCAGTTTTTTTTTCCTATTTGAGGTATGTCCATGAAAGATCTGGATTTGAAAAAAGACAAGTGGCCAAGTGAAGGAACAAAGAATGAGCTTTGGGTTTTTGGGGGGTGTTTCTTTTTCTTCAGTTTCCAGAGCAGATATGAAAATGCTGTCATTGTAATGGTGAGTCAATAACTAGAACTATAGATCTCTGCATAAATTACACCAACAGTGAAATATATCACATGTTCATAGCAAGGCAAGCAATGCACATAGCATGATTCTTCCTTGTGGGACACTGATACTTCAATTCGCAAGGCTTTTCTGAATCTTAAGAGAAGCTGTAGATCAGGCATGTCCAACAAGAGGCTCGAGGGCTTAGAAAACCCATAGATGCGGCCCTTGGGGCCCTGTGTTGGACATGCCTGCTGTAGATCATGTGAGCATTCAAAGACTAGCAAAAGGTCAGTGGCAATGGATAACAAAGAAGACTAAGGCTACAATCTTAAAGACACTTTCCGGGAGTAAGACCTATTGAACAAAATGGGGCTTACTTTTGAGTAGACATGGTTAGGATTGTGCTCTATCAATTATAGGACAGCAACAATCAAAAATCCAAAAATACCACAAGAATACCAGTTCATGCAGAAATGGAGAATGGTTTGAAGAGGAAGTGTTTAAAAGTATTTATAGAAATGGAATACCAAGTTACAAATGACATATGGATGCAATCCTAAAGCCACTTTCCTGGGAGTAAGAGCCACTGAACACAATGTGACTTGCTTTTGAGTAGACATGGTTAGCATTGTGCTCTTTATCCAAGACCTTGAAGAGTAACTGTCAGTCTGAGTTTTGAGTGAGATGGACTACTACTGGATTGGTTCAATATAAGGAAATTTCATATGATAAAAAAAATAATTAAAAAAATAATGTGATCTGAACATTATAGATTAGCAATGGCTCAGTGGCAAACAAAGAAATCAACATGGAAAATTTCATCACTGCCAATCCTCTTCTAACAGGGCAAGAGGAACCTTTTAAAGAACTGTGGATGAGCAAATGTCCCTATTCAACAAAATATCTTTCCAGTGGCAGTTGCTGGTACTTCACTTATGTGTAGATTTTAGCTTGGAAATCCTTTTAGCCCAGACACCCCCACCCCCGCTCTCTCTCTCTCTCTCTCTCTCTCTCTCTCTCTCTCAGGCAAACAGCTTTGATCAGAGGTATTGCTAGTGGGGGTACAAAGTATTAAGTTTCACTGGAAGCATCAATGCAGTATGCAATCTGCCACTTCTCCTCCCTTTCGGAGGTGAAATAGGGAGAATACCAAAAGCTTATATAAGACAGCGAGGATCTCTGAAAAACTTAGTGCTTTGCACCCCCTCTGGCTATACCACTGGGTTTTAAGAGCTATTTTGTTGGAAAGCAGAATCACCAGCCACATCAGGCCAGGAAAAGCTTCACTCATAGCTATTAAAGTCTCATGAAGTCTCTTCATTCATAAAGTCTCATAGCTATTAAAGGCACAGAGTCTCTGTCATAAGATTACCCTTCAAGTTGATTGGGTCATTTGGAAATGGCGGATTAGGATGGTTGGAAACTGCACTCACTTAATAAGACAACTCTTACCGGAGACAATCTCAAACCGCATGGCAGTGGGAGCAGAATCTCGATCGTGACAGCTGAGTATAAAACTATTTATATTTGTTCCAGGCACCAAGCTGTCATGTATCGTTGTCTGGTAGGTTGACGGCTTGCATTCAGGGGCCTCATCATTCTCTTCTTTAATATCTATTGTAACCTGTAAAAATGAGAACAAACATATTATGTTAAGAGGATCATCAATGAAAATGAGCCATGGAAGGTATGTAGCCACATGGGATGGTTCCACCACTGACACAAAGGGAATCTGGTCATTCAAGGAAACAGGCAAATTCCTGGAGAACAGATCTATCAGCTATGAACAAGATCACTAAATAGGATCTCTATGTTCAAGAGTAGGCCACTGAATACTAGTTGGTGGTGGACAGTCCATGACAGAAGTGTTGTTTTGAGAGTAGGAGCTTATAGCTGTCCGCAGTAGGAAATAGGATGCTAAATAAATTGCCTAATCCTAATCTCAAATGGCCCTCAAACAGTATTCAGCGTGCACTGAATGGTATGGAACATGTCATGGTATGTGACATGGTATGGTCACATACCATAATGATATGGGACATGGTATGCATGGTATGGGATATGACACAACAGAGAGGTACCCTCTCTGCATAATGGAGTAAGTGCCTGTCACTTGTCCCAGTTCCAACCTTGTCCCAGTTCAAAAGTGTGCAAATGCAACCAGATAAATCGGGACCACTTCATGGGACGGCAACATCCTGGTGACAGACCTCTGCAACAGGCCAGCCAAATTTCCCCAATTTTGCATCAACCATGGTTTGAATGACACTAATTCAGAAAAAACTCACCCACCACCTCATGTAACAAATGCTGAAGATGAATTTTGAATTGGAAAACACTTGGAGTAAAACTTTATTTGGATTTTCTCTGATTCTTTGTTGGACTGCTTTGGGTACTGATATTCAAAACATTTTATTATGGTTATAAAATACTTCGAAGTTTCTGATCAAAGACTGGTATATAAATATAGCAATCAAATCAAAAGATCACCAACCTTTTATACTGGCCGTACCAAGACTTACAACACTCCTAGCGTATACTAAGTTTTAATCCTACATCTTGTGCCACCCTCCCACACACAATGTGACAATATAAAACGTGGCAGGCCTGTGCCCTCTCCCCCATAAATAACATTATTCCCTTATGTATCTGCAGGAGGAATTATTTCAGATACCTCATACTGCATTTTCTAAAGGGGAGGGCAGAATCTGCTAACTTAATTTACATGGAAAAGATCAAAATGGCAACAAGTTGAAAATGCCAGGCTAAACATAAAGGTTACTTGCCACAGAGATGACGAATGGTATCTCACTTGAAACATTCATGAGTAATCTCAATGTGCTACTTCCCTTGCTTAAAAGCCCCCTGAAGAGTGTGAGTATAACTTTCTGCAACTTCTTATTAACTCAGCTAAGCAACTAGAACCTCAGTTGTGCTCCACAGTTGTCACCAGGTTGCTCCCGCCTGCAAAACTATCCTGAATAATTCTCAGAGAAAATGATTTCAGAAAGCTTTTCCTACAGATGTGGCATGAGGAAAAATCACTGTATTTTCCAATTTTGTTTGCAAAAAATGCAGACCAAAGTATCAATATTTTTTACAGTCTACAATGTTGTAAATGGGCAACCAAAAAAAGTTTATAATTCACATTTTCAGTTTCTGTGATTATTTCCAGGCTTAACAGATAAAATGAAAGATACTTAAAACAAGGCCAGTCTGAATCACATATTCTGATGTGGAAACCTTTCACAACTCAGATGCAGATGTATAATGAGTCTCTATGGGCTAAATTATGAAGGAAGGCTCTTTCTCAGCCTTGCAGGCACTTTCCAACAACCTTGCAGGCAAAGCAAAGAGCAGTCTCATAAACCATAAAGTTTATGGGAGCCTGAGGACAAAGGAACACACATTTGACAGAGAGCCATACACCTGGTCTGCACAAGCCATCAGATCTTCGAAACTGGTTAATAGGAGGATCATGGGAGCAAACCTTCCCAAACAAGGTAACTGTCTGCTGATCAAGAGTTAAGGTAGGAGCAATATTCTTCAAATTTAAAGCCATGATCTTGGCATTGGAACAGAAGGTGGGGTGCCCTTTCAACTTGCTCATTTCCAAGGAAATAAAGCAAAAACTGAATGTGATTGTGGTACAGATAGGCAGTGAGTGTAGCATGCATTTGGCATGTTGTCTCAGCCTCGTTGATTTTCACAGAATGAATCTGAGTCACTGGTCCAAATTTAACAACTCCAAGGACTTTATGACACTTGGGTCAAATGTTAAGTTTCCTACCATCTGAATGTCTACTTTTAAGGCAGAAAGAAATTAAAAACCATAAGAGGCAGTTCTTTAATTGTTAAAACACTACCAAGCCCCTGCAGGACATGGCTCTTCCCCATTAAAAAAAATGGTACCTGTCATTATTTTACCCTGGGGTTCAAGGAGAAAGAACTCTAGCTTTGTAAGTTGTAATCACTCCATCCCAAAAAGTGATGTGTAAGCAACTCCATCCCATGCTGCTTAAGTTGTAATCAATAAGTTGGGTGGAAAGGTTGTGCCTTAGTGATCTGATGCCTGCAAGCATTAATTAAAATGTTCCCAGGAGCTGGGGACAAAAGACAACATACGTTGCACACACCACTGAAAATACCAGATCAGCTTATGATGCACGTACATCAACTTATGATGCACTGAGTGTTAGCAGGCCCCAGCTGTGACTTGGACTTCCAGCATTAGCTGTCATCATGCCTTTCATCTATCAGAGAAATGGAGAACTTCAACATATCAAGCCACATCTTACTTGAGGTCTAGGGATTCTTCTGCTACTCTTGCTTCTATTTTTAATTCCCTCTTAGCTAGCATGTAAAGTAGGTAGTGATTTTTTAAAAATCCAATCTCATGAATTCCCTTCTCTCAAAGTTCATAGAGACCCCTGGCTTGGGATGGGGAAAATGTACACATATATAGTCTGAGGTTACTTACTAAGAACTCATTTAGACTAGGCAAAATCCAGAGTAACTATGGGGAGTCCTTACTCCAATGTAAGAACAATTTACTCTGGATTCCAGTATGAATTTCCCATAGGTTTTCACTAGGAGGTGCAATAACTACGGGTGCACGTAATGTCTCTTACATTACTTACTTACCGTAACTCTTACCGTAGTTACTCTGGATTTGGGGGTAAATATATGTTTATAACAGCTGCAGGTTGTCTTCGTAGGGGTGAACCTAAGCAACATGGGATGGACAGTCCATCTCCAATGCAAAGCAGAGCTGGACCATTTCAAGTAGCATCCTGTCATACATTGCAATAATTATTCCATGATTTTTGTTTAGCAGAAGGTTGGACCAGGTTATTATAATGAGCCTTCTTGGATGTCAGATTGAAAAGATCTAACAATCAAATCTTTATCTAACTTTTCATTACTCAGTTAATCCACTTTGTTAAACTACTCACAAATTTTTCATTATACAGGCGCACTTACTGAATAGCACTGGAGCACCATCAAAAGTGAAACTGGTTGAAAGGTGGAACCCACTTTTATAAATGTTTATAAATTTTATAAACATTTAGTTTTTTTAGTTTATAAATGTTGCTTCCAATACTTTTTAGCTAGCAAATTGTAAATCCCCCTTTTATCTTGCAAATTCTTACTACCACACAAAGATTTCTGCAAATGGATTCTCATTAACTTTTTTGGGAATGGGATTAGATCAGGAGCTACAACAAGGGGAGGCAATTTTGGCCTTTACAGTAGCAGAGAGAGGTTGAAAGCGCAGAACATGCATTGAATAAATGAGTTCTGGGTATAATTGAAAGGTGTTGAAAGAGTGTATCGTCAGAAAACAAACCATCAGAAAGTGAGGGATATCTGTATCTCTGCCAGTGATGTCCTCCATTTCCCTCCTTACCTGTCTTTGCCATGTAATTTTGTGCTTCCTTGGTTTATTTTAGTTGAATGCACATGGTTCTTCATTTATGGTCTGACAATATTCATCTTTACATGAAACATCTATATTCTCTCCCCCCCAAAAAAATCTTACTTCATTTAATCAATAAATTATTGGAAATCAATAAATCTTTAGAATATTTGACATGAGCATTTGTATTCTAGGACACAATGTGGCCGCTTTGGGTATCCTTTCAAGGAAGAAAGGCGGGATGTAAATCAATTAATAAATATACATGATATTAAGTTGTCTTTAACATTTCCAGTTTACTGGATTGTGTAGCTGCTAAAGTAATTGACAGATCACTGGTTTGTGTTGTTTTATTAAAGTTCTGTGGGACTTACCAAAGTAAAAGCAGTTCTAGGGCTGACCATATCACAATCAACAGCTTCAATGGTCAGGTTGTACTGTTGGACAGATTCATAGTCTGGTTGTGTCATCAGTTCCAGCAAACCAGACTCTGGATTCAACCAGAACATCCTGACAGGACGAACATCTTCCCTGACTATTCTGTAAGTCACACAATTTGATGGGTGGTCTTTGTCTGTGGCCATTACTTTTCCAACTTGATGCTTCGCTGGAAAAAAGAAAGCAGTCCTTTATGCCTGCTGATTTGAAGAGCTTTAATTTCATTCATTCAGAATTAATGTGGTAGTGCTTTTCTTGCTTCCATGGTGAACACCAAGTGGTTTGAAAATTACTCTATTTAATCTCATACAGTATGCTGGTTTTGTGATAATGATTACCAGTCCTTTCTATTTAGCCATATAATAGGGCAGATTCATAACAACATTGCTCACTAATTACTTAAAAATGAGTGCAAGGCTTATGATACATTTATCAGTGTTGGGATGAAAATGTTATATAACTGACTATTAAATTGTCTCCTGTTTTGACCTTGCTTTAAGAGACTCTAGAGATGCAACTTCCCCTGGACTAATTATGTGCTTTTATTTGTCTGAGATTTATGTTTTCAGGCCTTTCAGTAAACTCCATGATTTTCAACCAGTGTGTCGTGGAACACTAGTGTGCCACAGATAGTTCTCAGGTGTGCCATGGGAATTTGGGGAACGTGCCTTGACAATTTCAATGCCTTGTTGGTGTGCTGTGAGATGAAAAAGGTTGGCAATCACTGAGTAAACTCCTGGGAGGTGGGACATTCACATTTACCTAAATCAGAATGTGGAGTGCAACACTTGTCTGAAAATCTACCCCATAATGTCCCAATATGATTGAATACCAGGATCATGTTTGTGATCTGCAATACAGGGCTGTACATAAACAACAGAATGAGGTTGAGATTCAGGATCTTTGGGTTTGGGTAGAAGAAGGTAGAGAAGGTTGTTCCTCCATGAGCAAACCTCTGGGGTTTGATCCCACCTCCTATGCATTATTTTATATCCATGCTGCATCATCATCTGATTGCCATAATGCCCTTCCACAAAACCAGGATGGTACAAAACCACTGCAAAAGGGGACAAAACCAGGTCAGAGCCTTGGGGTCAGGGCACAGTCCTATGCCTGTCTACTCAGAAGTAAGCCCAATTATAGTGACTCCATCTGTTACACCACACATACACGCACACACCCTCCTCTCTCCAGATAGGGATTTGGTCCTAGCCATATGGGATGTGACTCCCAAAACTGGAAATGTCCCAGTTTCCTGTCCATTCCAGGAAACTGGAAATGTCCCAGTTTGGGGGGGGGGGCACATGGTAACCCTAATCATCAGGTATCCTTGGATCCCTGGACCAGGTTGCAGAGCTTTTTCCAGGCATTATTTTTCTGCTGTTTCTAAGTTTCTGACAAGGATATGTTTGTAACAGTGGTTCTCTGGAAACATATGTGAGTCTAAAGGGAGCAAGAAGAGAGATTGGCCTGTGGACAAAGTTTTCTGTCTGATAGATCTTAAATCTCATCAACCTAATGTTATTATACAAACTCTGAGCAGGGGTTGCATCCTAGTAGCATTCCCAGAGGGGACGACAACACAGAGCTAGGTTTTGCAGGGCACCTGAACGTACTGTGTAGTCTGAACAGAAAAAACTATGCAGAGGTATCTTCAGTGGTGGGATTCAAATAAATTAACAACAGGTTCTATGTCCCATTAGCAACCGGTTCTCAGTACCAGGTGGTCATTAACAAAGAGTTCTGTAGAACCTGTGAGAACCCCTTGAAGCCCACCACTGGATCTCTTTGCATTGCTCTCACCATCCAGAATGGCTTTCAAGGTAAGAGGGAGGGTCAGGTTTCATGGCACATTGAAGCACATAATCTATACCTGCAGTGGCATAGCTAGAGGTAGCAGAGTTGTGTGTCTTGGAGCGAACCATTTTGCTCTCCCTTCTGCAATGGGGAAGGGGAAGGGCTTTTGCATCCGTTCCTTGAAGATAGACTGCTCCTCTCTCCTCCAGCTATGCCACCATGGACCTGTTTCTCTTTCAACAAAGTCCTTTTAAAAATGAGGGAGGTGTCAGGTTGTGCATCCCCATCTTTGAAGAGGTTATCGTAGAGCGTGAGAAAACAGAGATAAGCACATTATGCAGAAGGTGAAATGTTACATGAAACAGTCACCCCTCCTACACTTTCCCTTATTTTGACTTAGTACTATCTGCAATTGGCTACCAAATCTGGAATGAAAGCATAACCATCCATCACCATAGTTGCTTTTTATGAAAATGGTGTCCTTCTCTCTCATTTCCACTTTTAATATTCCATTATTTTTAATGGAAAACAGAATTTTTTTTCCTTGCAGGTGCAAAAAAATAAAACCAAAGGAAGTGAACTTAAGCACTTTTCAAGTACATGATTTAAACAGAGTCATTAGAAAACATCCTGAAAAGCTGCCAACTTTGCTCCTTAAAGACGACTGAAAATGGTGTTTCTCTTGTGATTTCTAGCACAACATGATTGAGTATTTAAGATATGATAAAGATTTTCAAAAAAATAACTATTCTGGTTAAAAGAAAATTAATTTTATATGTGTGCTCTTTCTATTCCCTTTTGCTATCAATACAGGACCCAGGTACATGTCAAGCTTCATCAGAGGAAAATTACTATAAATATTTCAGATTTATGTAATTGTGTCAAATTATATTAAGACCCTGCATAAGGCAATTTCATTCTAAGACAAAGATTTACAGTTTATTCTGTTGGCCTTTAAAGTGGTTAAATTTTAAGAAGTAAAACGAGGTTAATTTTTTAAAATGTGGCATAGCAGATAAGAGAATTTTACACCAATCCCTTTATTTGAATTGCATTTAGCCAAAAGTTCTTATTTTTTCACTTCATTTTTTAAAAAATTCACACAATTTAGTATTAATACCATGTCCATTTAACATCTGATGTTCTGGATGGCAAGTCACTAGAATAAATGACACTGTAGTACTGCTTCTGTACTGTCATGCACTTTTCCCCCTCCCTGCCATCCACTGATTGACTTTTTATTCTCAATTCCAACTCCAATTTGAACCCCACTCTTTTGTCAGTATATGCTTTGATTCTGAGGACAGTGAAAATGAACTGCCATACCAATCAGGTGTAACCCTTGCATAGTTTTTAATCACCGGGTAAGCTTTTACTCCTGTACTCAGGTTTTTCATTAAGTTTATAAGTTATTTTATCTGTAGTTAAGAAATAAGGTTCTTTGGTGGTCTCGCATATCAGTACTGGCCAGAACCACATGTAAAGTAGCTCCAACAAGGTTCCTGGATTATGGTGAAACAAAGTTAAAACAACCTACCTCCAGCTGTTTCTGGAACCATAAATACATAATGTTTGCTTTCAAATTCTGGATTAAATTCATTGAGAGGTGTGATTTCCACAATGATTGTAACAGTTACTGGTAAAACGGCAAAGAAAAAAAGCTTTTTAAAAAAATTTGACTGAGAATTCAACAAGCCATCTGATAAGAGGGAAATAGCATACTTTGAACTCAATGAAACATACAGCACTATCCTAAATTAGGCTGGAAAACGTGTCAGCAGAAATCCAGTGCTGGCCTGGGGATGTCACAAAAGATCCATAAGGGCACTTCTGCGCCATTCCTGTGGTGGTGGGGATTTAAACCAGTGCACAGACATGGGAACAGGGAGACTGGTGAGCTGTGCTGGCCTAAACTGATTAGGAGAGGTCTAGGGCAAAAGTCTGCCATACTAGTTTAGGATTAAACTACCATCATTCTATACCCAGAAGAGGAGTCATGCTGGGTAATGTGGCCATTAATTGTGCCATGTACTTCTTCTTGAACCAAAGTTAGTCCAGTAAAAATTTTATTTGCATTTATCTACTATGAATCAACTTTTATTTGAATGGTATTTCTTCCAATGAGATATCAGGGAGACATTTTTATTGCAGGAATGGATAGCAAACTAGGTCCAAATGGACATAATTCATTGTCTTCACAGAGATTGAGACCAAAAATTATTTCTTGTTCCAAACTGTCTCGGAAACAAGCAGTGAAAAGTAACAAAGAGAAGTCTTAACTATATACAGCGGTACCTCACTTTAAAAATGCCTCGCTTAACAAGCATTTCACATAACAAGTATAAATTTCCAAGCTATCTTGCTTCACTTAACAAGCAAGTGCGCTATGGGCATGCGTGCTATGCCGCCCTGACGCTCTGCACAGAGGCTCTTTAAAAGGGCTGCCAGCCAGTGCTGCTGCCTCTAACTGCTCCCAACTTGGAGGCAGTTGCTTGGGGGTGCCAGAGGCAGCTGGCCCAACTGCCCCAAAGTACCCCCACCACCACCTTGAACCTCCAGCAGCAGCACAGGTAAGCCTCCCAGGAAAGTGTCTTTGATTGTAGCCTCCTAACCATGTCTACCCAGAAGTAAGCCCCATTGTGTTAAATGGGTCTTACTCCCAGGAAAGTGTCTTTACGATTGCAGCCTAAGTAGACTTCATAGGATCATGCACATTGAATGCATGTTTTGAATTCAAATCCAGTGTTTTGTCATCATTTTTACATCCAGTTAATATTTTCATATGAATATTTTGGGGGTTGTGGAACAATCGCCTGATTTTCCATTATTTCCTATGGGAAAATCCGCTTAAAGATTGTTTCACTTAAAGAGCATGCCTCTGGAACGAATTAAGCACTTTATGTGAGGCACCACTGTATATATATATAAATGAAAGTCACTGACTGACTGACTGACTCACTCACATATTAATAGCCAGCCAAAACCGCCAGGTCTAGAAGCATGAAACTTGGAGAGAGTTTTTCTTTCTTGATGGAGGCATCCACTAAGAACCGGTTTTCAGAAATTCCAACCAGATGGGGGTGAAATGGGGTGCAACAAGTTTTCCTCCCTATACTTAACATTGAAGAGTTCCTGACTGAGGGATGCTCTCCCCAACCCCTGGACCTAGAAGCATGAAATCTGGGGAGGATGTTCCTTCGATGACATCAAGCACACCAAGAACCAATATTGAGAAATTTAACCCTTAAGGGGGTGAAACGGGGTGCAATGTGTTTTTGTTCTATATTTAAACTGGAAGGCTGACTGTCTGACATCCAGCCAATTTTGTGCCCGGTGCCTGATACACTGGGAGAGTGCACTGTGGGGGATGGTACACATGGGGGTGTTGATGTGCATGGGGAGTGTTGGGCATGGGTGGGTTTGATGCGCATGGGAGGTTTGATGCGCATGGGGGTTTGATGCGCATGGGGGGTTTGATGCGCATGGGGGGATGATGCACAGATATTTTATTCCCACAACATGGGTACATTTCACTAGTTTATCTCATATGAATAAAAACTGACGTAAGAAAAGGATAGGTCCTCAGGAAAACAGTTCAATTGTCAGGGAATCTGGAGGTCTGACATGCTAAGAAATACATGTGTGATTTTTACAGCTCACCTGTATGTGAAGGATTTGCATCATCAGAAACAGAGAGAGACAGTTCATAAATGCCACCAACTGCACGGTTACGTGGATCCTCATAGTCTAAGTCTTGTGTTATCTTGCAACATAGTAACAGTGAGCAATTAAATGACAATTATCAAATAAATCAACATTCATGCATATTTCAAGTCAGTAGTGTAACACTGCAAACCTATAGATGGAACACAAGTGGCAGCCTTGGGAAACTACATAGGTGCCTGGGATAGTGGAAGTGGGATAGTGGATAGTGGGATAGTCCTCGGATAGTTAGGGGCAGGGATAATGGAAGTGGGGAGCAAAGGGATATTTTGGGGAAGAATTGTGGAAAGGAGGAGGCAGAGAAGGTGGATCTTTTAGCAATCACTTTCAATGCTATGTGAAACATGTCTACTCAGAAGTAAGTCCCATTGTGTTGAATGGAACTTACTCCCAGGAAAGTGGGGTTACAATTGCAGCCTTTGTTTCTTAACCCCTCTTTTAAAAACCTCTCCCCTTCTCTCTGCTTTTTTGAATATACACCACCTAAATGTGTGTATAATTTTGGATATACACCACCTAAATGTGTGTGTGTTTCTGAGGAGATCCTTCGGCAGCCTGTAGGCTTATGTGGAGGTGAGTGTAAAATATTTTGCACCTGGCATATGTTCAAAGAGTTCAATTTTTGTCTTCAGTTTGTAGAGGATACTCCTTTGCTGCCATAATATGGTGGGTAGGGTTGGGCAGTTAGTTGTTGACATAACACTTTGTTGAAATATCAAGTGTGAATGTAACAAATATGTCTGAAAAATATGAACTGCACAAATAACAAGGAGCAAGACACCCAATTCCCAGTCTTTAAAAAAATGTGGAAGAGACACCAGCAACAGCCACTGGAAAGACACCACATTGCAGTCAAGAGGGGTAGTTGCTTTCCTCCTTAATAGATGAGGATGCCTCTTTAGAAGATGCCTCTTTAGTTGGTTAACAGAAGTAAATTCTGCTATGAAATAATTTGGAAGCCTAATGTTGGTTCTCCCAAGGAATCCCTCCTCTAACCATCCTGGCACTTGTTAAATGAGGTCCAATTCTTAGGATTCCATGTGCACCCATAGCGGTTATCTTATCTTAATTCACTTCTTCATTTACTCACCCGAATGGCATTCTTGGCACCCGCAACTTGTTCAAATATCATTCCAGCTCCAAAGGGGCCACTGTTTGGTTCATAATGAAGTACATCTGGGGGTTTGTCTCTATCATGACAGCTTACATTAGCAACCACAGTGTTCTTTGCAATCACTTCTTTACCAGTATATCTGATGAAAAAGAAGCCATCGGAAAGTCAAAAAAAGAAATTCAGTTTGTACCAATAACCTCAATTATCTCTTATAATTATAATCTCAAAATCTCAAAATCTATAATTATAATCTTATAATCTCAAAAAAAGAAATTCAGTTTGTACCAATAACCTCAATTATCTCTTATAATATCAGACATGAAATGTTACTATATCACCTGCCATGATAAGGAGATAATTCAGCAAGATGCTCTGGGAGCACAATTTGGAAAGAGTTCCACTATACTGCTTCAGGAGGCACGCCAAAACTTATAGGTGCAATAATGCGCCTGCAAAATATTTACACCTAGTGGTTAAAGTGAAACCCTGACAGGAGTTCAAACAAATCCCATTTTATAATTTTGTAAGAACAAAAGACTGACAGCAATGACTGGATGACGCAGAGATAGGAAGAAAAGGTTTAACTGCTTGTCTTTTTACAGCTATGCTTTAAGGAGCGTTCAGAAGGTTTAAAGCCCTATGGCACTATTTGCACCACTACAGTGTTGGAGCAAAAACAGAATGAAGCTTGCATATTTATTTATTTATTTATTTGTTTGTTTGTTTGCTTGTTTATTAGATTTATGCCCCACTTTTCTCCTGTACAAGGGGATCCATGGCAGCTTATGACAAGATTAATACAATTAAAATTGAAAACAAATATAACATTGGAAAAAAACATTTAAAAACAGTTCTACACCCTAAATTACAATATCTTTAAAACTGTATGTGCAGGCTATGGGCGCAATCCAGAGTAACTACAGGGAGTCCTTACTCCAGTGTAAGCACAATTTGCTCTGGATTGCAATATGAATTTCCCATAGGTTTTCACTAGGTGGTGCAGTAACTACAGGTACACATAATGTCTCTTACGTGCTCCTATAGTTACTCTGGATTGTAGGGTATGTCCAAGTTGGACGTGGCACTTCTTCCTCTTGGCTACATCTGTACAAGAAGGGAGGAGGAGAACACAGTGAAGACTGGAGAGAGGATAGAAGACGGAGTGGCCAAGAGACCATTGAGCCAGACATCCTGACTTCTCGTACTAAAGTGATGTGTTGTAAAGTAAGGATGAGCATTTGTTGCCTAGCCCAATTAAGAACTAAGTAACATCAAAACAGCATAAAATGATTAGAAGATAAAA
This sequence comes from Cryptoblepharus egeriae, assembly GCA_030015325.1. NCBI lineage: Eukaryota > Metazoa > Chordata > Lepidosauria > Squamata > Scincidae > Cryptoblepharus > Cryptoblepharus egeriae. The sequence goes on from JAREYC010000002.1 coordinate 22,789,737, forward strand.
GAAAATTAAATGGCGGGGTGACCATATACAATGGAGGAAAGAATGCCTGTACCTCTAACCATTGCATAGAACAGGGGTCTCCAAACTTTCAACTTTTGGGCTCCAAGACCTTTAATAACTGTGCAGAAGAGGACATTTCAGCAGGTAAAGCTTTTCATCTCACCGATCACAAGCTTCACCTGCTGAAATTCCCTCCTCTACACAACTGTTAAAGTTTTCCAGCCCTGAAGTTGAAGGTTTTGATACCCCTGACATAAAAGAGGGAATTTAGGCAGGTTTAGCTCAACAAGGAAGGATTTAAAAAGTAGCACCCGCCTTAATTCCCTTTGATATGCAATGTTTAAAAGTAGGGACACTCTGCCCAACATTGTATATGGTCACCCTGAATAGAAGGATGTGTAGGACCACCAGCCCCAATAGTCCAACATCTTACTTCCAATAATCCAAAATCCTCCACTTTGGCCAACAAGGTGCCTTCAAGAGTTCCATCAAGTGGAGTGGAAAGCAACAAGACTCTGTCTTCATCTATTACACTTCAGCAACTGGGATTAAACAGCAAAGTTGTTCCAATTCCTTTACAACTGCCTGCACTTATCTCAGAAGAATCATCTTAGCTTACTTAAAAATACGTCTAGAAACAACTGCAATGTAAAAAAAAGTATTTATGTATAAAGGATTTTAAGTACAGTACTCAAGCTGCCTTCTCTAGGATACCACACTAGAGCAATTGTCTTTATGTGGCTCGGAAGGCAAGTCAGTTGTGTTAGAATTTATTCAGCTGGTTGTCAACTTATTCCATAGAAACTATTGGCTCCCCTTTAGAAGCCAGGGTTTGCTGACTCACCTATACATATATTGATCACAGAATGGCTGGTTATCATTGATACCATGAATACTTGCAACAACAGCAATGTCTGAACACCTCCTGTTTTGGGTACAGGCCTTAATTGTGAAGGACTGAGCACTGAAAAAGCCATCCTCTTCCATATCAAGTCGAGACGCAATGGCCAGAGTTCCATGGGCTGCAAAAAAAATGATACGTTATGGAGCAGTAATAGGCACAAACCCTAAGTTCAAAGGCATGGAGCCCACAGAAACAAACAGCTGTACTATTACCCAAACCATAAATTGAAGACTGGGATATTCATTCTGAGCTACTCAACCTAACCCCCCACATTAATATATAAGAGCAATGATGGTTGGCAAAACCGGACTATTTTACTTTCACCAGCAAGACCCTGTTCATGTCCAGCTGCTAGAGCACATAAGAAATTGGTGATGATGATGAGGGGACAAAACAGGGGGGGAGGAAGCAGGGAAGGGAGAGGTATAGATGGGAAACCTGTGCCACTCTGTGGGGTGATCAGCCATGCACAGATGTGAATTGGCATCCCTGTGGCACCACAAGTCCCAGGAAGGTGCAATGTTGCACTGGCCAAGCTTGGCCAGCACAAAGGTCAAAGAAGGGCATGGGGATGGGAGGAAGCACAGGGAGGGCAAGCAATGGTCATTCCTAGGGGCAGGCAGATGGGAGTGGGAGAAAGAGCTAGGACCTGGCATATGTACCAGATCCTACCACATTCCTGGGTAGTCCAAGGCAGTTCTGGATTTCATGGAGGTCCACCATTTGAGATGATGCTGATCCAAATAGTCCCACTGTTTCTCTTCCTGGGGTAAGAGGAAAGTTTTCTTTTGCTGATGCAGCAGTAGCCCCAAACATGTGCTGGAGATAGCACAGGAACACTGGCCTGTCTGCTAGTTTTTCTCTATAAAGGTTTTTTAATATTACTAGCAATGTCTACCATGACTTACTTCTGTCAATCATGAAGTAAGGGTTGCTTGGATTGAGACTGAAGGTAATGTCATTGACAGGGTCATCCTTCCTAACATGACAAGTGCCGACTGTCTTTCCAATGGAAATTTCTTCATCCAAGGTAATGTTTACTATAGCGGATGATGCTGAATTTTCTGTCCTGGAAGTCAGTGCACCTTTGGCAATACTGAATAAACTAGAAATGTCAACAAAACATAGATATATGTACAATATTCAGCACAGTAATAGTTCTCCAGTTTTCTTTACCTTGTACAATTGTGTCTTTGGGTCAGAGCTAGTTTGCTATGTCCTATTGAGCCAAGACATATTGCATCCTCACTGTGCCATATCCATACTATCCAGTATTATCAGCCAGCAATGTTATTTATTTATCTGCAGTGTATACTAGACTCCTTTTCACAAAGAGAAAAGGCAATGTACAACAATTCAATAAAAGAGGGTTGCCTGATGTAGTTGTTCTTACGCCCTGTGGCAGGCTAGCTTTATTAGCTTCAGATTGAGACTGCAGTGATGATGCCGAAGGACAGGAGGTTTATCAGTTCGCTGTGATTTGATATAGGGACAACCGGACTTACTGCTGTTGCTTATAGACATCACTACACTGTTCTTCACTCAGTTAGGATGGTTGGATTAAAAGCAAAGCAATGCTTGGAGAATTTGGAAGAGGGGCTGATGAAACATTTGGCTGACATACACAGAAACATTTAGATTTCACCACAACCTCTGATGCTAAACAAAAATGCATTCAAGACATATATGAAATGTGGTATAGAAGTACATGAAATTGGCTTTGAATTCTTTAAGGTAAAAAGAATCCAAAGGAAAAAAATGCAAAGGAAAAAAATGCAAAGGAAAAAAATTATTTGAAAGATCTAATTCATGCTCTGCCTGCTTATTGATTAAAATCAATTGATTAAAATCAATAAGTAGTAAATGATTAAAATCAAAAGGCAGGAATCTCCATGGAGTTTTTTCCCTTTTATTATAGATGTCACAAACAAAATATTGTTTCAATTCAAGACTGATTCAGGGTGCAACCCTAACCAATTTAGGCCAGCACAACTCCATCAAACAGAAAGTGACACCACTGTGAGGCCAGAATTCCTCCATGTCTACTTGATTGTGTAAGTCCCAGTGTGCCAGGTTATCACAGATCCATCACCAGTTTAAAAAATTATAATCCAAACATAGCACATATATGCACAGTATGTAAATATGAGCACCATTCTGGATACTTACGTGCAAGTAAGAATGAGGTCAGTGTCCCTTACTTGTACAAGAAAAACTTTTAAATGTCTGCTCACAGAAAGGTCCTCTGGATCAGTCACTGTCACCTTCACTGAATAGCTGTGAGCAAAACACATATAGGTTGCCAGAGCTAGGTGTGAGGGAGGTGTTGATTAATATGTCTTGTAATATTTTTATGTTAAATACTCGGCTGAGAATCTAATGATCCTGACATGGCTGTCCACTTGTTTTTGGATGCACAATCTTGTTTTTGGTTGCACATTAATTCAAAATGGTGGCAGTACCAACTACTAACCATGGGACTTTGTTTTTGGATGCACGTTAATTCAATCTTGTTTTTGGATGCAAGCTTTGTTTTTGGATGCACGTTAATTCAATCTTGTTTTTGGATACACATTAATTCAAAATGGTGGCAGTACCAACTACTAACCATGGGACTTTGTTTTTGGATGCACGTTAATTCAGTCTTGTTTTTGGTTGCACATTAATTCAAAATAAGGGCTGTGGGTGGTGCAAGCGGTAAAGACGCAGTGCCTGTTAACCAGCAGGCCAGGGTTCGATTCCCGGGTCGGCCCCACAAAACAGGGTGAGCTCCTGTCCTTAGCCCAGCTCTGTGACACCAGCTGGATCCAATCGTATTGGCTCTGCCTTTCCATTGGACTAATTTAGTGGCGTGGAGAGGGGGGATTTGCTGCTTGGGTAACAGCCTATCCTCCATAAGAATCCAACCCAGGCTTTCGTGCTTTGCATGCAGCGTATGCAGCGCAGAGCATGATACCATAGTCTTTCAAGACTGACGGAGGCCTGCTAATTCAAAATGGTGGCAGTACCAACTACTAACCATGGGACTTTGTTTTTGGATGCACGTTAATTCAGTCTTGTTTTTGGATGCACGTTAATTCAATCTTGTTTTTGGATGCACGTTAATTCAAAATGGTGGCAGCACCGACTACAACTATGGGACTTTGAATAGGTACTGTCCAGTAACCATGCGACTTAGAGCACAATCCTAACCATGTGTACTCAAAAGTAAGCACCATTGTGTTCAATGGGTCTTACTCCCAGGAAAGTGTCTTTAGGATTGAAGCCTTAGACAAGCAAAAGAGTGTCATATGCAAGAGGCTGATCAATTTTTCAAAAGCTATTTAAGGAATAACTGAAGTCTGAAATCAACTCAATACAGGTGGGTTTGGATCAGAAGGGTCTCAAAGCATTACAAACTGGAAGGTGGAAAGTGTCCTTCTAGTTCAAAACAAACTTTAATCAAAACCAATATTCTGCTCACCTCAGTAATCAACCCGATCCCACTGGAAAGTTCATAAAGAAAAAAGCCCCTTTCCAGAAACATATTCAGATATACATATATATAACCTTTGAGTGTGGGAATGTCCCAGATGCATCATGACAAATAGCCAGGAATAGAACTAACCTCTACAAATTTGTCTTATACCCTTTTAAAGTCATCTACATGTCCATCACCACATCCTGTGGCAGCAAATTCTGCACATGAATTATGCATCGTGCGCAGATGCACTCTCCTCCACACTGAATACTTATAAGTGTCTGGTAGAAAAGTATCACAACAATACATTCAGTAAATGAAACTGACCCTGCTTTATATTGAATCGGACTATTTCCTAACTAGGTTAGCACTTGCTTTCAGTTCGGAATTTTTCTCTACCCTTTCAATCCTAACCATGTCTACTCAAAAGGAAGCTCCATTGTGTCCAATGGGTCTTACTCCCAGGAAAGTGTCTTTGAGATTGCAGCTTCAGCTCTCCCTGGAAGGTATAGCTCTCAGCCATTTCCCAAATTATTTTAACTTGCTAGAGTAAAACAGCAGCAATAAACAAGGAGTGTTTGTAAATGAAAAGTATATAATTAATTCAATATTTTTTCTCCTGGATGAGCAGAAAGATCTAAACCCTCCCTGGGAATACTGTGGGATGCTCTCTAGCTATGATTTCTGTAGCAACCTCTTTTAACATGGTTAAACAGAGCAAAGGGATTCACACATAATTTGCCAGTCAAATTCATTGTTTTCCCAAGCTGCCTCAGTAAGAAATGCTGTGATTTTAAAAAGTACACTTATTGTTTTTAAGTAACACCCAGGGTTATTAATATGCAGATGGAGGAAAATAACTAATGAAAGCAGTGTATTCTTTTTCAGTTACAGCTCAAGCCCTGCTGCATCCTGTTGCTGAAGTTACTATTGAGTCAGTCTGAATTAATTAGCCATCCCCAACTCTCCAGTCCCCCCTCCAAATTAGACACATCTGACTCAGTTGCCTCAAAGGAGACTGATGCACAAGTGTAAAATATGCAAATACAAAAAAAACACCATTATACATAGCTGCAATCATAAATACACTTTCCTGGGAGTAAGTCCCATTGATTATATGGTTATATAATGATTATAATGGGGCTTACTTCTGAGTAGATATGCATCATATGCATCATAGAGCACAATCCTAACCATGTCTACTCAAAAGTAATCCCCATTGTGTTCAATGGGTTTTCCTCCCAGGAAAGTGTCTTTAGGTTTGCAGTCTTAGGGCAAAATCCAGAGTAACTATGGGGAGTCCTTGCTCTGGTGTAAGAACAACTTACTCTGGATTGCAATATGAATTTCCCATAGGTTTTCACTAGGTGGTGCAGTAATTACGGGTGCATGTAAAGTCTGTTACATGCTCCTGTAGTTACTCTGGATTTGGGGGTTAGACTCTTGAAAATACAGAGCACTCATCATGGCAAAGTCCAGTTTTAACAAAACAACTTTAGTGGACACACAAGTCAGTCATGGATCCAGAGCAAATCTAGACTGAGGAAAGAACATGTACGCCTGGGGTTGAGATTCTATAGATTTGGATATACTATTGCTGGTAGAAAACAAGGCATGGGTTTCTGAACATTACAGGAGGACAGGGGTTGAAGATGTTTATTTTATTCTCTAAAATAAATTTCTGCAATGAATTCCTATGAATTGATTCATTCATGAATAATATCTATGAAACCCTCTTAATGCTATCACTCATTTCTTGAGATTATCACATAAAAGGTCGGGCACAAATCACTTACTGAATGCACAAGGAGTGCCTGCTCATCAAGTTTTTTAAAGGTTTAAGGTTTTTCTCCTCCCATTAAGGACTCCTTGATTCCCCCCCCCCCACTGTGACTTCTTGGGGCTAAGGGTGGAGTGAGGGGGAGTCGTCCTCCAGGTGACAACTTATGTACAGCACTGGGCATAGATTTACAGGCAGTGGCAAAGGAAGCAAAAATAACAGAAACTCTTTCCCTTTAGGTCCAAAATGAAGCCATTCTGGGGATGTGGTTGGGTAGGCAGGGGAAGGAGAGGAGGTGGGCAGTTTGTGGAAAATAATATTTCCACAGAACTGGTCAGTGATCTGAGAATTTTTGAGGACCACTGCGTTACGGCACATTTGCAACAATATGCAAGTCACTTGTCTCAGCTCACCCAAGCACTCAGGATTGCGCTCTGAATGACATGTCTGCATTAGACATATACCTCTGTTCAACATTTGCCTCCACTGTTCTTTCTCCTTCCTCTCTATGGATTGGAAAAAAGAACAGAAAATGTGAAATATAGAGTGATGATCTATAGGAATTGCCAACATCAGAGGTGTTCCTGTCCACCCTTGCTCTCTTCTACACCTCCTCTACAACTCCTTTCCTCTCTTCCTTTTCCTGTCTAGGGAGGAGGAGAGGCCAGGACATCACTGGATAAGGAGGCAGGAGTTGGTAGACTACAACACAAACCATGAGATCTTTGGCTGGCCCTAGCCTTGCTTGCTTTCTTAACAAAGAATACAGAGAAAAATCAGTTCACCATTGGGAATACTATTGTTCCTTATGTTTAATAAAAATAAAAGCCCACAGAGCAAACATCATCTTACCTTTTCTCACTAGTTTCAAAATTGAAGGATTCTACTGTAGAGAGGATCCCTGTGTCATCAATCTCAAACACTGTACGATTTGGGGTGACCGCAATGGAGAACTGTTAGGGGAAAAATGTGTTGATTTGTTTTCACATTAACATTTTTAAAATATAGTATTACAGATCAGGGAAAAAAGGTGAACAGAAACTGATGTGTTAGTGGATTCCTGTATTTCAGTCTGACACATGTTCTCCCAACAATGTCTTTGCAGCACATGAGCCACAGAGACATCTTCAGACAAGACTGCATCTTTGCCCTTGTAATGGAGACAAGCATCATCCGTACAGTTGGCAACCTGCAGGGGACACTTTTAGTTTTAAGTATTATAATAAATAATTATAGTTTTACTTTGGCATAAGCTGTGTCTGCTGATGAAAGCTCTGGTTCACAAAGGGATATAACACAATACATTTCTTAGGACTCAATCCTGCATTCTGCAATTGGGAGGGCAGACCTGAGGTTCTCCTTAAGGTAAGGTAGAATAAGGTAAGGTAAAAGAACATATGTTATCTTACCTCAAAGCTACAGTGCTGTCTGCCTCATCATCTCCAGAGCTTTGGATAGGATTGGGCCCTTAGGGTGCAATCCTAACAAATTTAGGCTGGCCTAACTCACCTGGCATTTATTCCCATGGCAATGGGAGGAGCTTGGCATATGCCTGTGCAGTGGTTTACCCTCTAGGAATGGGACAAAAGTGCCTTACAGCCTATTATGATACCCCCAGATCAGCATAGGACTTATGCCGGGGGTTATGCTGGCCTAAATGGAGCTCAGGATTGCAGCCTTTGTCATTATGGTGCCATAAGACTGTTTGATATTCTCGCTGCAATACTCTCACCTCTCTGAAAGCCTATATATATATGACTTATGTATCTGTGTATAAATGACATTTATGTACAGGAGGACCCAAAAATATATATACACTTCTACAGTTGTTATCTATGCCATATCACTCAGCATTCCTAATAGTCAATAGTTTCAAAAGCTGTAAATAAGATCTACTTTAAAAGTTTATAATAGATAGAAATATGGCAGCTTCAGGCCTCCATTCTCAAATGACAGGAGAATTACCCAGGGGTACGAATTCAGACTCAGAACTCTTCTGATGCCTATCAGCCATTGTTACAAATGTATAAATTCTAGTGATTTAATATTTTTATAGGAAAGAGAAGAGTTATGCCAAGAGAGTTTTGTTCCCTCATTATACAAACAAATTCGGGCTGATGGCTTGTAAGGATCTGAGAGGCTGACTTGTATAGAAGGGCTGGAATAATTTCTAGGCAACATTCAGGGAAACTTCTGCATGAATTTTCACAACTACTGAACACAGTATGAGGCAATCACGATAATCTCAGTTATTGGAGTAACTGCTTCGGCTTGTTATTGGCAAAAGTATGCAGCAGTGCTTCCCGGGGATTATGAAGTTATTAAGAGCACACTCCAGCCAGAGAAGCACTTTCAAATCCATTACTCTTAATGCACGTGCTTTGAATGATCTGCCATTCAAACCAGTGGGTCCTGTAAGTGCTCAGATTTAGCTGGCATCCACCCTCCATGTGACGATCATTGATAAGCTCAAACATGTTAGCTCACTACTTGGGTTGCCAGGTGAGTGGAACAGAGATTGGCTGCTGCCTTTTAAGCTGATGTCGCTACTTGAGGGGAAACCTGAGGAAATCCCTGATGTGATGGCCATGCCAGCAAGGATTCCCTCAGCAAGAGAAGAGCTCTGCTTACCTCACAGGGTTGTTGTGAGGACAAAAAAGATCAAAAGCTACGTAAGCTGCCTTTGGCATTTGCATTAGCATGGGAATGGCGGTTATAAATAAATAAATAAATACATACATACATACCTACCTACCTACATACATACATACATACATACATACATACATCATTGGCATCCTTCAGTCTCGAAAGACTCTGGTATCGTGCTCTGACTGGAGGTCCTGAAACAACATCTAGAGTGGCTAAAAAGGCCAATTCGAGGGTGGCCATCCCTTCCAACTGAGGACAAATAAATTCCGTCCCCTGCCCAGGCTCCAGGTTTCGCTGCTTCCGGGTCTGTCTCTTTGCCTCAGCCTGCCGAACAAGTGTCTCTTCCAGTTGGAGAAGGCCATGCTGGGTCTTTTGCCTGCACGCTGAACGATCAGAGGTCAAGTTTTCCCAGCTGTTGATGTCCATTCCCAAGGCCTTTAGATCCCTCTTGCAGATGTCTTTGTATCACAGCCGTGGTCTCCCTCTAGGGCGCTTTCCCTGCACTAATTCTCCATATAGGAGAACTTTTGGGATCCGACCATCAGCCATTCACACGACATGCCCAAGCCAGCGTAGACACCGCTGTTTCAGAAGTGTGAACATGCTAGAGATTCCAGCACGTTCCAAGACTGCGTCGTTTGAAACTTTGTCACGCCAGGTGATGCCAAGAATACGTTGGAGACAGCGCATGTGGAAGGTGTTCAGCTTTCTCTCCTGCCATGCATGAAGGGTCCAAGACTCGCTGTAGTACAAGAGTGTGCTCAGGACGCAATCTCTATAGACCTGGATCTTTGTATGTTCTATCAGCTTCTTATTAAGCCATACTCTCTTTGTAAGCTTGGAGAATGTGGTAGCCGCTTTACCTATACATTTGTTCAGATCAGTATCTAAGGAGAGAGTGTCAGAGATAGTTGAGCCAAGGTACACAAAGTCATGGACAACCTCCAGTTCATGTTCAGAGATTGTGATACTGGGAGGTGGATCCACACCCTGACCCATGACTTGTGTTTTCTTCAAGCTGATTGTTAGTCCAAAGTCTTGGCAGGCTTTGCTAAAACAATCCATAAATTGCTGAAGGTCTTTGGCAGAGTGAGCAGTAACAGCAGCGTCATCGGCAAAGAGGAAATCCCGCAAGCATTTCAGCTGGACTTTGGACTTTGCTCTTAGTCTGGAAGGATTGTAGAGTTTTCCATCAGATCTGGTCCGGAGATAGATTCCCTCTGTTGCGTTTCCAAAAGCATGCTTCAGCATGACTGCAAAAAAGATCCCAAATAAAGTTGGTGCGAGGACGCAGCCCTGCTTCACTCCACTTCGGATGTGAAAGGAGTCTGATGTTAGGCCATCAAAAACTACAGTGCCCTTCATGTCCTCGTGAAAGGACCTGATGATGTTGAGGAGCTGAGGTGGGCATCCAATCTTGGGGAGGATTTTAAAAAGGCCATCCCTACTAACCAAATCAAAAGCCTTTGTAAGGTCTCTGAAGGCTACAAAGAGTGGCTGTCTTTGTTCCCTACATTTCTCTTGCAACTGTCAAAGGGAAAACACCATATCAATGTATGAGCAGTTATGGGCAGGCCTGGCCCTAACAACCGGTTCTGCGGAAGGGGGCGGGGCCAGGCCAGGTCAGGGGGCGGGGCTGAGGTCAGGGGGCAGGGCCAGGGGCAAGTGAAAGTCCGGAAGATTTCAACTGAGGACCCGCCTACGCAGGTCCTCTCTAGGAACTCTCCCTGCTTCCTAATTAGCTGCGAGCGCATGCGCACTGAATTTTTCAGTATTTTTCAGTAGTGCTCAGCCGCGGCTGCCGCTACTGCGGAGAGGAAGCCTCCAGTGACCCCCCAGCCCCCGGAACTGTATGTTAGCACCCCCCCCTGCCCACAACTGTCCCCAGGTCACCCTCCAACTCCCCAGAACAGCAAAAAAATAAAAATAAAAAATAAACCAGAAAGGGGGGCGAACCGGATTGCTCGCCCCTCTAACAACCGGATTGTGACCGGCGGCCTCCCGGTATCTATCAGATCGGCCAATCCGGTCTGAACCGGTGTCAGCCCACCACTGTGTATGAGATATTCTGCCTTTGTTGGAGGGAAGATGGAGTACCACAGGACATGAAGGATGCTAATATCGTCACACTGTACAAGAACAAGGGTGACAGGAGTGACTGTAACAACTACCGTGGCATGTCTCTTCTTAGTGTTGTAGCGAAGCTGCTTGCCCGAGTCATACTGAAGAGGCTTCAGGTGCTTCCAGAGAGAATCTATCCTGAATCACAGTGTGGATTTCGAGCCAACAGATCCATCACTGATATGGTATACATACATACATACATACATACATACATACATACATACATACATACATACATTAATATATACTGCTACCACAGTGGTAGGCTTCAGGGGATTCTCACAGGGTCTATATAACCCTTTGCTAATGAGCACCTGATTCTGAGAACTGGTTACTAATGGGACATAGAACCTGTTGTTAATTTCTTGGAATCCCACCAGTGGTTACCAGTATATTAGTATTATTATAAATACTATTTCTTTCTAGACCTATTATTTAAAGTCTCATAAAGCTAGGTGGGTCCCAACAGAAAGTAATTTTTAAAAGTGGGTCCCAGTGCTAAATTTAGTTTTGTTTAGCTCATTCACCAAGTCAGCTGCATACTAGGATCTTGGGTGTTCCACTCCCCAAATTTTCACTTCTTGCCTACAGAGATGAGGACCGGCAGAGAAGGGGAAGGCAAGGAGAAGGGGAAACCACTTTCTGATTCAAAATCAAGTACAAGATTGCAGTGGCCAAGCCTACGTCTCTCTTCAACTCCATCACCATGTTCCCTGGGGTGCTGGAGGAGGTTAGCCCCTTTGCTAGGCAGTGGAGCCGGAAAGGCATAGAGAACAGAGAACCCTCTGCCAGTTCACCACCTCCCCCAGCTTGCTTCTCAGTGCAGGTGCATCAGGTTGCCTCTTGGGTGGGCTGCCCCTATAGAAACCATTTCTATTTTCTGTCCTGTCCATCCGACCATAATGCCTTCTTTTTCCTTTAAAGCTTTTACCCCATTCTTATTAAGCTAGACAGGCCAAACAAAATAGCTTTGTACCAAGGCTGCAGATGTTTATGAATTAGTTCATAAGTTGTAGAGTTATCTTCACAAACTCCAGTAGTTCACAAACTCTAGAGTTATCTTATGTTTTTGCAACATTTACCTCGGTAGAAAAATTAAAAGCTGCATTTAATTATGGTCAACTAAAGTTATGAACTTGTGTGCCACCTGGTGGTTAATATGGGGTTACATGAGAGACACAATTTGGATACTTCCCTATCTTAGACTGCTGTGATTCTCAGGTTGCCAGCAGTGGGGCAAACCTTTCCTTTGGGTCCCCCACAACACCTGTACCTCTGCCCTCTGATGGTACATTATGCAGATCCGTTGGTGCTGAAAATTGGTGACCCTTGACTGATGCGCTATTTATTTGTTTGTTTGTTTGTTTGTTTGTTTTTATAGCCTACCTTTCCCACACCTAAGCAAATGTCCAAGGTGGCTTACATAGCATTTATCCTTTTGTCTTCACAACAACCCTATGAGGTAGGTAATTCATAGCTTGTAGAATTCTTGTCTTCCAGATTGTATCCTTCACAGTCAGCCCAATCCAGAGCAACTAATCTGTCCACATAAGAGCCCTTAGGTTGCCCTATCTAACACTAGGTTGGAGCAACTGCAAGATGCTCCAGCCCAGTTACTCTGAAGGAGGCTTAGGGCAGAGCAAGGCAAGATAGGGTGCCCTAAGAGAGGTGGACCTGCTCTGCCCTAACTGGGGCAGCCTAAGCAGCTCAGGACTGGCAAGTTGAGGGCATGTTTAGCATTGCCTAGGGCAGAGCAGTTACTCTGTATCCAAAGCCTGTTTCCAAGGCAGAAATGCCCTCTTCCAGCCCTCAGAGTTATACCACCTCAGGAGCAGGTATAGTAATGAGTAGACCCATAGGGGTCCATGATAAGGCCCGAGTAAGAATGGCAGTGCTGACCAAAAATCTGAGTTCTTGGCCAGCCTAGCTGCAACACCTTCCTCTCAACCTCAGGATATGGAACAAACTACGGCTGCCCACAAACCTCAGGATACAGCAGGCCACTCCAAGAAGCCCCTTGTATTCACTGTAGAATGTACTGGCATCTCATCAGGGACTCCTTATAAGGCAGGCACACAGTGGCGTCACCAGACTGGTGCAGCTGGTGTGGGCAGCATTGGGGATGCGCTCCATATGGGGTGATGTGCCGGAGGAGTTTGACTGTCCTTTGGCAGGCCCCGGGCGGCAGCACCCCCATTCAGGCCTGCTCCAAGGCGGAGAATCAGCCAGAAGCTGACACTTGTCTGAGGAGCTGGCCTGAACGGCCATCTGAGATGCACTGCGCAGAAACACACTGAGCATGCCGAACAGCTTCAGAGGAGACTTCCTTAGAGCAGAGAAAGTCCACGCCTCTGCACAGCCATTCGGCCTCACTCAGGAGGCAGAGCGGCAGCCGAATGGCTTCAGAAAGAGTACTGCACAGGCACCAACTCTGACGCCTGCACAGTCTCCCCCGAAGCCAAAAGGCTTCAGAAAAGTACTGCGCAGGTGTCAGAGATGGTGCCTGCGCAGTACTCTTTCTGAAGCCAGTTGGCTTCAGAAACAACTGCGCAGGCGCCAACTTTGGTGACTGTGCAGTCCAGGTGGGGGGGGGGGCACGCATCTCAGGGATGACGCACAGACTTCCGCACCAGGTGATGTGCAGAGTCATGTCACCACTGTAGGCACCACAGCTGTTCCTTGTTCAGTGTGATCTGAGGGGTGTCTCCTCAGGAGCAAATCTTCCCCTTGTGTCAATTACTTAGCATGCTCTGGAGCAGTTAGGGCAGCCCAGGCTTCCTGACTCTCTGGATTCAGCATAACTTTCTGCTCTGGATACAGAATAGTTAGGAGAGTGCAGTTAGGTCAGAGCAGGCTGAATTTGCTCTGGATTGCAGCCAGTGTGGTCATCACATCTGGCATCAGGGAATGCCTTCCAAGCTTCCAGCACATGCAATTTCAGGTCGGCTAAGCTGTAAACAACAACACCTCCTGGCTCTGTTGTCTCATGACAGCTTTTATCAGCTTTCCGTCTCCCATCTGAAATTTATCTGGGTCTGTTCCTGCTTAGCGATCTTCTGGCAATCCTTCGCTCAACCATCAGACCAGGCCTGCTGCCAACACCTGAACCACCATTTATTGAGTAATTTGTTTGTTCTTAATTACTTTTAAGCTGCTTTGTAAATTTAGCCATATAAAAAGCAATTAATTCATGTATTCTGTAAATAATATCCAATCACCTTCATCTTACATTTTATAGAGTTAGTGCCAGTTTGTTGGGGTCCTGGAACAAAATCCTGCACTAAGACCCTAATAGAAACCCTTACTCACTCCCTAATGATGCACAAGATGTTTCCACAGGCACCAGCATTAAGTGTTCAAGGCGCGTTGACTTGTCTTGGTGGGTTCCAATGACATATAACATGATAGGGTACTGGACACCATTGCAAAGTTCCAAAATGAAGCCAGAATTGAGGACAATGAAGCCCTTTTGGAGGACAGCCAGACAGAAGGCTAAGAAAGAGGACAAATCTGGAAATTTCCAGTCACATGGTCACCCTGATAAATACCAAATCAGTGGAAAAATAACTTTAAAAACCCACTTCCGGCTTTCTTCCTCCATTGTCACTCCAGTTTACTATACCACATTCAACAACTAGATGATGTGAATAGTCAAATAGAATAAAATTATAATTATTTAACAGCACAAATGAGGGAAATTGAATTTTTGGAGGGATTTTTTTCCTTGTTACAAGACACCTAAAGATGGACCTTAGTATCAGTGGTAAGTCAAATCAGTGGAGACCATATCAGTCGATACCAAGGAACATAATCCTATATCTCTGTGGTTATAATCCTATGTAGGGTTACTTGACAGTAAGTCTTATCAAACTACATAGTGGGACTTACTCCTGAGTAAATATCAGGGTAGTGAGTTAATATACATTTTATAGTTATCCCTGATGGACTTTTGAAAAAAAAATCCTTTCTTCCCATTTTTATGAATTTGTTTTAAAATGATTGCAAGAGTTTGGGATGAAATAAGATCTAAGCATTTAAATGAAATATAATAATTTTCAAAGTAGGAAAAAGCAGCAGGACAAAAAATGCACTAACAAAGAAAATTAAATTTAGGACATTTTGTTGCATAGTCTTAGAGGGGCATGACGAGGTGTCATGATCAGCTCCTATGCTTTATAATTTACTTCTATGTACCAGTCCTTCTCACACCAGGACCCTGATCAGAATTTATGTTATGTTCACGTTATTAGATATCATGCCAAAGACCAAAAGAGAAGACACATAGCAAAAACTAGTGCACACCTGCACTTCACAAGAATTAATCTATGATGTGGAATCCACTGCTTCAAAGGAAATGGGTCTTTAACCCTAGGCTGGATTTTTCTTTAAAACAGCGCTTCTATTTACTTTACATTTGCACGAATAAGGTGACAAATATTCCCTTTTGCTTTAAGTTGTGAAATTCCCATTGGTGCTGAAAGATCATGCAACAAAAGCAAAAGTAGGCCCAAGGGAGACATGCTCATTAAAAGAACATCCACTTCTCTGAATAATTTATAAAAGAATATATTCCAGCCCAGCATTTGAAGATTTTACTATGAGTTTCCCCAGAGCTCAGAATAAAGGAACAAGTGATAATAATAAATCACACCAATATTCTGCTCTATATCTTGGAAACTGTCGTGCTTCTGTTTAATGTTTGCTTTATAATTAAAATCCAAATAGTTCTTTAATTATAGGCATTGCTAACATATCATTCCTTGTATAATTACTGCTCACATAGATTATGGTTATTTTTTAGAGTCTCCCAATAAATCGTCCTTCATGGAAAGGGTCACCTCTTCTCAAGGGTTCAAGTTTGTAGTCTCTTCTTTGAGGGGATCGAATTGGGGGACCCAGCAGTTGAAATAAGTCGCATGACTTCATGCAGCATAAGGGCAGCTTGGACAGCCGCTCTGTACTGCCACCCAGCTAACCATTTGAGAGGAGCTGGCTTGGACCTATATGCTTCAGGCTTAGTATCTCAGCCTCAAAAATTTGTTGCATGAGTAGTACCAGTAGTTTAGCTAGAGGGGATGACAAAGTGTACAGCAGGCACCACAGTGCACTGTGTAAATGCCCCCTTCCCTTGTCATCAAAGCAATTCCAATCAGTGACTGCAATGCACAAGCCTGAGTATTGCTATCTGATAACAGTCATAAAACTCTTGTATAGTACTGTGCTTCACACTATTTTTAGCATTTTTGTACCACCTTTCCTCCAAGGAGCAGAGGTGGTGTCCATGTTTCCCTGCGAGGTATATAGTAACCAGTCTAAAGTAACAAGTCATGACTAAGGGCACAATCCAGAAGTGCACTTGGGTTATCCTATCTATCACTGGAGTGGCCCAATTGCAAGATAAGCCACCCTAGTTATTCTGGAAGAGGCTTTGGGCAGCCTAAGGCAACATAGGCAAGAGCAAGAAGGAGCCAGTGGGGCTGAGCAGTCCTCTTCTGATCATTCATGGAAGTTAGTAATTACTCTCACCCTATTGCATCTTCCTCCAGCTCTGCAATGTCAACTGCTCAAGTGGTGATGCCAAAAAAGAGTTTTAAACCATGGTTTAAACCACCAAACATTACCAGGGTGTATTGTATTCCACATCTCATTATCTGTTTTAGAAGGATTAAGGGACGAATGGGTCAAATGAATAGATTTTGGAAAACCATGAAGAAAATACAAATGTTCCTTCACTGGAGATCTCTTTGAAACAAACACACTAAACACTCCCAGCCTCTGACAGCACAATCTTGTGGGCTGGCACAAGACACTTATGCCGGGCCAAGGGTGTTGCAAATGTGCTGTTTGACACATCTGCCACCACCTGGAGAGGAGGAGAAGCTAGCGCATGGAATTGCATGGCAGCAACACAATGGTGACTTATGCTGGCTGATCTCTTACTTTCAAAGGAGCTTCTTCAGGATCCTTGGCTGTGATGGTAAAAATCCCAGTGTTTGGAAGGATATCCTCTGCCATATAAATTTCAACAGCTACAGGTGAATAGAAAATAACAGATCCAGGATTATTCTTATAGTGTGTACTGACTTCCTACTTACTGGTTTCTTTATTGATCGCACCCCATTCCTTATGTTGGAGTGGGAGGTGAATATCAATAAATAGTAAAACAGTAAACACAGAATTACCCCGTCCCATTTATCCCATTAGATAAAGGAATGCCTTGCAAGTCATAAAAGTTATCTTTAGAAAATGACCGCTAATTCTACCATAGAAGCAAAGATCTTTCATACCTTGGCCAGGCTGGGCAAGGGCTCCGGTGAAGATAGGTGGCTCATTGACATCAGCAATCTGGATGAAGATGGTTTGAGAAGCTGAACTCCCTTTGCTGTCTCTCACAAGAATGGGAAGGGTGTAAAGACTGACCGTTTCAAAATCCAACTTGGGTGATGCACTTGTCATTAACTAGACATGTGACAGAGTAATAAGCTGGAGTATATTAAACTATGAGTAAAAATGCTCAAGACGTGGTACCCATTCTCTCTCTGAACCCCTGCCTTTGGGCGAACTGTTTGATCCTCTCTATAATGTTTTGCTACTTGTTGAAGATAAAATCTTTTATTTCTATGAAAATATTTCTATCTCAGCAAGACTTCAACTTGAACAGATTGGTTATAGTTGGTCCTCATTTGGTAAGCTGTGATTTTAGCTGCCGCTACTCTTTTTGTGTTTGAAGAAATGCATTTTAATGAGATTAAGCATTTCTATAACAGTTTTTTGTTATGTGAAGTCCCTTGCATGAATTATCTTGGAATCCTTACAATACCCCTGGCAAGGCAAATATTATTACTGTCCAATTCAAGTTCACCTACCCTACAATCCAGAGTAACTATGGGAGCACGTAAGAGACATTTACGTTGACATAGTTATGGCACCACATAGCGAAAACCTATGGGAAATTCATATTGCAGAGTTCTTAGGTCAGAGCAAGGACTCCCCATAGCTACTCTGGATACCCCATGTGGATTAGTGAAAGCTTTGAACTAGGGAGGTCCAACATACAGCACCGTTGCTTGGCTAACACCAGTTCTCTATTTTCTTGCACTGCAAGCTGTGTTGGATTTTGTTTGACTAGATCAGGGTGGTGACACAGAAATGCTTTTATAAATTACATAATTAATGACACAGGTATAAAGTTCTCTTTGGGTTCAATAGTAGTTCTGGTATTGGGATTAATGAAAGCAGACAGGCCTTTCTGCTATGGACAGGATCCATAATTCAGTTTACCATCCCAGGGTCCCAGAGCATTTAATGTAGATAACTCAACTCAGAGCAATGGGCCAGTAGCAACTGGCAAATTATATAGTTCTGTGCCTCTTTTACACAAATGTCCCCACGCAATCAGTGTGCTTCGTTGCCTTGCCATTGTTCCCGGATGAAATCACTATTCTTTTGTTTGACTGGCTGCCCAGATCCTACTTAGGTGGTATGAATAATTCTAGCACAAACAAGCAAGGGAAGAACAGCACAACAGCGGCTAATGAGAGGATAACACAAATACCAAAAGGCACATTTGCTTTCCGATGCTTGTAGATGTCAAGATAAATACCAACAAGGGTACGTGGCTCCTTTCTCATCGGCCATAATTGTTTCCATCACTGTCAATTTACAAATTCATTCAGAGGCAGCATGTATTCATTCAAAAAAGACAAGTTTTGTTTTTAACAGAAATCTGTCAAGTTGAGATCTCTGGTTTCAGCATGTGTAGAGGATGATGAATGGGTGATGTTTGGGAATAAATTCAATGGAAAATACAAATGCATGAGACATTTATCCATCATCCTCCACACATTTCAGAATTACAGTCCAATCCTATCATTGCAGAATGCTATTTCCAGGTATCATAACAGTGATCTGGAAAGCCACATCGGCACACATTTCCAGAATACCACAGAAGGTTCAATGCACAATGCCAGGGCTGCAGTAGCTCAGTGGTTAAAGGTGCTGAGCTTGTCAGCTGGTAGTTTGAGGTCTAAGTACTGCATGATGGCGTAAGCCCCTGTCACTCACCCAGGCCTACCAACCTAGCAATTCAGAAGCATGTAAGTAGATAAATGCGTACCACTTCAATGGGAAAGTATCAACCCAGTGACAGGTCTCAGGCTAAAAATTTTCCTCAATGTCGCATCAGAACATGGACTGACTTATAGCAGACCCAACCACTGCACAGGACAAACACTGAAGAAGTTACCTTTTTAGGGAGAATCCATTTATTACGCAGGTTGCTCTTTCAGCTATGACAGTCCAGGAGCTGCTTGCATTTATAACTGGTATAGATCCAAGAAGCCCAAAGGGCAGGCTGGGGCTCAACATGGGATAATGGGGAAAATATCCTATTACTCCAAATTGATTTCCAGCATCCTTCCATGCTGCAATGGATACAATGTAGCAATGCATGATAGCATTGCATTGTAAATCTTATTAAACCTATAGCATCATCCTTCCCTTGTCTTCAATAAGACAGCTCTCTCAATGCAGCATGGAAACCTTAGGAAGATTCTTAATGAGATATCCCAGGACTTATTGCAACACTAAAAGCAGTTACATGTTCAATGACCCATGTGGGGTTTGGATCTGACACAATAACTCTAACAGATGCTCACCTGCCATCGATTTCTGTCTGCTGGAGATAGAACAAATGGGTGCATTATGGGGTTAGGATTCACTATGGCTGGGCCTCCAACTAAAGAACGATGTTGAGGCACAACCACTGTGATGTTAGTCACAATTGTATGTACAGGAGCATTTTCTGGCACAGGCTCTGGCCTTTCAAATGTCACATCGAGTGATGTGAAACCTGTTAAGAAAAGAGGAAAGATACCATTTGCCTTTGCAATCCCTTGGTGATCCCCTGCAGAATAAACAAGCCTTGCTGATTCAGACAGTCTTCAATTTCAGCTGACACTCTGATAGTCAATAAGACTCACAGACTACTGTGGACCCACAGTTTCCCCCATCTTTGTCAACACATTTACTTTGTAAGTTAGATGGCAAAGGTGTATATTAAATTTCTCCATGGATGTTGCAAGACATAACTGTGTAGTCAATGTAGTCAAGTATTTATCTCTGTAGTTACTTGGCTACATCAACAGGCAGAGATGTCAGGTTTGTACTGAGCCTTTCTCCAGAAGTTCAGTTCCCAATCTAGACAATGAATGACGGAATAAACTGAATGACAATGACAAGTTCATAGAGTCACTCAGATTCAAGCAGCCAATACATCTCTTAAAAGACTTGGGGCAAAATCCAGAGCAGTTATGGGTCCACACAGTTATGTCACTGTCTAGTTTTATCTTATGGAAAGTCACCTTAACTGTTCCAGAGCAAAGGGCTTAATTTGACTTTAGGATATGGGCCATAGGCAACCCAAGTGGCCCATATATTAGCAAGTCAGAGCAAACCTTCTGAACTTCAGTGATGTTTCCCACACTATTTTTAGCTGTAAAAAAGGCTAATATTATTATGTCATCGTAATATCAAGTGTAAGGCCACATTTGCAGTATTGTATCTTGTTCTGGTGGCCACAACCCAAAAACGATACAGGGGAACTGGAAAAGATGCCAAAAGGAGTGATCAAATGATTAGGGAATTGGGCAGGGTGACCACATGCCATTACTGCAAAAGAAGACAAAATGAAGGTCACCCAAAATGTAGAACAACCAAGAAAAATGTAGGATGTGAGAAAATAAAATTCACAGAATCATAGAGTTGGAAGGGACCTAGTAGGTCATCTAGTCCAACCCCCGGCCTGCAGCAGGAAATCCCCCTAGAGCATCCATGACAGGTGCTCATCGAGCCTCTGCTTGAAGACCCCCAGTGAGGGAGAGTCCACCACCTCCCTTGGCAATCTGTTCCACTGCCGAACCGCCCTCACCGTCAGGAATTTTTTCCGGATTTCCAGCCGGAATCTCCTTTCTTGCAGTTTGTACCCATTGGTTCTAGTTCTGCTTTCAGAAGCAGCTATGAACAAATTGGCCCCTTCCTCCATATGACAGCCCTTCAGGTATCTGAAGAGGGCAATCATGTCTCCCCTCAGCCTCCTCTTCTCCAGGCTGAACATCCCAAGTTCCCCCAACCTTTCCTCGTAGGGTTTCCCTTCCATCCCACTGATCGTTCTTGTCACTCTCCTCTGGACTTGCTCCAGCTTGGCTGCATCTTTCTTAAAGTGAGGTGCCCAGAACTGAACACAGTACTCAAGGTGAGGTCTCACCAATGCAGAATAAAGAGGAACTAGAACTTCTCGTGACTTGGAAGCTACAGTCCTCTTAATGCAGCCTAAAATGGCATTTGCCTTCTTTGCAGACACATCATACTGCTGACTCATGTTCAGCTTGTGATCCACAGCGACTCTAAGATCCCGCTCACATGTTGTGCTGCCAACCCACGTATCCCCCATTTTCTACCTGTGTTTTTGGTTTTTATTGCCCAAGTGCAGAACCTTGTACTTCTCCCTGTTGAAGTTCATTCTATTTGTTACAGCCCAGGATTCCAGTTTATCCAGATCCTCCTGGAGGTTTCTCCTGTCTTCTGTTGTGTTTGCTACTCCTCCCAGTTTGGTGTCATCTGCAAATTTGATCAGGCTCCCCCGTATCCCTTCCTCCAAGTCATTGATGAAAATGTTAAAGAGAACCGGTCCTAAGACAGAGCCTTGGGGGACCCCACTTGAAACCGACCTCCAGGTTGACACAGAACCATTTACTAAAACCCTTTGAGTGCTGCCATCGAGCCAGTTGTGGATCCACCTAACGATTGCCCCGTCTAGCCCATATTTTTCCAACTTCCCAGTTA
The DNA here is from genome assembly GCA_030015325.1 of Cryptoblepharus egeriae. NCBI lineage: Eukaryota > Metazoa > Chordata > Lepidosauria > Squamata > Scincidae > Cryptoblepharus > Cryptoblepharus egeriae. The sequence goes on from JAREYC010000002.1 coordinate 22,811,499, forward strand.
AAATGTCATGTGGGACCTTGTCAAATGCTTTGCTGAAGTCAAGATAAATGACATCCACAGCATTGCCACTGTCCAGTACGCTCGTAACCCGATCAAAAAGGGAGATCAGATTTGTCTGGCAAGATTTATTCTTGGTAAATCCATGCTGGGTTGTTTTGATCACCGAGTACTTGTCTAGATGTGCACAAATTGTGTGTTTTATGATTTGCTCTAATATCTTCCCCAGGACTGAAGTCAAACTGACTGGTCTATAATTTCCCGGGTCTTCTTTTTTCCCCTTCTTAAAGATGGGGACTACATTTGCCCTCTTCCAGTTCAGTGGCACTTCTCCATTCCTCAAGGATTTCTCAAAGATGATCGACAGAGGCTCTGCAAGGACATCTGCGAGTTCCTTAAGAACTCAAGGATGCAGCTCATCTGATCCAAATGACTTGAATTCATTTAGGCCAGTTAAGTGGTTTCGAACCAGTTCTCTATCAATCTTAATCTGCTGTTCTGCACCATCCATGTTTTCGTTACCTCTTAGGGGATGCAAGCACATCCCTGCATCAGCCAATGATCCCGCACCCCCATTAGCACAGCCCTCCTTCCGAGAATAGATGGATGCAAAGTAGGAGTTGAGCAGCTCTACCTTCTCCTGGTTTCCAGACACCTGTTGTCCATCCTTGTCCAAGAGCAGCCCCATCCCCTCATCTCTCCTCCTGTTCCTTTGGGCATATCTAAAGAAGCTCTTTTTGTTATCTTTGACTCCCCTGGCCAGCCTCAGCTCATACTGAGCTTTAGCATTTCTGACCCCCTCCCTACAGGACCGGACTATCTGCCTGTACTCCTCCTTGGTGAGCTCTCCAGTCTTCCATTCCCTATACTTCATTTTCTTTAACTTCAGCTGATCCCCAAGTTGCTTGTGGAGCCAACCTGGTTTTTTCAGGTTTTTTCCCCCCTTTCTTTTTCATGGGAGTTGTTTCTGACTGTGCTTGTAGAAGCTGCCTCTTAAGGAGCTCCTACCCATCTTGGGCCCCTTTCCCCATTAGATCATCATCCCATGGGATTCCACCTATGACTTCTCTAAGCCTGTTAAAATCAGCTTTCCTGAAATCCAATGTATAAGTTTCACTCTGCACTCTTTTTATTTCCCACATTATTCTAAATTCCAGCAGCTCATGATCGCTTTCCCCTAAAGTTCCCACTATGTTGACCTGATCAACCAGTTCTTCACGATTTGTTAAGATCAGGTCAAGGATGGCCCCTCCCCTTGTCGTTTCCTCCACCTTCTGGACCATGAAGTTATCTTCCAGGCCCATCAGGAATCTACTGGAGCTTCCATGTTTGGCTGAGTTTGTCTCCCAGCAAATGTCTGGGTAGTTAAAGTCCCCCATTACTACTACCTCATATTTCCTTGCAATGCCTGCCAGTTGCTCCAAGAAGACATCGTCTACTCCTTCTCCTTGGCCTGGCGGTCTATAGTAGACGCCCACCACAATGTTTTGTTTCTTATTTCCCCCCCTTACTTTTACCCAAACACACTCCACAGGGATATCCGGACCACTCTCCTGGATTTCAGAGCAAGTATATATGTTCTTGACATATAATGCTACTCCACCTCCCCTTTTGCCACTTCTGTTCCTCCGGAACAGCTGATAGCCTTCTAATTGTGTGTTCCAGTCATGGGAGTCGTCCCACCAACTTTCAGTTATTCCTATCAAATCAAATTTCCCTTCACTTGCTAAAAGCTCCAGCTCATCTTGTTTATTTCCCAGGCTCTGTGCATTTGTGTAAATGCAACTTAAGCCCTGGAGGTTGCAACTCCATGCATTTCCCTCCTTTTTTGTAAGGCCAGGCCCCTCTAAAGATTTTTGACTTAAAGCCATGCCCTGGCAATTTCCATCCAGAGCATTTTCCTTATTCCTAGGTTCCCTTTGGACGTAACCCACCCCCTTCTTATTTAGTTTAAAGCCCTCCTGATAAGGTTGGCCATCTCCCGTCTGAAGACACTCTTCCCCCAACCTGTAAGATTGGGGTAAGATTCTACAAACACTCATATATATTGCTTTCATATATATAAATTAATGGTTAATTTAGTAGTTTGATTTAGTGGTTAATTAAAATACTGTATTATTATTATATTTAAAACTATTACATATGATTTATTACATAAAATTGATTAATTACAAGGCAGCTACATGTGCCTCTTCACAAGAAGGACAATGAAGATTTTTTTCCAGGACACAAGGCTTGTGAGCAGGCCACATGTAGTCTTCTTGAAATCAATAAATTATATATGATAGTTTTTAATTTAATAATAAGTATTATAATGCACCAGGGCATGAATGGGCACTGGTGGGCACCGCTGGGCACTGGCACCAGGCAATGGGCACCGGCACTAGGCAATGGGCACCAGCGGGAACTGGGTACCGACTGGCACTGGAATATACCAGGTTGGGAGCAGCAGGCACTGGGCATCTCTACCAGGCAGAGAGCACTCCTGTTGGGCACTGGGAACCATTGGGAAGCGTGTACCACTAGGCACCATCGTGCAATGGCAGGGGGCACCCTACATGGCAATAGGCACCACCAGGCAGCAGATACCAGGCATCCTTACCAGGCACCATTGGATAGTGGGCACCACTATGCAGTGGGCATCAATGGGCACCATCATGCAGTGGGCACCAGTGGGCAGTGGGCACCACCAGGCAGCACAGCACAGTGGGCAGCAAGTACCACTTCACACCACAAGGCAATGGGCATCCCTACCATGTACCAGCAAGCAGTACCCCAGCACCAGCGGCACCAGCGGGCACTCCAGCACCAGTGGGCAGTGGGCACCAGCGAGCACCAGCAAACAGTTGTCACCAGTGGGCAGCAGGCACCAAGCATTTCTACTGGGCACCAGGCATCACCAGGCATCAGGCATCACCAGGTAGTAGCAGGCACCAGTGAACAGTGGACACAGAACATCCCTACTGAGCAACAGCCATCCCTGTTGGGCACTGAGCATCATGCCACCAGCCAGAAGGCACCACCAGGCACCACTGGACACCAAGTTGGTTCTTAGGCATCCTTATATCACAGAAGAAATACACTCAACAAATTTCACACTTTTAGGACTAGGGTCTGGTTCTAGGTGAGATCAGTCAGTCTTTAATGTTAAGTAAACAGACAAACCCTACAATCCAGAGTACTAAGGGAGCACATAAGAGACATTTATGTTGACATAGTTGCTGCACCAGCTAGTGAAAACCTATGGAAAATTCATATTGTAATCCAGAGTAAATCGTTCTTACATTGGAGCAAGGACTTACAGAGCAGTTACTCTGGATTGCGCCCAAAACACATTGCACCCATTTTTCACTCCCTTAGAGGTTAAATGTCTAAAAACTGGTTCTTAATGGGTGCGCATGTCATGAAAGGAGTATTCTCTCCAAATTTCATGCTTCTAGGTCCAGGGGCTGGGGCTGGGTGTTGATCAGTCAGGGATTCTTCAATGTTAAGTATAGGGACGAAAATGCTTTGCACCCCTTTTCACCCTCTTCCAGTTTGAATTTTGAAAAACTGGTTTTTAGTGGATGCCTCCAACACAGAAGGAAGACCATCCCCTATGGATAGCTCTCAATCCCAACAGTTTCAGAGACTGATCTGGCAGCTGCAAGTCTGTCAGGAAACAAGTAAGCGAATCCTGTCACCTAGAAGAATCAATCGAGAAGGATTATCATTCCAAATCAGACATTCTCCTTCCTCGTTCTGTGATAAATAATAGTGATATAGAAACAATGAAATACAAAAGTAAGCAATGGATTCCCATAAAGCAAATAATGAGGACACTTACCCAGTGTGGCATCTAGCCACAGAGAAACAATCAGAACATTAAACATTATCTTTCCAAAAGTTTCCCTCCTGGCTTATTTGGATGCACGCAGCAATGCCTTTTGCTTTGACTGACTCTCCACACTGGAAGGGTAAGCCCAGCTATTCGCCAGCATTAACAGGAAACATTTTTGAGTGAGTGTTTCCAAGTGATCTATACCAACTTGTCAGCTTTGCTTTGTAAGTACGCAAGAGTGTTTAGTTCCTGCTGCTGAAATGTGGCAGTGTTTTTTTCATCGCCAACAGCAGCATTTCAGGAAGAGCTGATGACTGCCAAATCCTGGTACTAAACAAACCTCAGGGCAGGCAGCTGAAATCCTTTTGCTTCTGTTGAGGCAGTTAGTGACACACACACATACACACACACACACACACACACACACACACAAACACACACGACGGGGGAGAGATTTACACATTTGTTTGGGAACATGTGCACATTGCACATTTTTTCTCCACGATGTTCTGGAGCAATATATTATCTTGGGTTTTGGGGGGATGTTATCCAAGGCATCCCAGAGAAGCAGAATTTTAATTTGAAATGGACAAAATAAAGGAAAATTTGGCACTCTGTTGAGTGTCAAGGTTAATTTTCTCCCCCAAGGTAAGTGTCAGGGACGGACTGAGTCCAATAATTTTCAACCAGTGTGGCATGGCACACTGGTGTGCTGCGGATAGGCCTCAGGTGTGCCGTGGGAATCTGCAGAGGGACTTTGGGGATAGGAAAACTTGGGGATTTGAATAGCATAGTGTGCCTTGTCAGTGGTAAAAACAATTCATGGTGTGCCATGAGTTGAAAAAGATTGAAAAACACTGGACTAGGAGGACTCAAGCTGTGGTTTTTTGAAACTTGTACAGACTTGAGTCACATGTATCAAAAAGTTGGGTACTGACCTGGGATTTGAGAGTTTGACCCTCAAAATGGAAAGACTTAAGCTTAAGTGAAAACTCACTTTTATGTGTGATGTTTTTTGCTGTTTGGAGTGTGATGTCAAGCAGGCCCTAGAAAGTATCACTAACAATGAAGCTAGTGGAGGTAATGGTGTTCCAGTTGAGCTCTTTAAAATCTTAAAAGATGATGCTGTCAAAGGAATACATTCAATCTGTCAGCAAATTCAAAACTCAACAGTGGCCTTTGGATTGGAAAAGAAACTGTTAGTCCTTGTTCCAGTGCCAAAGAATGTTCAAATTACTGCACAATTGCACTCATTTCACAAGCTAACAAGGTAATGCTCAAAATATTACAGGTTCAGCTTCAGCAGCAAAGCAGGCCTCCTTCAGTCTTGAAAGACTATGGTATCATGCTTGACTCTGCATACGCTGCATGTGAAGCACAAAAGCCTGGGTTAGATTGTTATGGAGGATAGGCTGTTATCCAAGCAGCAAATCCTCCCTCTCCACGCCACTGAATTAGTCTAATGGAAAGGCAGAGCCGATACAATTGGATCCAGGTGGCGTCGTAGAGCTGGGCTAAGGACAGGAGCTCACCCTGTCTTGTGGGGCCGACCTGGGTCTCAAACCCTGACCTGCTGGTAAACAGACACAATGTCTTAACCACGTGTGCCACCCACAGCCTACACTTTGCAGCAAGCAAATCAAAAACTATGAGAAGTACTAGCTGGTTTCCAAAGAGGCAGAGGAACAAGAGATCAAATTGCCCGTATTTGCCAGATTATGGAGAAAGCAAGTTTGTTCCAGAAAAAAACCTACTTCTGCTTCATCGACTATGCTAAAGCCTTTGATTGTGTGGATCACAACAAATTGTGGCAAAAGATGGGAGTACCAGGAGTATTGGTCTCCTGAGAAAACTGTATTTTGATGGCAGTGCGCTGCAGGAAGAAGAGTAGAATGATAATACTGTATGTACTCAAATCTAACGCTCAACTTTTATTTTTTCCTCAGTTGAATTCAGTCTCCAAAGTCAGCGTGTGCATTAGATTTGATGGATTTGAATGAATACGGTACTTTTTAAATATAAGTATAGAGTGTGCATTAGATTCAATGGTGCATTAGATTTGAGTAAATGCGGTATATAGTGTACTATTATACATTCTAATATTTCAAATTACTCTTCAGTCTTGGTAATTTAGATACATTTGGCAATATGGAGCCAGAAACAGACTGTTGTCCTATGCTGCCCTCTGCTGTTGAAGATGCACTACTGCATGATTGCTGCTGAAGTACTGTACTGGCTGCAGACTGGCAGCAAATGGGAATGGTGAGTTCAGTAGTTTGGCTACAGTTTCTAGCAAACAATTCTCAATGCGTCAGCAAACTACTTGATTTGGAAGAAAGCAAATTAAAGTGCATGTTTCATATAGGTGTTTCTAATGTGCCTGCAGATTGTTTTACCATAAATCCATTTAGGATTTGACTACTTGGGACAAATACAAATTCATATCCTGAAATCCAACCCTATAGCTGGTGTAAATTTCATGTGTGCACAGAGCAAATTTAATGTGCAAATGTAAATTGTAATGTGCAAAGCAAATGTGCAAGTGTAAATTTCATGTGTGCACTCTTTAAACCCTGTGCACCCAGAATATACTTTAAAATAAGAGGTAGTCAGTCAGCCAAATCCAAAGTAACTACGGGAGCACGTAAGAGACATTACGTGCACCCGTAGTTACTGCACCACCTAGTGAAATCCTATGGGAAATTCATATTGCAATCCAGAGTAAATTGTTCTTACACCAGAGCAAGGACTCCCTGTAATTACTCTGGATTGCGCCCCAAGGGTGCAATCCTAACCATGTCTACTTAGAAGTAAGCCCCATTATGCTCAATGGGTTTTACTCCTATATTATATTATTGAATATAATAGGACTTACTTATGAGTAGACAGGCATAGGATTGCACACTAAGGAACAAGAGACATCTGGCAACCCTCTGTATAAGAGAAAATGGGAATATTTGATTGGATTCCAGTCTTACTGGTGAACATCTGTGAATTAATTACATTTTAGTTATGGCCCTTAAAGCAGTGTTTAAGTTCTAATTGCAAAAATGTATCATATCTTTAAGGAATTTATTCCTCTATGATTAGATGCATATTGTGGAATTTGTAAGTACTCTGACAAACTTGTCATCTTGGTGTAACAATCATAAATAGAGCTATTTCACATTGCATTTGGGCTGAACCTTTACAAGCTCAAGTGAAGGAACAATTCAAGCTGTGGTTCTGATGTAAAGAATATAAACCGACTGGCATCTCGACGGAAAGGAACTATGTTCCACAGGCAAATATGTTTTGCCAGTTCTCTTAGAAACAGCAGAGTTAAAATGTGTAATGATAATCAGCAACAAACTCAAAAGACAGCAATCCATGTCAAAAGAAAGGGACCTGAAAGGTGAGTAATGGTGATTTTTAAATTATAATGCTGGATGTGGCAACATTATATCCTTACAGCCATCAGCAAGAGTTAAATATCTTTGTTTTTAAAATGTATTCTTAAAAGTAATATTTCAAAACATTTACCATTTAAATGCATTTTTCATATGCTCAGAAAAGCCTTCCTGTCTGCTTTGTCTGCCATACGGCATCTGACTTCCCAATCAAGAAGTAACTGACCATAGCATAATAGCCGGTTTCTTTCAGTGGTGCTTCCAATAGATGGACCATTGAATAGGTACAATGTGTGGATATACCATATGTGTTGGTATATGTGTAGGTATAATGTATGGACCATATGTGAATATATTTTGGCCTGGACTGGAATATATTTCGGTTGGCCTGGCCAAGAAAGGAGGATATCTATCTACCTACAGTATTTATATACCGCTTTTCAACTAAAAAGTTTACCAAGAGGTTTATAAAGAAAGTGTCATTAGAAATTCCATAATAAATGTGTTTTGAGATATTGTAAGTCAATTTTTTTGCTTTTTGGAATCATGCCCTACAACAAAACTGTCTTTTAATTTTATGTCAAACCATTGGTCCATCAGAACCACTCCTGCCTAAGCGATTGGGGCAGAGAGACCATATACAATGGAGGACAGATCTTGACAGGTGATGCTTTATGTTGAGCCTAAATTCCCTCTTCTATGCAATGGTTGGGGTTTGATCTGGACAGATTGGACTTCAAATGTGCATGACTCATTGGCAAACCTGACTGATACTCTCTGGGGCCCTTACCATCAGTCAAGACTGACAGGGCAAACTGCAGGCAGCGAGGAACATCTCAAAATCAGGAAACTTTAAGAAATCAAAATAAAATGCAATCCAGTATTAGGAGAGTAAATTCAAAATAAAATTTAAAAAATGTTCTTTTTTAGTTTTTTTAAAAAAATATTAGAATTTTATTCATAGACCCATTGGTATTTCCTTTGTTTTCAGGTGGCAGAGAGACATGCCTACTAATTCACTAATCCAGAATATCCTGATACCTCAAAGGCAGTTACCTAATGGCTCCAAAAACGCTGAGCATGACATGGGCAAGAAAAAGAACTTTATCAATCAGTTGAGGGCAACTGTGGGGAAAAGGTTCCCTTTCTGTCAGAAAACAAGCAAGAAACTCAAACTTCACAGCGCCAGCCCTCCAAACCCTGTGATATCAAAGGAAAATGCTGTTCCTAGCAAGCACTGTCTGCTTCCAAGGACTATTAGGGGATTTTCTTATCCAAAAGTATTTCCGAAACTGAAAAGGAAGCTTTCTCAGAATGGTAATTTACCTACTGAAGTTATCAATATGTCATTTTACCCATGTTGCTTTCATGTACATTGTTTAAATACAAGCATTTGACATGGGTCTCCCTTTGAAAAATGTTCAAAAGTGGCAGCTGGTGCAGAATGCAGGACTAAATGGTAACACAGGCCTGCTTTTCAGATCTTGTTCCTCTTCTAACTTTTGATTCTGAACCAGGCACATCCCACAATGATATTTCTTTTTTTGTTCATCTCATTGCTTGGTGAAGACAGCCTTATTTAGACATGCTTTCAAATAAAGCTTGTATGTCTCCCCTTGTTTTGCTTAGATTTTCATAAAACTGTTGGTTTCATTTGCAGATCCTATTAGAGTCTTTTGTACTGTTGATGTTTTTAAATTATTATACAGTATTCTGTAATTGTTTTATGATTTCTTATTGGAATTCTTTACGGAGCTTTACAATCAAGAGGCAGGCCTAAAAGCAGCCCATCAGTTTCAATATAAATAGAGTACAGCTAGTACATCTGACTTAATTGACAAATGAACTCAGCTATTTGGATTTCATTCTGTCCTTTCCTCATTCCTCCTTTGAAGAAGCAATTCAACTGGACGTGGACTTTGTTGAAGAACATGCAGAAAGCGTTCATGGAACAAAAACAGTTGTGCAGGCAAGACGGATGACAAGACGCATCTCAGTGCTCTCTTTGTCACCAAGAATCCGAAAGGTAAACTCATGGACTAACAGTTGAAGTTTTGCAGTCAATTCAATTCTGTGTTTACCTATATGTTAGCTGATGGATCAGATCCTCTTAATATGTTATGATGATGATTATGAAAATGTATATATTGCTTTTCAACAGGAATCTATGTTGCAATCCATTCTGTAGTCCGGGGTGTCCAAACTTCCAGCTTCAGGGCTCTTGGACCTTTAACAATTGTGTAAAGGAGGGAATTTCAGCAGGTGCTGCTTCTCATCTCGCATATCAAAAGCTGTACCTGTTGAAATCCTTTCTTATTAAAGGTCCAGGAGCTCTAAAATTAAGTTTGGATACCCCTGCTCTTGTCATACAACCCTGATCTGACTGCTTTTTTAAAGCACTAATATATTTAACAAAAAAATTTTAAAGCACTAATATATTTAACAAAAATAATTTGTATCATGTATCTAGTGCTGCAATCCTAAACACACTTTGCTGGGAGTAAGACCCAATACCGTGGAGCTTACTTTTGAGTAGATAAGGTTAGGATTGTGCACTAAGACCCATTGAACATAATAGGGCTTACTTGTGAGCAGACATGGTTAGGATTGTGCCCTAGATGTTTTAATCTCCCCTGTGCCTCTCTCACTATCCAGCAGGCCAACCTTTTTAAAGCTTCACTTCCATCTAGTAAACTCTCATGTGTCCCAGTCCTCCAGTGTGAAAATATTTGGAAAAATAAGTGCAGTTTGCATTAGGAATGTATAATAAACAAACATTTTTCTAATTGCACTCATTAAGTTTTACTAACTCAGAATTCAGGGCATGAGTGATTTTTGATCAAGCTGTTATAACTGGGATGTCCAAAATCAATTTATTGCACATAGAAGTGAACTATTTCTAGGTTTTAAACTACAGTTTCAGTGTTACTTGCATATAGTGCTCCTTTTGTCATCTGGCTGCAAGGATGTTGTTCCTAGAGTGCTTAATCTAATCTGTGGTCTGCCACTGTTGTGCTAAAGACAGTGGCAAAGATTAACGCAATGCAATGTCTTGTGGATTAGGATACATTCACTCACCAATTATTCAACTACTTGACGTGTGGGACAAAAAGGTTAATAAACCAGGCAGACTGTGAATTAGGATGGAAGAAAGGTTGCAGTTAAGCAGGACAACACTCTCAATTAAGTCTATACAAGTTTAAAGGGAAGTTCAATTTTCCAAAATCAAATGTTTTCATTTGTGTGTTTTTTTCCTAATGGACTGATACAAACACCTACAAGTTTTGTAGACATACTAAAGTTATATATTGGCCAACTCCTGTTTGTCAACTTTGTTTCTTTATCCCCAGCAGCTGATAGCCTGCAAAAGCTACCTGGCAATTCAGTCCACATTGCAGTGTTGCAGCCCTCTGCTGGTCAGATTCAAAACAAAGTTTGTGCTGAAATGTGGTAAAAAAATGCATTTCACAGATGACAGGAGCATGTATTTAAAGTTCTGACCAGTACCAAAGGAACCATAGCATGTTCTCCTAACCTTTAGTACAGTGCCCTGAGCATTTAACACCAAATTACTTTGCTGATCAGCCCAGCAACCCACCACCAAAGCTCACTTGATATCTTACCCTACAATCCAGAGTAACTACGGGAAGATGTAAGAGGCACTTACTCTGGATTGCTCTATACATTTCCCATAGGTTTCCCATTGGTGGCACCATAACTACATCAGTGTAAAAGATCCCGTAGTTACTCTGGATTATAGCCTTAGCGTACCAGAAAGTGGGGCTTATCAGCATTGGTTATGCCCTATTCATTTCTAGCAACTACTTGTCAGAAGTAAACTGCATGTAGTTTCCATTTTAAATAGGCATATGTAATAACACCGATCAAACCCCCTTTTTCTGAAGCAATCTTCATCTCTACAGCATAGAGCAATTTTTCATCTCTTACATAAATACAGCACAGTTCTATGACAATTATGACAATTCTATGACAATACCTCATACCTTCCACATTCAGCTGTACATTTTTCAGGACACCTCCTTAGTTTCTGAGATGGGGAGATCAAAAATTGTATGCAATTTTTTTTTAAATGAGAAGTCCTAACTATCTACAGTATTTATATACCGCCTTTCAACTGAAAAGTTCACAAAGTGGTTTATAAGAAAATGAAAAAAATGAATAGCTAATTAATAGCTATTGGGTCCATGTCCCGAAAGGGCTCACAATCTAAAATGCAAAAAAAGAACACCAGCAGAAGCCACTAGAACAGACATTGTTGGGGTGTGAAGGACAAGTTATTCTCCCCTTGTTGCTAAATAAAGGAACACACACTTGAAAGACTGCCTCTTACCCTTTTAGCAGGCAGGGGTAGCAGTAGTTAGCAGTCCTCATATCAAATGAAATATACAAGGAAATGATGATGCTCAGGGAGTAATATGGGATAGACATCTAAAAGGACTTTACCAATTGGAGCTCCAAAAATGCAATAGCAGTCTCATTTTGTGATGTGTGAGGACAGAAAACCTCTGTATGTGTAACGGAAATTGTCTTGTTTACATGCACCCAGTATGTGTTCTTCTAACAGAAGAATTTAAACCAAAATAAGAAGAGAGGAGATCCGGTTGGATATCCGGAAAAAATTCCTGACGGTGAGGGCGGTTTGGCAGTGGAACAGATTGCCAAGGGAGGTGGTGGACTCTCCCTCACTGGGGATCTTCAAGAAGAGGCTCGATGAGCACCTGTTGGGGATGCTCTAGGGGGGTTTCCTGCTGCAGGCAGGGGGTTGGACTAGATGACCTACTAGGTCCCTTCCAACTCTATGATTCTATGTAGGAACCTGGATTTGACTGTTTCCTTGTACATCCACAGCCTCCTTATCCAGCAAAAAAGAAAAACTTCCCATTGTTCAAGAAGGAAAGTATGTCACCTGTGTGGTACCATTCAGACATGACAGTAGGAAAGCTTCAAATGCAAGTAATTACTGGTACATCATGAAATACAACCCTTTGTCTTGCAGATTTAATCCATTGAAACAATTCTTGACAACACTGCTGTTGTCAACCAAGTCCCAATTACTTGGAATCAGGTCCAGCAGAATTTAGCCAAGCTTGCCTCTTCAGAGTGTAAAATTCATTTTAATTGCTGACCGAATAGTGTTCATAGTACCTGCTGAAGGCCAAAAGTAATGTCATTAAGCAGGAAGCTACATGATCAAGCAAGAGATGCCTAGAAATAAGCACTTTCTCACCCCCTTTTCAGAGCAACGTTTAATTCTTAAGAGAAAAAAAAAGAATTTACTGAACAATAGCTCTGGAATATGGTGTAGCTGTGCAAGTAAAACAAACATGTGGCACTCTTTGAGATAAAGACATTCATTGTGATTTGAGAATTTGTAGGTCCATGCCTTAATTATGGTAAACTCTGAAAGGTTTTAACCTGAAGCGTGGAATGGAGATAAAATACAACACAGACTATAATCCACATTGAGAATTAACCTGATACAATGTTATTGTATTGTAATAAACTGGGTATTTTTAATGCAATAGGATTTGGATTGTTAAAAGCCATAAAGCACCATGAAAGCTGTAGTAATGACTTTTAAAATTCTTATATATACTTTTATACTTGCATATTTTCTTATGTACTTTTAAAATTCTTGTTTCCCACTAGGTGGATAATCTTTTGGATAATATTAGTGAAAAATCCATACAATTATTGGCTCTCAGAAGCGCAGAGCTACAACAGTGTGAGTCTTTGGGAGACAAGATACTTCAGTCTTCTAAGCAGTTCCAACGGGTTTCCTTAAGGACTACAAAGAAGCGTAAATGGAAAAATATGTGTTTCTCATGCAGATGTTGTTGCTAATACCCTTTTGAGATGGTAAACACAGATTAAGATTTCATGTTATTATAAATGTCGAAAAGATCTGTTTATTGAAACTGCAGATGGCATGGTTTAGCAATTTCACAATAGTGGATTTCAGATTCAGTGATGTGATACTCAGTGACAAAGCAATGCTTTAGGAAGACAAGTCTGTTCCCTTTATTATTGATAGCACTTGATAGTGGAATGTTAAAAAGATTGTTACCTTTTACAACACATACTTTGATGTCCACTGTGAACTGAATAGGAACATCTTTCTGGGTGGAGGAGCTCTGCAAGTGCACAGGAGAGCCTGAGCATGGGAAGTGAACTACAGGATTAGATTGTTATTGATAGACAAATGCACATATGAACAAAAATCTTAACTTGGTAGCCCAATTTTTAAATAACACTTCCACATTGTGCAACCTCTAGACAAATTTACTTTATTTTGTACGTCTAGCAATGCATTGTACAAAAAAGCTAAACAAATGTTTGCTTTGCTTCATTTTCTTGTGATACAAGAAATAAACACACCCAAATTCTAATCTATTTCAGAAAAAGAAAACTTCTAAGTTACACTCAGAGCCCCTCTACTGTTTATCTTCTGCTTCCATGGGAGTGTCTGAGGATTCTTCTGCATCTGAAAGTTTTTCATCATCTGCAATAAATATTGTGTTTGTTATTTAAAATGAATGAATATTTCTTAGAAAAAGTCATACTCTGATATAATTTGGAGCATAGAAGATGTGAATCTGAAAGAATAGTGGCCATGAAATATTGAAATATTTTCAACAATGAAATATTTTATTGAATACAATGAAATATTTTATTGCACCAACTGCTGTTGAATAACTTGGCATGCTGTTGATAAGGTGAAAGCAATATTTTTGGAAGCCAAACTCCATTTGTTAAACAAATCATTACTGCACTACACTTATTTATCAGCAGGTTAACTAAAAATCATCCTGTTCTTGATTACCCAATTATCTGAGACTACAGGTACTTCAAATATGCAGTGCTCTAATATAAAGATGAGAAAATTACTCAAAACACACTGATATGTGCTTTGAAATATATTCTTTTTATAGTTTATAGTAATTAAAATCAGTACAATACTTAATTTTAATTTTTAAAATATCACATATATCTTAATCAGCTTTAGCATATGATTTCACTAAGATTTTCCCACCATTATAATAGGCAGCAGAGAACAGGAATTGTGCTGCACATGTCTTGTATCCCTTGGATAGGAATCTGTTACTTCACTGTGGATGCAATCTTAACCCATTTTCCAGATTAAGAGCACAATCCTAACCCTGCCTACTCAAAAGTAAGCCCCATTGTGTTCAATGGGTCTTACTCCCAGGAAAGTGTGTTTAGGATTTCAGCCTAAATTGGGAAATGCAATTCCAAGGAAAGGGAACAAACACTGCAGATGCAGTACACGCCCAACTGGCACAGCTATGAAGGTGCTGCAAAGTTGGTTATGATTGTGCCAATGTTCATTAAGCATCCACTCATCCAGATCAAGTAATATAATGACATACCCAAAATTCTTTTAATTTTATTTACAAATGCAACACAATTTGATTCCATTAAGTCTGTGGTTAATTCAGAAATAGTTCTCCCAATCCTTACACCAGTGGTCTTCGGCCATTTCAGCCTGGGATTCCCTGTCAATCTTTGGAATCTGCCCAGAACCCCGTCAAACCTGCTACCCCCAATCTGGGACACAAGGCTGAAAAAGAGGACCTGGCCTGGAAAAAGAGGACATAGGGACACTCTGCCCCCCAAGTCCCCATGCTTTCTCCCACCCCTGTCCCCAACTCACAGGTCCTCTCTTACCCCCAACTTCCCCCAATCCTCCAGACTCCCTCCCATCCCACTGCCCCCAACCTCCACATGCACTCTCAAACGCACGCGTGCACACAAACACACACCTACAACACACATACACACATACCCACCACATGCACTCACACACACCCATGAATACGCACACAACCCAAGTACACACACACACACACCCTATGCTCGTGGGAGAAGGTGGACTTAGAAGGCACTTGTCAGGGTTCAGGGCAGCGCCTACAGCAAGAGGCCCTTGAGGAGCAACAGGGCGATTGGCTGCAATCTCTTCCCAACCCTGGCTGCCCCCTTCTTTCTGAGAGCAGACCCCCCCTCAAAATGTAGGACACCCAGTAAAAGTGTAGATCATAACAAAATAAAAGCTCAAAACGCTTCTGTACATTGCTTTCATGTGCTTAATTTAAACACAGTGTAAGATTACCTAATCTTACATGTAAAATTATTACATATAATTTATTAATTCCAAGCAGGCTATAGGCTGCCTGCTCACAAGGAAAAGGAGGACAATGAAGAATTTTTTCTAGGATACATGGATAAAAAGAGGACATGTTGTGGAGAAAGAGGACATCTGATTTAAAAAATAAAAACAACCTTAAACAACCCCCCCCCCCCCCAAAAAAGCATTAAAATCCCATAGGGATAAGGACAGGAAATTAGGCTTGCGGGGAGGGGGAAGAGAAGTTTGGACTATTTTTACGAATAAATTTTTTTTAAAAAAATTCACATTATCTATAGAGCCAGTTTCTATCATTTTCAGTATTGAGGGGCTGCCTTCTGGAGCACTTGTATGCTCCAGGTGCCTGGAATCAGGGCCATGCTTGAAGCCTTGCACCCCCTGGACTGACCTGACCAGTCAAAGTGTCTGCTTACTCGTGAGTAAATGCAGCTGTGAAGTGAGAAGAGAATGTCCTTCTGAGGTGATTTTGGGGGCTACGCTCATTGAATCAGGACCCTTCTGGTGTCCTTGGATTGCTCTCAGCCTACTCTTTCCACTAGACTATGGCACGTTTGCCAACTTGTGAGTAAATTCACGATTAATTTCATTTTCCCATGCATTTTCTATGCATATTTTTGCTTTTCAGTTTTTTGGCCATAACATTTGATAGGAAGGAGATATTTCAAAACAGATTTGCACTGGATTCAACACTTCCAAGATGAATACAAAGACATGACATGATGGGGTAGTGCGCACCATTGTGAAATTGATTTTTTGGAGGTCTCCAGGACCAAGATGGTGGTCCCTCAGCCTTTGCAATCCCCACTTTGAAGACCACTACCTTACACCACCGTTTGAGGATTGGGAATATGCTATCACATTGCTCCCAGCTCCTGCCATACTCAGAATTCCTTCCTTTTTTGAACAACCACTGTGACGTTAAATCCAAACTGCACAAACTATGGTTTGAACAAGCGAGGAACCAAGAGTGTATTTGGTGGGTCAGTAGAGGAAGTGCACAAGCCCGCTGTATGATCTTGATATTCCAAAATATCATTTGAAGGATGAATAACATTTTGTCTGACTCTGTCCTGTATGTATAGTTAAGGATATCAAGTTGCATCATATCAAGTTGCATCAACAGTAAAATCCTGGTAAGGTACAAAACATAATTTTTATAAATTTTAAAACATGTTTGTGTGCAACCAAATTAACTTACTTTCCAATGTTTGCTGAAGTTCATGGATGGTGCTCAAAAGAACATGAAATTGCTTTCGTCTCAGCTCCAGCTAAAATACAAAAATATTTTATTTTCATTATATACTTATGAATAATCATAGATCTAAATGTATACAGGGTTGCATAACAGAACGGAAAGGAAGGGACTTACTTTGTCCTCAACATTTTCTTTGATGCGAGAAAGATGCTGTAGTTCTTTACCCAGAGCTTCCAACTGCCTGAGAACAGATTAAATTTATTGTCGCTAAATCTGCAGTATCATAACTTAAATCATGCATCCGTTTTAAAACAAAAGATAGCATTATTTTAAAATATGATACAGTGACTATAGTGCAGTGATTACACGTTTATGAGAAAGAACACATTTCTATGGTTTGAACAAGGGAAAATGGTTAATGTGTTACTCGAACAATTAAGCCACCCTGATTAATGTACTGCACAATCCAGAGTAACTACGGGAGTAACTTAAGTCGCTGTAAGAAAAATTTAATCTGGATTGCTCTATGAATTTCTCATAGGTTTCCACTAGGTGGCGCTGTAACTACATCGATGTAAATGTCTCTTAAGAGCTCCTGTAGTTACTCTGGATTGTGCACGTAGCCAGCCTTCAGAAATGCAGTTCCAATCTCCCTGACTGGAACCAACAAAATTCAAATGAATCCACCTCGTCTTGCCTGTAGCCACCCTGTTCCCTTTCCCGCTGAAACTTACCTGATAGTCATGGTGACAAGGAATGCTACTATAGCCTTCATTTGGCTGTGGAATACATTGCTAAGAATCCAGAAGCCACAGGTGACCACCATCCCCATTATGCTGACACCCAAGATGATGTCTCAGCATTGTGCTAGAGATCCTAATAAGGCTGCAACAGCACTGTTCTCAGTGTCGCCACTAAGAAAAAAAGTTTGGGCAGAAGAGAAAACAGTACATGGAAGACCGTGTCTTGTTTGGAATGACATAATTGGTATTTCTATGAGACTTTGCACTTTGAAGCAGCCCAAGCTTAAAACAAATTGATTTGTTTACCATTAAATCACGCTCAAATTAGTTACAAGTCAAGACATAATTCATTAATGTGAATATGCAATATTTCTGGGTTAACTGCCTCCAAACCATCCTGTCCTACTGCCATAATATTAGTGATTGCACAAATAAAGTACTAGTTGTTAATCTGACAAATTCTCTAAAAATACCGGTAATTTATTACATTTTTTGTATCTGATGTTATAACTGTATAGTACTTACTTCAATGTTTCGTGCCTATCTGGATGGTGCTGTATTACTTTAGCCAAAACATCATATTCTGGAAGGAATAAAAGCAACATTAGGGCCATATTTAGCTTTGTTCCAAAATCATTAACTAGGAAAAACATGCATTCATACACCTATTTCTTCAGTTATATGGGCTGCACTTTTCTGTAGACTAATTAACCAATTTATTAATTCTCCAATTTTCTCCACAAGATAAAGCACTCAAGGCAGCTTACAAAACTGAAATACAAGTACAGTGGCGCCTCACATAACAGAATTAATTCGTTCCGGAGGCAGTTTCTTTACGTGAAACTTTCTTTACATGAAGCGGATTTTCCCATAGGAAATAATGGAAACTCAGACGATTGGTTCCACAACCCCAAAAATATTCATATAAAAATATTAACTGGATGTAAAAATGATGACAGAACACTGGGATTGAATTCAAAACATGCATTCAATGTGCATGATCTTATCAAGTCTACTTAGGCTGCAGTCCTAAAGACAATTTCCTGAGAGAAATACCCATTTAACACAATGGGGCTTACTTTTGGGTAGACATGGTTAGGAGGCTGCAATCCAAAACACCTTCAAAGTGTCTCCCCACTTTCTCCTTCTCTCCATCCTGAGCCTCTCTCTCCCCTGCTCCTGGCTAGCACTGACCTGCTTCCCTCTTCTCCACTGCTCTTCTCTCCCTCTGCCCAGCGCACACCCGGCCACAGGAGGAACAGTGCAGAAGTGTTGCTTTCACTATGGGCAGGTGTGCTAGGCATCCCTCACACTTTTTAAACAGGTTGCCGGCCAGCGCGCCTGCCCCAACTGCCAGCGAATGTTTTCTTTATGTGAAGCACTTTCTTTACGTGAAGCAGAATCCTAGAGAAATTTTTGTTTGTTACGTGAAACTTACTTTACATGAGGCTTTCTTTACGTGAGGCGCCACTGTACATATAATCACAATAAAACCATTATATAGGATATTCTAATAAGCAGGAGTGCATTTACAGGTTTGAGTAGACTTCCAATGCTAGAGATCTCCAAAACTGCAATAGTATTTGTTTCAGCACTGCATGCAGGGGAAGGGACAGGACAGGGAGAAATAGTTTTGTGCTTTAACTTGTACCTAATCTATTCTAACTTGAGCAATTAAGCAGATATTAAGCAATTTTAAAAAACTTATAACAAGCTGGGTAGGGAATCCAAACAGCTGCTGTCCAGGGCTTCCAACACTATTTATATAATGAAACTATTTTTATTAGCCTTTCCCTGTGAATTAAAATTAGAATAGAAATAAGCATGGAGGAGCAAGTTTGTGCTATTCCACTGCAGCAATTATGAAGAATTGAAGAAATGGCACTAATATGACCTTCTAGCGAAAGTCCACACCATCTTATTTCCAATAAGCCTAGATTTGATACAACCTATTATTACTTATTATCCCGGTGACTGTAAAGTACTTATTCATTCTTCTCTAGATTAAGCTACGAATCAAGAGCTGTTTGGAAAATCCTGTATCTTCAAGATGACTGATAATGGCAGATTCCTATCTTTCCCTCCACCAATCTCCAAAGTATTTTTATAGAACCAAATCAGCCAAACATAGGAGTATTTTAAATATAAGTGAAGAGAGATGAAAATAGTTAAGACCCCTGTCAATGATGTGGGTAGCATGTAGTACCAAAGAGATTAAGAAAGACGTATTGTTCTTTTTGTTTTGTTTTTAACAAGACACATAATTTTGAAGATTGATAGTATTCATTAATGTGTTAGGGATGGAATAGAGGAGAAGAGTAAAAAATATATTGATAATATGAGGAGTTAAAATTGAAATTTGTAGTTTGATTGATGTGAAGATGTTTTGAACAAATAGAAGGTAATAAGGGATGTACAACAGGGGTCCTAATGTATGTATCCTTATGTATCCCCACGCTATATGTGATACGTTTGTCCTTTACCTGTATCTGAAATTAATAAAAACCTTATAAAAACTGAAAAAACAAAACATAGGAGTATTTTATACATATTCAGAACTACTTAGAAAAATTAGAAAATCATGAAAAATCACAAAAATGATACATTTTGTAACAAAATACAGAGTGACCATTCTTAACCATACATTCATGGATCACAGACAACACAGATTATTTGTTATAAAAAGCTCTTGATTAATGTTTCTTACTCCTTTAAATTACAGCTCAATCCTTACTGGCTATCCGGCACCAATGCCACCATGCCCATGGGATAAGAAAGGTAGTCATGGCTTCAAAATAAGGGATTTTGTCCTTTATCTTGGTGCTGCACTGTGACCGCATTGGTGCTGAATGATGGTTAGAATTTGTCCATCCGAATAATTCAAATAGTTCTTAAAAAATCTGATGTTCTTTAAACATTTCAGAGTCCTCAATCGAAAATGTTAACCACAAGATTGGAAGTCAAGGAATATGATGCTTGCGCGCCTTTAGAAAATCTGTCTGGGCAAAAATGGAAGCCACAAAGAATCTGACTGAAACTTCCTGAGACAGTTGTAGGGTTGAGCATAGGTTCACAAATAAAAAAGGAAGTTAGACTGAAATTTTTCCATACTACTTGTGCACCGTATAGTCTGTTTAGGGAAACATTCCTGCACTACAAAAACCATCAAAAGAGTGAGTGTGTTTTGTTCAGGATTGAGGACTGACTAGTAACATATTTAGAAATCTATACAAAATTTACTTGTGAATTAAATTATCAAATCAGACTTTTTTTAAGAGTTAAAAAGAACTGTTGCAAATTTAGCAGTTTTGTCACAAGCATTTAATGACACATAGCAGTTTGCCCCTTTGCACAAAAGTAATAATTGCTATTGATAAAATTACCTTGGCGGTTTTTTCTTATTCTTTTTGCCTGAAGAATCTGCTTTTTGCATTCTGCAATTTTCTCATGTGCTGCTACAATGCTATTTTCTTTCAGAAAAAAATAAAATAAAAAGTGATTTGACACAAGTCTATAAATGACACAGTGCCTATTTATTAAACAGAAAAAGTTATACAGTTAAGTGAAAACATTAAGTAAAACATCCCATTTTCAAGTTTAATCTCCCAAATCTAACAAGTGTCTATAAATCATGATGCATGGTCTTCTAATGCTGTAATTACTGTCAGTATACTAAATATATTTCACTGAAACTGAGAATATATAATTTGTTGAAAATACGAGAGCTTTAGAATTATTCCTTCCTAAAACTCACAGGATACTACTATTTAATAGTAATTTAATTTTTGTTTACATATTCAGTTTATTTGGATTTCAATTTATTTGGACAGACCATTAATAAGGTTCAATAATCAAAAGAGCTGGAGAGTGTTATGAATGACACACTGATCCCAGCAGCACATTTAGCATTGGTTGAGAGATCAACCTGCTACCCAAGCACCAGCTAAAGAAGCATGGAGATTCATTTTAGGACAAGGAGGAATGAAACACCTGCAGTGTCCAGCTCGTTGGACACTGACTGCCTTTCCTCCCCACCTTCTCTTTTTCAGATACTTTTGCCTCTGGCAGCAGAAGGGGAAGTGGGTAAAAGAGGGAACAGACTCTGCCAAGTGAAGACAGCCGGAACAAAAAGCAGCAGAAAGGGAAGGAGAAGGAATGAAACACCAGCAGCAACCAGCTGGTTTGACACTGACTGCCTTCCCTCCTTTGTACTTTTGACTTTAAAGCTCTCTGTGGCTTAGCTCCTTGGAATCTGAGGAACCACCTACTCCATATAATCCAACCTATCCTCTCGGGTCATCAGAGAGGGCCATTCTAACTCTGATGCCACCAGCAGATGTGAGGGGAATGGCAACAAGAAACAAGGCCTTCTTGATAGTGGTGTCCCTTGTGGTGGGGTCCCTCCTGTGGAATTCTTTCCCCCTCAAATCAAGAACAGCTCCCTCTGTGGAAACGTTTAGGCAGGGTCTTAAGACCTTTAATAAAAGGAAAGTTTTCTTATGCTGACAATGGGGTGGTGGTCAGTAGTGGACTCCAGTAGGTTTGCACCTACTCTATAGAACCGGTTGTTAATGAGAGATAGGACATACAAAGTTTTTAAAAAGCCATTTAAAAGAGGCTGCCAGGTGGGCATAGAACCGGTTGTTAATTTCTTTGAATTACCGTATATACTCGAGTATAAGCCAACCTGCATATAAGCCGAGGCACCTAACTTTACCACAAAAAACTGGGAAAACTTATTGACTCGTGCATAAGCCTAGGCTTTTTAATGAACATTTATTGTGATCCAGGTTTATTGTGTTTTATTATTTTAATTGTATATATCTATGTTTTAGTATTTATTGTAAGCCACCTTGAGTAGTCTTAACAGAGTAGAAAAGCAGGGTATAAATTATCTAAATAATAAATAAATAAATAAATTTGTGCCTTGCTTTTCTCCCAGATGGGCACATAAAGCAGCTTACCTTTATAAAATATAAAATATAGTAAAATAGTATAAAAAATAATACCATACAAACATGATTAAAAATTAATAATAATGAGTTGTTTACCTATATCCTTGTAGATTTTTTCATAATTCTCCATTTCTCTGAGATTCATATCATATACAAGTAAAGTTTTCCCCATAGAAAATTCACATTGTGACAGAGTACTCAGCATTCGTTGGTACTGAGTGTAGCTAAAAAATACAAGACAAGGAATTTAATGCATATCAAGAAGCTAGTATCTTACATACATGATACAATAAATACTGTATGGGACTAATGTGGACAGAAAATTGATACAAATGAATATAAATGAGCTGTTTTTTCTTCCAAACCTACTTTCAAAATTATCTGTTCTTTCTTATGAGTTCTATGAAGTAATTTCCATATTTACAAAACTAGAACCTTTGTATAAAACATTTATTGTAAGGTCAATTCCTTCCTCCCTACTAACTTAAGACTATCACAGAAATGAAGTGATTATTTTGTAAATATCCAAGTTAACCGTATATCAATTAATGGCAGGGAGGGAATGCACACAATAATGTGGAACAAGTCCTTGTTAATTATTGAAATGCCCAAGAAGAAAGTTGCTGCTACTCTTGCCAAGCTCTCCTCACTGCCCTTACTCTGGATTGTGCCCTACTCTGGCACAATCCAAAGTAAGGGCAGTGAGGAGAGCTTGGCAGGAGTAGCACAAGAGAAAAAACAAGAGAAAGCTTGGCAGGAGTAACATAAGAGAAAGATGTGTTTTTCCAATGTCAGAAGGGAAACACAGTGTCTTCAAGGAACTAAACTGAACAAAAATGACAGAAATGTTTTCGATGAAAGAGGGAGGTCCTTGATACTGTTTGCCACTTATTAAAAAAAACTATGAAATGAACATTCCTATGTTTGAAAGTTATGGTGGAGGAAGCACTCAACCTCTAAAATATTAAAAGATAAAATACCCCCTTCCCAAGTGTTACTCACTGATCTAAACATGAAAATGTATGGTGTGTCATTGCCATTCATGCCACAGTCAGTATCGAAGGTGCCTGTAACACTTGCTCAACAACATTCCATATGGCAATTACAGAGCAATTGGATGTGTGAGGCAGAATCAAGGTACAAAAATACAACAGCCTTGATCCAAAGAGAAACTATGAGCAGAAAGAGAAAATGAAAGATGGAAGTGCATGCACTAGGCCAAGAATGTGCAGAACCAAGATGTATGGCGGGTTGCATTACAGTATGAGAAACATGGTGAATGCATAAGATCTAGGACACACTCTTCTAAGGCATTAAATGCTGTGAAAACAGTGTGCAAATTCTGCATGAGAACATATACAAGAAGAGATACTCCTCTGGATTTTGCGGTCACTATTTTTGGCAACATCTCCTAAAAACAGAAATATCTTTTCTGCAGGTGAAAGAGGCTTTCTACTGGTGGAAAGGCACCTTTGGTTCCAAGATGTGGAATATAATGTTCCAGCAATATACTGGTAAGCATACTGAAAGATCATACAAACTGCATGCAACATAAAGCTTTTCTTTAAAATACTTGATCCTGAACTTTGGAAATGAATTTTCTCCCACTCAACGTAATCCCTCTGAACACAATTTTGAATACTTGAAAATGAACTGACATTATGCTGTATTTGCCTCTACTTTCCATTTTGATAGTTAAAAAAATACCCTTCTTCCTGAGATCCAGAGTTGCACCACTTGATGAAACTCTTCACCAACAAATTAATTCTTCTGTCATCTCCTGCACCATCTCCATCAATCAAAAGTCGCTTTCGAATAACCTCGTCTGTAGTAGAAAAAATATTTAATGAGAACATTTTCATTGCACAAGACTACCACCCAAATTCCAAACTTCCTCATTTTAATGGAGTTTACTGAAACATACGGTATTTGAAACTGTGCATACAATTGCAGTCCATGCATCATCATCATTTCCTATAAGTTAAACTAGCAAACCATTAGAAGTCCTATTTTAAACTGTTTACATCAAGGGCTGGCAGAGAGTGGATTAGCAGAAAGTAGATTGGGACAGATTTCTGGGTGATTTGCAGTAGATGCTCAAGAGACTCCCAATTATTTTAAGCAGCAACAAGAAAGAGGGTATTTCCATTCCTTTGTAAATTAGTCACGAAACAAAGATAGAAGAAGAAAAGAAGAAGCTGGGAAAAATCAAGTAGAGAATTAGTGTGGCCAGAGGGTATGTACATCTGTCTCACCCTCATTTCCCACTGTCTGGTTTAGAGTGTTATACACCTTGGGGCAGGGACCTATTTGTGAAATTCTCGAAAACAACAAACAGCGTAACAAACAACAAGTTTGTTGTAATAGTACAAATATTAATAATAGTAATAGTAAAAACATTAATAAGTGTTGGCTGCTGGAATGGTAGACAGGCTCACAGCTAGAGGAAAAGTTTAGTGGGGGATTGTAAATGTGGTGAAGAAGTGAGTAGAAAGTAGAAATACACTCCCCCCTC
Source organism: Cryptoblepharus egeriae (assembly GCA_030015325.1). Classification (NCBI taxonomy): domain Eukaryota; kingdom Metazoa; phylum Chordata; class Lepidosauria; order Squamata; family Scincidae; genus Cryptoblepharus; species Cryptoblepharus egeriae. The sequence goes on from JAREYC010000002.1 coordinate 22,836,301, forward strand.
TCAGATTATGTGCTTCTGAATCCCTTGAAAGCCAGAGCAAGATCTAGTTCTCATTCCCAACTGTCTGGTTTAGACTGCATACTCTTTGGGGGCAATACAGGTGTTACTCATTATCTCCTAGGGCAGTGGTTCTGGCCATTTCAAGCTGGGACCCCCTTTCAAACTTAAAAATCTGTCTGGATCCCCTGTCAAACTTACCAGGATGTGACATTACTATGACACTAGAGCTCCTCCATGTCTACTTGAAAGTTAATCCCATTGCATTCAATGAGACTTACTCCCAGGAAAGCCTAATGCAAGATTCCAAGATGGCAAATCCTACCCTCTTGTTGATCCCTCCCTGACCTAATGTCACAACCCCACAACAGGGTCCCAACACCCAATTTGAAAACCACTGAACTAGCATTCTGGACTCTCTTGCATGGAACAAAAACAGCAGAAAAATAGATTTAAAGACCCACTTCCAGATTCCTTGTTCCTCCATTGCTCCAAATGGAATAAGGTTGTGCCTCAATATCTACAGGGGTATGATTACAGAACTCCCTGCAGATACCAAAAAAGTGTCTTAAATAAAAGCAGTTTAATAACAAAATTGTTTCCCTTTTCAATTGTTTTAGAACAGCTTTTCTTACTGTTGTAGAGATGCAGTCAGCAATTATAAATGCAAAGGACTCCTGTCTTTGCCAGGCTCAGCTGAAGAATGGAATGATTCCTTGCAGGACTGCCTCTCTACAATAGTAGAAAAGCAGTTTTTAAAACTGTGATTTACAGTGGCTATTTGTGTTGATCCAAATCCGTGTTTAAAAAATCCAGGTAGTTGTGTGTTGGACCTGTACAATAAAAAGTAATAATAAAAAAACAATAATAAGAGTTAGCTAGTGGAGAAGAAAGTTTCAAGGTATGTAGAGTGGTGATGGAAATATGCAAAGGGTAGGAAGAGGTAAGAGAAAGTAAAAATGAATGCCCTTTTCCTGTCCTCCTTCTGGGATTATGGGTTTTGTGGACCTTTGAAAGGCAAAACGAGGTCTGGCTTTCATTCCTCACTGCCTGGTTAAGATTGTATACTCCTTTGGGGCAGGGACCTACCTGCATTATTCTACAAGACAACCAATGGCATAACAAACAACAACAAAAAGTACTAATAATAAAAGCAGTTAGTAAGCATTGTCTGCCTGAACGGTAGATGGGCTCACAGAATTTTCAAGGTTTAGGAGGGTGGTTGGTGTGTGTGGGTGTTGTGAATATGTTGAGGGGTAGAGGTGAGTGGGTGCTATTGAGAGATAGGTGTGGGGGTTGTAAATGTGTTGAAAGTTAGTTGTGTGTGAGGGGTTGTGAATGTGTTGAGGGGTAAGTGTGTGTGGGTGTATGAGTAAATGTGTTGTGGGGTAAGTGTATGGGGAGCTTCTGAATGTGTTGAGGGGAAGGTGTGTGTGTATGTGTTGTGGTATAAGCATGCATGGGAATTGTGAATCTATTGAAGTGTATGTGTGAGTGTGTAAATGTGTTATGGAGTGTGTGTTACAAGCTGTGATACGTGTTAAGAGGTAGTTGTGCATATGTGTATTAATATGTTTAGGAGTATGTATAGGGATGTGTGTGTATGAATGTGTTGAGGGGTAGGTGTATGTGGGGACTGTGATTGTGTTGAGGTGTAGATGTGTGTATATGAATGGAGGGATACTTGTGTGTATGCATGAATCTAGGTGAGGGGTAGGTGTGTATAGATATTGAAGGATGCTTGTATAGGAATATGTTGAGGCATAGGTGTGTGTTGGGGATTGTTGTTTGTGTTGAGGACTAGTTTTGTATGTATGAATGTGTTGACGGTAAGCTGTGTGTGTGAATGAATCTACTAAGGAGTAGGTGTGTATTTGGGGCTGTGATTGTATCGAGGGTTAGGTGTGTGTGTATGAATACTTTGAGGGGTTGTGTGTGTATGAAGTTGAGTGGTAGTTTGTATGAATCTGTAAAAGGTAAGTTGTGTCAGTATGAGTCTACTGAGGGGTAGGTGTTTATTGGGGGCTGTGATCATATTGAGGGATTGTTGTGTGGGAATTAATGTGTTGAGGGGTAGTTGTGTGTCAATGTGTTGAGGTGTTGTGTGTGAATGAATGTGTTGAGGGGTTGGTGTGTGTGTATCTACTGAGAGGTAGGTGTGTATTGGGGCTGTGATTGTGTTGAGGGTCAGTTGTATGTCAATGAATGTGTTGAGGGGTTGTATGTGAATGAATGTGTGAGGGGTTGGTGCGTGTGTGTATCTACTGAGAGGTAGGTGTGTGTATTGGGGATGTGGTTGTGTTGAGGGTAAGTTGTGTGTCAATGAAAGTGTTGAGGGGTTGTGTGTCAATGAAAGTGTTGAGAGGCTGTTGTGTGTGTATCTACTGAGGGGTGTGTATTGGGGCTGTGGTTGTGTTGAGGGTTGTGTGTCAATGAAAGTGTTGAGGGGCTGTTGTGTGTGTGTGTATCTACTGAGGGGTGTGTATTTGGGCTGTGGTTGTGTTGAGGGTTAGCTGTGTGTCAATGAAAGTGTTGAGGAGTTGTTGTGTGTGAATCTACTGAGGGGTGTGTATTTGGGCTGTGGTTGTGTTGAGGGTTAGCTGTGTGTCAATGAAAGTGTTGAGGAGTTGTTGTGTGTGTATCTACTGAGGGGTGTGTATTTGGGCTGTGATTGTGTTGAGGGTTGTGTGTTAATGAAAGTGTTGAGGGGCTGTTGTATGTGTGTGTGTGTATCTACTGAGGGGTATGTATTGGGGCTGTGGTTGTGTTGAGGGTAAGTTGTGTGTCAATGTGTTGAGGGGCACAAAGTGTTGAGGGGCTGTTGTGTGTGTGTGTGTATCTACTGAGGGGTGTGTATTGGGGCTGTGGTTGTGTTGAGGGTTGTGTGTTAATGAAAGTGTTGAGGGGCTGTTGTGTGTGTGTGTGTGTGTATCTACTGAGGGGTGTGTATTGGGGCTGTGGTTGTGTTGAGGGTAAGTTGTGTGTCAATGTGTTGAGGGGCACAAAGTGTTGAGGGGCTGTTGTGTGTATCTACTGAGGGGTGTGTATTGGGGCTGTGGTTGTGTTGAGGGTAAGTTGTGTGTCAATGTGAGGGGCACAAAGTGTTGAGGGGCTGTTGTGTGTGTGTGTGTGTATCTACTGAGGGGTGTGAATTGGGGCTGTGGTTGTGTTGAGGCTTAGTTGTGTGTGTTGGGGGCAGGAAGGGGGGGAAGCGGAGCCCCTTCAGATCCTCCTTCAGGGACTGGGAGAGCAGAGTGAGGGTCCGGGGGAGGCGTCCATTTTGGGGCAGGGGAGCGGGGGAGCCCCGGGGCTTGCGTGCTGGCGGAGGAGGCGTGCGGGAGGCCGTGGTGGGGCTGGGGGAGGAAGGCCTGAGGAGGACCGTCCCTTCCTTCCCTCCCTCCCTCCTTCCCCGCTGAGGCTGAGGCTGAGGCGGGCGAGGCTCACCGTCCGTGACGGCGCCCATGGCGGTGTCTGTGGCTGCGGCGGTGGCGGGAGCGGGCCTGGGCGTCGGCGTGGAGTGAGCGAGTGAGCGAGGCAGGCTCGGCTCAGGCCGCTTCCCACAATGCAGCAGCGGCGGCAGCAACGGCCGGGTAAGCGGCGGCCATGGAGGGGGAAGAGGCGGTGCTGTCGTCGTCGGAGGCGGCTGGGCCGTGAGGGCGCCGGGCAGGGACCCCTCGGGGCGACCGCGGCTGGGAGGAGAGGAGAGGAAGGGGAGGGCGGCTCAGCAGCGGCAGCAGCAGCAGAGGCGGAGCAGCCACGCGTGGGCCCCACTCGACCCCCTCCTCCTCCACCTCCACCCAGGCTCCCTCCTGGCCAGGTGAGGGCGAAGCAGGGGAGGGGGCTGGGAGGGGACAGGGCTCCACCCCGCCCTCCCCCCACACCCGCCAGCCATAGGTTGTGACCCCGGTGGGTGGGCCAAGGCACTTCACCTTTGCTGACCTCTGGGGCTGTGGGCCACACTCAGGCTCCCTCCCCACAGCAGTGCCACTGCCACACGCAGACACCCTCGCTCGCAGTGGTGCCACCGCCACATGCTGAGATGCCCTCGTCCACAGCAGTGCCACCGCCATGTGCCACGACACCCTCGCCCACCGCCGTGTCGCAGCCATGCGCCCGAACCCCCTGGCCACAGACGGTGCCACCGCCGCATGGCCAGAGCCCTTCACTCACAGCAGTGCCACAGCCGTGCGCCCAGACATCCTCGCCACAGGCGGTGCCATCACCACACACCCACAGCGGTGCCACAGCCACGCACCCAGACGCATTCGTCACTGGTAGTGCCACCGCCACATGCCTACACTCCCTTGCTCACAACGATGCCACAACTGTGCACTCAAACCCACAGTGGCAACTGGCACAGCCACGTGGGTAAACCCCCATCGCCCATATCGGTGCCGCAGCCGTGCACCCAGACCCCCTCACCACTGGCAGTGCTACATACGTATGAATCTGTATGAATTTGTATGTATGAATCTCCCCAGTCTCCTATGCCAGATGCCCTAGCCAGAGGCAGTGCCACAGCCATGTTCCCAGACCCCTTTACCTCTCGCAGTGCCACAGATTTGTCCAGACTCTCTCACGACAGAAGATGCTAAAGCCATTCAAACAGACTCCCTAACCACCAGCAGAGCCACCACCACACACCATTACCCCAACCACACACCCAGTCCTTTTTGACACTGGAGCTACCTCAGCCACATGCCTAGCCCCCTTTGCCACTGGCAGAACCGCAGTCACATATGTAGTCCACTTTGGTACCAGCAGAGCCACAGCCACACAGCTAGGCCCCTCCACCACTGCCCTTCCAGTTGGTGCCACTTCTGCTGTGTTGCTTCATTGCCACAGCCATACAACCTCATACCTCCTCTGTTGTGCCACCTCTGTTACTCCTGTCTTGCTTCATAGCAAGTGCCCTCTCTCATCATTGCTGTTATGCTTTATTGCAATTGTGACTGTGGTCACTTCTTCCACCATTGCTGTATCTGTATGTATATAAAGCCACCTACAAGCTTCCTTCATCAGTATTTTTGTTGCCATGTCATTGCCACCATCCAGTCACCTCCACCTTCTTGTACTTCACTGACACCATTGCCATCAGGCCACCTTTGCAGCCCTTCATTGACACTGCTACCATTGCTTCAACACTTGCTGTCACTTTTCTTTCTATGATATTCTGTTGATTTTTGCCATAGTATCACCATCTCATTTGCTGCTACAATGTCCACCTAAACTTAGTTTCCCTTGTCATATCACTTCATTATGTTCCCAGCCCATCTGTAGCATGACAACTTTTTTTTGTAACACCATGATTGCAATTGCTTTCCTTGTAACTTTGTCTTATATGTTTATCTACATCACTACCGGTCTTGATTATTGTTACCATCTTCCATTCCATTCAGTGCTGTTAAGATGGCATTTCTTTAAGCACAATCCTAACCATATCTACTCAGAAGTAAGCTCCATTGTGTCTCACTCCCAGGAAAGTGTGTTTTGGATTGCAGCCATTTTCTCTTGCTACCTTTGCTGCAGTGCTGGCTGTCAGTATATTGCTACAGTTTTTCGGTACTTTTTGCCATTTTTCTCATTGCCATTAGTATGGACCCCTGAGTTTCAAGTATTGAATAGGCCAGTGTTGACTATGTTTTCCTTTTCACTTTGCTGATGCGTTGCTACTTATTGCATGTTATTTTTTTTAAATAACATTGTGGCCTTCATTGAGTTGATGTGGATTAACTTTCTGGATTTTTTTTTGTAAAGTTATAGAGTGTTTGTCTTGGAGGATACTTTGGAGGTCATCTAGTTCAACCATCTGCTCAGTGTGTAGGTTGTAGCTATAGCAGTTTTGACAGGTGACCATCCGGCCTCTGTTTCAAATCTTCCAACAAGAGAGAACCCGCTACTGCATCATGATCCAGTGCTGGACAGCTCTTAGGTTTAGAAAATTCTTCCAAATGTCTAGCCTAAATTTACAGTATTTCCCTGTAGTTTTAACTTACTGGCACTAGTCCTGTACAAAGGTCTACACATCTATATTATGCTACTTCATCCATGTGACAACCTTTCTGATATTATTATTATTATTATTATTATTATTATTATTATTATTATTATTATTATTATTATTATTATTATTATATCTCAATTTAGTGTTCTCTTTTCCAAGCTCAACATACCAAGCTGTTTGCTGTTTTAACCATTTTTCACTGGACTTGGTTTCCAGATTCCTTCCCATCCTCTATGCCCATTCCACCATTGTTAAGTTCATGCTTCCTATGGTTCTGCCTTTAAAAAAACTAATTTGCTGCATTATTTGCTGTTTATTCCTATGCCTGTCTATTATTTTTCACTTTTACTAACATGGTGACTTTCTTTGATATTGCTTGTAATATGACAGCTATGTCATTGTTATGATTTTCACTTATGAAGTTATCTCTTGGCCTGATCCATGTGTGAGATCTTACCAGAGGCTTCAGGGTTAGAATATCTGTGTGATTTGTATTTGCCGAAGGCATTGCGTTTGACTCACTGCTTCTTTTTTCTCATTTCTACCTGCACCTGTGTGGTTGCAACATTGTTACAGTGTAGCTGCATGGTTAGCAATGAAAGGATGTTGAGCAACTAGCCTCTAATGTTACTGTAGAATAGGGGATAGTCAACAGTGAATAATACTGGTAAATTCAGTCAATAGGAGAGTATTTGACCACAATTTATTGTCTTGGTTTTTCCTGTATTGCCTATATTATAGAACTGAAAATAATGAAGTACAGTGGTGCCTCACATAACAAGTTTAATTTGTTCCAGAAGCATGCTTGTTATGCAAAACGCTCTTTATGTGAAGTGGATTTTCCCATAGGAAATAATGGAAATGCAGACAATCGGTTCCAGAACCCAAAAAATATTCATATAAAAATATTAACTGTATGTACAAATGATAACAAAACACTGGAATTAAATTCAAAACATGCATTCAATGTGCATGATCTTATGAAGTCTACTTAGGCTGCAATCCTAAAGACACTTTCCTGGGAGTAAGACCCATTGAACACAATGGGGCTTACTTCTGGGTAGACATGTTTAGGAGGCTGCAATCAAAGACACTATCTTCTGCAATCCAAGACAGTTTCAAAGTGTCTCCCCACTTTCTCCTTCTCTTCATCCTGAGCCTCTCTCTGCCCTGCTCCCTACTGGCTAGCCCTGAGCTGCTTCCCTCTTCTCCACTGCTGTTCTCTCCCTCTGCCCAGCGGACGTCTGGCCACAGGAGGAACAGCGTGGAAGTGTTGCTTTTGCTATGGGCAGGCGCACTGGGCAGCTCTGACGCTTTTTAAAAGGGTTGCCGGCCAGCATGTCTGTCCCAAGTGCCAATGAGTGTGATTGTTAAGTGAAGTAACACTTGTTATGTGAGGCAGAATCCTAGAGAAATTTTTGCTTGTTATGTGGATCACTTGTTAAGTGAGGTACCACTGTATCATTGGCTTCTAAAATTCACTAATATGATCCAAGCAGCCCACTATTACACTGGTCAAGAGGGGAGTTAGGATGTGGCCTAGGTTGGCCAGACTGGGCCATTCCTCCTGAGCCCAGTTTGCCCACTGGCCCTTCCTCTCTGTGTCTCAAAATGCTCCCGTTCCACCCTCCCCAGTCTCCTATGCCAGTCACCCTCAGCTGATGCAATCTTACCTTTTTCAGAGCTGCAGAGGCCGGATCTGGCTTCTTTGGGCTGGTTTAGCCCAAAGGATGGGCTAGGCCATCCTTGTGCTGGCCCAGCTGACTAGGTAGGATGTGTGAACTTTTAGGAGGGATGTGCTTTTAAGTACATTCACAGCACTCCTAGGCCAACATAAGAGACTTGTGTTGGATCAACTTGGATCAGCAGTGATAAAGCTGTTAAAGATGTAAAAGCACTGAATGAATACAGAATTTTTGTTTATTATAGACTTTAGGACCTCACTGTTTCTTGTCAGTTTAAGCATTATCTGCTGAAGGTGGAATAAAGAATAGCAAAGTTCAAGCTGAGAGATGAGGCAAAACTATGCTTTGTTATGCCCACCTTCTTATTAGTCCTATTTTTTTCAGAACAGCTGCCTGTGAACTCTAGTAAAACTTAAGCAGCAGGTTAGGGGAGAAGATGTGGGAGAAAGCCTAGAAATATGGAAATAGCTGAAAGTAAAAAGTTAGAGAAATTTGGAAGATATAGAGAAAGCACAGAGTGTGGTATGCCTTGAAACCTATACTGATGTTATTGAACACTGTATGCCTACGGAACAACAGGCTTTGATACTGTAGTTATGTAGGCTCTATTTTATTTTGAGCAAACATGTCTCTCATGTTTGATGGTCTGCCTGGTGTATTTTCATGTACGGATCTTTGGTTTCAATATTTGTTACTGATATAATTTAAATGAGCTGCTAAGATTTTCACATACATGTCCAACCTTAAGAACCTCCACTGGATCAGGCCAAAGATCTATTTAGTCCAGGTTCCTGTATATCACAGCAGCCCACCAAATGCCTCAGGAAGCACACAATACTTATATCCAGGTGCCTTCCCCTTCATCTTGTATTTTGAGGTTGCCTAAATCTACATCTGTCTATGCACATGCACACATACACACCCCCATCATGGCTTGTAACCTGTGATGGTCTTTTTTAGGAATTTGTCCAATCCGTTCTTAAAGGCATTGAGGCTAAATGCCATCACATATCCTGTGGTAAGGAGTTCCACAGATTAATTACATGCTGGGTAAAGAAATATTTTCTTTTGTCTGTTCTTGTTATACACAGTTATAACCCACAACTGTTGCTTTTGGAAGTATAATATAACAACATTAGTTAATAAAAAACAACCCTCTTTCCAGCATCATTTCCCCATATTTTCAGTGGTAGCTGCACTAGATGCAACACAATTCACAATAAGTTTGTTTGTGTCCCATCTCGTGGGTCCTGACCCACAGTTTTAGAAGCATTTCTCTGTAGGCACTGAGGGAGTAATTCTAATCAATTTATGCCTGCACAACTCACCCATTCCCCATTCCCATGGTGATGTGAGGAGGCTGGCTCATGTCTGCACTGGCCTAACGCCCCCCCCCCCCCCCGCCCCAAGAGTTGCCTTATGGCACTTTTGCAACAGAATTTCCTTATGGCACATTTGTAACACTCCTATTCATCATGGGGCTTCTGCCAACCTAACTGGGGGCTAGGATTGCATCCTGACTGAGTTTGCGATAACTTTTATACAAAACTTGGTTACTCTGCATAGGGCCGTTCCAAAATTTTTTTTTTACAGTTTTGAGAAATATAGTGCTCTGAAAACTGATCAGAGAAATGTGAAAGTGCAATGGTTTGCAATTTGACACTCTTTAAATGTGAATTTGCTTAGTTCATTTCAGTCCATCTACAGTACTTATGTACTGCTTTTTTAACTAAAAAGTTCACAAAACAGTTTACAAAGAAAATGAAAAAATTAATAGCTAATGGGTCCTTGTCCCAAAAGGGCTCACAATCTAAAATGCAAAAGAACACCAGCAGAAGCCACTAGAACAGACATTGCTGGGGTGTGAAGGGCCAGATAAATCTCTTCCTGATAAATAAAAAGAGAAACACCCACTTGAAAGAGTGCCTCTTGCTCAGTTAGCAGGGTTTAACTGCTAAGTTTGATCTTCAATAGAAACATAAGATATTATAATCCTAAGTTTGATTTTAAATAGAAACATGAGATATTATATACATTATCATAGAATCATAGAGTTGGAAGGGACCTAGTAGGTCATCTAGTCCAACCCCCTGCCTGCAGCAGGATATCCCCCTAGAGCATCCCCGACAGGTGCTCGTCGAGCCTCTGCTTGAAGATCCCCAGTGAAGATCTCTGCTTGGAGATCCCCAGTATCAAATCAGTTCCATTTGTATCTTAGATCTTAAATAGTTTGTAACTTGTTTCCATTTATAGCAACAGGTCATTATCATAGATATTGTATATTGTAGACTTTATTCCCCTATAAGTTCAATTAACCCATCAGAATTATGTTTCTTGGCCTATGTGTGAAAGTGCTTCTGAATTTGCACATCCTGTTATAGAATAAAGGCTTAATAGTACAGTATTAGCGTTTCATTTTAGGGTCTCAGCCACTGATGCGATGAAACTGTGCTGAAACACATGGCATTATTGGAGTAATGCTGGAGTAATTTCTGGTAGTCAGCTCTGTTGAATATAGTAGAACTGAGAAGATATAGATAGGATTGTGCTGTTTAACTGTTTCTTATATAAACTATTAACATTTTGCTACTCTAATTTTTTGTTGGCAACTGGTGTAACAGTAGCTTATAAAATGAGTAAGTACAATACGGGTAGAACCCTGGCATTACCCATTGTTCTATTTAAACAAAAACAATTGTTTACCATGGTAGGAAGGCAGGCAATGAATCAATTGGCCTTTGGCTTAAAACAGTTTACTTGGAGGCAGACACTTCTTGCAAAGCAACTAACCCTACAATCCAGAGTAACTACGGGAGCATGTAAGAGACATTTACGTTTTTGCTAGTCTATATATATAAAAAAAAATGAAAACTCACTCATCAAACCACTGGGACTAGAAGCATGAAATTTGGGTTGGGTGTTCCTTCCATGACAGAGGGAGTCACTAAGGATCGGTTTTTGGAAAGTCCAACTGGAAGAGGGTGAAATGAGGCGCAACGTTTTTTCCTCCCTATACTTTGCATTGAAGAATCATTGACTGAGGAATGTTCTGCCCCAAACCCCGGACCTAGAAGCATGAAATTTGGGGAGGGTGTTCCTTCTGTCACATGAACACCCACCAAGAACCGATGTGCAGAAATTTAACCGTTAAGGGGCTGAAAAGGGGTGCAACATGTTTTTGTCCTATACTTAACGTGGAAGACTGACCAACATCCAGCTAATTTGGTGCTCGGGGCCTGGTGCAGCGTGGGGGATGTTGTTTGGAGGGAGGGGTTGCACTGGGGAGGATGCTGTGCATGGGGGTTGATGCACATTGCGGGGTTGATACTTGTGGGGGAGATGATGTGCATGGGGGTTTGATGCGCATGGGGAGATGATCAGTGGTGGGCTCCAGCAGGTTCGCACCTACTCTACAGAACCCGTTGTTAACGAGAGACAGGACATATAAAGCTTAAAAATAGCCATTTAAAAGCGGCTGCCAGATGGGCATAGAACCGGTTGTTAATTTCTTTGGAGCCCATCACTGGAGATGTTGCGAAGGTGGGTTGTTGCGCATGGGGGTTGATGCCCATGGGGAGATGATGCGCATGAGGGGATTTGTGCATGGGGGGGTTGATGCTCATGGGTGGTTGTTGTGCTGGGGGGGTTGATGTGCATGGGGAAATGATGCACATGAGATGATGTTGCACATGGGGGGTTGATGTGCATGGGGGGTTGATGCGCATGGGGAGATAATGTGCATGGGGGGACTGATGCGCATTGGGGGACTGATGCGCTGTGGGGGGATGGCGTATGGGAAAATTTTACTCCTGCTACGCGGGTTTGCTTTTCGCTAGTATGTTTATATCAGTGTAGGCTGTACCAGTGAAAGGACTATTGCTTTACATAATTTGTTTCTTCTACGGTCTATAGTACTCTAACCCTCTCTAACCCTCAATAAGTGTACTTCTTTCTGTTTGGGTGGCATTAATCTTAAATGGAATTTCATAGCAGTGGGCAGCTTAAGCCAGCTTTCTCAGTCAGTAGTACCCATACCATTGGTGGTACATGCGGTTGTATCAGGTGCTACTTGTGAGATCCCCAGATCCTGACCATCTGGCAGGAAGACCAGCAATGCAACACGAGAAGCAGTAATACGAGCCTCAATTTGGCAGTCAGAGCTCCAGCACGCACTTTCCATGTACTCAAACAAGCCCTCCTGTCAGCCTTGAGCTTTTTACTAGTGTTTGTCGCCTTGTGCTTGGCCTCCGAATCTGGAAGTAACTGGCAACCACATCATTATCAATTACTTCTGGGGTTACTTCTAATAGTTGAACAAGGCAGAAGTGGTATGGTGGTGGACAAACCATTGAAAAAGCTGGCTTAGGATACTTGATTTTTAGAACTGATATAATGTACAGTATTTGCATTTGAAATGAGTTAATTTGGAACATCTAACCGACTTGACTAAAACTGATTTCTGTTATGTTTCTCTGTTTTATGGCATTATATTGATTTTTCTCTTAACCATTTTAGTTTAGTTTAAACATTATGAGAATTATTTTAATTTGGTTAATTAAATTCATTAAGTTATATTCTGCTTTGTGTTTAGTCCAAACCAGCTTTTTAATTTCATGTGTTTTGAGAGAGAATAAATAGAACAATCAACCTGTTCAATTAAAGATTTCTAATCAGCATTATATAATAGCATACCACAGTTTTCTTTTTTAATCCTAATAAATTTCAACTACTGTTCACTTACTTGTTAGTGTCAGTCTGGGGAATTTAGTTAAGGCCTCACTAAGCTGTGTGTAACACTTACGCCACCACTGGGATGTCTTTGACTTACAATCTTGGCAGGGATATATATTTGAACTTGTTATAACCTTTGCTTTGCGAAGAGCTCCTGTAAGTGCAGGCATAACATTGCACCATAGCATAAGCAAGGTTTGATGAAGATATTTGTGGCTAGCTAGCATGTTATACAATTAAGCTGGGTCATTCACAAAATAATTAAAGGTGAAATCTTAACCTAGACCAGTATTCCTGTTCCCATGATGATGTAGGGAAGCAATCACATGTTTGTGCACTGGCCCAACACTCCACCAGGAGGGGTGCAGAATTGTCTTACAACACTTTTATGACATCCCCAGGTCAGCACAGGACTTATGGCAGGGCTTAGGCTGGCCTAACTGGAGGTTGGAACTGCAGCCTAAGACTACAATCCCATACACATTATTCTGGGAACTTATTTACACAAGCCTAAGATTGTGTGCAAGCTACATTTTTCTTCACTTGCAACTCAGAACTAAATCCTCGAACAGGGTAAGGATTTAATGTGTGAACATCTGTAGTGCAGCACATACATAACACTGCCTCCACTTCACTTTTAAGACCTAGATACAGGGTGCCTCAGAACAAGTTTAATTCGTTCCGGAAGCATGCTTATTATGCAAAACGCTTTTTATGTGAAGCAGATTTTCCCATAGGAAATAATGGAAAATCAAGACAATTGGTTCCAGAACCCAAAAAATATTCATATAAAAATATTAACTGTATGTACAAATGATGACAAAACACTGGAATTGAATTCAAAACATGTATTCAATATGCATGATCCTATCTATGAAGTCTATTTAGGCTGCAATTCTAAAGACACTTTCCTGGGAGTAAGACCCGTTGAACACATTGGGGCTTACTTCTGGGTAGACATGGTTAGGAGGCTGCAATCAAAGACACTTTCTTCTGCATCCAAGATGCATCCAAGATGCTTTCAAAGTGTCTCCCCACTTTCTCTTTCTCTTCATCCTGAGCCTCTCTCTGCCCTGCTCCCCACTGGCTAGCCCTGAGCTGCTTCCCTCTTCTCCACTGCGTTCTCTCCCTCTGCCTAGCGGACGCCCGGCCACAGGAGGAACAGCGTGGAAGTGTTCCTTTTGCTATGGGCAGGCATGCTAGTCAACCCTGACGCTTTTTAAAAGGGCTGCCGGCCAGCGCGTCTGCCCTAAGTGCCAACGAGTATGCTTGTTAAGTGAAGCAATGCTTGTTATGTGAGGCAGAATCCTAGAGAAATTTTTGCTTGTATGCAGATCACTTGTTAAGCAAGGCACTTGTTAAGCAAAGGTACCTCTGTATGGTTAGCCTAAATGGATGTGAGAGTTGCTTGAAGTAAGGTAATCCTAAGTGAGGAGTCTTTTTTCTGGAACATCTTGTTAAAAGGTTGAATGTGGAGAGGGAAGCTTGAATTTTTAAAAAATCTTCTTTATCCTTTTCTTTAGGAATATGAGACACAGATCATCATGCATCGTGTTTATGATGCATCATGTTGATACTTTTAATTTAGGAGCATTAGTAGCCTAGCTCTGGTATTTGACTAATCCAGAAATGCTAATCAAATCAAAACAAAATATTTAAATGTCAATTAGAATAACTGAAATGTTGTTGAGTCGTGTCCAACTTTGTGACCTGGACTGTAACACCAGGCTTCCACCAGGTTCTGAAATTGGTCCAAATTCATATTCATAGAATAACTGTAAATGGTAATGTGCTAATTGCGGGTTGGATACCGTAATCTACAGATACTGTTCAAATGGCTTTAAAAACAAATGTGCAAAAAGGGCTTCTACTGCTTTGCCACCAAACCATGCTGTTTCTAAGTCTGAGGAGCTTTTCTTTTTAGCTTTGGGAGACCTACTTCTGGGTCACACAGGGGTTCCTTTCTTCTCTCTGGCTTGCCCCAGAATGAATCATGATATACTGTATTTACTCGAATCTAACACTCACCTTTTTCAGCCGAATTTAGTCTCCAAAATCAGAGTGCACATTAGATTTGATGGTGCATCAAATCTGAGTGAATACTGGGTACTGCAGGACAGGAGATGACCTGCCTGACTCTTGAATGAATGTGATCTCAACCTTGCTCTCCAGGCAACTAGCATCAAGTACTCGTGTTTGGATGTGTTATTGTTGCATACCTTGAATTACAGGAAGTAAACAAACAAAATATTGACCCTGTAACAATCGAAACATGTATAGAAAGTGAAAGGAAGGGAAAGTGACAAAGGTGAACGCAGACATATACTGTAGCTGTTAATAGAATGGAGAAAATTGTGATGGCTGATTGAGCTCAATTATCAAAAGAGGTGAGGATCAACTAAAAAGAATTATACGGCTATGTATTGTGCAGGAGGACAAGCAAGGAAAGGAGTGAGTCCGCTCTGTGGGAAAGATGGTAATGCAGTGGGTTATGGAAGGAAGATAGAACTGCTCAACTGCTGCGAAGTCTCCAATCATTTCCCTGGTTCTCCGGGAGTTCTCAATAAATATGGACAATTCTATAGTTATAATATAGATATAAGATAACATCCACCCGCTTCCCTGAGCAAATCTAGGAAGCAGCTTTTCCATCCTGAAAGACCTAAATTCATCTACAGTAGAAATCCTCAGATATTTAGTTTCAATCCCTTGTCCAAATCCCTTAGGTGTCCAAAGTTTTTGTCAGAAGGGCCACATCATCTCTCTGACACTGTGTCAGGGGCCAGAAACAAATGATTTACATTTCAAATTTGAATACATTTGCTTAAATTTACTTATAAGAATTTGTAGAGATAGATCTGGAGGATAACAAGGTTTGATGGAGGGGTCTTGCCACAGGCTGCATTGAGGCTTGTGGTGGTCAACCTCTGGCCCAGGCCCTTAGGCCCATAGGGATTATGTCAACCTTTGAAGGGGTTGCAAACACTGAGGAGGAAAGAGGCTTTGGGACAAACCAGAACCAGATCATGTCCCTGCATCATCATGGAGTCACAAAGAGCAGCAGAAAGTTGCATTTGCAATAACTAGCTCTGTGGGCCGTGGGAGGCTCTGTTGGATGACTCGTAAGGACCCTTCTTTCAATCTCCTGTGGAGCTGCAACAAAGCCCTGAAATAAAGGGGCAAAATTCCCTTCATGGCTGCTCACTTCATAGGATGCAGCATGTGCCTTCTTGGCATGGCTGCATCAGTGCTGGAAGGTTGGCTGGGATTGGGCCCTTAATGGATGAATTTTGTGCTTATAGGAACAACAGCCCTTGTTAGTTTGCATTGAATGGAAACCTCAGGAATGGACTGTATTTATTCCTACCACCCTATCTAACTGTAATGAAATAAATAGTAATATGGGGTGGGGTTGATGAAAAATTTTTCCAGAGCTCCAATAACATACACTATGAGAACTATTCCTTCAGATAGAAACATGATCCTTGGAGGATAGGATTGGGCTCTTGGTTACAGCAGGGAATTCCTAGAAAAGGTGGGGTATCAGATGAGTGACAGAGCATCCCAAAGGTGTTTATTGAAGGAGGATATAATATAAATCTGCTAAAATTAAAGTTTTTGTAGTTAACATTTACAATGGGACTGTCAGTTTTATCTAAATACAATTTCTTTTAAGTTTGAACTTTTGAAGGTAACGCACTGAAGTTTCCTTATTCAGTGTTTTTTTTCTTCCTGAACCTTGACAAGAATTTTTTCCCTGATTAATTAGTGCCTCTCTCTCTCTGCATCATCCACCATCATCAGTGATGTCAGCAGGAATATGTATAGCTGAGCCATACAGAGCTGCAGGGTAGATTCTATTTTTGTTTGTACTCATGACAATAGTTGATTATGGGACAAAAAGTCTGATTTTTTTCCCCAAGCACTCTGTTGAGAAAAGGGGGGGGGCAGGTAAATGTACACTCTGTAGTTAGCAGAATAATGTTTTCTTACACAGTTACAACAGGGAACACTTAGCACACTTATAACCTGTTATAAGAGTAGTCAGTTTACTTGTCTGGAAAGGGAAACGACCCAAGTTAATCATTGTTTGAAAGAGGAACAGTAAACAACTTCTTTGCTTTTGAAATCTAGCAGCTTCTTCAACTCTTAGACTTTCTCTTAAACTTTCAGTTTCCCTCTTTCTTTGGAAAGATTTGAATGCAGTGAAACTGAAAGTTACATTCCCCTGAACAAAACATTTTTATGTTACATAAATATTCATTTATATATTTACATATGGTATGGCAGGTGTGTGGTAGTAGCAAATTTCTACTTGGTGCTGTTGTGGTGGGAAAGAGTAATAACGAATACCCTCCTCTCCCTAAAAGGGTCAGAGAGCTACTAGTTGCATATTCATTTATTTTTGATATTTAATTTTCAAGGATTTCTATCCTATTATGAATTTGCGTTTTCATATAATTGGTTCTCCCACAGTGGCATAGCTATGGGGGCAGAGGGTGCAGTGGCACTGGGCTACAATCTGAGCTTGACACTAATGGCTGAAATTGTGAAAAACAGGCTACTATTGAATATGGGCGCAATCCAGAGTAACTACGGGGAGTCCTTGCTCCGGTGTAAGAACAATTTACTCTGGATTGCAATATGAATTTCCCATAGGTTTTCACTAGGTGCTGCAGTAACTATGGGTGCACGTAATGTCTCTTAATGTCCAAAAGGTGGGGGAGTATTAACAAGGTGAAGAGCTGGCTAGCTGCCACCACTCTGTGGATTTGATGTGCTGCTTAAGCATGTTTTGGGAAGTAGCTTTGGAAGTTATGTTTGGGGAAAGACATAAGAATAATGGAGGAGGAAATAAAGAAGAAACATGGAGAGGATATGGAAATAGAAGATTTACACACCTATAAGATGGTATCTCCCCTTCTTTGTCTATTGCAAAGATTGCAAATAGGCATTTGCAATGTGTAGATGACATATTAATCTCAATCCAAAAGACATTTACATACGGTAATTCTAAGGATGAAAATCAGAAAACTAAACATTTTTAATAGTTTCTCTTTCTCACTTTTAAAATTGTGTATATTCTTGTTACGCAACACAGTAATTGTATTAAATTGTATTGTATTGTACAAATTATATTGTACCATACAAGTGACCTTTTATTTAGTAAATAAGAACTAGAAACAGTGTGGAAAATATGGTTGCCGGCCTCTGTGATAAATTTGATAAAACATAAATTTGATTGGCAGATATTAGCAGGTGAAAAAAATGTATCAAAATGTTATAAAAGATTTCAAATCAAAAAGGTTTGATTTCTGCTTATCAAATGACTGTTCAAGGCAAAGAAAGGAGTATCATAAGTTATTTTGTCTTCAGTTGGCAACCAAGCTTCCCTTTTGCATATTGAATATTGGCAGATATGGAAAAGCATAAGGAGCATGTTAACATGGCAAAATGTACAAAAAGAGACTGGAACAGGCCTAAGGTGTTCCTAAACACAGTCCCCCAAAGTTTGCTTATTCTTTCTTCAAAAAGTACCAGTATATGTATGCCCAAGGCAAAAACTTGTTCACATGACGCATAGTACTTTAATTCATACCTTCCTTTACTAGTTTACTGGTTTAATTTACTACTTCTGATGTATTATGATGACATATCTTACCAAACCTCTATAGGGATAATACATTGTGCCAGATGGTTCTAGCCCTTAAGATTCACGATAGGCTTGAACGTTTCTGTAGCCAATACCTAGTAAAATATCAAGCTAGAGAAAATAACTTCCACTGGTTTTTTTTTTTTTTTTTGAGGGGGGGGGCGGGCGGGAAATGATACTTCAGTTTCCACATAATTCTTTGCTTCATTCCATTACCACGAGTGAGTAAATTATAAAAAATAAGCAGTTGCATGGAAAATAGCGTAATTTTTGTAATTTGTACAATCAATGTTTCTTGATAGGAAAAATTGAATGTGGTAGCATTAGCTTGCTGTAAAAAAATTTTTGTTTTAATTGGAAGCATGCTGACAGCCCTCTTGCATGCAAGGACAGGCACAATTTTCCTTTCAATGCACAGTTATGAGAGTATACTAGAAGCCGTCGTTTCCCAGCATGCAAAAACAACATGGGAAGAGAGAAGCCTCCGCTTTCACTTCCTGCTTTATGCTACCCTGATTAATTTCAGGAGCAATAGTTTCTTTTTCCAGTATGAGTTGGTTGAGAAAGTCTTTGCCAGGGACTGAAATAGGCCCTCTATATCACTCGGTGCATATGGTGTTCCACTCTTCATGGAATTGGACAGAGTAAGTCCTTATGTGGGAACCATGTGAAAGTATCAGAATTCGAGATTCTACAAGGAACTGCTATATCAGGACAAATATGATTAAAATCCAAATGGTTTTTATGCCAGCCTCAGAAATATTTTGAAATAGAACACAGATTGTCCTGTGCGTGCCAGATTTCCCTAGTGTTATATTAAACCTACATTTCTGTGCATAGGATTTTTTGTTGGCATGTGTGATTCTGATATAACAGGTAAAATATAATAAATATTTATAGAATCCAGTGATCTGGAAGACCAGTGCTGCACGTGTGTGTGTATGTTTGTATGTGAGGGATGCATAAAACCATCTTAGTATGTTTAAGTAGTGTCTGTAAAACTCAACAGCAATTTTCACACAATAAAGAAATATTGATGTTAGAAATTATGTCATTTATTAATGTTAATATATGTCAAAAGAGAGTAGCTAGTTTTTTTTCTTTATTAGAGCTCTGGTTGAAAATAATGCCACCTATCTCTGACATCTACATTTCAACATCCATTCTAGGATTACATGCTACTTTGCTTAATGAGGGCATTACATTTTGCCAGTAGATTGGAAATCCTGTGCCTATGTTGTGCCTTTTACCATTTTGGTTTATATTCTAAGCATACTGTATATACCCTCAGAATAGTGGTTGGTCTCTGCTCCTGCTATTTTAGACCCCTTGAAGCATCAATTAAAATCCCAGTTAGTGAAATAGTGGGTGAAGAATCTCTCTTTCTGTCTCTCCTTCACCCCCTCCCGTTGCCATCTCCACCTCCCTTTGTATCTCAGTCTCTCTTTGGCCACTGAAAATGTAGGTCAAATTGCATCACCATAAAATGGAACAGTCAGAAAGGTGTTTGAAAAATGCTGACATCCTTAGCCCGGGGTGCATGCCGCTGTCTTTTGTTTACATTGAGAATAGCAATGTGGCGATGTACCTGTAAATGATCAAACCTCTTCTTTAAGGTTAGTGGTGTAGAACATAAATTACAAGTCATAATAGAGTTATGTTATGTTTTTTCTTTTGTTTTCTTTTGGTAGTAAATTGAAACTGTGCAGATAAACATGCAGTAATTTACAGTAGTGAAAACATCAGAGAACTCATCTGAAACATCCTATTCATGGTAGCCATAACTGTTTACTTTGAGAAATCCTCTGTCTTCCACATGTAGCTTTAACAAAAGAATGTGCAGATTTCAAAATCCACGTGGTTTATATAATGAACTTTCTCTCTCATATGTGGAATCTAGTATTGTGCATTACGTTTTGTTAAATGTATACTTTTTAAGATTGTGATATTTATACATTATAATGCTATGCATTCAGTTATGTGGAGGAAAAAAAACTATTGAATGTATCGTGCATTTTTAGTAACTGAGCCAACCATCCCTTCTATGAAACATTTTGGAATTATAATTTTTTATCCCAAAAAATAGTTTAAAAAAAATCAAGCATAACAAGCCAAACTTTTTTTTAACCTTGTTCTCTGTTTACAAAGTTTGGAATACAAAAAACAAATGTGCATTTTTATAACTTATAGCACATTCCTACACATGTTTAACTCAGAAGTAAGTCTTGTTGAGTTCACTGGTACTCCTAGGTAAGTGTCTATAGAATTATAGCCTGAATGTTTTCTCATTGGATGTTAGCTTAAGTTTCTACCTTTAAACTGATTAAAAAATAGCAAATGAAGAAAGATTTTTAGTGAGTAAATGCTAAATCATCCATATACACACTTTTTGTTGCTGGATTTTTATATAATTTAGGTAGCAGTATTTATTTAAAAAACAGAATTACTATTGTGAATACATTTTATCATATTAACTATGCTGTCCTGAAGATTATCTGAAGTTAAAAGAAAATAACTGCAGATGGAGATGAATCTTCTTCTGACAATAGTCTTTGATTGACTGTTAGGACAGAAATGAGAAGCCTGGTTGCCTTCCTGCTGTAATTACACAGAGAAGGAAACATCAAATGAAGAAGTCAAATACTAGCTTGAATCCTTCTGAGTACACTTTTATGATGGAGTTTGTTCTACAGGTTATACATTGCTGGGACATGGAGATAGTCGCTTAAAGGCACTGAAAGACTATTGTTGACAGTGAAATGTTATGAGTATAAATAAAGTTTTCTATATTGTTTATATGTTGGGCTCTTTCTGGGAGTTTTTCTTAAATTCTGTCATCATAAATTACAGTATTCCTAAGAATTATTGTTTTATACCACAATAGTGCAATTTCCCTAAACAAAACAAAACAATGTAAAATAGCTGTGCTATCCTGAGCTTTTCTTATATAATAACATGTAATGTTATTAGTTTTGTTTGTTGAAATAACCTATTCTTATTAGTTTCTATTTTTTAAATCAAAATACATTTAAATCTTAACATTCAGAAACAAAAAAATAGTGATGGGAGTTTAGCTTCAAGCATCTATATTCCAATAACTGAGACATTATTACTAATATGTGTAAATGGCCTTCATATAGAAGGTCAGAGTAACTTCAATTTTTTCTTTGGTTTTATGCGATAAGATCAAAAACTTGGTTAATTTAATAGTGATTGTTACTATGTGTTCCATTGCAGATTAAACAAATATAAGAAACAGGAAACTTCCCCAGTCCAGACAGATGATGATAAATTGATACACCAACCCTGAATTTTACCAGACTTTTAAGGTACTGTGACCTACTAACCTGTATAGGTATATATTCTTTTCCTCAGCTATTTTGATGCAAGATAGCCTATGGCGGCAATCCTATGCCTGTCTGCTCAGAAGTAAGTCCCATTAGAGTCAATAGGGCTTACTCTCGAGAAAGTGTGTTTAGGATTGGGCTGTGAAGCTGGAGGGAAGAGGAACCTGGAGGGGAGGTAGCAGGAGGCCAGGCTCTGGCAAGTGGTCCTGCAGGCTGCTGCAAGGCTCCTGCAGAACAAGCTTGGATAGTAGCTGCCAGGCAGGGAAGCAGGCGCTGCTCTCCTTTAGGGCACCCCATCCTGTCCCAATGGGGTCCTTTTCCCTGGGCCCCACCAACAGCAGCACATGGAACTTTCCTAGGGACAATTGCCAGGTCCCCTCCCAAGTGCCCAGCCAGGGTCCACAATGTTCCGCCACAGGTGACTCTTCAGGCAGTGCAGTAACAATAGTATCTATAGGGATTTATGTGTACCAAAGCCCTTTCCCATCCACCCTTGTTACGTATGAACAATTTCCCTACTATGGTTCTAAAATCAGGACTTTTACTGACTAGGATTATGGAGTAAACTATTGCTGTAATTTGTAAGATTTAACAACCAGTCATGTAGGCACATCTGTAAAACCTGAAAACATACAAAAGAGAAAATGTTTTTCCATCAGCCACTATTAGCTAACTGTTTTCAGGTGTAATTCATGCGATTTATATGTGATTTTGTCTTAAAGCAAATTAGGTAGGCTCTTTAAATTGAAAGATAAACATCCCTAAAGTAGCAGTTGCAATATGCAGAATTACATATTTATTTTCTCCTTCCAATGTTCCCTACAATAACACTGTAAAGTAGGGTTCATTGATCTGATTTTGCAAATGGAGGAGCGAGACCCAAAGACAGTGGTTTGGCAAAAGAGGAGGAGGGATTTGAATCTCAGACTTGTTCTGCACTTTGATCCCAAGAAACCATGAAAGAAAAAGTGTCAGTGTTATTGGCAAACAATATTATTGGCAAACAAAGAACATAATGCTATACTTAAACATTTCCTTGATACAGTGTCACAAGACAGTGCATTTTAAACTCTTTTATTATCTCAAATCTCTTCATTTTGTTGATCTTCATGTTTTTGTTTTTGCTTAATATAAAACCCTGAAAGTGCTTTTGCTTACTTGTTTTAGTTTTTGCTGTGATAACCGGATGTCATACTTAAAAATTGATTATTCTACAAAGTGCCTAAAGAGGTTTCCTTTTATGGCTGAAAGAAGTAGAACATACTGAAAACACAAAGATAATTTAACAGAATGTTAGTCACACTACAAATTCTTGTTTTTTAAAAAAGATGTTTACTCATGAGGCTTAGCAAAAAGTCACTTGGGAACTCTTAGATCAATAGCAGTTTTAAGAAATGTATGAATGGGGAATATTTTATATTAGCTGTGGTGCTATACATATGTCTACATTAGGTGTTTCTAAACCCTGGATTGGGGGCTAGATGCTTCTATCTGACCCATGGACAGCCTCTGGTCCATGGAGAGCTGCTGGCCCACTAGACCGAACACAAGCAGAGCACCCTTCCGTGCCCTCAGAATTCCTTTCAAAGGTCTATAAACATATGGTATATACAAATGAAAAGTCAATGACTGACTTACTGACTGATGGACTCATCAATGCCCAGCCAAAACTGCTGGACCTAGAAGCATGAAATTTTTTTTGGGGGGGGGGGGTGTTCCCTCCATGATCGAGGCACCCGCTAAGAACTGATTTTTGGAAATTCCAACCAAAAGGGGGTGAAATGGGGTGCAACACATTTTCCTCCCTATACTTTACATTGAAGAGTATCTGACTGATGCTCTGCCCCAACTCCCGGAACAACAAGCATGACATTCAAGGAGGCTGTTCCTTCTGTGACATCAACACACACAAAGAACCGATGTTGAAAAATTTAACCCTTAAGGGGCTGAAAAGGAGTGCAACATGTTTTTTTTCCCCATTACCTTAACACTGAAGATGGATTAACATCCAGCAA
Source organism: Cryptoblepharus egeriae (assembly GCA_030015325.1). NCBI lineage: Eukaryota > Metazoa > Chordata > Lepidosauria > Squamata > Scincidae > Cryptoblepharus > Cryptoblepharus egeriae. Next base: position 22,859,733 of record JAREYC010000002.1, read on the forward strand.
TTTGGTGCCTGGTGCCTGATGAACTGGGAAGGATGTTGCTCATGGGAGGGGTTTGATGCCCATGGGGGTTGATGTGCATGGGGCTTCATGCGCATGGGGCAGGGTGATAACTTGACTGGAAATGCCCGGACAGAACTGGAACCTGAAACTGGAAGTCTTGTTTTAGGGCCTCTTGGGGGCATTTCCAGCCATTTCCTAGGATTTTAGGTCTTTGAGGCGTGCTGCAGGCCAACTGAGCCGCTGAGGCTGCTGGTTAAAGGAGAAGGGGGAGGGTTTCCCCTCCTCCCCATGCTAAAGCCCCTTTCCAAGCCATCGGTGGAAGAACACCATCTCCCAGCAAGCATCACACCAGATTCTGATTTTGCAGCCTGCTTCCCAAAGGTGTACACTGCTCCAGCCACTGACTGCTGGGAAAATGGCTGTGACCAGCAGTGAGTCCACTTCCTGCACGTACCAGAGAAATAGAGAAAGGGGGAGAAACTGTGCTTGATGTTTGCATCAAAGAAAAGAAGGAGGGAGCTCAGCTGAGTCTGCTAGAGAGGTGAGTTGAGGAAGGAAGGAGTTTTGGAAGTGGAGCTGCTCTGAAACCTTGCAGTGAGTTTGGCTTTGGAGAGAAAGGGGGGAAAGGAGGCTGAAAGACCAAGCCTCTGCATGCCTGCCTGAGAAAGCCTGGCTGCTTGGATCACCTATACATGTGCCTTTTGGTTTGGGAAACAGGTCTTGCAAAGAGGATGCTAACAATAAGTAATATAAGTGTTGAAATTAAGTACAGTGGTGCCTCACTAAAAGAGCTGAATTCGTTCCAGAGGCATGCTCTTTAAACAAAATGCTCTTTAAGTGAAGCGGATTTTCCCATAGGAAACAATGGAAACTCATATGATTGGTTCCACAACCCCCCAAAATATTCATATAAAAATACTAACTAGGAGCACAATCCTAACCATGTCTACTCAAAAGTAAGCCCCATTGTATTCAATGGGTCTTACTCCCAGGAAAGTGTCTTTAGGATTGCAGCCTAGATGTAAAAATGATGATAAAGCACTGGAATTGAATTCAAAACACTATCATATAATGCAGACCACAGTTACTGTAATAAAACACTGTAATATTCTGTACAGTAAAAAAAGAAAACCTTTATGGGCAAAGATGACTGATTTTCACTAAGAGTCACTGGTGTCTTTCTGAGCAACTTTCACAAGAAACCTCTCTCTGTGTGTGAGATCTATCTATGCAAACTAGATAGGCAGTCTGCAACAGCATAGGGGCCAGATCCTATACTCAGAATCAAGCCCCATTAAATCCACTGGGGCTTACTCACAGGAAAGGAAAAGTGCAGGCAGGGAAGGTAGTGGGGGGCAGAGAGGTGGTTGTAATGGGGTCCACGCAGGGGGGCTTCCTTGGGGGCAAGGGGTCTGTTTGAGGGGGCTGCAGAGGGGATCTATCTACAGTATTTATATATCGCTTTTCAACTAACAAGTTCACAAAGCGGTTTACAAATAAAATGGAAAAATAATAATAGCTAATTAATAGCTAATGGGTTATACATTTCCAAAAGGGCTCACAATCTAAAATGCAAAAAAAGAACACCAGCAGAAGCCACCTTAAGGAGGCTGCATAGGCTGGGCTGACCAAGTTCTCTGGCTGCAGGAGAAGAGCAGCAATCTTTGTTCCCCTGATGAAGAGGCTTTTCTGCTCTTCTGCCCCCTCTGCTGGTCTCTTCCATGTACTGCGGGGGGAGAAAGTCCCTCCTCACTCCCTCAGCCCAGCCAGTGCTGGGGAGAGACAGGGAGAAGGACAGGGAGCTCAGCCAATTATGCGAAAATATGCTCTTTAAGCAAAGCGAAACCACGCAGAAATTTTTGCTCTTTATGTGAAAAATGCTCTTTAAGCAAAGCGAAACCACACAGAAATTTTTGCTCTTTAAGTGGAACACTCTCTGTGCAAGGCACTTGTTAAGCAAGGTACCACTGGACAGGAAAGCAATATGAGTGATTTTAGCTTTTATTTTAACATGTCTTACATTTTTCCTACATTTTTGGGTGTCCTAATGTAGTGGGGATTATGCTCATAGAGGGATGTTGTGCATCAGTTTCCCATGTGCATGGGGAATGGGGTAATGTTGTGCATCATTTTCCCATGTGCCTGGGAGGATGTTGTGCATGGGAGATTGATGTGCACCTTAAATATCACCAATGGTACTCATATCACTGGTTGAGAAACACTGTTTTAAGCCACACTGAAAAACAAAAGTTCCCAAATTGTGGGTCCAAGACTGGTATCCAATTTTTGTGGGGTTGCGAAACTGATATGGCAGATTAGACTAAATGTATTGGAGGGGTACTGTTGCCCAATCTTAATTGCAGACCCTCTTGGCATTTTTAAATCAGACAGCATCCTTTAGTGACATTTTAAAAGCTTGGAAACCAATGCAGTATGGTGGTACCTCGCTTAATGAGTGCCTCAAATAGCGAGTGTTCTACTTAATGAGGAAGAATTTGTGTGGGATTTTGCTTCACTTAATGAGCTTGATTCGCATAACGAGTGCCCTTTGGCTGGGCTCCCCCTTTTCCTCCCTGCATCGGCTGGGCTGTTGTTATTGAGCTGGGACTTTCTACCCCTCCTTGCAGTGCCAGGGAAGAGGCCAGCAGAGGGAGCAGAGGAGCCTCTTCAGTCGGAGGAACAAAGATGGTTGCTCTGTTCCTGCAGCCAGCAAACATGGCCAGCCAAACTTTTGCAAGCCTCCATCAGGTAGGAGGGAAAACTCCTCCTGCACCCCTCAAACAGACCTCTTCACCAAAGAAGCCCCCCTGCCTGGACCCCACTTCAACCACCTCTCTTCCCCCCACCAGCACCTTCCCTGCCTGCACTTTTCCTTTCCTGTAAGTAAACCCCAGTGGATTATAAGTAGATAGCATAAGACCTTGTCCTTCTGCTTTGCACTTCATGCAAACTCGGAAAGAGTCAGGCTGCATCCTACACACTTTCCTGTGAGTTTGCCCCAGTGGATTTAATGGGGCTTGATTCTGAGTAGACAGCATGGGATCTGGCCCTTTTGCTGTTGCAGACTGCCTATCTTGTTTGCATAGATAGATCTCACACACAGAGGTCCCTTGTTAAAGATGCTCCAAAAAACACCAGTGATTCTTTTAGTGAAAATTAGCCATCCTTGGCCATAAATGTTTTTCTTTTCTTTTTTACTGTACAGAATATTACAGTGTTTTATTACAGTAATTGTGGTCTGTATTATAGTGTTTTGAATTCAATTCCAGTGTTTTGTCATCATTTTTACACACAGTTAATATTATTATATGAATATTTTGGGGGTTGTGGAACCAATTGTCTGAGTTTCCATTGTTTCCTATGGAAAATCCGCTTCATTTAAAAGGATGTCTCCGGAACGAATTAAGCTCTTTAAGTGAGGCACCACTGTATATGTCTAGAATGCCATGCAGTGGTTTGTCATTTTTATCTTCTTTTAATACATGAAGGTATTTACATACTTAATGTAAGCTATTTTGTTTTACAGTTTTCCACTGGCAGTGTGTTCTTATGCTTCAACTTACTTTTCTTAACTTCTTACTTCTTAACTTGTTCTTACTTGTTCTTAACTTGTTCTTACTTCTTATTTAACTTGTTCAACTTCTTACTGTTTTGTGTCCCTTTATACATTTCCTTGAGCTTGTGGACTAAATCATTAGAAAAGTTTACACCTTCGTCTGTTGTTAAATTGATTTCTGCTACTTACCCCCACAGTAGGATTATGGAAATCACAGCATTGTTCACATGTCACTAACAAAGTAATGGAAAACATTTAATATGATGCTGTTTTCATACTTTTGTCATTTAAAATCATAAATACTAGTTCAAAACGGCAGTCAAGATAAAATATTGTTCATAAGAATAGCTAATTTTGCATAAGTCATGCTTGAGTACACTGTTTCCTGACACCTGTTGAGATTTCCTCCTTCATAGGAACTTAAAAGTTCCTGCTAGTTCAGACCAAAGGCTCATTTAGGCCAGCATCCCTGTTTCTCCAGATGCCACAGGAAAGCCACAAGAAAGAAAGGAAAGCTTGCTGTCTTGCACTATTGTTTCTCTGAACCTGGAACATACCATTATATTCCTTTTCAGTTCTTCCTTTCAGTTTTTCTTTGAACCCATTAGACTCTTGACAAATACTTAAAACTGGAGAAAGGAATACAGCAATGCTTTTGTTTGGCTAGGACTCGAAGCATGGATGAAAGTAAAAAATGGTTGAATTTCGCTTGCAAATTTATGTTGGACAATGAAAAGCTGAAATATAACAGAATCATAGAATCCTAGAGTTGGAAGGGACCTAGTACGTCATCTAGTCCAACCCCCTGCCTGTAGCAGGAAATCCTCCTAGAACATCTCCAACAGGTGCTCGTTGAGCCTCTGCTTGAAGATCCTCAGTGAGGGAGAGTCCACCACCTCCCTTGGCAATCTGTTCCACTGCTGAACCGCCCGAACCGTCAGGAATTTTTTCCTGATTTCCAACTGAAATCTCCTTTTTTACAGTTTGTACCCATTGGTTCTAGTTCTACTTTCCGAGCCAGCTAAGAACAAATGAGCCCCTTCCTCCATATGACAGCCCTTCAGGTATCTGAAGAGGGAATGGTTGAATGTCAAAGCACAGCCTTATTTAGCTTGCAAATTTATGTTGTACAATGAAAAACAGAAATAACAATATGTGTCAGTGCATACAAAACCTAAATCCACAGTAATAAAAGAAAAAATAAACATAAGGTCAACAAATATCAAGGAATGTTGCATTAAATCTGGCAAAAAGCATGTGAATGGAATTAGAAATGTAGTTAGAAATGCAACGGCTGAAAGAGCAAAGCAATGAAAGTCAAGCTATTGCTGTACGCTTTTTTCTTCAAAATTGTGGATTTGACTGAAAATTTGGTGGAATATGTGCAATAAACAGATTTGATTGAGATTATCTGCATTTACCGTAGTTTGATAACGTGGAAGGAAATTAGCAAGGCATTTGCTACTTTAAAAAGAAAACTCTTTTCTTTTTCTCTTTTCCTTTCCTTAGTCAACACTATCTCCATAAACTGCCTTTCTTCAAGTCATTAAGAGTTTTTCTTGTGTTCAATCTGCTCACTCAGCTATTTCAAATCCATATATGACGTGGATTTCTCTACTGCTGTCAGTGAATACATAGCCTTAATTCTATTAAAGCATCCATTTAATATTCACCATACTACGTATTTATATCATTTTATCAGGAAATTAAAAATCTTTAATAATATTTGGGTGATTTGAGATAGAGGTAATACAAGATAAAATAGTTAACTTTCTTTTCTTGGATCTATGCACGTGCAAAATTAGCTCCACTCAAGCCTCATAAAAATCAAGTTTCTGAACTGACCTTATTATTCATAGTTTGACTTGACAGTCAGTAATCTGTCCATTGAAGTGATGAATTGATCTTTTTGCTGCCACTCTTCTTTCTGTCCCAGAATACTGATAGATTCACAGTATGCTAGAAGATCATTTCAGTGGCAGAAGAACAATTTAGCAAAGGAAAGCTTAAGGGGAAATCTCCCAATATGCAGAATAACAGCCAGGAATGGACAAGAAAACAAAAGTGAAACAAACAATAAAATGTAAAAACAGTCATATAATCAATCCATCCACTGAAGTTATCAGAGGAGGCTCTCTTATAGTACAATCCTAACCATGTTTACTCAAAAGTAAGACCCACTGTGTTCAGTGAGTCTTACTCCCAGAAAAGTGTGTTAAGGATTGCAGCCTAATTAAAATCTTGTTGCCATTGATGGAGGGAAGGGAAATGGCAGGGAGGAATAGTGTGTTCTTGATGGAAGTGGCACTTTGGAACTTCCTCCCCTAGGAACTAACTCCTCCATCTTTGGAGACCTTTCATCCTAAACATTTTTGTTTAGGATAGCATTTGATGACTGACTTGATTCACTAGCATTTTTAATTAATTTTTAAAGAGTTGTATATTATTCGTTATGATCAGTTGGGTTCTATAGTTTTATGGTTTCTGTTGCTTTTATTAGCTGTTCTTGTTTTCTTTAAATGTTGTCAGCCAGCTTGGGTAATCTTACAGAAGAAAAACAGAATATAGATTCAGTAAATAGATAAGAGTACACAGATCCCAATTCTGAGCTGTTAAGCTCTGGTGGTACCACTTGTATTTGATGTTGCAAACACACTGTAAGGCATGCCCACAACAGCCTTCGCTGACTCAATGCCAGTCGGCACTGAGCCGAGCTGGATGCTGCCCAGAGATACATAAGAGCTTCAGGCAGCAGTGAGGGCCTCAGAGGATGGGGACAGGTTTCTAGGATGGTGGGAGGACAGGACAGGGCAGAAGGAGAGTGGAGCTCCTTTGGATCCTGTAGTCCACATTGGACTGGTAAGCCTGACACAGAGATCTCTCAAGTCTCCAGAAAAAATAGCCAATGAAGATTTATGAAGCCCCACTGCAGCTTCCCTTTCCCAAAGGAGATGTCCAGCAGCTGCTGCAGGGCCCCAGGATTTAGTGGTAGCTACTTTGACTCCACTGCCATCTTTGGGCTTTAAGACAGCAGTCATATGCACACTTAACCTGAGAGTAAGCTGTAATGAAATGAATGGAAATATTTCTGTCTTGACATGCATATGATTTTGTTATAAGACAACTGAGTAAGACAACTGAGCAATGCTGAAGCAATACTGTTGCACTACTACTTAAATTTTTTTTACTGATATAGTCAGATTGTAGTCAAATATCTTTCTAGAATTTTGAACTTTTGATGGAGATTTGGATGCTAAAAGTAACAAGTGTCACATATGCAGATCCCTATCCCTAAAGCGAATTAGCCCTAAAGCCCAGTAGGCTCAAGAAAGTCAATTTCATCTGTATATGACAGTTCAAAATTCCATGACTTCTGTGAGCAACTGGTGATGATCAGTTGTTCTTTTCCCCACTTTTTTTTCCTTTTATCTTACAAAATTGTCTTTTTTGTGTTCCTAAGGAGTCCTTGTCTGTTGGTGGCCTTTTTACAAATACATGCCAAAAACATTCATTCTCCTGAATGTATTTTTATATAGATGATGATGATGATGATATGTACATGTGTGTAGAAAGGACACAAGTTGTTTTAGAAATAGTGCTTATACAAATGCGCTGGTTTGTTACTGTTACTATTACCTTTTTGTTTCTGAATCTTTTAATCAAAAGTGTGTATATTTTATAGCTTAAATATTGTGGGCTAGAAACTTGGAATTCACTGGATATAACTATCAACAATAGGAGCACAATCCTACCCATGTCTACTCAAAAGTAAGCCCCATTGTGTTCAATGGATCTTACTCTCAGGAAAGTGTGTTTAGGATTGCATCCTAAAACACTTTACAGATTGAGAGCCCAATCCTATGCATGTTTACTCCGAAGTAAATCCTGTTGTGTTCAATGTGGTGTACTCCCAGGTAAGGGTGGAAAGGATTGCAGCCAGAGAGCACAATCCTAACCATGTCTACTCAAAAGTAAGCCCCATTGTGTTTAATGGGTCTTACTCCCAGGAAAGTGTCTTTAGGATTGCAGCCTTAGACATGATTGGATGGAAAAGAAGTATCATGCGTGTTGTAGTAACTAATACAACAACTTTCTTTTACTCCCCATGTTTGTTGGATGCTTTTTTCCTCTTGTCTTATGTGTATTTTTAGTTTCACAAGAGATAGTATGATCTTGTTAAATGTCTGTACAAAGAATTTAGTTTAGTGAAGCTTTGTGGTACAACAGAGCCAGAAATTCCTGTTTAAGAAATATTCATTGAACAAATCCTTGTTGATCAATCTGTGTTGGGAGTCCTGTAAAGTACTTCAAATTCCAACAAATCAGAAAATGACTGGTTATGTTGCTACAAGCTCTATATGTATGTCTCCATTAATTTTGCACATCTGCTTTTTACAAGACATTTATATGACCAGTAATCACTTTGCAACTGCATTTCCACAGACACTTTCATTAGGACAAGTCTTCCTTCCTAATGACTTTGGATACTGGCGGGAACAAAGAACAGATAGTTATGCTCTGATAATAAAGAGTTAAAGTGGCATTTCCTCATGAATGAGCCTGTGACTGATTGACAGTCTGAAAGACTGTACTGCTGTATGACAGGTACCCTCATCCGAAAGGCATTTAAAAATGTGCAAACAGTACTTTTTTCATAGGTGATATGAGCATAGGGTTGCCATATGTCCCGAAAACAGTGACAGTCCCAATTTTTGGGGATTGTGTTCACATCCTTAATGCCTTTAAGAAGAGCTTGAATAATGTCCTAGGGGAAAGGGCCATCACAGGCTACAAGCCACGAGGGATGTGTGTAGATGTGGAAAACCAGAAAAATGCCCGATGCAGGGGAGGGCACCTGAACACAGGTTTCTTGTGTGTTCCCCGAGGCATCCTTTGTGCCGCTGTGTGATACAGGAAGCTGGACAAGATGTGCCTTTGGCCTGATCCAGTGGAGACTCTTCTTATGTCCTTATGTTCACATACTGGCAAATGGGACAGAGGGTCCTGTCCCAATTTTGTGGACAAGAATTATGGCAATCCTATATGAGAATATTTCCAACTTACATCTGAAAGTGGGAGGTATAGGAGCTCCCTTGATCCCTCCCATCCTCTTGATTGACTGCACATTCAGATTTATAATCCACTTTAAGGGCTCAGCAGAATCCTGGACATAGCTATAGCTACTCAGACATTCCTTTGTGTACACTGCGTCTTACTCATAGATAGTCCTGCCATAGTAAGCAAGGAGCAATAAGGGTTGAAGATCTTTCATGCCAATTTTTCTCTTTGGCACTCTTGCAAGAAGATACTGCTTCTACTTGTTCAAGGTGGTCCCAACCTCTTCTAGTCAAATTCCTATACAGTGACGCCTCATGTAACAAATTTAATTTGTTCCAGAGGCATGTTTGTTACGTGAGACGTTCTTTACATAAGCAGATTTTCCCATAGGAAATAATGGAATGGAGCACACAAGACAACAAGAGTCCTACAGCCTGATCCACTTTGTGCATTTGGCATTCTGTAGTAGACTGCTTCTAAAATAAGGAGGGTTCACTTACCCATCACCCATGTTGGAATTTTCCTTCAGATATTTGTCCAGTCTCCTTTTAAATGCCTAAGGTTGCAATCCTAAAGACAGTTTCCTTGGAGTAAGACGCATGGACTATAATGGGGCTTACTTTTGCATAGACATGGTTAGGATTGTGCTCTAAGTCTAAATACAGTAATAGAGCACAATCCTAACCATGTCTACTCAGATGTAAGCCCCATTTTGTCCAATAGGTCTTACTCCCAGGAAAGTGTCTTTAGGATTGCAGCCAAAGTGATGTGTCTGTTATGCTTTATTACATTTTCCTGACTAGGTGTTTTACCTAATTGATAATATTGCTTTATTGCTCCTGAAAAGATAAATCTGCATCCCTTTTCTATTGTCTAGAAGAGGGGTTGGCAAACCCCAGCCCAAATACCCTTAGGGACCCCCCAATTTTTATCTGCTCCCCATTGCCTCTGAACAGTCTATGTCTCCATGTGTTTCTGGCTTGGTCTGATGTTTTCACTATTCAAGAGGTATGTGGCAAATAGATCATAGTTCTCATGTGCTTCTACATGCCTGTATTATCCAGTAGTTCTCATATGTATTATAAATAAGCTTTGCCATTCCTTCATATACATTCTGTCTCAAATGAATACATTAGAGACAAACTATATATGTAAACATGTACATTTTTCCAAATTTAAAATAAAAATTACTGGTAACTCTTTTCCCAGACCCAACTCAGTGTCAGACAAAATGATGTGGCTGTCTTACCAAAATGTTTGCCCATCCCTGATTTAGACAAATAACAGCACAATCCAGAGTAACTACGGGAGCTCATGCATCGATGTAAGAAATATTTCCGTTGACTTAAGAGAAATCTATGGGAAATTCATAGAGCAATCTTAAGTAAATTTTCCTTATGTCGATGTAAGAGCTCCCATCGTTACTCTGGCTTGTAAACTTAGTAGTAGTTTGGTATTATTTACTTCATATTAATTTGTTTTGTGTAATTAATTTTCAATTTTTCTTCAATAAGTATGATGAATTACAGGCAGTTTGTCTCAGAACATCACTGGCATATATGATACTAAAACCATATCAGCTGCCAATAGAATACCGTATCTCCCGGCTTATAAGACGCACTTTTTTTCTCCCCAAAGGGGGAAGGAAATGTCTGTGTGTCTAATAGATAAGGCCAATCCTGGAGCACCTTACCCAATCATGTCATATGTCGTTGGATTCATATTGAAGAGCAGAATCCAATGCAATAATCAGTTTTGAGATATCTCCTTCCTATCAAAAGTTATGGCCAAAAAAGTAAAAATCAAAAATATAAAATCAAAAAAATACATTTTTGGCAATTTTTTAAAGTGGGTAGGAATTTTGGCTTGGGTAGGAATTGTGCCCTGGGAGTGGAAATTTGGCCTTGTGGTTCAGGAATTTTGGGTTTGGCATCTGGTTACCCCGGCACAGTTGCAATCCTAAGCAGCCTTCCCTCGCTTGGACAACTGCTCCAGTATAGACATGCACAAGACCTGATCCCTCCTCCTCCATGCCTGTGCCTCCCTCACTCTTCCCCATCTATCTAGATCCCCTCACCTTTCCCCACCTACCCCTCAACCCCCCCCTCCCCAACTTACCTGCCTTCCTGGACCATTTGCAATGAGATTTGTGTAAAATGTTGGTGTCTGATCATTTGCAATGAGATTTGTGCAAAAGTCACAAATCACTGACACTAGAGATGATTGAGTTTTGGGGGTTACCAGAAAATTAGAAGAGTGCTTGAAGCTTAAAGTCTTTCCTCATTTGTTAATGACAGTGATAATGGTTCTTAATACCACTGTTGACTTTACATGGTTGAAATATTATTCTGCTATATTTTATTTAATATATTAGTACACATTTGGTTCAGAATATTTTTTTTTCTTGTTTTGCTCCTCTAAACTTTGGTGCGTCTCATGGTCCGGTGCGTGTAATAAGCCGGGAAATACAGTAATTTGGCAATGAATCCTTTTCCAATATGAGCAGGAAGATTTTTTCCAGTCTAGGTATGACATTGTTGATAATGTTAATAAAGATCATTTTATATCTTTATTACAAAGGTATATAATGTAAAAAAAACTCAGTTTAGATTTTTGTGCCATTAAATCTGAAATCCTTTCATGTTTGTTTGAGAGTAATTTTCATTGAACAGAGAGACATGTTTCTTAGTAAACATGCATCGCTTTGAGCAGATTGTCCCATTGAAGTCAGTGGAAAGTGGTTGTTCCTGTGTGACTGCAGTCAAACATACTTACATGAAAACAACATTCACTAAAACTGCCAAGTCCTTTTTTATAAATATGTAAACATATTTAGAGTTTTGATTGAGAATTGCAAGAATTCCCTCTCAATATTTTAAAATTGGGAATTACCACTGCTGATCTACAGGTACAACCTAATTTGCTTTTTTTATCAGTGATTTTATATCAAAGCTTTAGTTTGGCACTTTAAATTAAAAGATAAACATCCCTTAAGCAGCAGGTAATGGCTTAGAAACAACCTGCTTTTAATGTTAATTAATCTGTAGGCAGTTAATCTTGTCTTTAGAAGGGTTTCAGCTGGAAGGCAAACATCTCCCTTCCCCAGGCATGAACAGAAGGTGATAATGACTTCTTGGTTGCTTTGTAAGGGGAAGTGCCTGCCTCCAATTAAGTTGTTTTAGCCAAAGGCTAATTGATTCATTGCCTGCTTCATTATCAAGGTAATTGCTTTTGTTTAAACAAGAAAATGGTATCCATGGAGGTTCCTGGAACCAAACCTCCCAGATGCTGTGAGACTCAACCTGTAATCACATTTACAGCCCAGTCCTATGCATGTCTACTCAGAAATAAATCCCATTATAGTCATTGGGGCATACTCCCAGCTAAGTGTGGAAACATTGCATCATTAACTATTACATCAGAAAAGAAACTGACCAAAATTAGAGCTAACTGGGGTTATGCATATTACAGGATTGAATACAATTTGAAACTACTATAGTTGCAGATAGTGGGTTAATTCTTGAAAGTATTGTAATTGCTGTTTGTACTGCTGTCTTTGACATTAATCTTTATCCCTAATCGTAGAGCTATAGATTTTTAATCCAGGAAAAAAGAATTATATGCAATTATGGTATTCATAACATTCTGTTCATTTTCGTTTTGAACCCTGGGCAATTATGAGATAGATAGCCAGAATGTGTGAACAAATAGCACAATCCTAACCGTAATTCTTATGGTATAAATAGCACAATCCTAACCATTACTCAGAAGTAAGCCCCATTATGTTCAATGGATCTTTCTCCCAGGATCTTCAAGATCGCCCAGATCTTTTGGATTGCAGCCTTAAATAGCTTTTCCAAGAGATCAAAGTGGTTCACTAAAATGTATAAGAATAAAAATAATAAACATGTAATGATTACAATAGTTACAAATACTTAACTAAAATTAAAACTAGTGGTGGAAATATTTATTGGTCAGCTGACAGGTCAATTCCCTCCCTTGCCTCTTTTACTATCTTCCTGTTATTTAGTAGTAGGTTTTAATCTAGGTGGGGCTGGGATGACATAAATGACATTAGTATTAGTGTAATATTAGTATAATAATATTGCTATAACAGTAAAGCATTATTGGCGCTATAGAGAGATATATAATTTCTGCCACTGATTTAAAAAACTGTTAAATTTTTCGAAGAAAACAATGCAATTAAATTCTAACCAATTGCAATTACATATAATAATGTTATGCAAATACAAATGTATGCGAATGTTATTCAACAGGTTGGAATTTTTGATGATACTTGTAGTCAAATAGTCAGTTGGCTTGCATCCTAATCCTAACTGTGATATATTTAAGGGTGCCAGTCAATCCACACACTGGGCACTTCTTGCAGCTCCAGGGAAGATGCTAGGATGCACCTCCTCAATCAAGTAATGCTGCTGTTTGTGGTGCCAAAATGTCTGAAGTCAGCCCTGTGTGGATTAATCCAGATATGACAGCAAAACAGATCAGGTTAGAAAGGTAATCCCAGTTTCCTTCTTAGGATTCAGGATATGTGATTTATTTTAAAGATAATTCACATGCCTTGAATAAAATGTACTAAAGAGATCTGTGCAGCTTCTGCAAAAACTTGTAAATTATTAAACATGCCAGCAGCAAATGCCCCACCGTAACTCATAAAAAGGAAGCTTTTGATCATTTTTGTCCCCAACAAATTGGAAGAAAGCAAAAATACTTTGTCACTTATAAGGAATCTTCTGTACATTTGATATAAGGATTTCACTTTCAAGTCAGTAACCCTTTAACAGCACACTGAATATGGTCTCTTGCAACATTGCAATGCTGCAGCTATAAGCAGGGTGATGAAGGAGTTAAGTGTCCTCCCCATCCTTTCGCTTCCTGGTCATCTTTTTTTCTCTAGTTTTAAACTTCATCTTTCTTAAGGAATCAAGACAGGTTTTAGGGGGAAGGGTTGCTTCTGCTTTTCCCACCCCCAAGAAACTCAGGGTGGGAGGAGACAAGAGGGGAGGCAATTTCTGATTTCATTCAGGATTTTGACAGATGGAAAGCCTAGTTGGGGGAGATGGGGGGCATTCCTTGCAAACAGACAGCATCATCCTGTGGGTGGGAAGGGATTTCAGTATCCAAGGAGCCCTTTAAGGCAAGCAGGGTGGGTGACAGGAGCTTGAGGAAGGTGCGATGGGGGGGGAGGAGGTGGATGCTAAGCTCCATGGAGTTTCCTGCCTGCTTCCTATCCAGCCCCCATCCTGCTACTTGGAAACTTTTTAAGGTAGGAGGGAAGGTGCCTGGTCTTTAAGGGCGCCTGCAGAGAGAGATGGGATTCCTTGGGGAGGGGTGTGTATATACAGGTGGGGAAGAGCATAAAAAGAGACCAGCTCCCCAAAATGTAGGACATTCAAGAAAAATTTAGGACATGACAAATTAAAAACTAAAAAACCCTCATAGATATTGCTTCTTAAACACTGTATTACTTAATATTAAATTTAAAACAATTACATATAATTTAATTACAAGAAGGCTCTGTGCTACCTGCTTACAAGGAAAAGGAGCACATTATAGGAGGACAGTATCGTGTCCATCAAGAGCTTACACTGACCCAATGTCTGATTTTTTTCCCATATAGATCATGCTACTCATGAATGGCTGGATGGTCTGGACATTACCATTGGATTTACCATCAGTCCATGTTTTTCCTATGGATCCCTAGTTTTATTTCCAGGAGACAGGGCAAAAATGCAGATGTCCTGGAAAAAGGGGCATGTGATCACCTGGGAAGCCTGACTTGCTCCCTTTAAGAGCTGGTCCCATTGCAGGGAAAGGGGCGGAGTGCCTAGTACTGAGCCTCCCTCCTTCCTTCCTGGGGCTGGTCGGTGCTCCTGGGTGCTTCCATGGCCCCCTCCGGACCAGCCCTCCTGCAGCCCCAGCACCGAAGCCTTCCCACCTCCAGGCTCTCCTGTCCGGACCCCGATGACTCTCTCCTTCCCCCTGCAGCAGAGCAGCAGCAGGCAGAGTCTCCTTCTGTTTCCAGGCTCAGGTTGCAATCCTAGCCACTCTTACCTGGGAGGAAGCCCCGTTGGCCAGGGTGACACTTACTTCTGAGTAGACATGCATAGGATTGGGCTCTTAAGGCTGCAGTCCTTACCTGGGAGGGTAAGGATGGGACTGACTTTTGCGTAGACCTGCCTAGGATTTAATCCTATCCATGCTTACTTGGGAGTAGGGATCCGTTGATTGTAATCAGACTTCTGGGTAGTCATGGCTAGGATTTAATTCTCTCCACACTTACTTGGGAGTAAGGACCCCTTGATTGTAAAGGGACTAACTTCTGGGTAGACATGGCTAAGATTGGAATCCTGCAAATCTATCCACACTTATCTGGGAGTTAGGCCCATTGGCCAGGCTGGTGCTTACTTCTGGGTTGACATGCATAGGATTGGGTTTTGAGGCTGTAATACAGACTTGGAATTAGGCCCCATTGACTTACTTAATGAAACCTACTTGTGGGTAGACATGGCCTTAAGGCTGCAATCCTATCCACACTTGCTTGGGAGTAAGCCCCATTGACTATAATGGGACTTCTGACATGGCTGGGATTGAACTTGGAGCCTGCAGTGCTATTCAAATTTACCTGGAAGTAAGCATCATTGACTGTAATGGGACTTCCTATTATAGCTAGGATTGGACTCTTTAAGGCAACAATCCTATCCACACTTACATAGTAAAGCCCCTATAATGAAACTAAGAATTTTGACATTTCAGCAGCCTTATTAGGAGTTACTTTGGCGTAAGCCCCATTGGCCAGGATGGGTCCTACTTCTGAGTAGACATGCATAGACATGGGCTTTGAGGCTGTTAACATGAATGAAATACCTATGAGTGTTTTTAGCTTTTATTTTGCCATGTCCTATATTTTAACATCCAAAGTTAACATTGGCCTTAATGGGGCTTACTTCTGGGTAGACATGGCTGGGCTTTGAGTGTCCTTGTCCAGGGTTACCTGGGAGTAAGCCCCACTGGCTGTGCTGGGAGTGACTTCTGAGTAGGCATGGGAGGGATCCAAAGTTATATTGGCATGGCTGGGCTTTGAGTGTCCTTGTCCAGGGTTACCTGGGAGTAAGCCCCACTGGCTGTGCTGGGAGTGACTTCTGAGTAGGCATGGGAGGGATCCAAAGTTACATTGGCCTTAATGGGGCTTACTTCTGAGTAGACATGGCTGGGCTTTGAGGTTGTGTCCTTGTCCAGGGTTACCTGGGAGTAAGCCCCACTGGCTGTGCTGGGAGTGACTTCTGAGTAGGCATGGGAGGGATCCAAAGTTACATTGGCCTTAATGGGGCTTACTTCTGGGTAGTCATGGCTGGGCTTTGAGGTTGTGTCCTTGTCCAGGGTTACCTGGGAGTAAGCCCCACTGGCTGTGCTGGGAGTGTGTTCTGAGTAGACCTGGGGAGTGAGGCTGGGCAGGGGAGGGAATGTGCGGCGCCTCCTTAAGAGCTGGTGCGACCTTAAGAGCGTGGACTTGTTCTGGTTACATTGTAGCAGCGGAAAGAATGTCGGCGCGGGCCGTGACTGACGTCAGAGGGGAGCAACGCAGAGCGGCGGCGGCCAGCAGGCAGCAGCAGCAGCAGCAGCGGCGGCGGCCCCGGCACGGCGGCGGCGGCGGAGGAGGAGGAGGAAGCGGCTGCGGCGAGGGCGGCCCCACCACCGTCCCCGCCGCCCTCCCGGCCCCCAGCGCGGCCATGGCGATCGTCGGGGAGCGCAGGTCCTTGCCCAGCCCGGAGGCGATGCTGGGGCAGCCCTGGAGCCACTGGGTGGACGCCGCTAAACTTCACGGGAACGACGGTGAGCCCGCAGGGGGAGGAGGAGGAGGAGGAAGGCCCACCACACACCCTCCTCCATCACAGCCACTGGGAGGAAGTGTCACCCTCTGCCCCTTCCCTTCACACGCCTACCCAAGAATAAGGTCTCTGCACTCCCACAGCCCTCACACACTTCTTCACCACCCAGTGCAGCTGGGCTTACTCACGAGTAGACAGGCAGGGGAGGCTACAAGCCCATCCACAGCACAGCTTACTTCTGAGTAGACAAGCATAAGACGCGCCTCAGAGGCTGCGATCCTATCCACACCTGTCACTGGGGGGAAGGTCCATTCATTATAGCAGGACTTCTGAGAAACAACCATAGGATGGGGGCTGCGACCCCACAAGACTGTCCACACTATACAGGGAGTAAGGCTCCTGGCTACGGAGGGACTCACTTCTGAGAAGACAAGCATAGGAGGCTACAAGCCTGTCCGCACATAATATGGGAGTAAGGGCCATTGATTACAGAGGGACTTATTCAGACTAGTAACTCATAGGATTGAGCTCACAGATACATCCGGGTGTTCTCCCAATTGCAAGTATTCACTGTCCTGTCCAGGGCGATCGTCTTTCATAACCAAAAAAGAGAACAGCGTCCCCACAAAATGCAGGACTCCCCAAAAAAATATAGGACATGGCAAAATAAAAGCTAAAAACACTCATATATTTTGCTTTCACATGGTTAAATTAAATACTGTATGGTTAAATTTAAAACTAGTACATATAATTTATCAGTTACAAGGAGGCTACTTGTTGCCTGCTCACCAGGAAAAGGAGGACAGTGAAGATTATTTTTCCTGGACACAAGTCTAAAAAGAGGACATGTCCTGGAAAAAGAGGTCATATGGTCACCCTGCACATAGGACTGGGCTCACAGACACGTCAGGGTAGTTAGTCTCCCAAGTCATGATCACAGGTATTCATCATCGCAATCAACCCCCTGCCAACCAGCTTTTGAAACATAGGGGTCTCAGTACCACATGCACCTGATTTATAATAATTTTAAGTTGAAAAGGCGGTTGTGTAAGTCCAATTGTCTAGTTAGCTTTAGGATTGTGTCCTGTGTAACAGGTGTTCTTCCTGAAGTCACTTAGACTGTATAGGCCCTGACCTTCTGGAACTGGAATAACTTGGCTAATGCTGCACCCCCTTACCTGCTGGTGTGCCAGCTCCTCTTATACCATTGGTGCCAAACATAAGGCAGGTTTATGCAGGCTGGATGAGGCTCCCACAGCAATTTATCCAGCCCCTGTTTGTTTCTCCCAACATAATAATTTTAAGGTATGAGTGCATCAAATTATCAACAGGATTTGCACATTTTCTTTACTGTCATGTATAGCTAATGAGTCTTTGTGTGAGAACAAAATGCTTATTTCTGGTCATCAGCTACTTAAAGATGTCACTTCTGGTCCTCAGCAGGTGCCTCAGTAGGTAGCCCACTACATGAAATTAGTTAGCCCACCACTCCCCTTTCTTTGACACTTCTGCTCTGTCCCTCTCTTCCTTGTCCAGTCCTGTGAGAGGGAGGCAAATGAGGGTCGACAGGAGTGGGTGCCCTTCCAATCTGCTGGCTGAGGTAACCCCTGCACTCTCTATCCCTTGGCAAGACTCTGTATCCCCTCCCATGCTGATAAAAGCCAGAAGTTCTTAAAATAATTGTATCTGTCTTGCAAGTAGACCCAATTGCCACTTTATATGTTGTAATATGCATTCACGAGTGTGCTTCTATAGATCATTCCCATGACAAAAAATGGTATCTTGGGCTTTCATGGTATTCCTGTGAATTTTAAGAGATCATTCTCTTATAAGGAAATATAAGTCTTATAAGGAAATATAAGCCTCCATCAGTCTTGAAAGACTATGGTATCGTGCTCAGCGCTGCATACGCTGCATGCGAAGCACAAAAGCCTGGGTTAGGTTGTTATGGAGGATAGGCTGTTAACCAAGCAGCAAATCCCCCCTCTCCACGCCACTGAATTAGTCCAATGGAAAGGCTATGGGTGGCGCAACTGGTTAAGTCAGTGTGCCTGTTAACTAGCAGGCCAGCGTTCGAGACGTGGGTGGGCCCCACAAGACAGGGTGAGCTCCTGTCCTTACCCCAGTTCTGCGACGCCAGCTGGATCCAATCGTATTGGCTCTGCCTTTCCATTGGACTATTTCAGTGGCATGGAGAGGGGGGATTTGCTGCTTCGCATGCAGCGTATGCAGCGCTGAGCATGATACCATAGTCTTTCAAGACTGACTGAGGCTTGCTTTTTTAAGGAAATAATTATTCCTTTATAATAAGGGAAGTACTCTGAAATAAAAGCATTCGACAGGGGTGTGCAAACCTATTGGTAGGAGGGCCACATCATCCCCAGTTGGGGGCCGGGGAAAAAATAACTAACAGCACAATCCTAACTATGTCTACTCAAAACAAATGCCCATTGTGTTCAGTGGGTCTTACTCCCAGGAAAGTATCCTTAGGATTGCAGCCTAAATTTATATTTCAAATTTTAAAAAATTTTCAAATTAATCTAAATTTCCATAAATGAATATAAACAGAACTTGAATGAATGAATTCAAATCAGGTCATAAACACTTTCTGAGGGGGTAATTTTCAGTTCAAGAATACACATGCAGAGAGAGGGTGTACACAGCCCCCTGGTCCTCAGAATGTCCTCCAGAAGGGACAAGAGCTCTCCTCACCTACAGAGGATTACAGGACATGCTCATGGACCAGATGGAGGGGGCTTCCCGCAGGCCACATCTAGTTCCTAGGGTTTGGGGACCTCTGTTATAGAAATTTGTTCCACATCCATGTAAGAAACTGACCAGTATATAGGGCTCTCAGCTCATATCACTCCAGCTGTTATTTTTATGTGAGAAGAATTGATTGCCCACTCAGCTACCATAGATCTCTGTAGCAAAGGCTACCAGTAACACTGCTGTTAACATTGTTGATCTGTTTGTCTAAGAACTTGAACTCACACTACCGTTCTCCTGTTTATGTGAACTGATGAAACAAAGGTTCTGTTAAAAGATTTATGTCACAAAATTATGCTATATCTATCATTACAACAAACATTAAAGATTAAGGAAGGAAAAAAGTTGTATCTTGTGTCACCACAGTTCCCTGAGAACTCCATAAACTAAACTTCTCCTTTTGTCATGCTTACATAGGAGCAGCCTTGGAAGAAAGTTTCAAGGAATATGGGAAAAACCGAGAAGCAATGCGACTCTGTAGAGAGGGTGAGTCTAACATGGAAATGAAAGTCAATTTAATGTACAAACATGCTAGAACAATAATACTCAAAACTGATGGGTCACAACTCATCAGCTCAGGTAAAGCAGGAGAAGGGAAGAGACAGTGATGCAAACATCAGTAACATATTGATATGGGGAGGGGGTGGCATGGTTTAATTTAATTTAATTAACCATTAATAATGGGGAATGGTTTAATTTCAGGCTGCTGTGTGCTCCAGGAGTTGCAGGGCTCCCTAATACTTTAGAATGATAAGCAATAAAGATGGCAAGCCACTTCTGGTTTGTGATTTGTGGCTTGTGATTGCCTTTTCTTTAGCATTCTTAGCATCAGGAAGCCCTAGTGTAGAGGGCTCTCTGCAACTTCTAGAGCTTGCAGCAATCCTGAGTAAATTAATGCAGCTTTTCTTCACCCACCCCCCTACCGATGTGATCCTGGGGATTGTGTCACTGCCCTTATCCAGTCCCCACAAGGACTTACTTCAAGAGTAAAACTTCCCAAGAAGTTTGAGAACCACTGCACTAGCAGACTCTTGCACGGACGGACCTATGTATAAAATTCCATCCCATTCCAAGTCTGAAATGAAGTTTTAAGAGATGACCTTAACCTGCAAGTTGGTTTCTTTCGGAAGCCGTGCTTAGAAAGGCAGTAAAGTTTATAAATCCCAGTAGCCTTCCTAAAGATTCTAAAAAGTTGAATATGTTTATTGTTCAGCAGTATATGCAAATGTTAACAGAGTTAAGCATACATTAAATGAAGTCAAGGTGGCTGCTATGCGTGCTAATCTAGAATTCAGCACTGACCTAAATCTAACCTGGCATAGCTTTAAAAGGCTCAGCATTCAGTGGTTGATATTACTGCGGTAAAGTGGAATCCAACGAGAAAGTATCTGTGGATGACTTTTTTTTGGGGGGGGGGGAACAGTTGTATGATTTTTTATTCTTGGACACAGTTAATGGCCATGTTTTCAGAAATTTGTAAGGAATGTTGGAAAGTCTATTTTGTTATGAGTGTGTTTTAATTGCTTTTCTGAAATGAGTTTGATTAATGTAGCCACATATACTTGTTTTAAAAAGATCTCAAAAACTCGATAATATATTTCTCAGAATGTAAAAAGAAAATCCAAGTGGGAGCCTTGGCTGCTTTAAAGGGATTGGGGAAAGTGGAGCTAGAGT
The DNA here is from genome assembly GCA_030015325.1 of Cryptoblepharus egeriae. Lineage (NCBI taxonomy): Eukaryota > Metazoa > Chordata > Lepidosauria > Squamata > Scincidae > Cryptoblepharus > Cryptoblepharus egeriae. The sequence continues at coordinate 22,880,640 of JAREYC010000002.1, forward strand.
ACTTCCAGAATGGCTTCTAATGCAGACTTGCAAAAAAATTATTTATGTACATAATTTTGTATTGGTTCACCTGCCCATATTTTCTGAATATGGATATCTTGAAGGAAACGCAGCACAAAAAAACTTTCTGCCTTCCTTTTTGACTATTGGCAAGTGAACATTTTGGCAGTGGCAGTGGACACTGCCAGTGGACAAGCAGTGGCAAGTGTCAGTGGGCATTTTGGCAAGCAAGTTGTGAGGAATATTCTTAAATTAGTATTCTTGAAGTAGGACTTGAGAGTCACTGGGTTGTATATGTATAAAATGTATCTCATTGTGAATGGTGCTCCAGCAGTCATTGGGAAAAGTTAATCTTCTAACCAGCATATATTATTACTTTCAGTTTTCTCTTTATGGCTCCAGACAATGTCTAAAGCACTTCAGAATGTCATCTGATAGATCTAGAAAACTATGTATGACCCTGGCTGCATGCAGGCTGCACATCTCTTTTCTGTTTCTGAATGTATGTGGGACATGTCAGTGGCTGTGGGACAGGTGAGGGCTTGTAAGGAAGTAAGCCCATTATTGTCAAATTTTTTAAGTTTATCTGAAAGTTACCAGAATAAATGGCTATAGTCACTGGAATATTGTATGGTATTTTGCTGGTAATCATTAACTTGAAAGTGAATGTGTGTTAAGGACTGCACACTTAGGCATTGCCACTCAAACTGGAATGGTGTGATTCCTCCCAGTTCATGTAAAGGTCCATCACTCCCTTTAAGGGGTAGAGGAAGGGGGAAAGCAACAGTGTGATCTCTAGGATCGTGCCCCTGCAGGGGAAATGGAGAGCTCTTTCCAGCCTCCCCAGGGGTCCTGCCAGGGTATGGGCAGTGTGGGAAACCCTGATCATTGGCAAAGCTCCCCTTGGCTTGGAATGAGTGAAAGTTAACAGCTGGAAAAAATGTGGAAGTCTGACTTCTGTGTTCAAAGTATTGTGGACTTTTACTTGTTTCAAGTCATGGGGAGATTTTCCAGTGATCTGCAGGGCTCCCTACACCATGTAGATCCTGGCACAATTCTTGGGGAGATGGGAAAGAGCTTCCCATTCCCTCACAGGAGTGCGATCCTAGGAATCGTATCATTGCCAAAGCACCTCTCCTAGTTTGAGAACCACTGCTTTAGGTACTAATCAAATGATTATTTGGTGTGGCAAATGCTGTAAATATAGTAGAAGAGGAGGATAAATGGCAAGTGATGAACAGTTTATATAGACAGTTAATCATAAATAGCTTGCACTCATTCCAACATTTCATAAGCACCATCTTCTCTTTCAACTCCCATTGAGGGCACCTCTCCAGTTTTGTAAAAAAAAAAACACATTCCATGGTCAGGAACCATTGGGAAGGGTGTGAAATGCAAGGACAAGGAAAGGCGTCCATGACTGCCCCTCCCCAGGATAGTTCACATGCCCCATTGTCATGGCTGCCTCAGTGCTGGAAAAGTTGGATAGGATTGGGACCTTAATCATACAACCCAAACTGTAAAATACTTAGAAAGATATTTAGAGAAGAGAAATAATTAGATACAGTTTTTTCTGGAAGTCTTAAAAATGGAAGAGCCTATCAGGTATTTAGCTAGTCATTCGTTGAATGAGGCTAAGGGAGTTGTAGGCTTGTAGGCAAGAGAGTAGTAGACAGATCCCCAGCTGGAAAGTGGTCAACAAAACCTTTTGCTTTATTTTAAAATAAACTGCATTTCAATTGCATATGAAACTATATTCTGCTAATTACAGTGGGAACAAAACTTGTTTCTTCCTGATGTAGATAGTGAAAGGTTTCTTCTCTTTGAAACAATAGCAAAGGAGCACAGAGCAGCGTGGCTTTCTTAGGCACATTCAGATAGTGCTAAATGATTTCTTACAGCACAACCTAACCAAGTCCTGGCCTAGTGGTGACACAAAAGTTCCATATGGTACTTCCGCACCATTCCTAGGGGAGCTAGGCCAGTGCACAGACATGCACCAGCCTCCCCGTGCCACTGCAGGGAAATGAGTGTGTTGTGCTGGCCTCAACTGGTTAGGATTGTGCTCTTAGTGTTGCATATGAACTGGGCCAGTATATTTTCCCATAAGTTTTTAAAGGAATGTTTACTGCTGAATCTAGTTGTTTACTAGAGGACTTGAGAAGAGTCCTGTTGGGTCAGACTGAAGGCCCGTTTAGTGCAGCTTCCTTTATCTCACACTTTACCAGATGCTTCAGTGAGCACACAAGACAACAAAATACCTGCTACCAAAATGATTATTCATTGGTTTAATGCTAATGTTACTAGCAGTAACAATTAGCTTTGATTTTCTCCTATTTGCACTGAGTTGTGGAGACTATTCTGCACCATACTATAAAAATAGGTTACCACACTGTAAAAATGAAACTTCTTATAGATGAGCGATAAATTTCAGTACTCGTTCTGACTGCTGAATGATGTTGTAGTATCCATATACTATACTGGACTATTCATATGCCACACCTGCGGCACACAGATGACAGTGCACTATCCATCATAATCTAAGCTTGTCCTGCCAGTGGTGCACCAATACCAGCATAAGAAGTGCCAAATATAAAGTTTTTGTTAGTAAAGCAACTCTAATGCAGTCCTTCCCAGTAACATCCATGGAAGTGCTGACACTTGGAGCAGTATCTGGAGTGCATCACTGAAATTGTTGTGCCTTCTGTATGACACATGATGTATCATCTATTTGACATCCTTCTGTTGTCAGTGTGATGTGTAAGGGATGCAATTGCTACATCCAATCATAATACAACACTGTGAACCAGAGAAGTGGCTCTAGGGTAAACAGAAAAGAGGACAGATGCAACAGAAAAGAGGACAGATGCACAGCCAGTACTGGGGGGGCACCTCCTTGTCAGCCACTGGGAACAGTCTCATCACAGGCACCATCTCAACCAGTGATTTAGTATTAATACACTGTGACATGGAATTCTCCCACCCCACTTTGCTTATCTACTTGGTACCTATTGTGCTTATTTCTCCTGTTGGAATAGTGAGGTAGAGGTTCCTGTTGATTGTATTTTATAGTCATTATTTGGCAAAATACAGTGGCACCTCATATAAAATATGTTTCATGTAACAAACAAAAATTTCTCTAGGATTCTGCTTCGCATAACAAACTGTGCTTCACGTAACAAACACACTCGTTGGCAATTGTGGCAGCCCTTTTAAAAAGTGTCAGAGCTGCCTAGCGCTGCCCATAGCGAAAGCAACACTTGTGCGCTGTTCCCCCCTGTGGCCGGGCATTTGCTGGACAGAGGGAGAGAACAGCATTAGAGAAGAGGGAAGCAGCTCAGGGCTAGCCAGAAAGGAGCAGAGGAGAGAGACGCTCAGGATGAAGAGAAGGAGAAAGTGGGGAGACATTTGGAAAGTTTCTTGGATTGCAGCCTCCTAACCATATCTACCCAGAAGTAAGCCCCATTGTGTTAAATGGGGCTTACTCCCAGGAAAGTGTTTTTAGGATTGCAGCCTAAGTAGACTTCATAGGATCATTTTATTTATTTAATTTATATCCCACCTTTTCTCACCTGCAAGAGGGAACTCAAGGATCATGCACATTGAATGCATGTTTTGAATTCAATTCCAGGGTTTTGTCATCATTTTTACACCCAGTTAATATTTTTATATGAATTTTTTTTGGGTTCTGGAACCAATCGTCTGAGTTTCCATTATTTCCTGTGGGAAAATCCCCTTCAAGTAATGAACATTCATTTCTCGTAACAAACAAACATGCCTCTGGAACGAATTAAATTTGTTACGTGAAGTGCCACTGTATCTGCAATAAGAATTCTGAGAAGGCAAATATTAGTTTTGTTAAAACTTGCTACCTTGCCATACAGGTATGAGAGGAAAGTGGTTGTATGTGCCAACTGCCCTCTTCTGTGTGTCAAGTTCCCTTTCACCTTTCTCATGTTTTATTTTCTAGATGTTTATCAGTAATCTATTCTTAAGGGTACATCATTGTAGTTGGATGATCATTTTTATTTTTATTAGATTTTATTAGATTATGCCTAATCTATAACGCTACATTTTTTTCCCCTTACATGGGTAGTACTTTTCCTTCTCACTCAGCGTAAATGTCCACAGTAGACATGGATAAGGAGTCTGTGCTTTGTACAGTGGCCTCTCGGTGTCCATGGAATGGTTCCAGGATCCATCCCACAATCCATGGATAATTCAATCTGTACTTCGGGTGGTGGTGGTTCAGTGTCATAATAACATGCCTAGTTTAGGTGCTGCAGACCTCCAAAGATTGCTCCCTCACCTTCTCAGTAGCCTCTGGACTTGGCATCCATGGATAATTGGATCCATGGATGCTGAGCCTGCAGGTAAAGATCTTCTATACATTTTTGCAGTGTCAGGCATTCTTCAATGTAAACTATAGGGAGGAAGTAAAGGTGTTGCACCCCTTTTCACCCACTTCCTGTTGAAATTCCTGAAAACTGGTTGCAGAAGGACACCCACCCCAAATTTCATGCTTCTAGGCACAGCATTTTTGGCTGGGTGTTGATGAGTCACTGAATGAGTCAGTCAGTCAGTGACTTTTCAGTTTTATCTATATAGACTAACAAAAACGTACCCACTTTGCGGGAATAAAATTCCCCCGTACACCATCCCCACTGCGCATCAGCCACCCCTCCCCCCACTGCGCATCAGCCACCCCTGCGCCTCAATTCCCCCATGCGCATGACCTCACCATGCGCAGCATCCTCCCCAGTGCAGCCCCTTCCTCTGAACAATATCCCTCCCAGTGTATCATGTACCGAGCACCAAATTGGCTGGATGTTGGTCAGTCTTCCATGTTAAGTATAGGACAAAAACACGTTGCACCCCTTTTCAGCCCCTTAAGGGTTCAATTTCTCAGCATCGGTTATTGGTGGGTGTTGAAGTCACAGAAGGAAGACTCTCCCCAAATTTCATGCTTCTTGGTCCAGGGGTAGGGGCAGGGCATCCTTCAGTCAGGGATTCTTCAATGGAAAGTGTAGGGAGGAAAATGCTTTGTGCCCCATTTCACCCCCTTTTGGTTGGAATTTCCAAAAACCGGTTCTTAGTTGATCTCTCTCTGTCATGGATCCCTCCCCAAACTTCATGCTTCAAGGACCAGTGGTTTTTGCTGGCGTTGATGAGTGAGTCAGTGAGTGACTTTTCAGTTAGAGATAGATAGATTACAGTATTTATATACAATCTTATTCACAAAGCAGTTGATATAAGCAGGTTGAAAAATAAAGCCTATTTTTCAATGAGGTTCAGTGTTGCAAATATTATTCCATGAGAAAATAGCATGGAACTCCCTGTTTCTCCATAAGTTTCCCTTCATAGTTTAGTCATCATCTTCACTGCCTCCCCTTGCCTTCTCCAGGCTCTCATAGGCAGTTGCAAATGAAGCTCCAAACTGGTTCTCAAGGTATCATTTTGCTAGTTGACTCCTCCACTCCACCCCTGAATCAGCCATATGAGGGCTAATTTTCATTATACATTTGTTCATGGACAGTCGTGCACTTCTACTTCTGGCTGTTTGTATGTTAACTATATCTTGTTATGCCTGAGAAGCAAAATACATGACAGCACAACACTGTGGATCATACTGTAGGTCAAACTTTTACTTCTGTCATTGGCTTTTACTGCTGACGTTAGTTGCACAGAGGAATTTTGTTGTCTTGTCCTTTTATCTGGGACAAATGTATGTACTATATATATATATATATATATATATATATATATATATATATATACACATACACACACACACACACATACATATTAGCGTTTTAACTCAAATCCACTACTTATAATCAAAACACTATATTTACTCAAATCCAATTAACCATCGAATCTAATGTGCATTCTATTTTGGATATTGACTTCGGCTGAAAAACATGAGCCTTAGATTCTAGTAAATACAGTATATTACATGGCAGTTGCCATGCAATCAGTTTTAACCCCAGATGTTTGTCAACTCAGAAATAAAAATTAATAACAAATAAACAAAAGAACAAAACTGGAAATGACCATGAGTCACATTGTTAGAAGGGCCTGATTGAGGAATACATGAAAGGTGAGGTCACTACCCGTGATAGTTTTGAAAACAAAAACGTGTCAAAAAGGGTTGGGGTCAAATATGACCCCAAGGTATCTGGCTAGGATTAAGCGTGGTTAGGTTTCTCTGGATTGTACACAAGTGCATTTGATCTCTTATTCATTGCAGTGTTAGAAACTGTTTTGTGCGGGTTCCATGTTCTGTGCAGGAAACTGCTACTGACACTGCAATGAATGGGGAAATCTGTTCCCCCTGTGTATGTCAAGACTTCCAGTAGGGAAACTGTACAATATTTATAATTGCAGCCTATGTACACAGGTTATCTTCAAAAAGCATTGACTCAATTATCAGATTTTCTAAATGAAAAAGAAAGCTTTTGTTAAATGTGTTTTGAGATGTCTTTAAAATATCTTGCATCCTGTTAATCATTTGAGTATGACTTTCTATATACTGTGTTGCTTGTTCGCTGGTCACATTTCTGTACTTGGTTTAGTTGTGAAAGTTTTATGGTCATCCTCACTAATACGTCCCCATCACTCCAGTTTCCTTTCTTATCATCCAGTAAACAAGTCTAAATAGTGAAAGCAGCTCTTGTCATGTTGCTGATTAGTAATAATTTCCAGTTTTTGACATTAAATTTTGATAATTTAATGTAAAAGTAAATAAATCTGTTGATACCAATATATGCTTATTAACTCAGCTTTTAGCCTATGTTTATAACTTTGTCATTGGGAATTAACAAATCTACCTATGTTCATGCTGTGGAAAAGGGCTCTTTCTCACAGTATGATAATCTCCATCAGACTATTGCACTTGCACTCATTTGCCTCCTGTTTGTTCTCTTCCCTTCTCAACTTAAGCCAGTGCTGAGCATGGAAGCCTTCTCCCACTCGCTCCAGAACTACTCAGCCTCAAGTTCTTGGCTTGAGAGTAGTTATTGCTCTCCTCAGTGTATCCACCCCAATTAGCATGAGCAGATTGGAATAGGTGTTTTTATGTGATAGACAGCAGCTCATGTACTTGAGTATTTCCTTTAGTTGAGAGCTCAGACGAGGCCTCTTCCTCATGCCCTGGAGTAAAAAGTGGAAGGGAAAGGTAGTGTGATGGCACTTGCAGAGGTGGATGGGTAGGGTTAGGGACAGTGCCCCACTTTCAGACTGAGGAGGTAGGTAGAGGGTTTCCTTGTCCAGCCCTCTGAAATGTTGCACCACAATGAAAATCTTTTCCTCTACCTTCATCATAGTCTGCCCATTAGTTCAAGGAAGTGCTTAGCACTCAGACTGCATTCTCTCATTTTTTAAAATTGCCAACTCCTTTGCTGCCATATTTTGTTCTCCGTGAAAGGATTTTCCAGTTCTTTGTTAACCAGTTGAAGCTGTTCGCTTAACGATAAGACACAGAGCTGCATCACATTACTTTTCTGCTTGTAATGGAAACACAACTTTTCTTTATTAAAAACTCTTGAGCATGTGTTGTGATTTATCTTCTTGTTCCTTTCTTCATAGTATTGATTCATAATTGCTCTTTTCAACCTTCCTGCTGTCTTGAAAGTTAAAAAGATAAAGTTGCTAAGGACCATAGTGGACAAATGATGTGTGGCATAAACTGACTATTGCAAAAAGTTTGCCTATTGGAAATGAAACTATTGGATACCCAGAAAAAATTCTTGACGGTGAGGGCAGTTCAGCAGTGGAACAGATTGCCAAGGGAGGTGGTGGACTCTCCCTCACTGGGGATCTTCAAGCAGAGGCTCGACGAGCACCTGTCAGAGATTCTCTAGGAGGATTTCCTGCTGCAGGCAGGTGGTTGGACAAGATAACCTACTAGGTCCCTTCCAACTCTATGAAATTATATTTATTTGCTCCACAAATACTGGACTTTTTGTCATTTAAAATGGTATTGTAGTTGTAAGGCTTTAGCATGTGTGAATTGGACATTAAAATTGGTGCTCCTATATGATCTCCCCTTTAAGATCAGGTTTAGAATATCTATTATGATATTTACATTCTGTTCTCAGTAGGCTCTAGGCAGTTTACATAGGTAGGCGAAACATAAATTCACTTTTAATAGATTGTACAAGTGTTATTCTATGAGACAATGTCATACAACCTCAGTCTCTCCAGGTGTTTTACTTCATAGTACAGTTGGATTGGCATCCTTGCTTCCAGTTCTCACTTTCCAAGCTCTCACAGGCAGCTGAGAGAATATGATTATCCTATCATGTTGCTAGATTGACCATTGGCACTGCATGTTCCAACTTCAGATGGGGACTTGTGCACTCAAAAGACCATTTCATCTGCTGTATTACTTTCAGTGAATTGGTCATGAATAGTTGGACTGAAGAGGCATCTTACAGAAAGTGTTTTGAGTGATACTGAATTAATGCCAAGATTTCATAAGAGGCTGTTGATTTGATTTGTTATCTTTAGACAGCTTTATCAATTTGAATTTTTCTAAATGAGGAAGAATATTTCCTTGCAATTTAGCGGTGTTGATGTTACTGGTGCAGTATTAACAGCTGCAAATGAAGCAGGGCCATTTGGTGAATCTAATTTTTCATTGAATAAAGAAAAATGATTTGTATAATACGATTTGAATTATGATTCAAATAATAACAGTGTATGATTTTGTCCTAGTGTGTTTTCATACACCTTTTTGAATGAATTTCCTTTTCACTTCACAAAATATAATGCTTAATAAATCACATTTGAATTGTATTATCACAAATATAGGCTTGGAAATAGGTTGCTACATAATATTTTAAATCTGACAGCTAGCATGTTTTCCTCTGTAGCTAGAAGTGATCAGATAATTTGGGTTTTGGTCTAATGTTGACCAATTATGGGACGGAATTGCAAGGTATTGCATTCTTTCATGGGAATTGAGGATTCCTATGAAAAAGAGCTAAAAAAATAACACCAGTAATTGAGAAACTGAAATATGGACATGGTCACAAATTGTTCCAAAGTGCATGTACTAGACTTTTAGGTATCAATAATTTATTGCCAGTCATGGGGGCGGCGGGGGGGGGGGGGGAGAGAGAAACTCTACAGGTGTGGTTTTGAGGTAGCTGTTTTAGAGCATATTAACAAATTTAATTTAACTAATTAAATAATTTAACAAAATACAGTGGTGTCATGATTTATGAGCATAACTAATTCTGGAAGCTTGCTTGTAATTCGAAATGCTTATAATATAAAGCAGATTTTCCCATAGGAAATAATGGAAACTCAGATGATTGGTTTCATAACCGAAAAATATTAACTGTATATAAAAATGATTACAAAACACAAATATAATACAGAACACCATAACCTAATACAAAACACTAATATATAGTAATAGAAAACATTGGAATAAAAAACATACTACAGTACTGAACTGTACTGTACTTTTGAAAATTTTCCTGGCTGGTGTGAGGGAGTTTGAGACGAGGGATTTGTAAGATGACTTTCACTTTCCCTATCAGAGTCACTGCTATCCATTGGCTCAATGGAATATCTGTCTTTTTGTGCAGATTTAACATTCCCTTGCTGCTGATGGGGAGCAGCATTGTAACATTGGTAAGGCACGCCTTCCACATTGCCACATGCAGATCCCACACACACCTGGCTCAGGATGCTCATTGAGTAAGATTTGGAATTGTGCCAATCCTGGCAAAGCAAGATAAAATATGTATTGATAGTATTGTTTCAGTCATAATACAGTAAATAGTTAATGCTTATTAGGTTTAGTAATCACAGGATCAAGTGGATTCACTATCACATATTTCATCAATGTTGAAACAAACGACAACAGTTACAACACGTTAACCCATCCTAGCCTTGCTAGGTTAGTTCAAAGTCTATAGGGCAGACCTTCAAGAATATTTGTTGTGCACACTATGGAGGAGTCCTTTGAGTTTATATATTTCCCTGTGGCAGTATTAAATCTTATTGCTAATTTGAAAAGGTACCTCTTGTCCATTTCAGTGAAGTGTATAGTTTAGTTTTCAGATGATGGAGCATTGTGATGTCAGGGCAGGTGTGTTGCACTGGAAACAAAAAAAGTAGAGAAAATTTTCTAAGATAATTTCTTGATCTGAGAATTCTTACCATGTGCATTTTTCATACATTTATTAACTTTCACACATCTATTCCATGTACTGGGTGTAGTGGCCAATTGCACAACTCACTAGTTTGGCAATGAAGAAAAAGAAAAGTGAACAAACTCTTTTTGTGGGGATAGTTTTTCAAATTCAGGGAAGGGAGAATTAAAATAAAAGCAATTACTGTACTAAAAATAAATCCACATACAATTCAAAGGGACTGCAGTGGCTCAATGGTTAAAGGTACTGTGCCTGTTGATTTGAAGATCAGCAGGTCAGTGGTTCGAGATCAGGGTGCTGCATTATGGAGTGAACTCCCATCACTTGTTCCAACTCCTGCCAACCTAGCAGTTTGAAAGCATGCAAATGCAAGTAGTTAAATAGGTACCACTTCAGTGGGAGAAAGCAACTTCCTGGCAACAGACACCTGTGACAGGCCAGCCAGGTTTCCTCGTTTAAGCCAGGAGTCTCCAAACGTTTTGGTAGGAGGGCCACATCATCTCTCTGACACTGTGCTGGGGGCCAAAAAAATTTACATTTCAGTTCTGAATAAATTTACATATAAGAATGTATTGCATATAAGCATTTGTTGAGCTCTGCGTTAATGCAATAATTCTGGTAGGTCTACATTCCCCTTTGCTCAGCCTTCAATAGGAGTTGAAGCACATTTGTCACTTTGTGAGTAAACACACAAGTGTGGTTCAGTTTCACCTTCCATAGAGCTCAGTACATTTTCCTTCTTGGCTATCAGCTACTTAGGTTCAGGACCTATCAGCAATAAAGTTGCAACCCACTGATGGATCCTGACCCTCACAGTTTGGGAAAAACTGGTCTCTAATCATCATGATCTGATTACTAAGCTGTTTGAATACAAAGATTTATTGGCCATTTTCTTTGGTGGAGTTTTGCAGAAGTGAGCAGTACCATAGCAAGATAAATAGTATGTGAACTGTCTGCTTAGTATCATATTCATTTTCCAAGTCAAGACTGCAGTATAATCATCGGATGAGGTATATCTTTGTTTACAGTGTAAGTCCAATTTTAGACCAGATGTTTCAATGCTTCTGAAAATCTACTTGATCTACAAGTCAAGAACCTTGAAAATAAGGGAAAAGGTTTATTTTTATTCTGTTGTTCCAGAAGAATAGAGAACATCTCTGCTATTCAGATGCATCAAGCATTATATAAACAGTTATACTAGCCAATTAAAAATATTCTGAAAGGGTATTCTGCTCACAGGGATGATTAATGTTTCTCTTTTTTTCATTGGCATTATTTAAAAGTAACAATTTCTTCTTTTCATTCATTTATACAGAAGAGTATGTAAAACAGTGCATCAATAAAAGGCTGGAGCTCTCACTACCACCAAAAAAGGATAAGTCCAAAAAGCTCTTTTTTCCGTCAGTGTTGACAGAAACCCGGAAGTGCCATCATCATCTTATTTCCACTTTGTTTATGCGAGAATATGGTGGGTGGAGGGTCACAACTAAACAGTAGGAAGACTGTTAAGGAAGCACATGAGCTGAAAAATTGCTCCCAAATCCCACTGTGTGTAAAGGACTGAGGCAATGGTGTTTATGTACCTGGAACTTTGTCAGGACTGTCACTTTATCACAGAAGGCCACAATATTTCACGGCCATTAAATCATAGTTCAAGCAAAATCATGGGAGAGATGGTGAGGAGCTGATGCTCCATAGCTTGGTCATAAGGAATGCATTCTGGTACTTCTCTAGAACCTGTCCCAAGCAGGTGAATTTCCTGGGATGAGGGTTCATTTAGTAATTTCAAAATGCAAGGCACATGAAATGTTGCCTTGTGGGGCAGAAGTGAGCAGACTAGTTAAACAAGTTTAACCGCTGTGCTCATTGTTAGAAAGAAACACTACTGTTTATGCAGGTATGAGCTGATGAATAACATAGCTTTAATGATACATTAAGTACTGCATCTTTGTATCAATTGGGTTTTGTAACCATGTATCTGTTTGTTAATAAGGGAACCCAAAGTAGTGCAAAATAACTATATAGGCTATCTTGTGTCACAGGCATCCTCTTCTAGTATGAACTACATCACTTTTTAAAAATAAGCCTTGCTTCTAAAATTATGATGACTGAAATGAGGGATAGCCTTTTCATTCTATGTTGGTGATGCATACATTTGGATTCTGCAGTTGCTTAAAGATTTGAATGAAAGTTTTGTAGACAAACCTAAAGAAATATTCTAGTGACAGCATGATTCAAATTTTCTGGAATACCTGGCATTTTAAGACCCATTGAACACAATGGGGCTTGCATTTGAGTAGACATGGTTAGAATTGTGCTCTATGTTTAGGAACTTCTCCATGAATAGGAGAAAATATTGTTAGTATTAGTTTTAGTAGTATTTATATTGATATACTGCTTTTCAACCAAGTTCCCAAAGTGGTTTACAGAGAAAATAAAGTAACTAATGAAATCTACTACCAGACAGTTGCTAATGATAATGAAGCTTAATTTTTCCTGCTGCTAGGATGCCACAGTAATGAGAACCTCTAGGTCAATGGATCTTATACTTTTTTTGACTGAAGGCTCCCTTGACCTATTGGGTCTCCCTTGACCTATTGGGTCATTGATCATAGCTCCCCATTCCCTATGCAATGGTATAGGAGGGCAGGTTTTTTGTGAAGATTCTATGGCTCTCCAGCTGGTTTCCACAGCTGCCAGGGGACTAGGACACAAAATCTGGGAATCACTGCTCTGTGTTATTAGCAAAAAAGCTAGGTACAAGTAACTATCAAGCCTTTCTAGTCAGAAAAGTCTGAGCTTGGGTTCAGGCAGAAGTTACAGATTCGAATGAGAGCTTTTCTGTCTCTATAGCACTCTTTAAATTAAACTATTTCTGCATTTCTTTTCCTCTTTGTGCAATTTTTTCATTAAGAAAAGAATCCTACCCTTTGTTCAAGTATATATTTTAGAAAAATTGTCTTCAGAAATCTCTGTAAATTTGCCTGTAGTTACATGTGTGGAGTTGATGCAAGCATATTAAATTCATCTGACATCAGCCTGGGGAAGAATTGATAGGATCCATAGGGTCAAGTTCAGAAAAAGACAGTTTGGAATAACTTGACTCAGTACTGGTTGGCTTTGAAGACTTGGTTTTGATGTCCTTAAAATGCTTCAGCCCCTAGAAAGTTGCTTTTCTATTTTGGTCATCCATCATCAGCTATTTGCATGCTGATGTTTCTCCATTAGTCAGATGTAAGTACCAGACTGCTAGTGATTTGGCGTTCTTAGAAGTATTAGCCACTCATAGTTAATTTGCATAACTTTCAAAATACTTGGCTTCAAGTGATGCAGCCCACTGCTGTGAAGGTCTGTAATTTTAAAACGGAAGTATCTCCATCATCTGTGCTTTTGTTCTAAATATAGTTAATTGTCATAAAGGCTGGGAAATCAACAGAATCACCTTGTTAGTGTGCAGGCACCAGTTTGCTCATGAAGCAGTGTATGCAAAGGAGCAGGCTTGGGAGGCCACTACTAGTGCCTTGTTAATAACTTGGCTCATTTTCTGCCGCAGGTGCATGATAGAAAATGAGTAGAACTGTGTCACACTCTCAGTACACATCTTTGAAGTGCCATTACGCGGAATGCCGACACATGCTGATAGGCTGACAGGAGCAGCGGTTTTAGACAGCAGGGAAGAAGCCCCAATACACCAAGCAAAGTATAACCCAATGTGGGACGCTGATGTGCAGATAGTGGTATAACAGACATGGCTACCCCCACTCAAGCACCTTAAAAACAAAAATTTTAATTCAGCTGTTTCTGGACTTGGACAGTCCCACAGCAATGCAAATTTTTGAAGCTTTGATAGTAATAGCAGGAGTTTCCTTCCCCTCGCTGGCAAACTTCCTCACTTAGCTCCTCATGAGCTAGGAGGCACAGTGAGTGCTTTCTTGTTTACATTTTCTCTGACCGTCATGCAGCAGAGAAGAAGCTGGTTCTTCCTCTCTCAGGAGTTTGCTTCAGAGCTTGTTTGACAGGATGAAAGAAGAACTTTGCAGCTACTGTACAGCAGCAACATGTAGCAGTTGAGAACTGTCGCCTTTTAATCCCTTTTTCTGTTTACTTAAAGACCCAAGAACAATATTCTCCCAGTCAGGCTCCAGAGTTCTTTAGTGCTTGCTGTAAACAGTTGTAAAACATAATACGTTTATTACCTGCCACATCTTTTGGATGGTAGGTCTGTCATACAAAGTATAGGTATTCTTCAGATGTGATTCTCAATCAGTTGTATTTGGCTGGATTCTCCAGGCATTGCCATATTTTGCTGAAGACTAGACAAGAAGAAACCTGGGAAACTCAATCCCACTGGTGCAAATATTTAAATAGCCACAATCCTTTCTCTTGACCACTGGTGCAAAATTACTGAAATGTTATTGGTTAAAATGTTAACCACTTAATCTGACACATTAAATGTTAAAAGCCCAAAACAGTCTTTGTGCTGATATGTTATGGAACATAATCTATTCATTCCTCTCCATGCTTTCAGATTATAGCAGGAATGTCCAGACCAGGCCCGGTGGTCAGATGTGCCTGCTGCATGGCCTCCTAACCAGCCTGCAACTGACTCCTGTAATACTCTGGTGGCAAGAGGAACTCTGCTATTCATGCTTCCAGAGGGTATTCTGAGGGCCATGGAGACTGCACACACCTCCTCTCTATGTGTATGAAAATGCTTATGAACTGGTTTGAAGATTACCCCATCTCTATGCCAGAAAGTGTTTAGACTGCCACTCCCAGCTTAGGCAGGAAAGCCATTTAGCGGGAGGGCAGGCAGTATGCCAACAGAATACAGTGGTGCCTCACATAACCAATGCCTCACGTTAAGTATGTTTCACGTAACAAAAATTTCTCTAGGATTCTGCTTCACGTAACAAACTCTGCTTCACGTAACAAACAAACTCGTTGGCAGTTGGGGAAGATGCGCTGGCTGGCAGCCCTTTTAAAAAGCTTCAGGGCTGCCTAGCATGCCTGCTCATAGCAAAAGCAACACTTCCGCACTGTTCCTCCTGTGGCCAGGCATCCACTGGGCAGAGGGAGAGAACAGCAGTGGAGAAGAAGGAAACAGCTCAGGGCTAACCAGAAGGGAGCAGGGGAGAGAGAGGCTCAGGATGAAGAGAAGGAGAAAGTTGGGAGACACTTTGAAGGTGTCTTGGATTGCAGCCTTCTAACCATGTCTACCCAAAAGTAAGCCCCATTGTGTTTAATGGGGCTTACTCCCAGGAAAGTGTACATTGAATGCATGTTTTGAATTCAATTCCAGTGTTTTGTCATCATTTTTACATCCAGTTAAAATTTTATATGAATATTTTTTGGGTTGTGGAACCAACTGTCTGAGTTTCCATTATTTCCTATAGGAAAATCCGCCTCACGTTTGTTTCACCTAACAAACATGCCTCCGGAACGAATTAAATTTGTTCCTTAAGGCATCACTGTACAAATCTTTTTCCTCAGCACTTAATTTAGACACTCAGTTTTGTTATTCACCAACCTGGTGTTCAGCAGCACTTCCAGTCCAAAAGCGTTGCTGTTTTAAAGACACTGCAGGTCAAAAGTCTTGAAGAGCTATCAAAAAAGGAGCAATCCATTTATGATGTCTCTCCTCCCAAAATGGCCTGTCCAACTTTCACCAGTGTGCTCGTTGAACACAACATCTCTGGGTTTCCTTGAAATGGAAACAGAACCTCCAAAGAACTGAATAAAAAAAACAATCAGTTTAGTAATGGAGTACTCAGGTTCCTTTGAGTCATGGTGACAACTTGAATTGGATCAAGATGTATTTGTATACTTTTCTAGTAAGTTATCAGTAAAGAAGGTAGAGAGAGAACTGCTAAGTTTCTTGTTAGAACTGCCATTTTCAACCTCTTGGCTGTGGTCAACCATTGTGCCACAATGGCTGAAATCCTAAAGACACTTTCCTGGGAGTAAGACACATTGAAAACAATGGTGCTGACTTTTGAGTAGACATGGTTAGGATTGTGCTCAATGTCTGCAGGTGTGCCACAGGAGTTTGGGGGAGGTCATTTGTCATCACAGCCACTGAGGAGTATGATCCCTTGCTGTCAGTGCAGTGTGCCTTGTTAAATGTAAACAGTGTGCCTTGACCATTGAAGCCCCTGTCAGCCTGCCTTGAGATGAAAAAGGTTAAAAACCACTGTGTTAGAAGTTCAGGTCTTTAGGTTGTCCAGCTGCACAATCTTAAGGGTGGAGGAATCCTGAACTGATGCATCTTGTGTTTCCTCAGTGCTGCAGTTTATCATCACTTTACTGAACTTCACTTTGTTGAACAGTGAACCTTTCTAGATGTATTTATTTTTTATTCAAGCATTTAAGTTATAAAGAATCTTTAAGAAGCCAAACAGTTTCAAAATCCTCTTAAGTTGAACAGTTATTCTTATATAGAATTGTGTTGAATTCTATTCACAGTTCTATGTGGAATTGAGTAGATATGAAATTGAGGATATTTCATCCTGCATGACATATATCTACACTGATTTTAAGTGTGAGTTATACTGATCTAAATTTGTTAGGATTACACTCTGCATTTATAGCGTCCCATGCAGCATTCCCCCATGTGACCATGGGTGATCCATGGGTGATCCCATGTGATCCATGGGTGTCTTCAGACTTTCTCTTGGCTGAATTGTGTCTGAGCACTGTACCCATCAGCTCTGGTTGGTGCTTGTATAGGTAGGAGGGTAATATGCAGCCAGTCGCTGCTAGCAGTGCAACCTTCCAGGGACCTTTATCTTACCTTACTCTTGAGTTAATAACTGAGCCACTTTAAATTATTTCCTGAACTGGAAAATGTTTAAAAAAACTAGTGTTTTTGGAATGCATCTGAAACCATATTTTTAATGGTTTGACTATACCATATATTCCAGGATCTCTTTATCAGCATGTCTGCATTAGCAGTAACACAAAGCTAGAACTCATGGATACGTTGTCTGCTTGCTAGAGGCATAGTGATGTTCAATTGATTTCCTGACTGGACTTCTGCTCAAGTAATCAGTTGCAGATTCATTATGTATGACCAATCAATAGACTATGTGAGAAAACAGTACTCCATCTCCAACGGTACCCATTTAGTAGGTTATGCCAGGCTCTTGACTTGTTGCATGTTTCGTTTGTTCTTTGTCCAGACAACAGTAATTCTAAATGTCATTCTATCATAGAATGTACCTTGCATTGTTCTATAGAAATGCTAACCTTGGTATTTCCGAAAGCAATGATGATAAGTCATGATTGCATTGGCTGTCCTGTTGGTTGAAGAAACTGGATGATTTAGCTGTCCATTATATACCTCTTAAAACAGTTCTGAGTGTTTCCACACAGCCAGAATTTAGTAGAAGTAGAAGGATGTAGAAGTTGACAGACCTGTTGCATTGCAAGAGTAGGCTTTGTGATTCACCAAAGAGCTTTTTTTGGAGGGAGGGGTTTGGGTAGGTTGCAGTTGGGAAGGAACTCAGTATATGCTCCCCCTCATAGTTGCCTAGCTATTCTTGAAATCTCCATAGCAGACTTTGGGAGGGTGGGTGGATGTTTGTTAGTAATCAAGCTGAATGATAAAAACCTTTGTTGGGGTGCTTTTATTGTAATGTCAGTTCAAAGCTGAAACAAATGCTTTAAAGTCATTACTGGTGGATCCTTTATATCCACGGATTCTGTATCTGCATATCTGGCTCAATGCAGGTCATCCAGACATGGTTGATTCATATTTGGTTCCTTCTGAGACCACCTTAAGTAACCAATGCTAAGCTCTGATCAGCTGCCAGTGCGTTGAAACTGGCAGTATCCCTGCTGGAACTATTCACTTGTTTATCAAGACATGGCTTGTATATCAAGTCAAAATTTATTAGAAATGTTTGCTTGTCTTGCAAACACTCTCAGTCTAAGGTTTTACTGTAGTTTCTAGAAATAAAGAAGTGCTCATATATGTTTGAAAAAAGGATATTATAGCCCCCCATTTATAATTTGCATGCTAATATCTTTAAATATTCTAATAATGTTTCATCTTCACTTAACCAGAAACATGTGAACAGTTTTTTCATCCTTGGTAAATAGATGGATCTTGTATTGTTTTATTGGGAAAACATGTGATGGTGGTTTTATATAAATACCATTTCAACTTAAAATCTGAATATCTTGTATGTATAGTACACGTCATCCACTTTGGCAGATAACACTGAAGCCAGATAGCACTATCCATTTATTTATCAGTGGAAAGCTCACCCAGGTTTCCTGTCCATTTTTTTCTTTGCTCTCTTTTTAATGAGAGTTTTGTAGATCTGTGGCACTGGTACCAGATGGCTGGAATATAATATGCTGTTAAATAAATCCATTAGAGGCACGACGCTGGTTGGTTATAGATATGCCTTTAAAATGCATGTAGTTATATCCTTTTCACGTTTTGCTAGGGTGTAGGCTCCACAGTATTCATTGGTGGCAAAGTATGTGTAGTGTGTAAGTTTGTGTGGGGCCATAGCCGTACCGTGTACATATAAGTACCCCAGTCTTATATGTGTCTTAAAAATTTCCCCCTTTTATATTTAAAACTTTCAAAAAGAACTGTGGGTGAACTCAAATAATTTGTCTCAGTAAAAGGTTCCCTCCATTCTATTAATGACTTGTACATAGCTGGCATTGATCTTCCTAAGATGATATAAACTTATTTATATCTAGCTACCTGTAGATAGTGGGCGGTAGTGGTTCAGTGGTTAAGATGCTGTGCCTGTCAGCCAACAGGCTGGGGTTCAGGAGCCAGGTGCTACTAGACGGAGTGTGCTCCTGCCCCTTACCCAACTCTTGCCAATTTGAAAGCATGGAAAGGCAAGTAGATAAACAGGTACCACTTGGGTATGACGGTAACAGCATACCGTGTGCTTTGGCATTTAGTCATCCCAGCCAAATGACCATGAAGACGTCACCAGATAGAGGACATTCTTCAGCTTAGAAACAGGGTTGAGCACAGAACCATAGAATCACTCATGACTAGCAGAACAACCTGCAGTGGACATCTTTACTTTTTTACCTAGAAATAACAACTATGTGTACTTTATGAATTCTTCTGATAGGGGAATATTTTGTAGTATTACATGGGTATCTATTAAATGTTTTGTTTCCTTTCTCTCACTGGCAGCTTTTGAGATTGAGCTGCAGTGATTCACTGGTTCTTTTATGTTCATCATATGGTTCTTTTACGTAAATTGTTCTACAATTATTTTGATCAGCTGTGAGACATAATGCTTTTATCTTTTATTTTAGATATGCCAATATTTGGTCTTTGTCCAGCTCATGATGATTTCTATTTGGTGATGTGTAACCACTGTAATCAGGTCGTAAAACCACAGGCATTTCAATCACATTATGGTAAGTGCTGAACTTTGTTTTTAATCATTAAGGGTGAAATTAGGATTAAGTCTGGCAATTTTGGATTATCTCTTTTTGTGATCTTTAAAGCTGATGCTGCACAGGGCATTATGTAAATATATTACCATCATGAATTCTGCATTCAGTTATATATTTATGCTGAATTGTAAAAAAGTGTTACTGAAAATGTCATCTTGTCCTTAAGGTGTCAGATTATGAATGCTGCCCCTTTTGATGTGCAGTTTTATATATATTTATGCAGCTTTTATATGAGAAGTTTGAAGGACTATTCTTCATTACAATAAGTTACATCAAATAGAGTAAGAGTGTGTGAGAGTAAGAGAAGTGGCCTTAATGGCGAAGATATATTGTCTGCCTTCTGTGCTGTGGGAAAGAAATAAAGTACTTTTTAAGAAAGATCTATTGACGTGTCGTTAGGAACAAATTATACATTTGCTATAATAAATACAGCAGACTTCTAGAGGAAAAAACTTAAATTGAAACTTTTGAAAGTAAGGCAAATATTTATGTGTATTACAGTCTGGAGTTTTTAGTATTTATTTATTTAAAGGATTTTTACCCCGCCTTCCTCCTCCATGCAGTCCCAAGGCGGCTATACAATAAAAAATGGGGAAAATTATTTGAAGGCTTGGTTGCATTTAATATTGTGTCACTATTAAGGGGTAATATTAAAGAATAAGCGTAAATGATGCAGAAAAAAGTCATATAAAACACAGTGGTTAAGGAAAAGTTTTCAGTTCCTTTCCAATCTATCATATTTCGTTTACATGTTTTGTTAAAGTCTGTAAAATTGTTTAAAGTCTGTAAAATTGTTTTGTTTATAGCACTTGTACCTCAACTGAGCAGTTACTGTAAATCAGTTGCTGCCTTATCCACAGTCATGTTTACATGCTTGGATTTAATGATGACCGTATTACCTAAAAGATTTTATTGGAAGTGCGTGGGAGAGAACCTTCAATGTTAAGAGTTTAGTGTCCTATATGCAACTAAATGCCATAGAAATTACATAATCCATAATCAGTTCCTCTAAATATGGTAGTCTTTCAATTGTGCAACAGGAAGAATTATGGCTGCCCTCTAGAAAAAGAGTTCATCAGTAATATGTGGTTAAAAACCCACTTATAAATTAGCACCAGTGCATGAGTCTTTTAGATGGGACATAGGAAAGTAGGACCAATTATCTGTGGGTTTTTAAACATTTTATATACCCCACCTACCCATAACTGGAAATTTACAAATCACATCTGTTTCACACCCCACTATCTCCTGTTCCTGCATAGATTGTTTGTGGTCCCTTCCCCCAACCAGATGGATAATCCTAATTAGTAGGGATTCTGTATCCCTCATCTCTGCAAATTAATTACATAAATAGCCCATTCCTATCCTGCACTTGAATTGGTAGGCTTGTCTGGCTTGTGCTGTATCCAGAGCAGCACAGAAGCTGGCTGCCATGCAACTTGTGGTAAGGGGATTTATTTCCACTTACCCTGTGTTGTGTGGCAGCCATCCTAATGGGACTACTTGGACCTGCACTAGTGGAATTGCTGGTGTAGATCTGAGCAGCCTGATATAATGTTGGACTATTAGCTAATGATCATGTAGCTTGATGCAAAGCTCAAAATGTTGCCCTAGAAGTGATGTCACAACCAGAAGTGATGTTATCTCTGGGTATTTTTGAAAAGAAAATTAGGGAAAAACCTGCCTCCTCCTCCTACTCCTTAGCAATTCACCACCCATTTGCTTTGCCAGTGGCAAAACTAAAGCACTTATTTGTTACCTGAAGTTGAAGATTTTGTCCCCTCCCCCAAAAACAAAATCAAATTTACTTAAGTGAAAAAATAAAAAGTGATTCCGTTATTGGCTTGGAAAATAGCTGGGGCAAAGAGGAATGGCTATTCTTTTCCTGATAAATATAAGATGAGCACCACTTAGAAGTGCCTGTATACCCAGTTAGCATAGGTGACTGTATTATGTTATATGTATATGGAAATGAGAACTGATTCATATTAATACTTAATTAGTTCCTTACAGTATCTCACTGGCTCTCATAGCAATCAGTATCGTGGAAAGGTTTTGAGTTATGTAAATCCACCTTTTGTTCCATAGGCTTTTGTGTTTTCATTTTCTGCTTAATTGACCATAACCTTTGAATGAACATAGGTATTCCAATGTAGTTTGTTTCATTGCATTCTGCATTAAATTTTGATATATATAACATGATGTATATATCGATATATAACATGATGATGTTATCATTCATACATATCCCTTTTTCACAATTTAAGTTACTAGTGTCAAGCTCAGCTTGTAGTCCAGTGCAACTTTAGTCCAGTGCAACTGCACTCCCCCTAACTACATCACTGGAAGGGAATTCAGAGAATTAAGATCTGGCCTACTTTGCCCAGGCCAGGCCTACTTTCCTTCCAGGACTGCCCTGCTCTCCCCAGCCCCAAGATTGCCCATTCCACCCTCCCACAACCTTTCCCAACCTTCCTTCCCTAACCAGCCACCCTTGGGAAATGTACCCTTTCCTCTATGTATGGAACATGTATCTTCACACTGGCCTGCTCTTCTTGCATGGAAGTGCAATCATGCTTAACAGCATGTCGGTGACACTCCTAGGCTATTAAGTTGAGCACGCCATTAGAATTGCACTCTAAGTACAGTATATTAATTGCATAGCAGAGTCTGGTTGCAGAAGTTTAGATTTCCTTATAGCAGAATCGTTTGATTCCCCCCAAAGAAACATTTAGACCTACAAACTGGATAGTTCTAATCCTATCCAAGTTTCCAACACTTATGCAGTGGGGTGTATGCTGCATCCCACATGGACAGCAAACATGGGGTCTCCCTGAGATAGGGGAGATAGTGGAAAGTTTGTTCCCTTCCCTCTGTTGTAGCTGCATCAGCACTGGGAAGTTGCATAGGATTGGGCCCCAAGACAGTTTTCAGCAGTTTAGGATTCACAGGTATTACAAAAAGTCTACTTATAGCAAAATTTTAATCCTAAGGACAAAGCAACAGGAAAACACACCACATCTTCCCCCCCCCTTTTCCTGTGGCTCATATTATTTTGCTAATTCTTCTTTCCTCTTTGGCTAACTAAAGGGTGTGGCTCACCTTACTTGCTACTACTTGGGTGGAATTTCCAGTTTGCTAGTTAAGACATTTACTAATAAAATGTGCCTGAAGAGTTACCAGCTGTTGTTTTGGTAATCTGCTCTCTTTCTGTGCTCATAATCAGAAATGTTAACTTTCTCTTCATTTTTGTTGCTGTGTCCTCAGTATCTTGTGATTGGATTTATTTAGCCTTGAGAGCCAAATAGATGTAAAGTACAATGGTGGTGCGAAAAACCTTTCTATCAGTTATGTGAAACCTTTTCCCTCCTGTCTGTTCTTATTAGTGACTGTAAACGCTGAGAGCTTTGCAAGCAGGGTTTGATTTGCGTAGACCAGTGATCTCCAAACTGGAGATTGCAGCTCACCAAAAATCCCTTCCCCAGCACAAACAGAGCTTACTATTCCATGAGGGAGCCTGCTATAGTCCTTTCCTGTCTTCTTTAAGGTTTGCTCCGGCTTGCTGTGTTTTCCTGGAAAATCTGGTTTTAGAGATTTCATTTCATTTCATTTACTGGGGTAAATGAAAGTAGAAGTGCCTACCCAGCACAACCGTTTTGAAAGACCGAAGAAGAAGATGGCAAACCCTATTCACATGGAAGAGGGCTTTTCACAGGTTCTTGATCTGGCACAGAATCGCGTTAACATGGGCTTTCTTAGCTTAACATGATTTGATGAATCAGCCCCATCCTTATTTTCCTTCTCCTTGTGGGTCTCTCTCCAAAGTCGATATGTAAGTGTAATACATGTTTTCCATTGAAGAAAAAGCAGATTTCTCTCCTTTGGATGACCTCTGGAGTTTGTTACCCCACAGGTTTCCCCATTACGTTTACAACACACTGTGTGTCTTTATGGAAGCTCTGTCATAGGAACATCTGTTGTGCTGCCATCTGTGTCACTTGTTCATGAAACAGAGTGAGGAGGGGCAAATGCATGCCTTTCCTTAATATTTCATACTCGTGGTGTGTTTTCCTGCAGCACGGGTGAGGCCCTGACATGGCATTGGGATGTGGCATTGGCCTGTGTCTTCGCTTCTGCACACCTCCCATGCCATGCCCCTTTGATCATTTGTGAGCCATGCAAGGCCTTGCAAAAGTTAAGATGCAATGGCTTCATCCAATATTGGCTTGCATAGTGTTGCAGTGTAAGGATATTTAGGCATGACCCTAATCCCACTGATTCACTCCAGGACAGCAAATAGGATTGGGCGGCATTTACACTTTTGGTCAGAAGGTTACTTTTACCTGCTGTTTTGTCCCTCAGAGTGGAAAGAATATAAATTTTTTTTTTGAAAGGCTTGTTGGGTTTTCTGTGGTATCTGAAACTCTTTAATCCTCCATCTGTTGTGATGTGGTTGCCAGAACAAAATCTGTAGTGCCTCTTTTCTTCACAAGAGACCCTCAGACTATCAAAAGCTAATGCCAAACAGCCACATGTGGTGACTGACTGAGCAAAGGCCTGAGTTAATTATACTGTTTAACAAATTACCATTAAAAGCTTCAGCCAGCTCTACATAAATACTTCTCCGTTCCTCCAACAGTAGTTTACCAAGTCTGAATTCCAACAGCTGGATTTTAATCTCTAGTTCTAGTAGTGGCTGATTTAATTTCTTCTTGGCAAGGCTCTGTGAAATTCTATATCTGTTGCAAGAAACACTCTGGCATGTCCCCAGAAACATTTTACACTTTGAGTTAAGCATAGGATTTGTTTCAGTGAAGACACTTCAACTAATTATTTAGTTACTTTATTAAATGATGTGCTATTTTAAAATATCACCACCTGGGTTGACATTCCAATAAAATAAAGTAGGGCCATGAATAGCTCTCAGGGGTGGGGGACATTCTCAGTCCCTTGTTAGTGAATAAAAGTTCTAACCAGTGTTAACCATAAGACCTGCCAATTGCACTTCCTGCCATGTTATGGCATAAAAAGCTGATTGGCTCAATATTAACACAACACGGTATATTACAAAGATTTGTTTAGCAAATTAGTTGTCAATAAATAGAAGGTTTATTTAAGGCACTTACTGCACTTGACTGAAAGAGACTGTAACTGCTCAAAAAGTTAGTTGCACCTGATAAAATACTGTGGTTATTGTTTGATTTACGTACTGCATGTTCTGTAATTAATATTACTGTTGCTAGAGTACTGTATGTGCCAAAACATTGAACGTAAAATAAGCCGGGTATGCTTTGTTGTATTCTTGCCTGACCTGGATTAGTTTCCCACTTATATGGCATGGTGAATACATGCCATGCAGAGATGGATGTTTACCATACAGTTAGAGTCTATTTCTTCTTACTTACGACATGGCACTGCGGACTGTCAAACTCAAACAAAGTTGTGTTTTACACTTGAATGTAATGTTTCTTGTTTTTATTAACTAGTCCAGTGTTTCTCAGATGGTGGGTTGGGACCCATTGTGTGAGTCATGAGCCAATTTCAGGTGGTTTCCCATTCATTTCAATATGTTACTTGTAATATTTTAAACTTGATACTACCATTGTATGTTGCTGCATTTGGAGAAATGTTACAGATGTTTACTTTTAACAAGCTTATCAGTGCAATTTTATTAGTATCTACTCAGAAGTAAGTTCCATTGAGTTCAATGGGACTTACTTCCAGGAAAGTGCTCTTAGCATTGTAGCCGTTATGTATGTGCTTTTAATAATGAGAGACAATGGGATTTATTCCTTGGTAAGTGTAGATAGGATTGCAGCCTAGGGCTGTTCAAAAAATTCTTACCTGATTATTCCTCTTCCAGTCATGATATCACTTCTGATGGATCCTGATAGATTCACTGAACTAGCCTTTTGGAAACCTTCAGTTCCATAGAAGACTACTGAATTTACATACAGATGGATATGATGGCTGAACTGGGAAGGGAAAATTGAGATATAAATAAAATGGGTCTGATTCTAAGGTGGTTCTGGATTCTGGTGGTTCTGGTGGTTCATCACTTCAGTTATAGTCCCTTCTCTTTAGCAACAGAAGAACTTAGTGGGAAAGACAAGCATTCTGTTATATGAGCCCCAGTTGCCACCTGTAGTGATACAGCCCAGATGTAGACTTGTTTCTGACCAAAACACATGGTTGGGAAGATGAGTTTTTATGCTTGCTGGACATGGAACTTCCACCTTTGTGTGGTGGAATGGAGGATATCTTCATGATAAGCAACCAGCTTACCATGTGAAAAAATACTTAAGGGAAGTTTGCTTATTTCTTCCATGTATTTTCAAGTGCTGCCCATATATGACATGGTTTATTTTGTAGTATTGTATGGTGTAGCTTGTTCCATTCTAATTACACTCATGTCTCTATGCATTGCTGTTGGTCATGCACTGTGAATCCCGAAAAGAAACACCTACTATTACATTGAGTAAGCTTTCTGATATAAATGCTGTTAATGTGTGTCAAATGTGGCTCTTTCAATTTCTCTTGCATCCCTGCAAAATTGAGAAATGTTAAGTTAAAGTTATAGTATTCAATAGGAGTTGTCACCCTAGAAAACTTGTCTTGCTAGAGTTTTTCTGGTGAATAAGATAGGATTACAGTATTACTGAACATAATGAACTTGCATCTGAGTGAAAAAAGTCACACTCTTTAAAACATCTGTACCTATAGTAGGCAAATATGGCCTCCAGGCTATTAGTTAGATTTGATTTTATATGAGCAAGTAGCAAGGTCAGCTCCTGGTTATCAAGGAGAATTTTTTTTGTTAGTGTGTTAAGGATATTCTGTGCACAAATCCCATAGCAGAACTGAACCAGAGGGTAGTTGTTTTGCATGAATGATTGTGTAGCAGTAGAACACAATTTGGCACTTAATCTATTGCCTAAAATTAGTGGGTGTTTTTTCAAGAAATTAAAAACACACTTGTTTTTGGTTGCATAACCATGCAACCTTGTGATGTAAGCTTCATGTTTTAATACTACTGAAATGCATGGACTAAGCCTCATTGTTTTGTGCATTTGAGGCTGTCTACTGACAGAGGATTATGTTTTTTAATTGTAAGTACTGCTTGTCTGAAATTTTAGTTGTGTATCCATAGAACTTCCTTCCACATGAACCAGTTTGGGGTGGTGACATGTGGTGAGAAAGTTGGCATAAAGAACTGGCCTTGAGCCCAGAACTGCTATGTACATAGGATCAAGAATGGATAGCTTCAGGAGGCTGGTGTGTGTGTGTGTATGTGTGTGTGTTTAGAAATGAGGACAGATGAACAAAACAATAGGTTTCCAAAGACTTGATTTCAATAAACAAAGGCTGTGTGCTGCTGCTTACCTGAAATAAGTAAAGACAATTCTAGGAAGGAATCTCATTCTAAATGAAGTAACTCTGAGCCTAATGCTGTATCTCAGATAACATTTAAGATGAACTGTGCTAGTTATTTCTTGTGTTATCCTTTAATAAGGCATTCATTATATAAATCTTACTATCCCTACAGAGTAACTACCAGAACACATAAGATACATTACATGTGCCCGTAGTTACTGCACCACTTAGTGAAAACCTAGGGAAATTTGTATTGCAATCCAGAGCAAATTGTTCTTACACTGGAGCAAGGACTCTCCGTAGTTACTCGGGATTGCACCCTAAGTTTCCTTGCTTTATCATGGTTTTAAACTTATGTCTTTGACAAGTGGAACTGGAGACAGATTTCAATTTTACTGGAAGGTACTACTTGGCAAAGGGTGGTTACTATCTGTCAGAGAAAAGGCTTACCATTGTTAGACAGCTGTTGAATAAAGATTTGAATCTTGATATTTTGTGCTGAAGTCCACTGGCTACTCGTTCTCTAGCTGAAGAATCCTTTAAAATTCCTCAAAAGGCTAAGCATTATAATAACATCATAGTCTGATGTCAATAAATATGACTTTGTTTTGCTATTCCTGCTCTAACTTTCAATGTCTAATTAAAAAAAAAACAGATTCTTTGCTTGTGAGAGAAGGAAAAATGAATCTCAAAATCCTGTGTTGATTTCCTTTTTATTAATTTTACATGCACCAATTTTTACAGCTTTTGGAGATACGTACTTGAGATAAGCATGATCTAGATCAGGAATCTCCAAGCATTTTGACCAAAGGGCAGCATAAAGTATCTGGCAGTTTGTCAAAAGCTGAAAAATTAAATATAAAATTTAAATAAATTCATACAAGATGGAAACTCTAATTCTGAGGCCCTCAGAATACCTGGATGTAAAAGCCCAGCTCTGGTTGTGTACTGTTAAGTGGGCTAGAAGTTCTCTGACTGAAGGCCACATAGAGGCTAGCCACAGGCCTGATCTAGATGAGCTTTTCCTGATCTAGATCAAGGGTCTCCAAATCCCAGACTGCAGGCCAGATGTCTCCAGCAAGACCCCTCTATCCAGCCCTTGGGCAAGCCTTGTAATCCACTCCAATATAGTCTTATATGCAAAATTTATGTAAATTTGTTCAAATTTGAAATGTGAATTACTTTTCTGGACTCCCGTCACAGTGTCAGATATGACGTGGCCCCTCCTGCCAAAAAGTTTGGAGATCCCTGATCTAGATGATCTTGGGCTGGCACAGGTTTCTTGTGCCAGTCCAAAGGATCCTCAGGAGTTGGAAAGTCAGCATATAAGTATGAGCTTGCCTCCGCAGGCTGAATCTGGTGCTGCTGCACCAGCAGAATAGTTCTTGTCTGCTGAATCAGGCTGGCATGGGGGTCTGGGAGTGTGGACTGAGGGTATTCTGGAGACATTCTGAATCAGTGGCCAGGCAAGCTGGTGGGAGGACAGCCTGGAAGGGGGAAGGAGCCAAGAAATGGCACTAATGATATATCCCAATCACCCTTCCAGGTGGACTGCCAATTGAGAAATGTTAAGTTAAAGTTATAGTATTCAATACTATGCAATGCAATGTATGTTAAGGAGAATACATTCCTCTTACTCGGAGTTGCACTGTAATCTAACCCTATTCTGCTCTGAGTGCAACATAGCTCATCTGCCCTTCCTTCTCCAGGGCATGTTAGGATACAGCTGTACGTGCAGCAATAATGATAAAAGAAATCAAAACTTGGGAAATATTTTTCACCTGACTTTAATACAAAACATCTTGGGTAGGATCCAAAGACGTTCTTCTGTGTGCTGTAAGGAGGGCAAGCTCAAGAAGCTTGTGCAAGGAATAGCTTGTTTGGAATCAGGTTTAAATATTAAACATCAAAAAGGGAATATTTGCTTTGAGAGACTAACCTTTGTTGGAGTTTTTCTTAAACTTTATTTTGCTATGGGCATGCAATGACATGAACATAGAGGGGGGAAATCCAAAGATATCCAGGGGAAGAAAAAAATATCAAGTTTTTTTCCCCTCCAATGACAATTTTCAATTGTTTTTAGTGATAAAACAGAACATTTGGGGGGGGGGGGGGCAGGCAGGACATGGAAAACAATTTTGATGAGATTTTTCTTTTCCTTTTGGAATGTGTGAAATGATTTAAGATCTTATTCAAAATGCCAAGAATTATGTGGAATGAAGAGACAGCAGCAGTGAAAGCTGCACACAATATGCAGCAATCCATTTCCAGGTGCAGTGGTGTAGCTAATGATAGTGTAGTCCAGTGCATAGCTCAGAATGTTGACCCATAAGTGATGCCATCCACAGGTTTTAAAAAAAAGAAAATTGGGGGAAAACCCACCATCTCCCCATCAGCAGCAAGTGCCACCCACTTGCTCTGGTGCCTCTCCCCAGCTAAAGTTTCTGTCTGCTAAAGGTGTCCCCCACAGGTTGCCCTACTAGTTGTAACTGAATCTAGGGTGCGGTGGTCATCCCATTTCTAGAGCCAGCGTTGTTTAAAGTTGCCTCTGTGGACATGTGTCCCGCATGCGCACAGAACGCTCAGTGGTACCTGTTTATCTTCTTGCATTTTCATGCTTTCAAACTGATAAAATCTGTCTGTTACCTGGGGTCAAAAAAGATCTTTTAGTCCCCCCCCCCCCACAACAAATCAACTTTAATTATGTAAATATTTAAATAAATAAAAAGTAAATACTGTAAAAATAATTAAATAAAATCCAGGGAATAAACATTTTAAAACTTTACTTTGGGGTTGCATTATCCATTGAGAACTTTTGCTTTTTCCCTTTCAACAATGGACCCAACACCCCTTATCACAAATTACTTTTTAAGTTCTTGTAGGATTCAAAATTTACAATTGTGTGTATAGCAGGAGCAAATTTGGAAAAAAATGCTGAAACATTCTTGAGCACATGAATTCATTTCACACAGAAAATATTTAGAAAATATTTATATGTATGTACTCTTTAATTATAAAAAATGTGATAGAAAATACTGGTTTCTTGTGTCATATGATTGATTGAAAATAAAGCCATGCATTTTCAAAATCATGTCTTTTTGTAAGTCTAATGGGTACAAGTGACCTATGACACTTGTAATAAAATTAAGAGCCCATTCCTATGGGCATTCTGCTGGCATTTCACCGGTTAGCAGTGCTAAGTGTCATAAAAGTACTGTAAGAATTAAACACTAATTTTCACTAGGGGGAGAGGTAGCTTTAAAGGAGTGAGGTCCTAAAATACTATAGGGCCATACAAACCTCATTGTGGTTGTGAGTACTTTAACTATGGAGTTATGGAAAACTTAAAAAAAAATTTTTAATGTTTTTATTTTTAAAAAACATTGTCAGGGTCCTATAAGAACAACATTTATTTACTGTTTTTCTCCTTGAAATGTACTATACAAGGCAGCTCACAGCATATAGTAAATATAGATTACAGGTGGACTTTGGGCAGGGCGGCCCAGGGTGACCAGATGTCAGACTCAAAATTCTCCCCCCCCCCCTCAAGTTCACCAAAATCCCCATCCTCCAAGCCAAAATTTCTACCCGGTTAAAATAAAATTTAGAACACCCCCCCAAAAAATAGGACCAATGTAGGACATGTTAAAATAAAGCTAAAAACACTGATACTGCATTCCTGTACTTAATTTTTGCACAAATCTCATTGCAGTAAACCAGACACCAACCAAAAAAGCAGATGTTTAAGTGATCAAAGCAGCCAGGCTTTCTCAGGCAGGCATGCACAGGCTTGGTCTTTCAGCCTCCTTTCTTTTGCCCTCTTAAACAATACAACCTCCACTGACTATAATGCTTTTGAGTGGACACAACTGGGCTTGGAGGCTTAAAACTTAAGAAGCCAGGCATTATCACCACCGTCCCTAAAGTTGGAGGTGGCGGCCAACTTTACACCCACCCCTGCTCCTCTGCTTTGACAACAGCTGGATGAAAAGCCCCAAACCTGAACAACTGAAGCCCTTGTTGTGAATCGCTTGCTTTTTTTGTTCAAAGTATATATTTGTGGATCCATCTACAAAGGCATAGGAGCAAGAGAGGCTTTGGTTTCTCTGCTCAGTTGGCAACCCTGCTTTAACAAATTTACTTCTTCACTGCAGAGTTTCAGGGCAGCTCCACTTGCAAGGCTGCCTCCTTCCTCTGGTTTTCTCTCCTCTCCAGCAGCCTCAGCTCAGCTCCCTCCCTCCTGCCTTTGCACAGCAAGCAGCGTTTCCTCCCCCAGATCTTTTTCTCTGCAGGGACTGGAGCCACTGCCAGGAACAGCCATTTGGGAATGGCTACTTAGAGGCCCATTTAGAGACCTACTCAGGGCTCTCTGGGAAGCAGGTTGCAAAATAAGAATCTGGTGCAATGCATGCTGGGAGATGTAGTTCTTCCACTGACAGCTTGGAAAGGGGCTTTAGCAAGGGAAGGAGGGGAAAAACTATAATTCCCTTCCCTCCGCCTCCTTTAACCAGCAGCACCAGTAGCTCAGTGGGCCTAAAATCCCAGGAAATGGCTGGAAACACTCCCAAATTCCTGACTTCCAGGGCCTCATTTCCAGTTCTGGCACGGAAATTCCTGTCATCTGGTCACCCTGGGGTGGCCATATTTCATAACTGCAAAAAGAGGACAAGGGCTGGAAAAAGGTTGGACACCCAAGAAAAAATGGAAGACATGACAAAATCAAAGCTAAGAATATTCATATATATTGCTTTCATGTAGATAATTTAAACACTATATTGCTTATTAAAATTTAATTAAAACTATTAACGTATAATTTATTACTTCAAGGGCTTTTTCTGGGAGTACTCACCAGATAAAATGGTGTTTTATCCTGTTGTTAGCCGCCTTGGGCTCCCTCTTGTAGGAGAGGAAAGGCGGGATATAAATTAAATAAATAAATACTCAGTAGCGGCACCTTTTTCCACCTGCACCCCCAACAGCTAACTAATAATTAGTTGACTAGTTGACTAATTAATAATTAGATGACTAGCTGCGCCACTATGGTGATTACCAGCACTCTCCCCCCACCCCGAAAAATAGCACTGATTACATCTACCGTAATTTATTACAAGAATTCTACGTGCTGCTTTTACAGAGAAAAGAAAAACGATGAATTTTTTTCTAGGACACAAAGCAAAAAAAAGAAGACACATCCTGGAAAAACAGGACATATGGTCACCCTGGTATCTTTGGAGGTTCCATTCTTGCACACCCCTCCATTCTTCTTGGCATCCATCAGTCTTGAAAGACTATGGTATCGTGCTCGACGCTGCATGCGTAGCATGAAGGCCTGGGTAGATTGATATGGTGGATAGGCTGTTACCCAAGCAGCAAATCCCCCCTCTCCACGCCACTGAAAAAGTCCAGTGGAATGGCAGAGCTGATACAATTGGTTCCAGCTGCGTCGCAGAGTCAGGCTAAAGACAGGAGTTTACCTTGTCTTATGAGGACCCGGGTCCCAAACTTTTACCTGCTAGTTAACAGGCACAGTGTCTTAACCAAGTTTTGCAGAGAAACAAATCAGTGGTTTTCAGTCTCTTTCTCCCTCAAAGAGGAAATGAGTCCCATTTAGTGGTCTACTGGGGAAGTGGCATTTTTTCCTCTGTATTTGGCATTTTGAGGCATTCTGAAGCTGGAGGGCTTCCCCAGACCTCAGAATGCTTAATACGGCAAAAAAAAAAAATCAATTGTAAACTGGAAGTGGTATTTTTTTTTCACCTCTCCAGGACATTCTGAATCCCGGAATGGCAATATGTAGATGTGAACTGCCTCTCCAGGCTTCAGAAAATCCTCTTGATGGGACTAAAACTCAGCTGCAATCCTTTTCAGAAGGAGAAAGGAGTCAAAAATTGTGGATTTAGAATAATAGTGTTGGAAGGTGTACCTAATAGGCCATCCAGTCCAACTCTCAGCCTGTAAAAAGAAATCCGTCTGGAGTATCTGTAATAAGTGCTTGTCCAGCCTCTGCTTGAAGATTCCCAGTGAAAGAGAGTCCACTGCTTCCTTGGCATTCTATTCCACTGCCGAATTGCCCTCACTATCAAGAATTTTTTCCTGATATCCAAACAGAATCTCTTTTCTTGGGGTTTGTACCTGTTGGTTCTATTTCTTACCTGAGAGGTTATTAAGAACAAATAAGACCCACATTTCCCCCCCCCCCAATTTAGTATTGGGTGTGGTGTATGGGGGGACACAAATTTAGTATCAGGGGGTTTGTTATCAGCAGGGTCAGAGAGCAGGAGTTCTGGAGTACAACTCTGGTCCTGTTCAGAGGGTTCAGGTGGAGCCAGATGGGCTCACTGCAGGTCCAGGTGACTTGTAAAGAGCCAAATCCACAGCTGAAAATGCCAAAAGTAAGCAGGCTTCACCCATATACATTAAATTATATAAAGTCCATATTAACCAACCATATTAACATCACAGCGATAAAAACCATTGTTCATTAAAAATAATGATTAAAAATAAAGAACCACCAGCCAGCAAACCGTTAAAAAGCCTTCAGAAGGTTTTCAGGCAAAAGACACCTAACAGAGACCTAACTACCCAGTAAGTGACTCAGGGTTAAATTAGTTCAGATACAACATTAGCTGGCAATTATCAAAACAATTTTAAGAGGCTCAGAGCTGAGAAATCTGAGCAATGCCTGGAAGAGACATGCATTATGTACATGCCACTGTCTGATAAAATATGTCTGTAGTTAGACTTGAGCATTCAGAATAGTCCTCTTGGAGAAATGCAAGGAGTTGTAAGCGCTGCAGGCATTTTTATAATGCAACTAGTACCAGGTCATGTCCATGGAAAGATAGTGTGACTTTACAGAAGCAAGGAGAAAATTGGAGCAGCAAGTGATTAGCACATGATTAGCACATTAATATGGTAAATTGTTTAAGTACAGCCTTCCCAAACTCTGGCAGGTTGTGGTGAAAACAGGGATTAATTTGCTTCGGCAGGGGTTCTTGGTGTGACAGTATTAGATAAAATTAGACTCCACCTTCCTGGTTTTTCTAGTTATCTGCCAGGACCTTTGTGACTCAAGTACACTTCACTGTAATAGCAAATGTTACATAAACCCAAACATGGAGCCTGTTTGGGCTGTGGGGGCCGACCCAAATGATGGTGCCAAACGTTAGCAGCAAGTGTGCAGTGGAGCACAATCAAATGATGTTGTGCATGGGGAAGTAAAACGAGACGGCTTTCCCGAATAGCCTTTTTCTTTTGCACAGGGCTTGAAAGTTCTGGCTAACTTTTCTGGTGCCGTTTTCAGAGGCAGGAGTTGGCAGGGAGCCCAGACCTGAATGGAGTTTGCAGAAGGTTGGTATCGTTTTGTACTAACAGGACAAGAAGCAAAGAGTCTTATGCTGGTGCATTTTTTCCTAAGTTTGTTTGTTTGTTTGCTCTGCCAGAGATGAAGTTGAATAGTGTTGCAGTCTCATAGATGGCCTGTGCAGAGTTAGTTGATCAAAGTGGATAATCTCAAAATGAGGGATTAACTGCTGCAAGCGCCCACGTAAGCCATTCTGAAATGTCATTTGAGTGATTTGGCCAAAGTTCAAAAGCAGATGGGAGTGAATTTGCTATTAACTCAGACTAAACGCCGAGGTTTGCATTGAGCTGCTGCACTGTTTTACTGTTTTGGAACGTAATAGCACTTGTAAAACTGTACAGTATTGTTTACAAAGCTGATGCCTACACTTCTAAGATTAACATTTTTGCATGTTTGAAACTCTTAAGCTTTTATTTTGTTAATCATGCTTGTGATAGGTGTTTCCTTTAGCAAACTGAATTCAGTCAACAAAGTGCAAGAGGTTTCCAAGCTACTTTTT
This sequence comes from Cryptoblepharus egeriae, assembly GCA_030015325.1. NCBI lineage: Eukaryota > Metazoa > Chordata > Lepidosauria > Squamata > Scincidae > Cryptoblepharus > Cryptoblepharus egeriae. Next base: position 22,915,492 of record JAREYC010000002.1, read on the forward strand.
TGCAAAACTTTGAAGTGCAGAAGGAAACATTTAAAAAAGAGAAACTGAAAGAGGCAAATGATGAAATAATTCTCCCAACTCATTTAAAGCTGAGTGTTGTTTTTTTATTTTGTTCAGTCATTAATAAAAACAAGCCTAATAGTTTAATTTGGCAGCTAATCTCTCAGCGAGCCTAATTCTCCTTCATAGCTATAATTCAACAATGTAAATTTACAAGTTAGAATGTCATAAACCAAAGGTTGTTTTGTTTACAGGGGAACAGGTGATTATTTTGCTATTGTAATTCTTATGTCACTGATAGGTGACAATAAACTGTCTGCAAACAGATTGTGCAGTTATATTTTTATACCACGAAACCCATTAAAGATAAATTTTTATTTTCTATAAAAAAATTGCATCCCAATTTGTACAGTGCTGAGTGGAATTTTTTCCTTCATTTAAAAAAATTTATACTTGGATATAAATGTAAAAGTATAAAATTTAAAATTGCATTGTCTGTGCAAGCACAGCAAGAGTTTCTAGTGTTTCTCTGCATAACTATATCAGTTATACATCAGTGACAGATATGCGATGCTGCATTAAGTTTCTTTTGTAACCCTGTATACATCACATTGTAAACATACTTTGGGATTGATAAGGAATAATTGTGACAGTTCATCTCTCAATACAGTATTAATCAAATGCTACTGCCACTGCTGTTGGAAAGACCAAAACAAATCCCATCTCACTGCAAATTGGCTTTGACTTGAATGCACTTTATTTTCTTCCGTTCAAATTATGCCTTGGTTAATAATGTCCAATCTCCTATTAGGCCTAGCTGAGCCTCCTTTTTGGCACACTTCAGGTGCAACTTGCTTCTTTGGATTGTTGAAACATATTATAGTTTCCCATGCCCCCGAAGTTACTGAATAGGAATTTGAATTAAAAAATTTGAGAGAGGATAATTGAGCAAAAGCAAATTAACCAACCTCAACACCTCTGTCTCCAGGGTACCCCTCGGATTCAGTACTGCTGTCTACTGAGCCGTAAACACCTCTGTTCTTGGACTGTAGGAACTATTGCAGTGTTTCAAAACAGTCATCCTGTCAAAAATCTTGCCTTCTGGCCACAGTGAGTTATCAATAGAAAGTGTAAGGAATCCTTTCCTGACTTAACTGTAAAACAACTAGACATGGAGGATTTTTCTCTTAACTTGCTGGTTTGCTGATTGTATAGGCAGGCAAGTTTTGTAGGTTGTAATGCTGAAAATCTAGAGCAGGGTTGTACAAACATTTTGGAGGGCCACATCATTTCTGACACTGTTTCAGGGTCCTGAAAAATTATTTCCATTTCAGATTTGAATTATTTTACTTACATTTACATACAAGAGTGTATTAGAAACAGATCTGGAGGATTGCAAGGCTTACCCATGGGCCAGATGGAGGGGGTCTTGCCACAGGCTGCATTGAGGCTCATCGCAGACTGCATCTAGACCCTGGGCTGGGGTTTGGACATCTCTGATCGAGAGTGAAAAAAACTTTTTACTCTCCCTTTAAAACTAGGGAGTGCAAACCTTTTGGTAGGAGAGCCACATCATCTCTCTGGCACTATGACAGAGTCTGGAAAAAATGAATAAATTTACATTTTGAATTTGAATAAATTTACATAAATGAATTCATTAATGATGGAACTTATATTAATGAATTCATATAAGTTCATAAACACATTTTGATACAGAGACCAGGTGATCTTCAAACCTGTCTCTCTCAAGTTCATAAACACTACAACTCGGAGGGGAAGGAGGTGGATGTGGCGTCTTCTGCCCTCAGGATATCTTCTGGAGGCAAGAATCCCTCCTCTCCAGAGGATTATTGGGCTTGTCCATGGGCTGGATGCTAAGGGCTGTGGGTGGCGCAAGTGGCTAAGACACTGTGCCTGTTAACCAGCAGGCCAGGGTTCGAGATCCGGTTCGGCCCCACTAGACAGGGTGGGCTCCTGTCCTTAGCCCAGCTCTGCGACACCAACTGGATCCAATCGTATTGGCTCTGCCTTTCCTTTGGACTCATTCAGTGGTGTGGAGAGGGGGGATTTGCTGCTTGGGTAACAGCCTGTCCTCCATAACAATCTAACCCAGGCTTTCGTGCTTCGCATGCAGCATATGCAGCGCCGAGCACGATACCATAGTCTTCCAAGACTGATGGAGGCCTGCTATGGGCTGGATAGAGGGGGCTTGCTGCAGGCCAGATGGAAGCCTGCTGCAGGCACATCTGGCCCCCAGGCCAGGGTGTGTGAACCCCTGCTTTAGAATAAGGGAATTCCAAATGCCTTTATTTTCACTCTACTAAACAGATTTTGTTTTCATCATCTTTTTTAAAAGAAGCATTACATAGCGGCCTTTTCAAACTTGTCATTTGTCAGATCACTGGCAGATGTTAAAATATTTGTTTAAGGGGGAGCAGGAAGTCTGTTGTTGTTGAGAATGATAAAGGTTGGATAGATGGTGGTTCCAAGTTGGAAAATCCAAGCTCTTGAAGAAGCATGTGTGATGAGTATGCAGTGTATTAATTCATATAATGAATGTGATCCTACCAGTGTTCTAATTTGCATAGGCATGCAAGTGAGACATGTGATGTATTTGTTAATGCTAAGTTAGAAAGTTCTGTGACTTAACATTAAAATGGAGAAAGGTCATCTTTCTTTTCCCACAAAACCTCTGTGCAGTTTTATTTTTTAATAGGCTCTTCTGGTAATTCCCATTTAAGAATGTCGCCTGTTATTCCATTTGTTGTTTGGAAATTATTCTTGATCCTCCCATATCCATTGGAATTGTGTGTGTCTCTTACTGATTTATCATGGGTTTGTCATGTGTACTTCTGAGTGTCCTGTTGTTCATCCTAACGTCAATGTAACGAAGCTCATGTGGTCATAGACTATTGCATTGTCCCACAAAAGAATCCTGCATAGCTCAAATTAAACTCACTTCCAGCATCTGATAACAACGGCATTGGAATACTGGTGGAGTTATAACTCCTTTTCATGGTGTATCTACTGTAGCTGAGCAGATTTGTGGGTTAGCAGTCTTAACACAGGGGGCAGTTGTGTGAGGTGGGTAAGGTTCAGGAGGAAGCAGAGTACTTCAGGTTCATTATTTACAAAGGTGGTCTGATCGCTGTGCTTTCTCTTCCCTGAATATCCCTATCAGATATTCCTGTGTTGAACAATTGGAATGATACTACGTATAATGGTTTTCTTTTATTTTTGTTAAGAATCTTGAAGAGGTCTCATCCACTCCTTACCACTTGTAAGTGGAAAGAGGATGGGAGGTTGGATCGAATGCTGTCTTCATACTGGGTCAGCAGAGTTGGAGGCCCTCAACTTTTTGGGTTATGGAATTCCTGTTTAGTACTTGTGTTGCAAATCAGTAACAGCAGCAATGTTTTCATAGCAAAAATATTGAGGGAAAATATTGAAGGTAAATTGCATGCTGTTGCCTGTTCATTGTTCTTGTAGCACTATCATTGGTGGTAACAGAAAAATGGAAGGAAGAAAGATGCTGTATCTTTTAGGTGATATATCACATTTTCAGGTATAAGGAGTTTTTCTGACTCTGGTTTATACAGTGATACCTTGGTTTACAATCATAATTTGTTCTGGAAGCATGCTTGTAATCCAAAACCCTTGTATATCAAAGCAAATTTCCCATAGTGGAAACTCAGACGATTTGTCCCACAACCCCAAAATATTCATATAAAAATGATTGCAATACTGTAATATAATACAAAATACAAAATATAAAGGAAAATAAAACACATTAGTCTCTCAGGCTGCGATCTGTCCCTCTACACAGAGCCCCACTGATTATAATAGGGCTTACTCTAGAGTAGACATGCAAGGCTGGTTCTCTCATGCTCCTTTCCATTGCCCCCCTTTACACAGTAGTGAGCCCCACTGATTATAATAGGGTTTACTTTAATTAGACACGCAAGACTAGGGGCAAAATCTAGAGTAACTACGGGGAGTCCTTGCTCTGATGAAAGAACAAGTTACTCTGGATTCCAGTATGAATTTCCCATAGGTTTTCACTAGCTGGTGCTGTAACTACGGGTGCATGTAATGTCTCTTACATGCTCCCGTAGTTACTCTGGATTTGGAGGTTAGTCTCTCAGGCTCCTTTCCATTGACCCCTTACATAGGAGTGAGCCCTACTGACTGTAATAGGTTTACTTCAAAGTAGATATGCATATGCTAATCTCTAGGAGAGGCTGAGCAGGTGCTGGCAGAACACTGAGACCAGCTGTATACCTGCTGGGACTTTTTTTGCTTGTTTTACAAGCATAGCTTGTATTGCAAGTTAATATTTATTAGAAATGTTTGCTTATCTTGCAAAATGCTCATTTCAAAGTTTTTCTGTAACTAATGAAAGGAAAAAATGCTGCATTCTCTGAATATTGTGCTGCACAATGATAAGAAACTGCTTCTGAAAGCTTTTTCAGGGGTTTTTTGTGTTTATGTACTTGTCTTTCTTTAGTGAAGTGTAAGAAGGGAGCCCCTGTAGGGAGCCCCCAGTCTTCAGTGAGTCTCTGGCCCTTTAGAAACTTTTGGAGCCCATGTTTTAAAGTCCCCATTGCCTCTGAAGAACTTGTGTTGCCTCTGAAGAACTTGTGTTGCTGTGTGTTTCTAGCTTGATCTTTATAGTATAACTGTGGAAGAGGTGTGTGGCAGAAAGTTCATAGTTCTCATGTGGTCAAAATGTCTGCCCACCTCTGATATGAAATAATACCAATTTATAGCCTATTCTTGTTTTGTAAAAAAACATAGAACAAAGATTGAACTTCACGATTATATGGTTGAATGTAATAACTACTGCTGATCTAGAGTTTTGAACAAAGGTTTTTTTTTAAGGTACATGCAGTAATGTTAATGAAAACAGGCTCATTAAGTGATAAAGGTAGCAGCTATGCAACTACTTAGTGACTAACATGTACGGTGGATATTTAAAAATACTGTGTCCCTTCCTGTATTCAATCTCTTTGTAACAATCCTGCATTTTAATTTTTAAATAATATATTTGTATTTGCTGTTGATATTAAGATGATTGGACTCCAAATACTTTGTTAAAGGTTGTGAGACCTTTGAGTTGAAATACTTGAATGTTTCCAGTCATTCAGATAGTTCAGACACTCCTAAATGCAATGCTTCAATTCCAATATTAGAATTACAGATGAGAAAAGCTCCTTCAGTGAATTTACTTTTAGTTCACCCTCCAGCATTCACTGTTTTATTACTCTCTGTATATTAAAATTGAGGCTAATTATGTCCACTACCTCTACTAATAGTCCCAATGGCAGGCGTATCATACTCTGTTGTTTACATCCAGTGATCTTCACTGTCTTCCAGTTATCTTGTGTCAGAGAATTAATAGGGCACAATCTGCCATGGATATTTTTTGTGCAGATTTTGTTGAAATGAATAATTCAGAAAGCTGTTAAAATTTATAATGAGTTAAAGGGGATCTAGAAGTAACTTTATCCAAGGTGCATAATATTGGGGCTTAGTAAAAATATATTTTGCTCACAGGTGAGATGGACATAAGTCTATTAAAGCAAAATATATACAAATCAGATGTAAAAATCACAATATATATGCAGTAATTGACTGATTTACAGCTGTAGCACTAAAGGCAGCTGGCAGCCAGTGTATTCCTATTCAGTAGACGGCAAGCAGAAGTCCAGCAGTTGTTTTTGGGAGTATTTAATTGCATAAAGAATTGAAGAGTTTTCCGAATAGTTGGGCTGGAGTGTTGTGCTTGTTGCCTTTGGTGTCAGCCAGTATAACATGCATAGCTTGTATGACACCCCCAGTTCTGTCAGTTCAGTGACTTTCAACCTTTTTCATCTCATGGCGCACTGTCAAGGCACTGAATTTGTCAAGGCTCAAAATCAGTTGTTTTTACCATTGACAAGGCACACCAAGCTGTTAAAATCCCTTAATTTTCCTGTTAATAAATAACTTTTCCAAAAATCCCTTGGGACACTGAGGACTATCCAATGGCACAGCAGTGTGCCATGGGACACTGGTTGAAAATCACTGTGTTAGCTGCTTTGTGCTAGGAACCAATAGAACTCCCAGCTGTGTACTTTCTGCTTCCTTCCAGTGTTCGTTGCTGTTGAAGAATTTATTGCAGTTGAATTTGTTGAAATGTATTAAAGATTTCATAAGGCTTCCTGACAAAATTAAAAGTGTTGATTTTGACCTTTAAAGCCATAAGATAGCTTAGACTTAATTCTCTAAATGAGGCCCAAGCATGAGCTGAATTTAATTTAGAATATCAACCAATTCTACTAGCTTCTATTAGCCAATTCTGTTCCATAAGCCAGGGGTCCTCAACTCCCAGTCTGTGGCCCAGTGCCATGGCACCTCAGCTGCTGGGCTGCTCAGCCTTGGCCCAATCCTAACAGAGCAGGCTCAGCCTTGGCCCAACCCCAACAGAGCAGGCTCAGCTACGCCTGTGCAGTTCTCCCTTATAGCTGAGAACTGCACAGGTGTGGCATGGCATTCTGTTGTGCCTGCACAGTTCTCCATGTAGCCAAGAAGAACTGTGCAGGTACAGTGTGGTGCTTGGCTGCACAGTTCTCCGTGCAGCTGGGAGGAAGCATGGCTGAGCCTGCACAGTTCTCCCAGGCTATGGGAGATGGAACAGTGCATGTACATCCTCCCAGGCCATGGGAAATTTTTTTCCCACAGAACTGGGCCATGGTCCTTGGAAGGGTGAGGACCACTGCCATAAGCTATCATTGTATCACCTTCGTTCGTTAAGGATATAGTCATCTGTATAATACGACTTTTGATAAATTCTCTGTCTCAGTGCCTGCATGGTACAAAATCTTTTCAGCTCTGCATTTCTTCTGAAGCCAAATCATTTTCCAAATTAACTGGATAGTTCACAGGACAGTACAGATTTGGGAGCTGAAGATGTATCACTTCATTTTTATTTTTACCTTTTTGACATTTGTAACAATGAACTTTGGCTCTAGCTTAAAGTTCATGAGAATCCAATTTAGAAAAATTTCTCTTGCTATGAATAAATGCAAATAATTTTCATAAGAATTCAGAAGATTTTGTTGCTAAGAACTGATAACTTCATTCCTGCTGACACTGCATTTTTCATCCTCTGAACTTCAGATTTTACTTAGGATTTTTTTGCATTTTGGAAAATCTACACCTACAGTTCTTTTTGCATTCAGAGGACAACAGGGTGTCTGATTGCCTGATACGTGTATTTGAACATGGGTAGGTTCCCATGGGGGGAATTTTTGCTTTTGAACAGAAAGCAGTTCACAAAGAAGTTCATGTAGCAAAATAAATGCTGGTAAATGATTCCCTGTCCTCTAAGACCTCACAGCCTTTTTAAAAAGATGCAGAAGAGATGCCAGCAGACTTCCTCATGCAAAAGACTTAGCACCTAACTCCAGCAGGTTCACTCACACCTCCCATATGTTCATATGCTTTACCAGCTGTATTGGGAAACATATGTCCTAAAAGCAACCTGAAGTTTCAAGACTTTATTCTACTTTGATTTAGAAGCTTTTTAAAAGGGTGTTGGTAGTTTATTTAAAAGGGAATATCTTTTTGCTGATTACCTCCCAAACAATCCATTCTGCAATATTTGCTTCAGAATTTGTGTTCATGTAGTCATGTCATTAACAATATTTTTGGGACAACTCTGAAATTCAAGTACTTGCATCTTTTGTATCAACAACATCCTAAAGCAGAAGGTTCATATGAACCTTTAGTCACACGTGATGAGCCTGAACTTAAAATGCTGTGTAACAAATGTAAAAGTTTGTTATACAGTGGATTTTATGATTCATAAGGGAATAGTGATTATCTTACCTATTTTTCCCTCTGGAAGCCTGAAATAATTTTGTTCCAAGGTCTCACCTTTAAACTCACTTACTCACTCACTTGCTCACTCATCAATACCCAGCCAAAACTCCTGGGCCTCGAAGCATGAAATTTGGGGTGAGTATTCCTTCCATGACAGAGGGAGTTACTAAGAACCAGTTTTCGGAAATTCCAACCAGAAGGTGGTGAAATGGGGCACATGTTTTCCTCCCTATACTTTGCATTGAAGAATCCCTAACTGAGGGATGCTCTGCCCCACCCCCGGACCTAGAAGCATGAAATTCAGGGAGGGTGTTCCTTCTGTCACATGAACACCCACCAATAACCGATGTGCAGAAATTTAACCCTTAAAGGGCTGAAAAGGAGTGCAACATTTTTTTGTCCTATACCTAACATGGAGGACTGACCAACATCCAGCCAATTTGGTGCTTGGTGTCTGGTGCAGTGCTGGGGTGTTGTTTGGAGGGAGGGGTTGCACTGGGGAGGATGTTGTGCATGGGGAGATGATGAACATTGGGGGGGATGTTGTGCATGGGGAGATGATGAACATTGGGGGGGTTGATGAACATTGGGGGATTGATGCTCATGGGGGTTGATGTGCATGGGGTGGATGAACATGGGGGTTGTTGCACATGGGGGATGTTGCGCATGAAGGGTTGATGTGCAGTGGGGGTCGATGGCATATGTGGGTACTTTACTCCCACAACGCGGGTACTTTACTCCCGCAACATGGGTATCTTTTCACTAGTATTGGACAAATGATAGATCCAATTCTCTATGTGGTTCTCAAACTCTCCAGGAGTTTGAGAGCTGAAGCAAGTGTGTGCTGGGGACAGGTGAAGATGCTTTTTCTCACTTACCTAAACCCAGTGCCAGCCTTTGATAGATTTCAAGGGAGCCCCTCAGAAACCTCTGCAGGGCTCCCCAAATCTAAAAATAGTGATTAGAACCCAAAACTATCCCCCCTTAAGAGGGCTTCACTCTCTAGTGCAGTGATTCTCAATCTTCCTAACGCCATGACCCCTTCATAAGTTCCTCATGTTGTGGGGACCCCCAACCATAAAATTATTTTCGTTGCTACTTTATAACTGTAATTGTGCTACTATTATGAATCGTAATGTAAATATCCAATATGCAGGCTGTATTTTCATTGTTACAAATGAAATGTGTGTTCTATGCACACACTGAACACAATGGGATTTATTTCAGAGGATTGGGCATAGGATTGGGCCCTGAGGCTGCAATCCTATCCACATTTACATGGGAGTAAAGGCCCCCTGACTATAATGGAATTTTTTTCAGAGTAGACATGCATAGGATTGGGCCTTGAGGCTGTTAGTGCGTGTGCAGCTGCAGCTGGAGGTCTGGCAAGCCTGACCTAGCCCCCTGCACCAGGGGTCTTTAGGTGACCCCCAGGAAACCTCTAGGCGACCCCGAAAGGGGTCCCGACCCCAACTTTGAGAAACGCTGCTCTAGTGGGTTAGGATTGACCCTGCTAAGGGACCCTGCTAAGATTGTTACTTTTTTGCAAATAAAAGCATGTTTTTAAATATTTCTCTTTGGATCTAGATTTTCCTGCTAATAATGTATATACTATACTGAACATTGTCATATTACCATTGGGGATCTTACTATCAAGGCAGTTAGTGAATACTGGTTGGCTAGTCTAGCAAAACATCCCAGTTGATGCCAGCTTATTAGCCAAATACTAGAGTGTTTTTTTAGTTATTTTTCAGCCAATACACTTGACTTTTATTTTATCTTTTGCTAGTAGTTACAAAAAAGTGTACTGTCCTGCCATTTCAAAATAAAAAAGAGGTTACCAGTGAGCTGCCCAGTGGATCAGATACTATTTTTAACTGTGACAAGTATTGGGATTTAGGATTTGTTCAGCGCACAGTAGTTAAGAAGGTGGAAATAGCTGGCAATTTTTGATTGTGCTTCATATAAAGATTTTGCAGTAGTAATATTGGCTCCAGCTACTTCATGAAGCATCACTGAACTTCTGAGGCCCTCAAATAGTAACTTAGCAAAGCCACTCTGGGATTCTCACCATTGTTATAAAAGGAGAGTTGGCACTTACTTCTGTGTCCTATTTAGAAGCACAGAATTTACTAGGCTATAAAATGCAAATACACTCGCACAGCATGTAGTTTTGTAAATAGGCTAAATGACCTGCATTGGATATGAGGCAAGATTTAATTGAGCAGAGCAAATCTTTGACCATTTAAAAAAATCACTTTTAAGAACTGAGGTGATGTTACTTATTGTAACATTCTTTATTTGGACTTTGTTTTCATTTGATTTTCTTTGGAGAATTTGGTGTTTAGAAAATGTTTATTAAAGTATAATTCATTCTTGGCTTGGATTATAGGTAAATATTTGTGCCTGGACTACTAAAAGGAACAACGTGAAGCTAAGTCAGTGCTTATTGGGTTCTTTGATAGCTCTTGGCCAGAGGTCTTCAGACTTCTGATATGTAGACCTCAGTATTATTAGAGAAACTTCTGGCACTTTTCTGAGTTTTAAAAGTCTGTTGTAGAAAGGCTTGATTCTTTATATTTTTTTTCTAAAATGAAAATTATTTTATGCCCAGAAATTATTTTGATATATCCTCTGGATGGAACTTTGTGCAGCACTGAATACCAATGTGAACCTCTTGTTGCTATTTAAGCAGTTGGTAGGGCAGACCCTTATGTAGCACTGTTTGTCATACTTCCGATACAGGCTGTTAATTTTATGGTCTCATTGTTAAAGAGTTTGCTCACAGACAGACGTATTACTGCTGGATGAGTCGTGCTGCTGTTGTTGATGCAAAATATATGAGATTTCCTGTGAAAACATCTTTAGTATGGCTGAGAAAGATTGGAATCTCCCTCCTATGCGCAAAGCCCCCTCTCTCCTGTGCAACACCCTCCCCCTGTGCAACACCCTCCCCCTGTGGAACACCCCCCCATAACCATGGACACCTTTCCTATTGGCCAAGTTCAGGATTTGGGACTAGGTGTTGATCAGTCTTCAATGTTAAGTATTGGCCGAAAATGTGTTGCACCCCTTTTCATCCCCTTCTGGGTTAAATTTCTAGAAATTGGTTCTTGGTGGGTCTCCCATCACGGAAGGAATACACTGCCTGAATTTCACTCTTCTAGGTCCAGGGCAGAGCATCCCTCAGTCAGGGATTCTTCCATGTAAAGTATCGGGAGGAAAACACTTTGTGCCCCTTTTCACCCCCTTCTGGTTAGAATTCCAAAATCTGGTTCTTAGTGTGTGCCTTCATCACGGAAGGAAGACCCTGCCCAAATTTCAGTCTTCTAGGTGCGGTTTTGTCTGGGCGTCGGTCAGTCAGTCATTCAGTGACTTTTCAATTTTTTATTTATAGATGGTGTATTAGCAGGGGCAGTTTAAAATTATTCTAATTTTTATGGAGGATATACTGAGTCTTTGATAAGCTCAGAGACTCCCCTCTGGAGGCAAGGAGAATGCCTATCATCTCCAGTGGGGGTTGGCCTCACTTGAACCACAGGGATACTCATTCAGGCTAACAGAGTTACTGTAATTTAAACATAAGATTAAATGTATTCTGGATCAAAGAGTTGCCAGAGGTAGTAGCAAAAATACAGTAGTTGCCACCTAGCATAAATGAACATACCTGTGCTATTGTAATAGGAAATGCCAGACAACTCAAAAATATCTAGATATCCAAAGAAGGACTTTGTAGCTTAATTTGCAAATATCAAAATAGTGTTGTGCTTTTGAAGGTGTGTTGCTTGGTGCCTACTGAGCATGCTCAGGAGCAGCTAAGGTAGCCCAGCTAAGGCTTCGTGACTCTGGATGCAGCATAACTTTCTGCTCTGGATTCGGAATAGTTGGGGCAGCTCAGCTAGGGCACTTCTTACTGCCCACACTCTGGAGTGTGCCCTAAGTGTTCTAAATGGTCTTTTGTGATTTTAGGTGTGCAGAATTCTAGCAGAATCTGCAGCCAATGTTACGTTTTGGTTTAGAAGTAGAGTGATAGCAGGAGACTACATACCATAAAGATGATTTACACCCAATCACTGAATTGTAGGCTTACCAATATCTTCCTATTAGCCACTGTGCAACACCATATAGCAGAACTTTTCAACGTTTTTCATCTAACATTGGCAATGAAATTGTCAGGGCACACCAAGGCTGTCCAAATTCCTCAATTTTCCTATTAATTAAATGTCAATCCCCGAATTTCCGTGGCACACCTGAGGACTATCCGCGGTACACTAGTGCTCAGGTGTGCCACGGAAATTTGGGTATATTAGTGTGCCGCGGTATACTAGTGTGCCATGGCACCCTGGTTGAAAATCATTGCCTTATAGTTTTAGGGAAACAAATTGAACTTTTATACTGTCTGATATAAATTGGCTTGGAAGTGTGAGGTGGTTTTATCTGTCTTCTGTTGGTATAGAAGTATAGGAAGATTCAGCGTACTCAAAAATTGTTTCCATATTTTAAGTGGTCTCTCGCATTTTTCCCTTCCAGAAAGAAGACACAGCTCTTCCAGCAAGCCACCTTTGACCCCTCCTTCCTCTTCAGTATTTTCCTTATTTTCGTCTCTGTCTTCAAAAAGCAAAGGTAACAGTGGAGGTGGAAGCAGTCGCTCATCCAGTGGTGGAGGTACCAGTGCATCGTCATCATCCAATACTAAGTTGTCGAAATCATCCAAAGACAAGGTGCAAATCAGTGGAAACAAGTCAGTGCATCTGGTACATAACAAAGGTCCCCACGAAAGAATGTGAGTTTGTCTTTGTAAAGAAAACCTAAAATACTATCATTTTTATTTGTTTTTGGAAAATATCTTCCATTCACATTTACTAGGACCCATGCTCATTCATATACCATGTGAATCCTTCCTTTGCACCTTTCCTTATCTATACTATAACAGTACAGTGAGTCCTCCTTATCTGCAGATTTCATATCCATAGGTTCCAGTATCCATTTATACCAAGCTCACAAGCTGGAGGACCTCAGTGGAGTTCTCCATTGCATCTATCTATCTACAGTATTTATATACCGCTTTTCAACTGAAAAGTTCACAAAGCGGTTTACAAGAAAATGAAAAAAATTAATAGCTAATGGGTGCCTGTCCCAAAAGGGCTCACAATCTAAAATGCAACAAGAACACCAGCAGAAGCCACTAGAGCAGACATTGCTGGGGTGTGTAGGGCCAGTTACTTTTCCCCTGCTAAATAAAAGAGGAACACCCACTTGAAAGAGTGTCTCTTGCCCAGTTAGCAGGGGTAACTGGTAAGCATCCACATCCAGTTTGTGCTTGTTGCTTCCAAACATATCCCAAAGTGTTCTGAGATCCTCAAGCTATGCATTTAGGGCACAATCCAGAAGTGTACTTGGGTTACCCTATCTATCACTGGGCTGACCCAACTGCAAGATGGGCCACCCTAGTTGTTCTGCAAAAGGCTTGTGGCAGCCTAAGGCTGCCCCAAGGCAGGTGGATCTTGGCTGCCCTAGTTGGGCAGGAGCAGGTATAGAAATGAGTAGACCATAGGGGTCCATTACTCAAAGGCAGAGTAAGAATGGCAGTGTTGACCAAAAATTTGAGTTCTTGGCCAGCCTAGCTGCAATCCCTATCTCTCACCTTCAGGATAAGGCACAACTACGGCAGCCACTAACCTGGGGATATAGCAGATCACTCCAAGAAGCCCCTTGTATTCACTGTGGACTCTACTGGCATCTCATCAGGGACTCCTTATAAGGCTGTTCCTTGTTGTGTGATCTGAGGGGGCTCTCCTCAAGAGCAAGCCCTCCCCAGGTGTCACTGACTTGGTGCCTACTGAGCATGCTTAGGAGCAACTAGGGTAGCCCAGGCTTCCAGACTCTCTGGATGCAGCATAACTTTCTGCTCTGGATTCAGAACAGTTGGGGCAGCCCAGCTAGGGCACTCCTCACTGCCCTCACTCTGGATTATGTCCTTAGTTACCCATGGAATTCCTGGTTCAGATTTCTGGCTTATACTGAGGTCCCACTGTACATATAAGGAAGGGATAAAGCTACTAATTACATACCATTGTAAGCCATTTTCCTACATTAATCTCATTGAAGAGGAATATGAATCTTCTGGTTATAATCTTCTGAAACCAGAGTATAAAACTGGATTTCAAAACATGGTTAAAAGAAATATCTGAAATAGAGCTAACTATAAATGATATATGTTGAGATAATCATGCAAATAGGGATTATGTGTATGTTCAGTACCAGCGAAGGCCAGATGAGAAAGGTGAGCTATCTGTTGTATATCTATTGTGAGACTATTATGTGTGGTCTTCCCTTATATTTCCAGCATGCCTCCATCTGTCAAAGTAGAAAAAATACATCCAAAGATAGATGGTCCAACCTGTTCTACTACTGTGAGCTCCTCAATAAAGACTGGCCTTAATCCCTCAATACCAAAGCCACCCTTGCCTTCCCCTGGACAGATACTGAATGGTAAAGGTCTTCTTTCTGTGCCTCCCTATTTGGAAAAGAAACCAGACGAGAGTACAAATAATAGGAAATTTTTACACACAAGACTGTCACGTGAGTAATTTTTAGATAAAAATTTTGTTGATATAGAATATATATAAAGAAAAGTCAATATAGACTATTATGGGTATGTAAGAAACACCACAAACATGAATACTGCTACTAAATGCTAAATATTATAATTGCTCTTTTTGGGACACTGTAATCCAAGCCATCATATGTGTTGGTCTGTGTTTGCACAAGGCTATTCATGTCCCGTCTTCCCCTTCCCCTGCCTCAATTTAAAGGGCCGTGTGGTACAGGGCTCCTGATACACAAAGAGAAGCCACAGGAAGGGAAAATTAATAGATGAATAGAAAAGTGAGAATTTAATATTGAGCTCAGTACACCAGCTTACCACCAGTTCACACTTTAGCAAACTTACTATAAGGCACATTCTTGAGCCCTTAGTGCATGTGGGAAGCCTGCGCTCTGCCACTTGGTTGTCATCTGGGCTGCTTGGCAGTGGAGAGGTGAGTGGGAATGTGAGATGAGATGTGGAGAAGTTGTTTGGGGCTGGAAGAAGGCATGGTGGGGGAAGAAGAAAGATATGCGGGGGAGGTGTGACCTCCAAATCCAGAACCCTTTGTCAAGCCTCGCAGCCTGACATGGACGCTCTTGATTTTGCAGCAGCCCAAATAGAAACATGGGGTGACAGAGGCATGGCCTTTCCCATCTTGCATTTTTTGCCTTAAAAATCTGTTTCAATAACTGCGAGATCATTTGAAATATTTGGCAAGTTATTACTTCTCTTTACTGTTTGACCATGTACATTTGTCTTATTGGATTCTCATTCCTCTGTCTTCTGCACCATGTAAAAGAAACTAGTCTGTGTTTAAAAATATACACATAAAATCAAAGAACAAATAAAAAATGTGAGAGTAGAGAAGCTTTTTTCAGTTCATGCAATACTTTGGATCCCTAAATTCCATAGAGATCAACATGAAATCAGAATTGGTAGTATAGGTCTTTTAGATTCTGATTAGTGGGAGAAGTCTGGCATTTTTTCAAAGCTATGCTATTTATTACTTAAATGGCATGGTAAGTGTTTCATACAGTTTCTGAAATTTTAGGAAAACTCTTACTTTTCCAGATTTATAGTATAATAAGTACTTTATTTATATCCCGCCTTCTTCTCAAAGGACTCAAGGGAGCTTACAAGTCAATTAAAAAGCAACAATATCATTTAAAAACTACAATATCAGTTAAAAAATTAAAAAATTAGTACAAAAACAGAAGACAGTAAAACATTCATATTAAAAACAACTGTTATAAGACTACAGTAAAAATACCTTTTTAAAAATGGTCACAGAGGGCAGCAACATCTTTAAAACAACAGTTTTTAGGCCTCTTTGAAAGGTTTCAAGGGAGGGAGCAGTTTTTAAATGAAGAGGGAGAATTCCAGAGGGTTGGTGCTATTACTAAGAAGGCCCTATTCCTTGCCTCTGCCCCACGTACTTCCCTGGGTGGCAGTATTTGTAACAAGGCCTTCTCTGGTAACCTGAGAGAATGAGCCAGAATGTACAGAATTAGACAGTTTTTAAGATAGTCTGGCTCCAACCTGTATAGGGCTTTATAAGTCAAGACCTACACCTTGAATTGGCCCAGAAACATTGGGGCAGCCAGTGCAGTCACTGGAGAAGCAGCCTGACCTCCAGCAACCACATAGGCCATCACATTTTGTAGTAATTGCAGTTTCTGAACTGTTGTCAAGGGCAGCTCCACTTAAAGTACATCTAGTCTTGATGACACAGTGGCACGGACCACTGCAGCCAGATCCTCACGATCCAGGTACGGCCACAACTGGCACACCAACCAAAGTTGGGCAAAGGCACCTTTGGCCACAGCCGCTACCTGGGAGTCCAGGAGCAGCTGTGAGTCCAGATGAACCCCCAAGCTGCAAACTTGCTTCTGCAGAAGTGCAACCCCATTCATCGTAAGTTGATAGTCCAGTACATGTATCATGAATTTCCTGACTAGGAGAATCCGTGTCTTGTCTGGATTCAATCTCAGCTTGTTTGCCCTCATCCAAGTCCCAACATCCTCTAGGCAGCGCTCCAAGGCCTCAATAGCCACCTTGGACTGAGGTGGAAAGGACAGAGAGAGCTGGGTATCAGCGTACTGGTGGCACCCTATTCCAAATCCCTGGATTAACTCTCTCCGTAGTTTCATGTAGATGTTAAATAGCATGGGGGACAGAATGGAACCCTGTGTACCCAACACCTCAAGGGGGCCGAGGAGGCATCCCCCCACATCACTATCTGGGACCTTTCAGCCAAGTAGGAGAAGAACCACTGCAGGACAGAGCCCCCAACTCCAAATAGATGTGATCTTCTCTGAATCCCAGCCATTACTACAAAATGTACCATTGTTAATGTTATGCTTTATAAGTAGATAAGTGCTGGTGTTAGTATTTCCTTTAGAAAAAAATTATTTTTAAATATATAAACTAAATTTAAGAAATCATTTTACTTGTGAAACAAATAATGTAAATCTAAATGTAAGACAAAGGTTAAAGAAATGTGACAGTTGAAGGCTGCAATCCTGAAGTGCAGTTAGGCTAGCCTGTCTTCACTGGACTGGCCTAATTCCAAGATAGGCCAGCTTTCCTACACCAAAGAAGACTTGGGCTGGTGTAAGTCTGCTTAGGCTAGCCCAAGACAGATGAATCTGGGCTGGCCTATCAGGGCTAGCCTAGGCAGTTCAGCAGGGGTATATTGAGGGCATGTATTGGAACAGTGACATTAGGCTGTATCCAGGGCAGACATGCCCCCTTCCCAGCTCCTCATTAGGCCATCTCAGGAACAGGCATAAATCTGAGTAGACTCATAAGGGCCCATGATAAGCCAGAGTAAAAATGGAAGAAAAAGCCTAATTACCACTCCTGCCTCCCAACCTCTGAATACAGCACAACTACACCAGCCCAGTGAGCATGTTTCCCTTGTGCTGCAGCAGTTAGGCCACCCTTGAGGCCTTCTAGCCCTGTGAATATCCTGTTAGCTCAGGATATGGCCTGCTTAGGCCTGCTTAGTTGGGCCATTCTCATCAGGATTGCATCCAAAATCAATTAAATTTACTCATGATTTAAGAGCTTAGTTGTGACTGACTAAACTTAGGATATAACCCATAGTATTAAGTGACATGTGTTAAATTTATAAAAAAAATTATAAATGTGTTATATTTATCTGCATTTGCCTAACACAAAGGCATGGCACAGAAGTGTCTGCATTTTTGTGACTCCTCCAGGTGACAACAGGACTTCTGCTGGCCTAACTGCAGATTAGGATTTCAGCCTAAGTCTGTTCTAATTTCTAGCAACTACTTTTACCATTAATTCATAGTTATTTGTAGGAAAAAATGTACGCTAATGAGGGCATTCCATGTGAACTCAGTTTCATGGGTTTCATTATGAAGAAGTGGTCAGGAGTTATAATCAATGGTTTAAAAATGTTGCTGGTAGCATGCAGCATGTTTTCTATCCCAAATCGGAAACCACTTTTGAGTTTAGTTCTGCATTACAGTAAAGAAATTAAATTTACCAAAAGATTTTATCTTCTAACAATTTTTTCCATTTTAACAGAGAGAGAATTTGACCCTGATATCTACTGTGGTGTAATTGACGTAGAAACGAAGAAGCCCTGTACTAGGTCTTTAACATGCAAGGTAGGATACCTTCCTAATAAATAAACTTCTTTGAATAGTGGGACAAAGATAACTCAGTCCCTCAAAAGCAGATCAGAATACTATAAGGTTTAGTAATGTCAGGTCTAGACTGCAGCAAAACAAAATTCTAGTTTTACTTCCAAGTTTTATCAAATAATTAAAGCACTTTGTTATAGGCTGCCACTTCTTATAGGCTGCTTATCCAAATGTTTTTGAGTTCCTCTTCTGTTTCAAGCCTTCCCTGGTTAGTTATGACATCCAAAAGATTTGGTGAAAATGTATTCTGTATACAAGGCAAGTCCATAGAAAGAAAATTCAGAAAACTGAGATTTAAATACTGACATCCTAGCCAAACAGAAGAATGAAATGATCTAACCTGAAGCAATACCAACATAAAAACAAATTTTGGAAAATGGTCTGTATACCATTGTGTTGGGTTTTTGAAGGAACCACCATGTTGCTTCAGTTTTATAATCAAACTAGTATTGTATGTTTCCACATGTTTATTATTAAATTATTTGAATTTCTAACTAGAATTGGACTGGGTACTTTAGAATAGACTGTAAAGCCAAGGAGTATTTATAGCTATGCTGAGCAGTAGAAGAGTTGGTAAACTGTACCCTTTCATTGCAGTGCACAGCTGCTGTATTCAGCAAGGAAAGCACCAGATACTGTAAAGAGACTTCTTTGTGTCTTAAGGGATATTAATGGTATTTCATGAATACTGTTACAACATTTCTGTTGGTTAAGTTTTGTGTTTATAAATTCCACAAAAGCACTGTAGGAGTCTAGTTTATCATGAGACAAGAACATTTCACCATGATTTTTCTCTATGAATTTAGTACCTATCTGTAATGTCTTAATAATGTTGGGTGCAAATTTCATGTATGCAACCATTTTGGGAAAATAAGCATGTTCTGTGAGTCCCTAATACAACAGTTTTCAACCACTAAGCAATGGCACATTGGTGTACTGTGAATGTTCTGTAGGTGTGCTGTGGGAGTTTGGGGAGGGTCATTGGCGGGTGTGGGCACAGTGTGCCTTTTCAGTGATTTAAAAAATGCTGAACAGTGTAGATTTTAAAAACTACAGCACAGTAGGCCTCATCAATGATTTTTAAAAAATGTTGAAAATAACTGCCCTAAGAGATGTGATGGAGCAGTGAAACCTTTTTCCCCTCTTTGTCCCATATCCCATATGCTCCTAGATTCCCAGATCTGCTGAGTTGCATCCCTGGCCAGATCTTTCTATTACCCATTTTTTCTAAACCACCCACTTTCAACTCCTTCAACAACTTCAGACTCAGTAACTCGGTGGTTCTCAAACTTGACACTGGGGATCCATGTTTTTGAATGATAGTCTGTTGGGACCCACCAGAAGTTACATAATCAAGCAGGATAATTTTTAACACTTCTAAACTGCAATTTTATCCACACTTATCAAATCCAGTTTATTATCATTGTTAAAAGCATATTTAATAAGCTGTTAAGAGTTATGTATCATTTGCCCAAATGCAGTCAGATAGCATCAATATTAAATAGTGAAATGAACGGAGACCTGCCTGAAATTGGCTCACAACCCACCCAGTGAGTCCTGACGCACAGAATGAGAAACACTTCAGTAACCTACAAAGTTGTAAACTCTTCACTTCAAACCCCACTTTAACCAATGGGGTTTTTCGAGAAGAACATGAAACCGCATTCTTACAATATAGGCCTTTCATTCATCAGGAAATACGTGTAACCTAAATATTAGTGTTTTATCTATCAGCAATTTTGTCTCAAGAGGAATTAGATTGGCTCTTTAAATTAAAGGATAAACATCCCTTAAGTGTCAGTTAATGACTTAAAAGCAGCCTGCTTAACATAGTAACATAGCAGGCAATTAAGCTTGCCTTAGAAAGGTTTGGAAAGGGTTCATGTTTGGTTTCAGATTTCAGTTGGGTCCTCTCCTCATATGATTATCACACTTCTGAATTGCTTTGTAAGGGGTGGCTTCTGACTCTGAGTTGAAACTCAGCTGTTTTTAAGCCACAGGGAAAGAAAAATTGATTCTTTGCTTGCTTCATTAACATTGTAAACAATTGCTTTTTTATAACACGAAAACGGGGAACCACAGAGGTCCCTGGAGCCAAATGTCATGGATGGTGAGGTTCACTCTCTATGATCTTTCTGCTCTTCTTTCTCATTTTCCTTACACTCAGTAAACTTCGCTCCTGTGTGTCATCCATTGACTGTTCCTGAAAGCAAATGAAATTCATACTAGTCCTATGTGAAATCTTGAAGATCTATGTTATTAATGACTGAGTAAATAATTTTCTGTGTTTGGGGTATTTTTGTATAATGCGTATGTCAAATTTTTAGTTTCTCCTTAGTATGGAATACACGTTGCTCTCTTTTGATTTACAGACACATTCCCTAACTCAACGGAGAGCCGTACAGGGTCGAAGAAAACGATTTGATTTATTACTAGCTGAGCACAAAAGCAAAACCAGGGACAAAGAATTACTCCGCCATTTGGATCATCATCAGCAGATGCCCCCTCTCAGGGAATCACATCCCTCACCTTCAAGAACTTCCCAGGAGCTGCACCAAAATTCTCATGGAGTTATTCCTACAGAATCAAAGCCTTTAGTACCTAATAAACCCAAACCTCACACCCCCAGTCTTCCAAGGTAAGGAAAATCTTGAAGATCATGCACATCTGGCAGTATTTTAATGAAGAAACTCAATTAATTTTTTGCGCAGTTCAGCATTGTGCCTAGTACACACCTGCTTGTTTAAATGTCTGCTCTGTTTATGTCAGTGAAGCTGCATCATTTCTTCCACGTAAGATGCTTTTCATTACACTGTAGTGCTGGAGTGTGATGCTGAAACTTCTGTGGAGGTTTAGCAAACCGTGTAATTGTTCACATTGTGACCTCACATCTTTTCCAGGTGTGGTATAATATTGTGTTAATGCTTTCGCATACTCATAAGAACTGGGCAAATCTATATCAGCTGTATTTATTGAATTTGGTTCAGTAGCAAGTTCATGAAGATGAATGATTAGCAAAGTTCCATGATTGTTGGCTGGCTGTAACCTCTGTAAAGCAGTCCCTAGCAAAGTCTTACCTCCATGTTTTCCTCTTCTGTCTCAAAGTAGAAGAGGACAGCACAGGTCTTGACTGTCTGGCTATGCTCATCTGAGACATCTATGATGCCAGAGCTGGCCCAGGCACTAACCTTCTCTCCACAATGCTCTTTCCTGGTCTAAAGCAGGAGAAGAAATCATAGATCTTGGATTCTTGGTTGCATGCTCCCTTTCTTTGCAGCAGGAGAAGAAATTGTGGGACTTGGCTGGCCTCCACTGAATGTGGCCTGCACTTGCCACCCTCAGTAGAGGAGTCGCAAACTACTTGCCATAATGAGGATGGTGACTGAAATTGAGAAAGCTCTGCAACAACACCTTTTAGATGGTTGGTTAGGCACAATCCTAACCACTTTAGGCCGGCACAGCTCATCAGTTTTCATGTTCTGATGTTGTGGGGAGGCTGGCACTTATTTGTCCATTGGCTTAAGCCCCCCCTAAGAGGCCCAGAAGTACCATATGGTACTTTTGTGATACTTCCAGGCCAACCCATAACTTTTTCTGGCCTAACAAGGGTTAGGATAGTGTTATCAGTCTTTTATGACCTATTTGCCATAATGTCATTAAAAGACCATGCTGTTATGAGATATAACAGATAAATCATAAAAAAGATATGGTTCCAAAGACTTCATTATGCCTTTTTAGAATTGTGTACGAGAAGTTAACGAACCTCTTCTTTAGAAGAGAGGAGAAATATTTAAATTCCTACAATAAGAATTTCCTTAGACTTTCAGAACATTGGGACTAGGAAAATCGTATCATGTAAACTTGCAGATAAGGAGGGGTTATCAGTGATTGAACATGTCCAAATTAGAGCTGGCTCACATGGTTATTTTTAGCAGTACTACTGTGTTTGACAGTCCTTGTGGATGCAGTCACATGGAGGAATGTGCTATGTGAACTGGTAGTACATCATTCATGTGTCACTGTTGTTGCAGCTCCATGTAACTGTGCCATGTGTATGCCCAATAACAGCTGGTGGCAAACCATGTGAAACTTTCTCCTATGATTAAGTGTTCCTGTTGTTGTCCATTTATCAACGTTTTTTTAAAAGATACTATTGCTTTTTCAGGATTATAATATAAATTGAATCACATGACCTTATAGCTTTTTTAATGTATACATTAATAAGACACTGATATTCAGCTTAGAGTCCTTGTGAGATTAACAATATAATTACTGATACTTTTCTGGTTAAATTATATCTCTAATGACATTGACACTTCAAAGTATCTGTGGAGATTTTCATACTGGACAAGGAATACCTACATCCATAACTGGCCTTTTTCCATCTCTCTACGCACAAGTGGCACATAGGATTCTCTTTGTCCTTTTTGCTTCACAGCAACTCTAAATAAAATAGTTTCGCTTGGGAGATGTTAGTTTCTCAGTAGGGCTTTTTCATAATCAGCTTTCATACTGTTATCAAAGAAAGGTAATTGAGATATTTAGGAACAAAATTAGAACTGTTTGGAGTAAGCCAGTGGTTCCCATTGAGTGAACTGTGGTTCCCTAAGGTACCAGAAAATCCACGTGAAAAACCTAAAGCTATATTCCAGGGGTGTCCAGACTTTCAACTTTAGGGCTCCTGGACCTTTAACAATTGTATAGAAGAGGGAATTTCAGCAGGTGTAGCTTGTGATCTGTGAGATGAGAAACTGCACCTGCTGAAATTCCCTCTATCCTTCTTATGGATTGTTTTGCAAACCGCCTTGAGTCCCTCCAGGAGAAAGGCAGGATATAAATACAGTTTATTATTAAAGTTAAAAATTTTGACACCTCTGCTGTATTCGATGTATAGAAGTAAGTCAAAGGAGCTGCTGTCAAAAGAAGTTTGGTAACCACTAGAATAAAAGTTGGGCCACAATCATTATTGGCTGTGAGATATAACCTTTGCTTCTGTGTCTTGATAACTTCTACAGCCAGAAAGAAAAAAAATTGGGAGGGAATGGGATCCTGTACATTCAGTTGTGCCCTTAGGCTTTACAGAGATGCGTAGGTCTGTCAATTTGCCACTTACTCTGAGATACATTTTGTGCCCCGTACTCCACTTGCTTAACTCCCTTGATTACATGTGCTCTATTGAGTGTAGAACCTAAAATATTTGCATTTTTTGGATGGGAGCATTTATGGACAGAGGAAGCTGCCTTGCACTAAGTCAGACCATTGGTTCATTGAGCTCAGATTTCTCTGACCTTGGCCTCTTCAGAGAAGGGCCTTTTCCAACCCTTACCTGGAGATGCCTGCGACTGAATCTACCCCCTTTTATAGCAAAGCATCTCCTATACCACTGACCTTCAACCATCAAAAATGCACCTGCTGTTTTCAGTAAAGTTTTTTATCTTTAATATTCATTGATTTTTTTTCCCTTCATGAAGGCCTCCAGGCTGTCCAGCCCAGCACAGTGGGAATGCCCCTAGCGAGTCTCCGTCAGTCCATGAATCTCCACACGCTCCCTTGTCTACATCAGATCCGGCATCTCGGTTATCCAGTGATGAGGGAGAATGTGATGAGAAAGAAGAGCCTGTTGAAAAACTGGATTGTCTTTATTCAGATCATCATCCTCAACCAGCTGCTGTAGGTTTCAAATTGCATACTGTCAAGAAAACCATTACTTCGTTCATAAATTTATGAGTTAGCAAGTTTTTTTCCTTGTCTTATTATATTAAAGGAGGACCATTAAAATGCAATTATGGATTTGGAGGGACTCTGAAATAGTGGGTGCTGTGGTTGTCTGCAGTTGCTATGGTAGACATTAAAATCTGAAGGCAAAATTTGCTCTCATAAAGGCTGAAAGCCTTCATTTAATATTACAGTGGGAAATTGAATTTCCAGAACCTGCACAGGTTTCATTTATATAGAAATGTATATATGTTGAACATAAACTTGGGCAAACTTCTGAAGTTAGTGGAGGATAGAGGGACCTGGTGTGCTGTCGTCCATGGCATCACAAAGATTCGGATACAAATTAACAACTAAACAATAAATATGCTGGGTCTCTCAAATGGAATTTTTTTGTTCTTATTGTAGTCAAGAAAAGTGGAACAAAATAAACATTCTTGTTCTTCAATTTATGCAAATTTATAAACAAAGCTTCTTTCTATTGAGAGACTTACTAAAAGTATTTTCTTCCTTCTCAGTTTTGCACATTTGGTAGTCGACAAATTGGAAGAGGTTACTATGTGTTCGATAAGCGGTGGAATCATATCCGATGTGCACTTAATGTCATGGTGGACAAGCATCTTAACTCTCAGATGTGGAAGTGAGTAGAAACTGAGCAACTGCATTTTTTAAAAAATTGTTGTTCTTTTCCATTCATCCTCAAGATGTTGGGGTCAGCTTTTTTCCTCATGTCAACATACAAAAAATACAGTTTTTTTTTTCCTCATGTCAACACAGTGAAATTGTTTAGGCTGATGATAGTGACTAGCCAAATGTCCTTTAGTGGGAATACGTATCTTGTTACTGTTTTTGCACACAGGGTGAATGAGAAAATACTAAGTTTTTTTTGGGGGGGAAGGGAGTTTATTAAGGGTTGAACCTTATTTGTAGATCATAAAAGAATGGAAATGATCCATGACTTGTCTAGACAAAAAACTGGGTGGAGAGAGGCATATTTTTTGAAGCTAGTGGTAGTCACTGGATGAATCAGAAACAGAAGAGCCTAAGCAAATGTCCTAACTGCACTGCATCTCAGTGCTTAATGACTTGTAATTGTTTCTTATATTTATCCCGTTGACCTAGAAATGTATTAGATTTCTCATAACAGCTTCTTGACCTCTAGAAACTGGTAGAATGCTGGGCTTCAACAAAGGAGAAGTTTCAACACTTTTCCCCCCTCAAAAACTAGCAGCCAAGTTTTTAGCCATGTTTGCACCCTGAAAAGAGGAAATAGATAATGTGTTGGGATCCAACATTTTTGTTTATTTTGTTTGTTTATGTTTGATTTATTTGTATAAACAAATTTATTTGATTTATATCCCACCTTTCTTCCTAAAGGAAGGATACCCAAGGTGGCGAACAATATTTTAAACAACAGAATGAAATACAGTAAAAACTAAATAAAAGGAGTAAAACCAAATGGTAAAATACAATTAAAATTATACAAAACCAGTAAAAACCCAGATTAGACAGTGGTAACAATCACCTTATCTAAGAAGAGCCATCATAAGCTTGTCTGAATAAAAGTCTTCAGGTCTCATTGGAAGGACAATAGAGAGAAAGCTTTCCTTAGTTCTGTGGGGAGGGAGTTCCATAAAGTGGGTGCCATTACCAAGAAGGCCCTGTTTCTGGCCGCAGTCACAGCCTCTTTCAGTGGTGGCGCAACCAACTGGGCTCCATCTGATGCCCCCAATATTCTTTGATAGTATCCGTGCTCTGAATTGGTATTTGAACTCATTACTGTTTGTGCTGGCAGTTTTTTGTCACTATTATAAATTATGTATTTTTTTTCCTTTAGAGTCCCTTAAGGGGAAGATTGCTGGCGTTAAAAGCCCATTGGTAAAAAATTGACAAAAATATGAACTTGTTGCCAGTTTTCATAGTGTTATAGAAGAACTTCCCTTTTACTACCTCACTTTTACTAGCTTCACTTTTCACTAAGTTTACCTGGATCCACTTAATCTTTGTCCCGTGAGAAATTGGATGTCCAATTTTTTCAAGAAAGCAGGCAATTTATTTACCTTGTGTTTTATCATCTAGGAAAATTCCTCCAGTGACAAGTAACACTGCACCCGTACGTGCTCCACATCGGACAAGCTCAGCACCTGTGTCGCAGTACGGCAGCAGTACGACAGGTTTCCTCTTACCCACCACACCTATGACCTCACCAGTACTGGTGTCTCCTTCCTGTTTATCTCTTAGTGGTAAATCGGTACCATCTCACGGGACTACGCTAAATGCCAACCCTGCTAGTTTTGGTGCAGCAGAACCTGCCTGCAGTATGCAATCGAGACAAGTGTCTTCATCCCCTTCAACACCTCCAGTGCTTTCCTCGGTACCTTCACCTCTGTCCAGCAAACCTCAGAAATTAAAATCCAGCAAGTCTTTCAAGCCTAAGGAACCTTCTGCTAGCAGCGCCAACTGTAACAGTACCAGTAGCAACAGCAGTGGTGGCAGCTCAGGAAAGAAGCGTAAAAACAGTTCTGCGCTGCCAGCACCTTCTTCTCATTCCACAGAGTCCTTTAGGAAAAACTGTGTGGTGAACTCTGGAAACTCTGGGGCTTCTTATCACTCATCTGTGATGTCTTCATCCCACAGTGTTGGCCCCAATTGTGTGGCAAGTAAAGCTAACTCGGTTAGCCTCAAACATGACCAATCAGGGAGGGGTCCCCCAACTGGGAGCCCTGCAGAATCGATAAAAAGAATGAGTGTGATGGTGAACAGTGGCGATTCCACTCTTTCGTTGGGGCCGTTCATTCACCAGTCTAGTGAACTGACTGTAAACTCGCACAGCGGGTTTTCCCATTCACATCCTTCCCTCGATAAATTCATAGGAAAGAAAAGAAAGTGCTCGCCTGGTTCAAGCAGCATCAACAGCAGCAGCAGCAAAGCAAACAAGGTTGCCAAATTGCCACCAGTGAACAACATACACGCAAAACACACTGGTGCAATCCCAGGGACGCAAGGACTGATGAACAATTCTGTCCTTCATCAGGTATGAGATCTTACTTGGGCCATCTTTATGGAAGATGCATTACTGTGACATTTTCATTCTGAACAAAACTCATACATATATACAGAATTGTCTGAAACTTCCTCTTGACTGAAAAGTTGATACCAGTAGGTTATGTATTATATGCTTGATTTTATTCTTTGTCCACTTCTAAGTTTTTTATCAAGAAGGAATGCAACTGAATTTCATAAACATTGTTTTTATAAGCATCCTTTTGACCTGTATTTTGGGGACAGCTTGAACTGTTAGGATGGAGTGTAGATTCTTCTAGAAAATGGCATGATCTATTTTATATCCAGCATGGCTTTTCTGTTGCCATCTATGACAAAGCAAAGGTTCTTGAACACTTGAGAATCTTTCAGTGCTTACCCCACTGAACTTTGGACCGGAAACAGTCTGGTAGAGGTGAGAGTGTACCTATGTCCTTTGAACTTTTACTCAGGCATGCAGCTTTATACAAGCAAGATAATTCCGAAATTTCCAAATTGAGAATTGGCTCTACAATCTTAAGCAAGTTGTGAGTTAGCTCCTTTTTGACATGATTTTAATAGCACTGTAGAGCAATGGACTAAATCAAGGGTCTCCAAACACTTCTCCCAGAGAGCCACATCAAATATCTGACACAGTGTCAAAGGACAATACACTTCACATAAATAAAGCACTTACTTAAATGGACTGTCATTCCCTTACCTACCAGGCAGCTTATTTAAATATATAGGAGTAAACACCTCAAAACCAGAACATCACACAAAACATCCAGAACGTTTAAGCCTCTTAAAGGCTTCCCTCTAAAAGTCTTCTAAGCTCTTTAGAGAGCACAAAAAGTTACTTCAGGATTCTTTCAGGAAGTGTGATTTCAGGAAGGCCTTTAAAAGGTGTCTGAAGATTTCAGTGGATCTAAAGCTGGCCAAGGGCCAGATAGAAGCTTGCTGTGGGCAGCATCAGGCTCCAGAATCGGGTTTGGAGACCCAAAACTAAACAAAGGATGAATCCAGGAGGGACCTGGTCAAGTAAAATTTCAGGCTAATTCTATAAAAAGAGATTTTGAAAAAAAAATTCAGTACCAGGTCCCATTATGATATGATAATTAAAGGTAATTTAGTGTCCCAGAGAAGCTGGGGAAGAAGTGTCCCAAAGATATTTGGTTCCTTCGGATGTTACTGGATTTTGTCAGAGCCTGTTTTTTTTTAACATAGCTTGACAACTGGACAAAGCTTTACCGTTTGTAACATTACATGTTTGCTTATTTATTTTTCTTTTTTTATTTGTGTGAAAGCCCAAGGCTCGTCCCTAACAGTCAACAATACCACGATAAGAAAAAAACTGGATTATTTTTCACTACAAATGGGAAAAAATTCTCCATCTGGAAATTCTGGACTCCAAGATGCCTTTTGAGTTCTCCCAGCTTCCCACGGTCCTCAGGTGTGGAAATCTACTGGACTCAATCAAGGAGTTTCCCTGAAGCCATGTCTGTAGCAGTGAAGCTTGGAAATGGACACTGGATTGCTGTTCGGCCACAGAATTGTTCCTATCAGTGTTACCAGTGGTCTGGACTGCTTGCTACAAAAATTGTGTGGGATTTTCCTCACAGGAGTACATCTTGCCACTGTTTGATCTCGATTGGTTGGGCAAAACAATGTTTGAGAAATAACATTATTGTGGACTTGTTTTCTTCTGATGGAGTCATAGGCTTCATTAATTGCCACTTTGGCATTGTCTAGTGAAACCCCCCTCAAGAAGGGGACACAATGTGTTAGGCACAATAAAAAAGAAGCCCTCAAGAAGGGAATATGGCTTTAGTGTTTTATAGCAATGTTCCTTGATTGGAATACAAAAAATAGCACAATTTAGAAACAAAACAGTCTACATTTTGCCCAGCCTTTTGCAAGTAATTTGGGATAAGAAGCTGTCAGGAGTTCTTTTAAAAAAAAACCTATTGGTGGCCATCACTCTAAAAGAAAATTGTTTTGATTTAAAAACAAAAACCCAGATGCAAAACCCTCAAATCCCAAATGGTGAATGACCTCTAAAACTATTCCCAAAGAATCTAGTTCTTGACCTATACTGTATGCCATAAGCCTTTGTTGTTTTAGAGAATTGAGTGGGGAAAATATAAAATGCCAATTTAAGTTGGTTCTATCATCCAACCTTTGGAAAAACAAAACACACAGTTCTTTATAGAAACTGAATCACAAAGCTGAATTCTCAGTGCTGTTTTCTTGAAAGACTGTCCAGTAAGTTAATGCCTTGCTCACACAACCAAATCAGTATACCGTTTTTTAAAACCCACAATGAGATGTTTCTGATGACCACATTATGTGCCAGTTCAAAGTCTGAGCTAAACACATTCCTTGTGTTGTCATCAGCTTTTCACAAGTATGGTTGTCTTGTGAGCAAAAGGGGGCTTATAAACATGGCATCCACCCAGTCATTCTCCCCTCCCTTCATGAAAATCTTTGTGGGTTTTTTTAAGTAAAATCCTCAGAAGGGCTTTGACTTTATCATTGATCTGGTTGTTTGTAATAGTAGTGAACCTTAAACTACAAGTTAAAACTTGATACATTTTATCATGTGCAATGAAGACAAAGTATAATCCTCAAGCAAAAGGGCATAAAATATGGGGAGCTTTCTTTCTGCAAGTCCATAAAATACTCTTCTAAATGGGATACATGTATAGTGGATTCAGACAGCCATTTTCCTCCCTTAATTAGAATTGTGAATGTCATATTGTGACATTCCCAATGATAACTCATTTTGCAGTCATCAACTAGAGTTAGATTGACAGAGGGTACTGACTTACTATGGACTCAGCTTAACCAGTTTCAAGAAGCTAGGTTTTCATAGCTGCAGAATCCATTGTGTCTTGGGACCCTGTAAGATCACCACCACTTATTAATCATGTGGTCCAAAAGCTGACTCTCAGAAGACTTATCTCAGTCTATTCTCGAGAGCTTGCACAGAAAAGCTCTTGGAGGAGCCAAACTACACTACTAACTAAATGTATTTTGACTCTCCATGATTTTTTTAATTTTTAAACTTAAATAGTTACAGGTGATAATTAGGATTTAGATCATGGCATATGGGGAAGGATGGATTTAGCCTTTCTCCTTGTGCTACTGTCCTGATAAATTGCATTGTGAACTCTTGGAGTAAAGCTTCCAGATTACAGTACCTCTTCAGCATGCATCCTGATCCTGATGCCTCATGACTATTTAAGTTTGAGGAATAAAAAAATCACAGAGGGCTAAACAATGTATTTTAATATAGGATTAACCCTCAGTAGAATGTGCCTGTAGACCTCTGCCTTAAAGGGGGCACCTGAGCTTGCTGAGATTAGACAAATCTGAGCCTATTAAGTTCATTACACCACCCAGCCTCTTTCCCTTCTATGGTGGTGCACGCACATCAGGGATCCTAAAGCCACCACAAGCAGCAGCTGCTTTGGTTTTTTATTTTTAAACTGGTTGAAATAAATATGAATTTGTAACTGATTAAAACACAGTAAAGCAACAAGACTATGCAGACAACTACAAAGCCTTGAGCTCCCAAAAGATCATGTGTTTTATTCTAAAAAATACTTTGGACAGTTAGGATTATGCAAATATTTTAAGATGACTGCATATTGGAGGAAGGGAAGTTTTAAACAGCCCTTCAGTTATACAAAATGCTATAAAATGTTGTAACTTATTAATTGGCTCAATTGTGGAAGGGGAATAGGGGTGGTAAGGGCGGGACAACCAAAGTAATGTATCTGCTCTGCAGAGAGAAAATAGACACTGGCTACATCCCTGTGTTGGATATTTTCAATCACAAGTGCAATTTGGTTTTGATAGATTTATCTTTGAAGGCTGGCAAATTTTTCATAAGTTAAACATTAGTAGCTTTAAGTATTCAAGTCTTTTGTTTTGTAAAGATTATGTTGCGCTGAAACATCCAAGCAAGTCCAGGCTCTTGGAAAAACATATGGATCTTGGTAAAAGTTCAACAGCTAACCACTGTGCTTAGTTTAAAAGGGTTCCAGCTACGGGCCTAATTCCACTGTGAATGTCTGTCTGCATTGCAAGCCATGTTAACGTGAATGGGAGTTCACACAACAAACACAGCCATGCCCTTGCAGAAACCCCAGGGTTTGCTGGGGCTTGAGTAAGAGACATTCCAGGGTGGAATTGTGTCCAGTACCTACCTGTCTGTGATGACTTATAGTTCTAAAACTTACCATGAATAGAACCAGAGGACGTCTTAACTTAAGCCTGCCCTCTTATAGAGACTTGCTTAACAATTCCATAAAACTATTCCATTTAGGGGCTTCGTAATAAATGGAATAATTGTTTTTGAAGCTTTTGTTGTCTGACAACATTCTTATTGTAAATAAGAAAATTTCAAATTAATTTATCTTGCAAGATTTGCAGTGGCTGGGTTGTTTCTAGAAAGATTTTGGTATTAATTTAAGAGATACAATTTTTTATAGTCTTTCCAGCTTCTCAATATGACTCCTGCAGTTTTCTTAGCCTAAAAAAATGTTGCAATGATGAACAAAGAATTATACAAAAATAATGAAACCCATACTTTTGTATGTTTATTTTGGAATTTCTTGTTCTATTATAAATATTGAAGTATCCCTATTTCAGAAGACATATTTTGTTAATTGACTGTACATATTTAAATATGTATTTTTGCACAGGTCTTTTTTTCTTATATCCAGTTTTGGTACAATTGAAAATCATCTAGTATTTATTAAATTAAAAAGAAAAAAAAGCAAATACTTTTTTTTATAATTTGAAGTGGTTCACTGCCAAGCCAATAGTTTTAACATGCCTGTTTTGCAGTTTTTAAGGGATGCCTCTGTTTGGGGAGTGGGGTGGGGGAAGAGTTGTGTCCCTTTTTAATGTCTTGGGAGTTGCTGGATACAGATGAAGGCACTGAGGTTGCAGTCTGATGCCCACAACTATCCTCTTCCGAGGGGAAGGTCTGTGTAGCATTTGGTTGCATATTTTGGACCTTCTGTGAAATACACCATGTTGCTTACAGTTGCCTGAGTCCCAGAAGACTACATTTAGTTGTGACACACTGCTTCTTCTTTTTTTTCTTTTAGCATGTGTGTGTGCGCGCACGCTTGGGTGCCCCCATGCGTGCACCATTTTTGTGTGAGTCCTTTACATGGTTTAAAACTAATGGAAAAACTGAAAGTGCCTGATTTATATATCTAGATTTTAAGCTTGGACTGTTTTTTAGACAGCTTCTCCTTTAAAGACTTGAATGTTCAGTTGAAAAAATGTTTGGAGCTTGCTTTTCCCACCTACATATGACTTTCCATTCATGAGGGAGAGGGTGTATAGGGGAAAATTTAAATAAAAGAAAGCAGAAGATCAGACTGAAGCAAGTCCCCAGTTGATGAATTATGCCAAGGGTTCCAGAAAATACTTTTTAACCATTAAATTTGAATTGTTCTTCTGTTTCTCAGCTGGAACCTTTTTTTAAAAAAAAGTTGACATTATTTTGTATTATTGGAAAAAAAATAAAGTTTACCTCTCAAAGAAATTTTGCAAATTACAAACACAAACCCATGGCAGCCTGTCCAATAGACACCCCCATTGAAATGAATGGGAGTCTTGTAAAAGCACAGCTCCTTATTCATTCCGGTGAGGATTTTATGGGGAAAGGTAATCATGGTTTTGTGCCCATTGTGCGATTTCAACCCATCATCTTCCGGTAAGTTGTCTTCCGGCAAGAGTCATTATTGCCAAGGATTCTTTTAATTTTTGTCTAGGGAAAGGGGGCAGCTGCATGGTGAAGGGGATTGAGCTTGAAAAGATTGTTCTTTTCATCTTCAGCAGAAAACCAGTTATTTTAAATGCTTAGTGCAAAATATCCTACTTTTTATGAAAGGTTGATTATTTCTTTTTTATTATATTATTAAATGAGCACTACATAATGTCAATGAGAATGTAGGCTGTGGAAGCTTCTTGCGTTTGGAGTTGAGCCTGGCTCCATAGAGAGGAAAAAAGCAATCTCCTGTGTAAAATGTGTGAATAGTTTGATAATTTGTATACATATTCAAGAGCATCTGCTCAGAGCTGAACTTTGTGTTGGCTGCTGTATAGTACATGAACAAATGTCATGGGGTAGAAAAAATTACTTTGGATATTTAAAAGAAGAAAATAAATATATAGTCTATTTGTTTTGTAACAAGTTTCTGTAAATAAAATAATTTATACTATTTATAAGAAAAATGGTGTGCTTTTGCTTTATGACCAGGATATTCATTGGTTGAAGAAACGCAATGTTTAAATGAGGCAATAAAATAATGAGAATTACTTTTCCAATAAATTAGGCTGGCTGTGGGAGGTGCGCAATATGTTTTGTTATGAATACCAGCTGAAGTTAAATTGGACTGAGAGAAAAAAAACCCAATGGTAATTCTCAAAATAAATTTCACTAACTTATTTTAAAGAAGTTGAATAGCAAAGAGAGAAATGCAACACTGTGTTTGCAATACTGTACTTCTGAACCAAGACAAACTCCAGACCAACAACTGCCTATGCTAGAAATCTTCAGATGTGTTCCCAGTGTGGGTTGAGTTTGGGATAGGCATTTTTAAAAGGGTTTCCAAACTTTTAAGTACAAGGGCTACATTAATTTAGTTTTATACAGTACTTAAATGAATATATATTGAGATATTTGAAATTGGCATGATATGATTTAGAACAAAAGAAAATATGTCAAGTATAAAGAAACAACGCTTAAACTGAGATATAAGCAAAACATCAAATGACAAATACAAGCAGTCTGACAAAAAGTTGCTGAAGGTTGAATAAAATCTTGTGGTCAGCCAGATGTGCCTCCACATTTGAAATTGCACATCTGGTGGGCTAGATGTTCCTCCATGTCAGACTCTTGTTGGGAGACCCTTGTTCTAGAATCCAGAAATCACAGGCTATTTCCTTATCCACATATTCTTTTTGAGCATTTCTGCTTCAAAGAATAACAATCTATCCAGGACCCCCTGGAAGTGACATCACTGTGATGCAAGAGCTCCTCCATGTCTACTGAGAAGTCCCATTGTCTTCGATGAGATTTACTCCCAGGAAAGCATTCTGATTGCCCCGTTACAAGATGGTGGTGCTCAGTGCTGTATTCCAAGATGGCACCTTCCAGCTTTTGTGATACACCCCCTTGAAATGTTGCAACCCCCCAAGAGGGTCCCAACCCCACTTTGCGAACCACTGTTTTAGTGGCACTTAGAAAATGCAATCTGAAGCATCAAATTGATGCTTTTCACTCATATCGAGTTTCCCCTAGGACCCCTATACATTCCAGGATTTGGGAGAGAAGTTAAGAATGAGTTGGGTAATGGCTATAAGAATTTGAAGATCTGTTGCTAATGCAAGGCTTATGCTAAAGCTTAAAAGAGTGAGCTCTTATGAAGAGGGTAGTAGTCAATCCTAATGTGACATTTGGAAAACTATACAGCTAAGCTGTCTAATTTGGTGGTGGCTCAAAGCATGGTAGGGGATATAGAAAATACAAACTGTCAAAATAGCACAATCCTAACTTATGCCAGAGACAGGGTGATCATATGACCATAAATTGCCAGATTTGACCTCTTTCATAGCCTCCTGTTTGGTTGTCCTCCATTTTGGCTTTATTTTGGAACTTTGCATTTGTGTTCAGTACCCCATCATGTCATATGTTGTTGGATTCGTATTGAAGAGCAAAATCCAATGCAAAAATCAGTTTTGAAATTTCTCCTTCCTATCAAAAGTTATGGCCAAAAAAACCTAAAAATAAAAAAGCATTGAGCTCCGTGGGAAAGTGAAAGTGCCCAATATTGCAGCTTTACTTGTGAGTAGGCAAACATGCCACTGTCCATCAGAAAGGCCACGTTGAGAGGAATCCAAGACCTTGTCCTCCTCTTGAGGTTTGGACATCTGGTCACCCTGGCCAGAGAGAATGGCCTAGGTATGGCAACCCAAAGTAGGTCATATCCTGAGCTGCAACTTAGGCCAAATCCACAGGGGAAGGAGCACTCTAGTCTGGCCTAACTGCTGTTGAGGAGGCAGCAGCACAAGTCTGCTATTTCAGGCATGCTCAGTCAGTGGCATCTAGGCAGGGCTTGCTCCCAAGGAGCAAGGCTGAACAAGGAGCCTGCACCCTGCCTGCCATATGAGGAAGCCCGGAGTCTCTACAACCAGGGAGCTGCAACATGAGGGAAAGAAAGGGCATGGGTGTCTGAGGGACCAGATACTAGAACTGCAAAAGGAAGAGAGCAACAACCCCTCTCAAATGTAGGGCACCCAAGAGAAATGGGAACAGGACCCAAGAAAAGCTGGGAACATTCACATCCATTGTTGTCATGTGGTTCATGAAAACACAACAGTCTGTAGTGTAGGATGGGTGCAAAGGGATCGGCTGCTGGAGTGGGCTATGGGTGTTGTCGTAACTCAAGTTTGGTAGGCAGGAATGGTGCTTAGGGCAACCTAGGACTTGGAAATTTTTCTAGCACTTTCATTTTTACTTTGGCTTATCATGGGTCTCAGTGGTTCTGCTCAATGGGTCTGCCTGATCCTGAGGAGGCCTAAGTCAGAGGGGCTGGGAGAAGGCATGTCTGCCCTGGAAACAGGCTCTAGATACAGTCTAACTGTGCCATTCTAGGCAATGCCTAATATGCCCCCAACATGCCCCCGCTGCACTGCCTAGGCTAGCGCTGGTAGACTTGCACCAGTCCAGGCTCCTTTTTGGTGCAGCTAGGCTGGCCTTTGTGGCATTAGGCCGGTCCAGGTGTGCTTCTGGATTGCACCCCAAGTCATACTGATTATGCTACAGCTTAACTTTTGAACAGAATAAGAAATATTTATCCATGATGTACCCATACAATAGAATAAATTAAGTCCTCTTAATCCTACCCATCTACTGAATCCTACCCATCTAGAACACAGAATAGCCAGATGCATAGAAGTTGCTTATCAAAATATGACATATGTATAGTTAGGTGCTCAGGGATTTTCCCTAAAAGATTTTAAAACTAGAGCTAAATTCCAGAATCATTCTTCCTATAGGCATAAAATTAGGAGACCTAGAGCACAATCCTAACCTTGTCTCCTCAAAAGTAAACCCTATTGTGTTCAATGGGTCTTACTCCCAAGAAAGTGTCTTTAGAATTGCAGCCCTAAAAAAAGCTAATACTTTAAACTGATTTATTTAATTAAAAAATTTAATCAGTCTTTTTCTTCTGAAGAACCAGTTCAGTCTTAAGTGCCAGAATTTGCGAACAGTTTTAAATAAATCAGTTTTATTAACCAAATAAAACCAAAATAACAGATCAGTTGACTGTATAATACATTTAATAAATGAAGTAGATCTGAAAACATGAATGGAACATTTTATACACTTTTGTGTATTTTACATAGTGAAATAGCCTTTTAAAAACCCTAGCTACATTGTGGTTGTCATTGCCTCAGCTACAGTATAACACGTATACAATATAATGATAATTACTTCCAAAATGGTCATGTCTATATTATGCTTTTCTCCTTTCATGGAATTAAAAAAAATTACATATTAATTACTCTAGAAAGCTTCTGCACTCTGTTTAGCAGCAAGTCTCCTTTTTTGATGGTTTCTTGATACTGCCAGTTCTTGCTATCAGGCCTGCAGAAAGAGCAAGAGAGCACATTTTATTTATTTATTTTCTAGCAGAATGAACCTGCCATTGCACCTACAAGAATACTTGGGGCTCCAGGCATGGCTGGGCACCAAGCCCTGGCAGCAGGCATCAGAGGGTGCTGGGCACCACTAGGCAGAAGGCATTGGAGGGTACCAGGGAGCAACTGCAGGCACTGGTGGGGTCAAGGCATCCCTATCAGGCAGCATTGGACATCAGGCACCACTGTGCAGTGAACAACAAGCACACCAAGATGTGGGCAACAGCCAACACCAGCAGGCACTGGGCATCCCCCTAACACACACCATTGGGCAGTAGGCACCAGACATTTGTAGCAGGCAGCTGGCACTAGCCAGCACCAGACAGCACTGGGCATCCCTAATGGGAACCACCAGGCAGTAGGCACCAGGCATCCTTACAGGGCACCAGTGGGCAACACCATGCAGTAGGCATCTGTACCAGGCAGGACCAGGCAGCAGGCAAAGCATGCACCACCAGGCACTGGGCATTAGTGGGCACCACAGGGCACCCATACTGAGCATGGGGAATCCCTGCCAGACACCCAGCACCATTGGGCATCAGGCACCAAATCAGTTCTTAGTGGGTTCTTCTCATGACAGAAGGAATATGCTCCCAAAATTTCATGCTTCTAGGTTCAGGAGTTGGGGCAGCGTGTTGATCAGTCAGCAATTCAATGTAAAGGGTTGAAAATTTACTTCAGTGTGAAGTAAAGGGTTGAAAATGTTTTCCACCCCTTTTCTGGTTTGAATTTCCAAAAGTCAATTCTTAGTGGGTGCCTCCATGATGGAAAGAACACCGTCCCCTAATTTCATGCTTCTAGATCCAGCAGTTTTGGCTGGGTGTTGATGAGTCAGTCAGTGACTCTTCGGTTTCATATATATGGATTTAATCTGATTTGTATTCTGCCTTTCTCCCCCAAGGAAACCCAAGGCTGTTTTATATCCTAAAACAGCAAAGCCCAGGATTCCAGTACCAAAAGATATATTTTAAGAGTGGACTAGTCGTTTCAGAAAACTTCTACTGCAACATGCAGGCACTTGGAGTGCATTATTTGGATGCCCACCATCCAAGGTCACTGCACCTTCCCTGAGCTTTGCCCTCAATATGTTCTAGAGTTTTCTGCAGTGCAGCAGGATTTTGTGATCAAATGAGTTACCCAAAAGGCAGGAACTCCAGATACCCTCAAATATCTCCTGTAGCAGTCACTTGGTACAGAAGGAGCATTTCAGGAAGAGCCACTAGAGCTCCACACTCACACACACACTCTCTGACTTGCTCCACAACATGAATTTAGCTGATACTGCCATATATCTAACCTGCATCTGCAAAAAAATTACAGTGAGCAAGTCAAGAGGATTCATTGAGAGCAATAAAAAAATCGCAAAGCACTTACAAAATATTTTCAATTAGGTACCTGTTAGTTTCTACTATTTCATTGACTTTGTCTATTTTGCAGTGTAGTCGTCCAGCTGCAATAAATCTTGAAAGTTCCCTGTTAAAAAAAAAGTACCAAAAAAGACTTGCATCCAATTTCATAACACTGACACATCTATTTTCTGGCAGAGCATCTGAAACTATCGTGGAAGGGAAAGTAAAATGTTTTCTCTGTAAGAAGGAGGTACTGGTTATAATTCTCAGTGGGGCCAATTCTTTTAAAATATGTAATATTTTTATACATGAATCTTAAATAAAAATTTAATTAAAAACATCATTCTCTTCCCTTCACCTGCAGCATGCATACAAAAGCAATTACAGTGGTGCCTCACATAAACAGCTTAATTCGTTCCGGAGGCATGCTCTTTAAATGAAACACTCTTTAAGTGAAGCAGATTTTTCCATAGGAAAATAATGGAAACTCAGGCGATGGGTTCCACAACCCCCAAAATATTCATATAAAAATATGTACTGGATGTAAAAATGATGACAAAACACTGTAATTGAATTTAAAACATGCATTCAATGTACATGATCCTATGAAGTCTATTTAGGCTGCAATCCTAACGACACTTTCCTGGGAGTAAGCCCCATTTAACACAATCAGGCTTACTTCTGGGTAGACATGGTTAAGAGGCTGCAATCAAAGACACTTTCCTGGGAGGCTTACCTGGGCTGCTGCTGGAGGTTCAAGGTGGTCGGTGGGGGGACTTGGGGCAGTTAGGGACAGCTGCTTCTGGCACCCCCAGGCAACTGCCCCCAAGTTGGGGGCAGTTAGAGGCAGCAGCGCTGGCCGGCAGCCCTTTTAAAGAGCCTCTGTGTGGAGTGTCAGGGCTGCATAGCACGCATGCCCATAGTGCACTTGCTTGTTAAGTGAAGTGGAACTTGTTATGTGAAGCAAGATTTCTTGGAAATTTCTGTTTCTTATGTGAAACGCTTGTTAAGTGAGGTGCTTGTTAAGCGAGGTACTACTGTACTGAAATTTCTTCTCAGTTGACTGGGCAGGTAGAAATTTAAAGTGAATTTTATACTCCCAGTCCGACTGAGCAAGAACTGCTACCATGCATGTTCACTTGTCCTGCAATTTCCTCCTCTGCAGCTTTCACATTTAAAACCCCTTTAACTTGAAGGTTTTGCGAGCAGCACGTATATTGGGGGGGGGGGGGAATCACAAAGAAAATTAAGATTGGCAAATAATTCCTCCAGATCAAACTGCCTTAAAGCACAATCCTATCCATGTTTTCTCAGATGTAAGCCCTATTATGTTCAGTGGGACCTACTCCAAGGGAAGTGTATTTAGGATTTGCAGCCTTAGACAGAGAACATCAGCCCATCAAGCCCCCTACAATCTGATGACTGCAGCTCTCCAAAGCCCAGTTCTATGACATCCTTTTTGATAAGAAATTGTAGGTATGGAAATGTGAAGTGCAAAGCATACACTCCGCTCACCCCCATCATAACTACATCAGTCATAATTTACTTCCTATTATATAAGGTACTGCAAAATATTGGATCATTACAAAGAGAACAAGCTACCCTAACCTTTGCAAATATTGTGATCAATTGTTCTTTATGAAGTTTATCAGCAATATAGACCATATTTAATCAAATCTAACACTCACCTTTTCCAGCCATAGTCTTCAAAATTGGGATGCATCTTAGATTTGATGGCATATCAGATTCATGTAAATTATTTTGACTATAAATATGTCAGTATTTTGATTAACAGTTTACTGTATTGTAATTAAAAATGTAACAAACCCACTGTTGTATAATGTAGTGTGACTAGGTAAAAAAATTCATAACATTGTCATCTAATGCACATGTTGTATGAATGAAATTAAATGTAGCAGCTCCATATTACAGTCACCAGTAAACCTCTCTTTCAAGCCTTTTCAAATTGAGGTGCACATGAGATTTGATGGCATTCGATTTGAGTAAATACTCAAGATTTCAGTAGATCCGATGGCATTCAATTTGCGTAAATTCAGTTATTTAATGTGGTCTACATTTTTAAAATCTGGAGTGGAACCATGAGGGTGGGAAAAGAGAGCTAAAAAAAATCAGAGTTACTTACTGATCTATGAACTCAACACAAACTCCAAAAGCATCTGCCATGTAACCAAGAGTGAGTGACCTATAAGATTCGAGGAGCTGGCTGTAGGCATGGATTCTCATTTCCCGAACATAGTAGCGATAGTGAGGGGCAAACAGCCAGTCTTTCTTCATCTCTTGCTCTACAATGGCTGAAATGGAAACGCAATAAATTGTCTTAACAGATGTTAAGTATACTCTTTCCCCAGTATACCAAAGGCAAAGTAAAGATATTACAAACACCCTTCCCAGAGTACATTTTACCATTAGGCTTATGCAGAGTCTAGGGTGGGCAACTACTTTGGAGAGTTGAATCACATCCCCTGCACTCATGATCTACCCACATATGCTTGATGATCGATATCACCACCCACCCTATGTTCTCATATGCTGAACATGGCTATAAATGTGGTAGGACTAGTATAAAAGTGACGGCAAACTGCTTCCAACAAATAGACTTTGGGGATGGATTTTTCCACAGCGAAGAAAAATGCAAGACCACATGCTGTAGTTTCAGGAAAGCTAAGATTGACCAAACATATTTTCGGTTACTTGCCCCACTGTTACAGTGTCATCACTGAAATGTAGTACCTAAAACACAAACGGCAGAGCACATCACACACATCACAGAGTCAAGCTGCAATCCTAAAGACACTTTCCTGGAGGTAAGACCCATTGAACACAATGGAGCTTACTTTTGAGTAGACATGGTTAGGATTGTGCTCTCAGGCCTGTTATGGACAGCAAACTTTCTGTTTTTAGGGGACAGGACCCAAAAGCCATGTTTTTTGACAATTCTATGTATGCACAATGCAAAGGACTGCTATGGCTAAAGTACTGTATTACTTAACTCATACAAGGCTATGACACAGGGCTGGGGTGCCAGGAAAAGTGAAAGAAGTTACATAAGGTGACAGGAAAAAAATGGGAAGAAGGAGCCAAGAAAGAGACATAACATTATCCTTTATGTGCCTACAAAGAAATAAGTTCCAGTGTATGTAGTGGGGCTTACTACCACTGAAGAGCATAGAATTGTTGCATCAGCTTTATAGGGAAGGCAATTTTGGGGACCACAGAGCATCCTAGAAGTAATAGGTCTTAAGTATCTGGATGAGATTGCCTCAGAAAAGCTGTGTACTTCCCCTCCCCCCAAAGAAATGCTTATCATATACAGACTCTCTTCCAGTTTTGAGTTGTGAGAAAGGTCACCACATTCATGACCTTTTTACTTCCCTGACCCATCACATTCTACCTTCATTCTTATTTGCTACCAGACAAGAATAAGAGTGGTCCTATCTAAACCACATGTTCTGTTCTGTTTTAATGTTTAATGTTTAAACCATGTTCTGTTTTAATAGTATGTGGGAAGTTTTAAGTTTTAAATAGTACGTGGGAAGGTTCAAGCTAAATGTCTCTCTTAAATTGAGGACAGCTCATAAGTTTGAAAATGCTAAACCTAGAAAGCAGGTGGCAAATTTTACTGGAAAGTTATACACATGGCTTATGGACCAGATACCACTGGAAATCCCCCTGCTACCAGGAGCAAGGAAGCCAGTGCCATCCGCTTCACCAGGACGCAACTGCAGTTACGTTATTACATCATTGCAATTACGTCTGGCCAATTGTTCCTTGCCCTTTATAAAGTGTTGTTTAAAGGCAACAAAAGCCCGTTTCTGCCACTTTGGAAAGGAGTGGCTGTTCAGAGTAACCACTCCAAAAGGCTGTCTCTTTAAATTTTCCCAAGGTGACAGAAGCTGGAAGAAACATGCCCTTGGATGGATCCCCGTGGCCTCCCCTCCCAATGTCAGTGCTGGGTGCTGCCCACCTTATTTCTATTAACTAATACAGACAAGAGTGTATTATCAGACAAAAGAGTTTCTTACCCAGTGACTGGAAGAAAACTGAATACCGACATTCATAGAGTGAAAAAAGATATTGCCGCACTTTTGGCAAACTGTGCAACACTTCAAGAATCTCTGCCCCTTTGATAACCTAAAAGAGAATTTAAAAACACAAAAATTAGATATTGGGAAAATACAAAAAAAAAAAATCTACAGAGCATGGCTTCTGTTCAAAGAGCTGCTTGGCCTACCTTCTCTCTAAGGTCAGGCCTGTCTAATGCGATCATGCTGACATAGACTGTGTACGTTACAAAGGTTTTGTAATCCATAAGTTCATAAGATGTGAATGTCGAAACGGTATCCAGAAAAAGCTCTGCTGCCTGCTTGAAGTCTCGAATGGCCACGCAGTAAAGACCCTGGTAGACCTTAAGACGATTCCGCCGGTCCCAATCTCCTCCTTCCTCTATTAGGCTTTAAGAAAGAAAAAATATCTGTGAGGCTTACCCCCCTCTGGACATCTCAG
Source organism: Cryptoblepharus egeriae (assembly GCA_030015325.1). Taxonomy (NCBI): domain Eukaryota; kingdom Metazoa; phylum Chordata; class Lepidosauria; order Squamata; family Scincidae; genus Cryptoblepharus; species Cryptoblepharus egeriae. The sequence continues at coordinate 22,957,965 of JAREYC010000002.1, forward strand.
CAGTACACAAACACACTTCAGACCTAAACCACTTTATAGAAGCCAAAGAAGTAAACAAAGCTAAAGTAAATGGGCTGATCCGGAACCCAGGAGCCTCTAACCTTTACTGGCAAAGATGCCACAAAATCTCCATACTGCAATAGAAACAATACCTTTTTGCTTTTTCAGTGTTCCGTGTGATTAGATCGTTGTCCATATAAAATAAACCAATTCGGAGCAAATAGAAGACAATATCCAGCCGGTGTCCCAGAGCCACAGTTTTGTCATATGTCTTCCGAAAGGCAGTCAGAGCTGCTTCCTAACAAGACAGCGTTAACTCATGTTACAAAGCTAGAAAGGTATTCCAGAAACTCTGAAAATAAGCTGATAGACATACTGCTTCACTCCAGCACCTACATATTCCAATGGTGTATTCTCAGGCAAGTTTTTATACGCAAGCTGATATTTAGTAAATGTGAAAATCCACCATTAATGTTAATGTCTATTACGTGACTGGCGCAAGTGGTTAAGACACTGGGCCTGTTAACCAGAAGGCCAGGGTTCGAGACCCAGGTTCCCACAAGACAGGGTGAGCTCCTGTCCTTAGCCAAGCTCTGCAACACAGCTGGAACCAATCGTATCGGCTCTGCTGTTCCATTGGACTATTTCAGTGGCATGGAGAGGAGGGATTTGCTGCTTGGGTAACAGCCTATCCTCCATATCAATCTACACAGGCCTTTGTGTTTTGCATACAGAATCAAGCATGATACCATAGTCTTTTGAGACTGATGGATGCCGATGATGATGATGATGATTGTGTGAGGCCAACTGGCTGCAGAGCTTGGCAACCCAGTTCAGTGACAGCATCACCACCAATCCCCTGAAGACAATGCTCTGCTAAGTGATGCCACTGCGCTGGTGCACTGACTCCTTACAGGGAACACTCCATATACAGGGAAAGATTGGAGTAGGAAGGAGAGAAGCAGAAATTGAACCAAGCCATGAGAAACAACAGTAGTGACTTCTAAGCCAGCAGTTGATAATCTGATGGCTTGGAGGACACCAGCATAGTTGAGGACACCAGCACAGTCATCCCTTTAACACAAGGATGTCACTACAAGGTGGAACATTTGTACTTTACCCAATGGACTCACGATATCCAAATCCTTCACTTACCTTGTCCCCAATACGACAGAGATATTCCGCCTTAGCCATCATAGCATCACGTATTTCACTCTCTCCCAAGTTCTTCTCTGCATCTTCCAATTCAACATCGAGGCGCTTCAACTCTTCTTCGTTTGCCTTTTTCATCTTATTCAACAGATCTGTATCTACTTGCCAATCGAGTGACTTACAGAGAGATTCATAGTATGGGGCCATGTCTGGGAAGAAAAAAAAAGAGCGTGCCAACAAAGCAGTTTAAATAACTAGCCTGTAAGACTGTAACTCCTTAAAGAGTGTATCTTTATGGGCATTAAACCAGCCCATAATCTAAAAGCATATTAAATAAACAAGAAACAAATACTGTATAAGATGACACTCTGGTCCACCTAGCCAACCATTGAGCATACTGGCTGTGATACTAGTGACTAAAATGAGGATTTTCTACATGCAGATTATCATTCCACATCACTGAGTCGCAGCTCCTTGCCCCACATAAAAACCAGAATGTTCTTTCATTTGTGCCTCAGTTTCCAAGTTATACATCATGTTATAATGCTCAAGAAACGAGCAAATGAGCAAATTCTTAAGAGCACACAATTGGGACATCAACTTTTCCTGAAACTCATACCACTTGTTAGTAATCAGTCTGATCTTACGCCTGGGAAACATGCAAATCAAGCAATGCCATTTCCATAGGGAAATGGAGCAATGCCATGCCAATCTAGCAATGCCATACCAATTTGGGCACCACTGGGGAGGGTGCCATTTTTGCCACAAATCTCCCTTCATATTCACTCCAGTCTTCTGCCACTCCAGCAATGGCAGCTCACTGGCAGAATGGTGAGCTCTGGTCACCCCAGGCAGGCCATTTCTAGCACGTAGCAGTCTCCTTTTTGGAAACGACTGATCTATCCAGAGTGAGCTGATACCTACAGTTAAGGTTTTCTCCATACGCAATGAGTATGAATTGAATGTTATCAAAATTAATTCCTCCTCCATCAGTCCCCAGCACAGTTGGAGAGATTGTGAAAGAGTCCCCATAGACATGCTATAAATACTGACATGATTCATTGCCTGTCATGCACATGCCCAACCAGCCCCATCCACACGACAATTTCTTGGCCCTTCCACACCCAATACTTATCACATCTACAACATCAAGTGCAACAGTCTTATAATATGAAGGGCACCAAGAGATATGGTTGAAATGAATAAAAAATTATTTAATTATAAATATTAATAAATAATATCTTTTTTATCAACAGTATTTATATACTGCTTTTCAACAAAAAATGTTCACAAAGCGATTTATAAGAAAATGAAAAAATTAATAGGTAATCAGTAGCTAATGGGTCCCTGTCCCAAAAGGGCTCACAATCTAAAATGCAAAAGAACACCAGCAGAAGTCACTGCAACAGACACTGCTGGGGGGTTGTAGGGCCAGTTACTCTCCCACTGCTAAAAAAAGGAGAAAACCCACTTGAAAGAGTGCCTTTTGCACAGATTAGTATGGGTAAATATAAATATTATATTACAAAATATAAGTAAATATATTATTAAAGATTATAATACTTATAATTAATAAATTGTTAATAAAGAATAAAATTATATCTTTAAACAAAGATTTAAAAAAAAAAAACCAGATCACCAAGGCTGCAATCCTAAAGGCACTTTCCTGGGAGTAAGACTCACTGAACACAATGGGGCTTACTTTTGAGTAGAGATGGTTAGGATTGTGCTCTAAGGCAAAAGATAAACTGTACACTACGGGCACAATCCAGAGTAACTACGGGAGCACATAAGAAACATTACGTGCACCCGTAGTTATTGCACCACCTAGTGAAAACCTATGGGAAATTCATATTGCAATCCAAAGTAACTTGTTCTTACTCCGGTGCAAGGCCTCCCATAGTTACTCTGGATTTCACCCTACAACTAACAAAAGGCAAGGAACAAAGGATGCACTGCTGAAGAGTTTACAAAAGGAATAGACATATTTAATACTAGACAAGTACTAACATGCAATACAGTAACATTTTATGGATAGTATCGCAGTTAAGCATGGATACAGTTCAGGGCCAAAAGTTATGTTATCCATGTGGGTGGATAATGGGCATAATAGGAAGGTGCAGGTAAAAACCAACAAAGGGTGGCCTGAAAAACATTGCAAGTACCTGAACTACCGAAACCGCACTTCCATCACACCCATATTACACACATACCTGTTCTGGATTCACTAAAGTGTCCCGGCATAGTCAAGCATGTGGATTTGTTGGTACGTTTTAGGGCAGGAGCATCACAGACAGGCAGATAAATCACTATAGGCTTCCTTAGTGACCTTTTCTGGTTGAGACCTCACTATCCTCCACAGTTGTGCCAAACTGTGGCCTCACATCTCACCCCATCACCACCCCACTTTGTGACATATATATCACACATATTGTCACTGCCTGTTCCCAACACACATCCTCAAGATTGGAAGGCCTTAATATATGGAGTGGAAAGACAAAGATCAAAGCAAGGAGAACCAAGGGTCTGAATTGGGACATACTGTAAAAAGAGCCTGCTGGATCAGGTCCAGGGCTGATCTAGGCTACAATCCTGAGTAACTACAGGTCCTTTTACAACAACATGGATACAGTGGGAAATGGGAAACCTATGGGAAATGAATAGAGCAATCCAGAGTAAGGGCCTCTTATGTCTTCCCGTAGTTACTCTGAATTGCAGGGTTAGTCCAGCATCCTGCATATCACAATAGCGGCTAACAATAAAAGACAGTAAAAAACACTACATTATACTGCAATTGAAAGCCCCCTGAGAAAGTACCCTGGATCCCTGCAGGAACTGCACCTACTTGAGGGCACTGCTGTCCAATGGTTAAATGAATGCAGTGCAATCCTAAGCATGTCTACTCAGAAGTAAGTCCCATTCTGTCCTACAGTACTTACTCCCAGGGAAGTACGGTTGGGATTGCAGCCTTTGATATCCGGCCATTGATCTAGACCCATGTCTGTACAGTATTTTATATATGTGACTTCAACATTATGCTGCTGTATTTTGCCATACAAATAAATAAACCCCTCTCCCTTCCCATTAGTCAGGCACTGTACCTCTGAGCTCGTGCAGAGCACCATCTTCCTCTGAGCATAGAATGAGCACCTCCTTCCCTCCCTCACCCACTACTCAGGTGCTGTTCCTCTGAGCACATGTAGAGCACCTTGCCCTCCCCCCACTGCCCAAGTGCTGTGCCTCTGAGCATACACAGACTGTCTCTTCCCTCCCACCCTCTCCCCTGCTTCTGAGAACGTGCAGAGTGCCTTCTCCATCCCACTATGATGGTCCAGGTGCTGTGCCTCTGAGCACACGGAGAGTGCTTCCCTCCCTCCGCACCTCTGAGCACGCGCAGAGTGCCTGCTCCCTGTGTGTGCGCCATGCCTCTGAGCATACCCAGAGCGCCTGCCTGCCTGCCTTCCTCCTGCCCTCCCCAATGCCATGCCTGTGAGCAGTGCTGCCCTGCCCTTCCCCTGAGCATGTGCAGAGTGCCTCCCTTCCCCCCGCAGGCCGGGGGCCGGCTGAGGCTGACCGTGTTTGCGGACGGCGGCCATGAGCTCCTCTCTGACGGCGGGGTCTGGGCGCTGCGGCCGGAGGCTGAGGAGGAAGCGGAGCTGGGCGATGCGGAGGTCGGGGTTCTTGGGCAGGCCCTCCTCCTCCAGGTTCTCCAGCGGCATGGCGGGGCGACGGCACAGGGACCGGCAGGCACGCAGAGAAGCAGGCCGGAAGGCCGCAGGAAGGCTCCGAGAGTGACTCAGGCGCCCCGCCGGAGACGGAAGGGAGGAGGCAGCCAAGGAAGGAAGGAAGCAAGCAAGCAAGCAGGGGCAGGCAGGCAGGCAGGCCGCGCCTCCCGCCTTCCCCCTTCCCACGCCCCAGGGCTGCGGCCTCCCCGCCCACCACAGCCTCTCCTCCGGCTCTCCCTCGCACCACAGGCCCTTCGCCCCCTCACGCCCCACAACAACCACCACTGCCCCACACACAGCTTCTCTCTCTCTGTCTGTCTGTGTATACATACATCTCTCTCCCCAGAAAGACACTCACACTCTCTGAAAGGTCACTGACTGACCCACACCCAGTCAAGTATAAATACACACACACACACACCTGACTGACTGACTGCCTCATCAATGTCTTGTTAACTAACACACACACAGCTATTTTAGGATATACATTCCCCTCTCTCCATGTATATATATATAGAGAGAGAGTATCTCTCTCTCTCTCTCTCTCTGGTCACTGACTGACTGACCAAATATACATACATACAGTCAGATGTACCAGTACATACAGTACCATAACAGGGATGCCTCACGTAACAAATTTAATTCATTCTGGAGGCATGTTTGTTACATGAAGCGTTCTTTACATGAAGCAGATTTTCCCATAGGAAATAACGGAAACTCAGACGATTGGGTCCACAACCCCCAAAATATTCATATAAAAATATTAACTGGATGTAAAAATGATGACAGGACACTGGGATTGAATTCAAAACATGCATTCAGTGTGCATGATCTTATGAAGTCTACTTAGGTGCAGTCCTAAAGACTTTCCTGGGAGTAAGACCCACTTAACACAATGGGGCTTACTTCTGGGTAGACGTGGTTAGGAGGCTGCAATCCAAGACACCTTCAAAGTGTCTCTCCACTTTCTCCTTCTCTCCATCCTGAGCCTCTCTCTCCCCTGCTCCCTTCTGGCCATCCCTGAGCTGCTTCCCTCTTCTCCTCTGCTCTTCTCTCCCTCTGCCCAGCGGACACCCGGCCACAGGAGGAACAGCATGGAAGTGTTGCCTTCACTATGGGCAGGTGCGCTAGGCAGCCCTGACGCTTTTTAAACAGGCTGCCAGCCAGCGTGTCTGCCCCAACTGCCAACGAATGTGTTCTTCACGTGAAGCACAGTTTGTTATGTGAAGCAGAATCCCGGAGAAATTTTTGTTTGTTACATGAAACATACTTTACGTGAGGTGTTCTTTACATGAGGCGCCACTGTATATACATATATATATTCTGGATAAAAGGTCCCAGTACTCACCACAAAGACAACAGAAACAGATAGGCATATCTATTCAGGAGTAGTCTGGTGGGCAAAAAAGGTGCTGGCACTGAGTACATCCAGAAAAAAGCCCCCATGTGTGTCTATATACATATATTTTTCATTCTGGATATATATACTGAGTTCCCATTAGGAAGTTCCCATCAGATATATATATACTGAGTTCCCATTATTTCCTATGGGAAAATCCACTTCACGTAAAGAACGTTTCATGTAACAAACATGCCTCCAGAACAAATTAATATATATATAATTTGTTCTGGAGGCATGTTTGTTACATGAAACGTATATTGTTTTCTCACCCTCCATGGGTGGTGTATGTATGTTATCCTCAATCTGGGGTCCTCTACCAGAGGCCTGGGAGTTTGAGGGTTCTGCGCAGTATCTTAGCTGTTCCTAGCAATGCGCTTTTCTGGATCGAGTGTTCTGCTGTCCCTCCTGGAATCTGTTGGAGCCATTCTTCCAGCTTGGGTGTCACAGCCCCTAGTGCTCCAATCACTACTGGGATCACATTCACCTTCACTTGCCACAACCTTCCTGATTCCTCCCCTAATTCCTCTAATATATACATATTCAATGGGTCTTACTCCCAGGAAAGTATCTTTAGGATTGCAGCCTACCAGTTCAGTCCTGAGCACATCAATTCAGAAGTAAGTCCCATTGTGTTCAATAGTACTTACTCCCAGGAAAGTGTAGTTAGCATTGCAGTCTAAGCACAGGTTAATTTGTTTTATTTTTACTTATATTTTGTGTTTTCTTTTTTCTTTTGTATTATATTACAGTATTGTAATCATTTTATATGAATATTTTGGGGTTGTGGAACAAATCTTCTGAGTTTCCATTATTTCTTATGGGAAAATTTGCTTTGATATACAAGCGTTTTGGATTACAAGCATGCTTCCAGAATGAATTATGCCCCTAAACCTGTACTCAGGAAGATACTTTTCCATTGATCCTCAGGTACTTCACTCTTGCCCTGCAAAAGGAGCTTTCGAATGGGATCCTGAAGTGCAGGCTCTGTGGAAGGCATGATTTCCACCACCCCTAAGGCGATGGCCATGACTGGGGACCGCAGCGGCCTCTGGTGGTGGTTTGCAGGAATTGCCTCTGCATGAAGACAGTGGGACAAAAGCAGGGAAAAGAGAGAGCTTTACCTTTTAAAAAACAAAGACAGTCCCAGGGGAAAAAAACTAGGACTTTATGGCCAGTTTTAATTTCTCCATCTGTGCCCTTAAATGGAAATTTCCAAGAGAAAAGTTTTGGAAAGTTTCGATAAAGCTTGGGAAAAAATTTTCTTTTTTGGTCCAGAGTGTAATTAGCCTCTGGAACTCCCTGCCACATGATCAGGCATTAGATGCCTTTAAAAGGGGGATTGTATAGATTTTTGGAGGAAAATCCCACAGATTTCTGGGCACAGTTTCCATCACAGGCTACAATGATGTGAAAGTAGGCTGCCTCACGATGCTAGATGTAAGGAAGTTGCAACAAGTTGCAAACCACTTGTTGTCTTTTGTGCACTCAGAGGCATTTGGTAGGCCACTGTGAGTGTTGGGTTGCTGGACTAGAAGGTCTTTGGCTTGATCCAGCAGGACCCATCTTATATTCTTATGGTTAGTCCTTCTCTGTAAAGACACAGAGACTTGTGGCTCCCTAAAGATCAGTGGTTCCAAGCCCTTTCAGCCCAGGAACCATATATTTGTCATAATCACAAAATTCTATATACCGGTACACCTACCTGGAAATAAGCACCATTTAACTCTGTAAAACTTAGTCTGATCCTGTAGAAAGTGAGCTGGGTCACCCTCAGTATGCAGTGGTGCAAGCATGCCAGAAGTCTGGGATTGTAATATATCCTGGAAAACCAGGACAGTCTCGGTCTTCATGTATTGAGTTTGTATATTGGCACGTTAGATAGGAGGTCCTGTCCCAGTTTTGTGGAAGAGAATTATCGCAATCCTACATAAGGCACACCTGTGTCTGTTAGCGTCAGCCTAGTGCTGGAGCTGACCTAGCACTAGCTTGGTCTGGATACTTTACAGCATTTTGGCAACACCCCCAGGTAACACAGGATTTGGGCCAGCCTAACTGGGGATTTGGATTGCAGCTTGAATTGGTGGACCATGTGAGGTGGAGGATAAACATTGAATAACACTGACTTCAGGCTTTGCAGAGAGGCAAAAAATGCAAGAGGTCTAGCTGATAGCAAAAGAGAGCTTCATTAGGTATATTGTCTTTATTTAACTTCTCTAGCTTTTAAAAAAATACTGGTATATGAAATGAAGAAATTCACCATAACAAAATCAATGTATGGAAAATGGAAGTTTTCCAGGTATTGTCCTTTTATGCTTTTTACCTGCATTCTTGATGCTCCTTTTGTATACCTATCTTGAAATATGCGGATAAAGGCTGCAATCCTAAAAAATTGCAATCCAATTTCCTGAGAGTAAGACGCATTGAGCACAACAGGGCTTACTTTTGAATAGTAAGGATTGTGCTCATAGTGGACTATCTGTGTTCTGAGTGTCAGGTTTCTGTCTCTCTTTCAAAGAAATATCACAGTGTGTGTTGTAATTTGTTGTAACTCAGTAGTAGAGCACTTGCTTTGTGCCTGCAGGAAGTCCAGGTTTGTATGCGCAGCATATCTAGGGTTGAAAAGGGCAGGAAAGAACCCCTGCCAGATGCATCAAGCAAGATAAACCAACAGACTCAGTGGAAGGGAGCTTCATCTTCATCTAATTTCTTTCACTGCTTACTTTAAATCACGAGAGGGCGCCAGCTCAACAGTCAGGTATAGTAGAATGAATCTAGAGTAGCTGCTGGACAAAGTTCATTTGTTCAAGAATTTGTTCTGCAAAAATGGTAAACCTCTGATGAAAGTGATAGGGAAAAGTCACTTGGGTCCACCTCCCAGTTTAATATCTTTTCTTACTGCACTGAAAGAACTTAGTTCCACTGATATGTATGTTTGCTTTACTACAGGTTTATTCAGTCATCCACTATTTTCTCCTTTCTTCCAATTTGTAAGAATGTGTCAGATTCATCCATTTATTTTAAAAACCATCAGAGATAAAGAGATTATTGATGTTTGTTTTTAGTGTGTGTGTGTGTGTGTGTGAGAGAGAGAGAGAGAGAGAGAGAGAGAGAGTCAAACTCCATGAAGATGCTTCAGAATAATTTAGGGCTCGATCCTATTCAGTTTTCTGGTGCTCATGCAGCTGTGCCATTGGGAGCTGTGCCATGAATGCCTCTTCAGTGCCTCTACTTCAGGGTTGCATTGTGGTTGTATCAATGCTAAAAAGTTGGATAGGATTGACCCTGAATGACTTTTTGGGTGAATATAGAATTTTTCTGGATCCAGCCTTTTGCCACTGACATACTGGCACTATGCTTCTGTGCTACCTACCAGTGGCCAGGTTTGTTCTGGTCTTTTAAAATAAAGCTGCTGTGGAATTCTACTAGTGTTAATAGGAATAGTCTCCAGTGATTCGGTCTCTGCCAGTTGATGGCATCTGTAATCTGCATCTCATCTGTCATGTCTGAATTTGTATCATTTTCACTGACAATATCCAGGGATTGGTTGTAGACACCAAACTGGCTGCTTCAGCTAACTGTGACTGAGGCTGCACTTCTATCCATACTTTCCTGGGAGTAAGTTCCATTGAGTCTAGTGGGGCTTACTTCTGTGTATACAGGCATAGTATTGGGCTCTAAGACCACAATCCAAACCATGTCTACTCAAAAGTAAGTGCCATTGTGTTCAATGGGTCTTACTCCCAGGAAGTGTTTAGGATTGTGACCGAAGACACTGAAACTTTGGACAGAATGTTCCCGTACACAGGTGGACTGTAGCTCTGGGACTTTTAAGAATCAACTCACCCAAAATGTATTTTCCATTCATGGTCAGATGAGGAGCCAAGTGGTCATCATGGTCTGGGATCCCATTCTTTCTGTCTCTGTGTTTTTGTTTTTTATTACAATTTGCAATCACAGGCCCGCACCTGAGGCCTTAGTTCAGGTTGAAATCAAAGGAAGGACTACTGGGATGCCATCAGTTTGACTAATAACCTGACTCTTTCTAAGGACATGCAGTCTTTCTTTTTGTCCTTCTGGGCAACTCTAAAACAGATGAAGTGGTTTGCATGATCCACACACTCAAAATGCAATTCAGTGGGCATTTGCAATTCAGTGGGCAAGGAATTCAGCTTATTCCTTTTCCTGACATAGAACCATGTTTTTTTTTTTCTTTCATCATTCATTTTTATCCTTCCTGCTTGGTCATTTCATTAGCTAATGGCACTTTTCCAGTTTGTATTCACTAGTTTTGACTGAACGTCTTTGCAAGTGTTGCTCATTAAATGCACTACTTTCGTTACTAGGCCTGCCCTCAATTTGTTTTCCTATCAGCAGTGAATGTGGAGAGAATGAACAACACCAAAAATCAAAGGAAGAAGATTAATTGGTCTTTCAGAAGTGACCCGGACAGCCTGATATACACATCAGTACAGAATGTTACGGAGAAAAACTTGAGCAGCTTTATTTTGGAGATGCAAATTTCCCAGAGGAACAGACTGAGGAATAAATTCTGCACTCAATTTCCAAGTTGACTTGGAAATCATATCCAGCTTTCCATGACTGATGCAGCCACAATGCATCCTTACTTTAAGGAGGTGTTTGTGACGGACCCCCTCCACAGGATGCAGGGTCTGCCCCATTAGCACAGCTAAAGAGTAGGATAGCATTGGACTCTGAGGCTTGCGGTCCGTGCAAGCTGGTTCGGTAAGGTTAGAGCCATCTTCTGATACTTCTATTCTCACCCCAGAACTGTCACCAAATACTATAATACCGTAATTATATTTATTATTTCTTGACTGAAGACCAAGTCTTCCATGTGTATAAAATTAACATTTATCTGACCCAGTCTTCAAATTTACAAAATAAGCAAGGAAAATTCAAGTGAAAATAAACAAGGAAAACAGGTTATGGGGTGGGGGGGAAGAGAGAATGTCTTGCTTCAAAAAGAATTTCACACACAAACAGAATGCACTTGTATACAGAGAGCACGCCAGATGTCTTCTATATGATATTTTGCTAAATGGAAAACCCAAAGATGGTGTGATTGTGTGTGTGTCTATGTGTCCATGTGCCTTTAAATACTGGTGGTGGTGTGATCTGGCTCTTAGCTGAAAAACAAGTTGCTTGGGCTAACTACAAGAGTTGGCCTTGTGAATGGACCTGCCTGGCTGGATATGTGCAGATGCATCTTATTCTTGACCCCAAAACAAGCATAGATCCAATACTAAACAGCTGTCTGGCTCACATCTGCCTGGACCCACCTGCCACCCATCCATCTGCCTACATTTCCCAGGTATTGTTATGCAAGGTACATGTGTATGAAATTCCTGTGTTAATTGATACTTGACATTGGCAGTATTAAAGACAAAGCTGTTGCTCAACTCCTCACAGAGTTCTCTTATGTGAACATTGCGGCATGACCAGGAGTTAATGATACGAGTCCGACTACAGGTGTTTGCAGATAATTACAGCTGTACAGATGGTTCCAGGGCACAGATTGCAACTAAAGCAAATTTTGCCCGTATTTTTTTTTATGTGGGCGCAAGGTGGCAGTGTTTCAGAGCAATCCTGTGCCATAACTGTACAGCTTTTTCCTATGTAATCTAAAGTGAAACTGTGCCATCAGTGTTAACACAGTGTTAAACTGTAACATAACACTTTGGTTCTCCTAAAATACTATTATTTTTGCAATCCTAATCTCCAGTTAGGCCGACATATGCCCTGGCATAAGTCCTATGCTGACCTGGGGGTGTCACAAAAGTGCTGTCAGGCACCTCTGCCCCACTTCTGGGATTAGGCTAGTGCGCAGGCCAGTGCCGACCTCCTCACACTACCATGGGTAGGTATGCCGGGCGTTATGCTGGCCTAAATTGGTTAGGATTACACCCTAAGTGGCACAAGTCAAAGCAATGGATAATCATGAAAAGTCTCAGAAATTGTATTCCTGAAATTACTAGGAAGCTGGTTCAATTTTTTTCCTGCTCTACCATTAAATCACCAAAATTATCAAATCTGTTTCTAAGGTCCAGGTGAAGGGGACAGAAGAGATATTAAGAGATACCCTTCTTAAAGGCATTGAGGCTAGATGCCATCACCACATCCTGTGGCAAGGAGTTCCACAGATTAAATACACTCTTAAGGAAAAAGAAGCTGAAGAAGAAGGGCTTTCTTGCCTGGTAGCAAGCATGGTCTGGTGGTTGAGTGAAGGGCTGCTGAAAAATCTAAGCAGGAAATCCAGTTACTCTAGATTGCGCTCATAGTCTGTCAATATAGGGCATAATCCTAACCATGTCTACACAAAAGTAAGCCCTGCTGTATTTTTTTGTCCTTCTGGGCAACTCTAAAACAGATGGGTCTTACTCCCAGGAAAGTGCCTTTAGGATTACAGCCATAGTGTGTTTCTGCAGCATCACAAACTTTTAGTAACTTGTAGCCATCTGCCAGGTGAAGCTAGCCAAGGAGTTGCCACCATCACATACAGGACCCCCTCCCACAGAGTAGATCCCACTTTCTTATGCAAGCTGTTATTCAACAAGAGAAAGTTATTTGGAAGAATCTGTCCAAATTGTAAACATACAAGGGGAGAGATGTAATACTATTGCCATTAAAGAGCTAAACCTTGGATCCTTCCATTACGGGATAAAGTTAACTTCACCCTTAGACTTTTCTTTCTGGTTCTTTTTAGTTTCTAGGCATACAACAAAACATGCTATTTTGATTGCCACAAACCAAAAGAAATATTTCTTTTGGTATATGGACCGTGCATAAAAGGTCCTGTACAGCTGCCCTCGGACTTCCTAACACTCAAGTCACCAGGAACAGGAAACAATTGGAATCTGAAGCTCTTTCCTCTACCAATCTTTTATTTGTTCAGCCAATGCTTTGAAAACTCTTGAAACTAATACTAATCTATCCTCAGTTTATGCATTGTGTCTAATAAACTTATATCTCTGCATCTTTTTGTAAACCCAGGGGGTATATTACATGCTGAAATTTTCTGAGAAAGCCTTCTAGAAGATTATGGTCTGTTTAAATAACTAATTATTGTTGACGTTTTACAATCCACGGAAGTATTCATGTCCAAAAATAATACCCTTTAATTGTCATAAACTTAACTATGCTAAGCAAAATGAACTGCTGGCATTGTAACTCTATTGACTTTGGTGGAGTTAAGCCAGAAGAGAGTTTAACTACATTCACTTAAATACATGATCATATTAAATCTAATAACCTTGGGGAGGGAGAAAATCTTTCCTTTATGATAGTTTAATTTAAAGGTTGGGTGTTGGGAAAATATCTAGCTTGAGTCTTTTCAGTAATTTGAATAGATTTCTGTTGTTACTGAGAGCCTCGCTTATCATTATTCACTCTATTGAGCCAATCACAGGCATTCTGCAGTTTTCTTTGTTCAATATTTAAAAAATTAATATGAATTTTCTTTGAAAACAACAATATAAAGAAGTTCTGCAACCCTTCACTTAACAGTTCTATGTCAGTGTTTCAGATGGTTTATATTGATGAAGATACAGGTATTAAATTGCATATAATTTATGATTTTATTAATAATAAAATAATGTATTATATATGCCGTATAATATAAATTATATGACTATCCCTACAATCCTGAGTAGCTATGGGAGCATGAAAGAGACATTGAGCACAATCCTAACCATGTCTACTCAAAAGTAAGCCCCATTGTGTTCAATGGGTCTTCTTACTCCCAGGAAAGTGTCTTTAGGATTGCAGGCATTATGCGCACCCATAGTTACTGCACCACGTAGTGAAAACCTATGGGAAATTCATTTTGGAATCCAGAACAAATTGTTCTTACACCGGAGCAAGGACTCCCCGTAGTTACGCTGGATTGCGCCCTATTACATATAATTTATTAATATGAAAAGGCTACATGCTGCCTGCTCACAAAGAAAAGGAGGACAATGAAGATTTTTCCAGGACACAAGGCCAAAAAGAGGTCATGTCCTGGAACAAGAGCACTTATTGTCCCATGACCAAGATTGCACATTCAAAATGCAGTATAAATGAATCACAATTACAAAATATCACAGTCTTTTGTTCCTTCATGGTATGATTGTGAGCACCCTGATTTCTGGTAGCTTTCTGGGGAATGAGGACAAACTGTATTAGAGTGAATGAGGTCATGTCAAGTGCTATATATCTCTTGAGTGTTCTCCATATCCTTGATTGTGTGACCCTATTGCCTCTCCATTTGGTTTTGACACTTCCAGAGAAGTGCTTGGATTCCAGTGTCTTTGTTTTAAAAGTATTTTTCCCTCCATCAATGACCCTTTTAAATGAAAAGTATTTTTTATTCTTTTTTCCTAGCACTTCTGCTGATGACTGATTATAGTCACATTAGTGGCATTCACAGGTTAGCTAATTCCAATCTTTTCAGTGTATAATTAACAGGAACTACTTTGCCCCTCACTTTTAATTGCATACTTTTCATCTCCTTCACATCCTTCCAAAAGCTTCTAGAAATGCCATTGATTGCCCTTGTCGTTCACATGTCCAAAGTAGAGAGGTTGTTCCCCCATTACGTGATTGCACAAATTAAAACTTTTTCTCTGCTGCAATGTGGATATTCTGGATATTAATTGTTTTGCATGTATGATTTGATGCTGGGGCTTAGGCCAGCCTAAGTGGAGGTTAAGACTGCAGCCTTAGGGTGAAATCCAGAGTTACTACGGGAGTCCTTGCTCTAGTGAAAGAACAATTTGCTCCGGATTGCAATATGAATTTCCCATAGGTTTCCATTAGGTGGTGCAGTAACTATAGGTACACGTAATGTCTCTGACGTGCTCCCGTAGCTACTCAGGATTGTAGGGTTATGCATTATGTCTGCAAAGATTCACTGGAGTGCTAGGTTTCCTGCTTCTTATACTATGGAAATGGGGTACCCCGATTTCAGTTTGATGGTTAGCCATGGGGTTGCCTTGCCACCATTTATAGATCAGCGTTGCTCACAGATGTACAGCAGCTTGAAATCAACCAGTTAGGGAAAAACCATTTTTTTGCCTGTTGTGAGCATAGTGGCTAAATGAACTGAAAATCAGGACTTTTCCTGGTTGGGATTTTGCCTCTGCCTCTGTAATCGTCCAATCCTAAAATGCCTGCAGCACCAGGACTCCCATGGTGCCAGAATGGCTCCTGCCATATTTTCCTATGGACTCCATGGGTGAAGATTTTATACCCTTCCCCTGATTAAGCAGATTAGCCCTGCAATGAAGCTGCTTGATTCTGCAGCAGCTCTAAAGCTGGTGACAAACCAAGTACAGTGGCGCCTCACGTAACAGAATTAATTCGTTCCGGAGGCAGTTTCTTTACATGAAACTTTCTTTACGTGAAGCGGATTTTCCCATAGGAAATAATGGAAACTCAGATGATTGGTTCTACAACCCCAAAAATATTCATAAAAAATATTAACTGGATGTAAAAATGATGACAAAACACTGGAATTGAATTAAAAAACATGCATTCAATGTGCATGATCTTATGAAGTCTACTTAGGCTGCAGTCCTAAAGACACTTTCCTGGGAGTAAGACCCATTTAACATGGGGCTTACTTCTGGGTAGACATGGTGAGGAGGCTGCAATCCAAGACACCTTCAAAGTGTCTCCCCACTTTCCTTCTCTCCATCCTGAGCCTCTCTCCCCTGCTCCCTTCTGGCTACCCTGAGCTGCTTCCCTCTTCTCCTCTGCTCTTCTCTCCCTCTGCACAGCAGACGCCCGGCCACAGGAGGAACAGCGCAGAAGTGTTGCTTTCACTATGGGCAGGTGCGCTAGGCAGCCCTGATGCTTTTTAAACAGGCTGCCAGCCAGCGTGTCTGCCCCAACTGCCAATGAATTTGTTCTTTACGTGAAGCACAGTTTGTTATGTGAAGCAGAATCCTGGAGAAATTTTTGTTTGTTACGTGAAACATACTTTACGTGAGGCGCCACTGTATGTCCATGAAGCACTGGAAGATGCCATATAGATATTCAGGATCTGGTGGAGCTGATCGTCAGGACTTCCCTATTCCCTCTCCCCACCATGCCTCCTCCTGGCTCTCTCCCCACTTCCCCTGACCCAGAACATTCCTCCATGCCTCCCCGGCCATACCATATGGACACCCTATGATGTAGCTGCGACACTCGCTGCCCCATGATTGTTTCATAGACACTTTCAATCCTGTCTTTGCCATTTATTGCTGGTTTTTCTGCTGATTGTTGTGTTGCTGGTGCCCTTTTGTTGCTGATATATTAGGTTTTTATTACATGGAATGTTTAAATTCTTCTTAAAGCCACCTCAGAAGTTTCTTTATTGAAAAGTGACATGGAGCACAATCCTAACCATGTCTACTCAAAAGTAAGCCCCATTGTGTTCAACGGGTCTTCGTCCCAGGAAACTGTCTTTAGGATTGCAGCCACTGAATGATTTCTAACCAGTTACAAGTCACTATTTAAATGCCAAGTCATTGTGCGTAAAAAGGTACAAGTGTAATAGAAGGAAATGGTCAGGGATACATCACAGCTTTGTCTGGGATGAGCTTCAGTGCCCTAGACCAGGGGTCTTCAAACCCCAGCCCGGGTGCCGGATAGAACCCTCAGCTAGTCTCGTTGTACCCCCCCCCCAGCAAGATCCCTCTATCTGCCCCTTGAGCAAGCCTTGTAATCCTCTCCAATACATTCTTATATGTAAATTTATATAAATTCAAAAAAATGTATAATATATAAATTTCAAATTCAAATTTGAAATGTAAATTAGTTTACTGGCCCCCGAAACAGTGTCAGAGAGATGGTGTGGCCCTCCTGCCAGAAAGTTTGGAGACCCCTGCCCTAGACAAATGTGTCAGCACTTCAGGACTGTATAAAGTGTTAGTAATGTAGGCCTTGCAATATGGTGTTGTTATTTTAAATGGAAAATGTTAAGAATTGATGCTGACATCAGCAGCAGCTGGAACTTGGGGTAAAATTTGGGTCAATTCTTTTTGCTCATCATAATTCTGAAGCAAGACAAAAAGTCCCAAGAGTTATTTGTGAGGGGTTTTTATTTAATGTATTGTAGCAGATAATTTAGTCCTTAATCAGTTCGGGAATCGAGTTTAGCTCTTGCTTGCATTTTTCTCCTGCAGTCGTACTACATGAATGTTTGTCCACCTCTGCATGTGGGGTCAACAACTATAATTTAGGGCAAGAATCAGCTGCCCCTACAAGGTTAATCATGGAAGTCAGAAACTCTTGGATGTGCTCCTTGGATGTTAGTGGTGTTCCTTGTAACAAAGGTACATAGTTTCCATATTTTATCCCTTTTCAGTGGCATCACTGTGGGGTGCAGATCATACTGAGTGACTCACATGGGGGTGGCATCACCATTTGTTTATTTTTGGGGTTTTTTGTTTGTTAAGCAATTTATATCACACCTTTCTCATGCTGAAGCAAAAGCCCAAAGGGGCTTACATTGCTTTTTATCCTTTGGCCCACAACAACCCTGTGAAGTAGGCAATTGTTCTATGGGCAGTTCATATAACTTTTCTCATCCAGGTGGAATCATCACAGCATAGCCACCACATCTGGCATCAAGGAAGGCCTTCCAAGCTTCCAGCAAGAGCAGCTTCAGGTCAGCTCTCTTGTCTCATGACAAGTTGGCTCTCTTGTCATGGCTCACTTGTCTCATGACAACTTTATCAGCTTTGAGTCTCCCAACCAAAATTTATCCAAATCTTGTCCTGCTTAGCAGTTTTCTGGCAGCCCTCCTCTTATCTACCAGATCACATCTGCTTCCTTCCAAAACTTTTAAAATCTTGACTAATTCCATCATGCAATATACGGTTTAATGTGTAATTTCATGCAGAACGAAATGAAAACAACCACATGGAAAATCTCCATTCTATCAAATGTTATAGACAAAAAACAATGGTACATCACCAAGCCCACCATGTGGGGCATTGCCCCACCCACTTGGTGAGTGATGCACTGGCCAGTGACGCAAACCTTGTGACTCCAAGAGTGAGCAATCATTGGTACCATATGTCTAGTTACCTTTCCCCAGGTTTCTTTCCAAATTTGTGAAAGCTGGAGGCTTCTGTTTCTTTTTGTCTTGAAAGAGCCAGTTAAACTCCTCCTCATCTCATGCCAGGCAGACATGAACCCCTGCAGAGCAATGTTACATAAATTCTATTTAGGTTTGGTCTTTTATCACATTATCCAAATGCTTATGCTAATCTCTAGAGAACAGCTGCAGCATTTGATACTGTGGTAATGAATAGAACATTAAATTCAACACATCTTGATACTGTTTTTTGCTCCTTTTGCAATAAACAGACTTACTTAAGTACAGTAACATAATAATGAATTGAAGGCATATGCGTTCCTGTGATGAACATGGTCTGGTTGCTGCCAACATACAGTGACTTGGGAGCTTGCAGTCCTAACTGGTTGTACATATAAATTGCTTCTCTTTTTTAAAGGTCAAGCCCCCTGGGATCCTCAATTTAAATGATAATACGCTTTTTGTTACTGAGTAGAGTTGGAGTTACTCCAGTGGAAGAGTCTGGCAAGTACTTTGTCCAATTTGAATTGACCCAAGCCCTTGAATATGTGGACAATTGATATTAGTGCTAAAAGTGCCATTTAAGTTGAAAAAGAGACACATGGATCTTCCCTTCTCCTTCTGCTGAATCCTTTCCGATGCCTACATAAGGGACATGTGATTTGGCCAGAAATGCAACCTGAGGGTGGCATTGAAGCCGTACATCTGTGATACTATCCCAGACCTTTTTTTGGGCAGGAGAAGGAGAGTGAATGACTTTCAGAAGAAATGTTGGGCCCTTCTTGGTTAATCTACCTTATGTAAATAGCAAAGAATGGCATCTACCAAACCTATGGTATCTTTTATTGTCCTAACATTTATTCCGTGCTGTTATATTACAAATTTTCTTGCAGAATATCTGCTTTCACTTTTTATGTAAAGGAATGTCTAGGTTGCTTGGTTACATGCTATTATGAATAAGGGCTTAATCCGTGGATTAGGAAGAATAATCCAGAACCCTGGATGGCTAGACAGGGATGATTCCAAGTCTTAAAATGGGTTTTTCCTGTGGTTTGTGGTTTTTTGGGGAGGGGAAGGCTCGGTGTTAACCATTGCAAAAACATTGTTCCTAGCAGATTATGCTGCTGAATAGTCTCAGACTGAGGGTACAATCCTTTAGGCCAGCACAATTCAGTGCTCTTCTGTTGGTGACATTCCTGTGGTGTAGGGAGGCGAGCACTGGCCTAACCCTCCCCCAAGAGTGGCACACAAGTGTCTTATGGCATTTTTGTGACACCCTCAAGTCAGCAATGGACTTATGCTGTGGTTTAGGCTGGCCTAACCAGATTAGGATTGCAGCCTGAGTGCTTTATTCTGGTGCTGCAATAGTAAGTAACCCTACAATCCAGAGTAACTACGGGAGCACGTAAGAGACATTACATGTACCCTTAGTTACTGCACTACCTAGTGAAAACCTATGGGAAATTCATATTGCAATCCAGAGCAAATTGTTCTTACACCAGAGCAAGGACTCCACGTAGTTACTCTGGATTGCACACTCACTCACTCACTCACTCATTCATGGTAATCAGAGTTGATATTATGCAGATTCATAAGGAGAAAGGCCAGAAAGGATTGCCAGGCTGGGTACTGGCCAAGGCTCCATGTTCATTGAAGGGGGGGGGTCTTCTGGCCTGATTGATGCTGAACCTTCACAAGCAGTAAAAGTGGTAGACTCCAATGCATCTTCAGGTACCTCAGCTACAGGAAGACCAGCATCCTGGTGCCTGTAGAGGGAAAGTCTATGGCAATCTTGAATTAGATCCGATCTCAACTTTTCAAAAGTTCAAAGGGGACAGCAATCAGTTGTGTTTCTTTTTGGTCATGGATGAAGGGGTTAGGAAAAGATATGCATACGTATATTCAGGTGCGTTTTTTGTATGCTCAAGAGCTGTTTCATTTGTCTGTCTCAGCTAAAACTCATTCTGCTCTTCCACCAACACAATAAGTCCATGCTATTAGTCTCCACAGAGTAATTTAAACTGATAATCGGTCTGTTTTGCACCTGTTCTTCATGTTTCCTCTTCAGATTGACAATTTATTCTGGTGATTTTAACTTCTTCTTTGTCATGCACCAATGGTTTTCCATTGATTGAATGCTGTTGATTATCTTACTTCTGCCTTAGCATTTGCCTGAAAATTGCTTTATTCTTCTCATTCAGGCAAGACTTTCATTTACAGAAGGAAGCTTCCTTGCTTTTTAAAAAGGGGTTTGGAAAGGTTTCTGGGTAAAAAGTCTTTCACCGGTTACAATCCATGATGGTGGTCTAGTGGTTGAGTGTAGGGCTGCTGAAGTAAGCCAAAGTCCTGGACAACTCCTGCTTGTATGGGAGACAGCAAGCTGTTGAACATCATCAGAGCTAGAAGGTATCACCGATTACAGCTTGGCTGACTTGAAAACTCCTGCTTGAAGCTTGAAGGCATTCCTTGGTGCCAGATGTGATGATGACCTTGCATGATGTCCACCGGAGCACAGCTCCAGTAATGTTCAGAGAACAGCAGGTGGGGAGATTTGTGGGTTTGGGACCAACAGTGAGACCAAATGTTGGGTCCCAAATCCATAATCACACTCCATTTATTCAGCAAGTTTTAAAGTACTCATTACATAGAACGTGTAACAGGCCCTCCTACAAAGGGAAACAGAAAAACTGGGCAAAACTAGATCTTTATTGCAGCTTCAATCCTGATACCACTTTTTAAAATAAATTTTTTTGCCAAAAGCCAGATTGTTAGCTGCAAACCACCCTTTGATTTATCAGACAGTGTAGCATGGATCCCAGAGCTACTTCATGGTTTTTTTGAGAATATGCAAACCAACAAGTAGCTTCAGACTGATTCAAGATCTCACAAAGAGAAGCATCACAAAAAGATTTAGTTTTAATGTGTGGTATATTTTACTGTTCATGTCTTATGAGATAATCAGCATGCTTGAAATGCATTTATTACATTATTAGCAAAATATACTTACCGGTTTGCTGTGGGAAAAAAATTTCAAGCACACCGTTAACCCAATGGTGGGCCCGGCCTGGCCTAACAACCGGTTCCCCGGAAGTGGGTGGGACCAGGCTGGGTCAGGGGGTGGGGCCAAGGTCAGGGGCCGGGGAGGGTCAGGGGCGGGGCTGTGAGTGCAGATGGGCAGGGTGAGGGGCGGGCCAAGGTTGGCACCTGCGCAGTGCCTGCCCTGAAGATGGCCGGCCAGCTTCAATGTTGGCGCTTGCGCAGTGCGCGCACAAATTAAAATGGCAGCCATGGCAGCCTAAATATTTTTTAAAAAGGTCGCCGAACCGGTCCACTCGGTTATTGCCGCCCCCCGCCGCTACCGGATTGGTAGTGGCAGGGAAATAAGAACATCCGGTTCGGGCGATCTGGCCTGAACAGGTAACAGCCCACCACTGCCTTAACCCCCCTGTGCAACACACACACATACATCCGTGCAACATTTACAGTGCTTGCATAGGTCTTATTCCTATGGGGCATTAGACTATCTTGGTTTCAAGTCTAATCTACTCATTTTCATGATATGGAAGTCACAAGGCTGGTCATGGCTGGAGAAATAATGCTGGACTAACTGGCTTCCATCCTGATTCAGCAGGATGCCTTCTTATGCAGCCACTTTTGATTCAGCAAGACACTTTCTATGAAGACACTTCTGATTCAACAAAGCACTTCATATGCAGCTCAGAGGCAGCCCACTAGTAAGGGGGCTGATGAGATTTTCCTGCTCAGGAATACAGCGGAATTTCTGTTAACTTGTGCCTTGTTTAGTGGCCCTCTTGGCTAGATGATGGCATCAGGTATGATTTTGGTGCGAAAAGTCAGGATGGCAGCTGATGGTCTTTCTGAATCGAGATTCTGCCCTGTCCACAAGGGAGAATCCCTTATCCCACAGCAATAATGCAAATTGGAAATATGCTTGACTGCTTCAGCAAAGCAGGAGCTGAGATGATATATTGATCACTTGTCACTTTTATGCTTCCTGGCTATGACAGCCAAAGTGTTGGATGTCCACCCTCCTCTACTGTCTGACAGCTTCCCTGTAGGCCTTGGTGAGCTCCTGAGCTGCTTTTGGCTGTACTTCAGCATTAGGATGTCTTGCTGTCTGAAAGGGACCAACTGTGTAGCTGACAGGTGTGTTTTGTCCCTGTTTGATGTCCAATTTCATACATTGCAAAAGCAGCACAAGTTGGCCACTTTTTGTTATATGAGAGGCTCTTTGATGTGTCCAAATGCATTTTGTACATAGCAGTGATAAGTTAATCCAGAATCAGTCCTCCCAAAAAATGAAGACAAGGTTTTTGGCACTCCTAACATTGATGTTTTATAGGCAGCACCATACTAGGTAAATAAATTACCACCAACAAATAAATTATCATTTCAGCATTTCAATACATTTAAGATGTATTTTAAGATAGTTTAGGATTTTCTAGAAGCATTTTTGGTCATCTAGAATTTCTGCTAGATGCCCAAACATCTACTTCCTTGCCTCTGAGATGGACTTTAATAAGATGGGCAGCCTGTGGGACTGATCCTGACACCTTTCTGGAGCCTACCATGGCTTGGCAGCTTCCACGTACTTCCTGTATGTACTTCCAGTACTTCCTTTTCTACTCCTAGGAGTTTGGTCCCATAGATGGAAGTACTAGTAGACATTTGCAAAACACAACTCTGCACTTCTTCACCTTCTTTGCCAAATTTATGAGCAGGTTTAATACAGTTTGGCTCTCACTGTTAGCCACAGTGAAATGAATTTTTGCTTTGTTTCTTCAGCATCGTTTGGAAAGTTTTGTAGCCCGATCACAATTGATCCTCCCTTGCTTGAGTCCCACTCTTCAAGAGCAGAAAGCTGCTACTTCTTATACATGATCTTTGCTCATTTTACTACATGGAATTCCAACCATCTATCTTTTTTTATACCTGCTTCTGTTCACTAGTACTGTACATTAATACTGTAATTCCTGACAGTATTTTCCCATATGTAGGAGTGAATTTTTCCCCTCCTGAAAACACCACTCTTTCTTTCCTCTACAGTTTCCTGCTCTGAATCCTCATATGTGTAATCAAAAACACACCGTCTATAAGTAGAGGCCCAAAGAAATATTTGCTCTGGCTCTTAAAACCACCTCATTGTGCCAATGAACTCCAAGAAAGTGGAATCTCAAGCTTGTAGTAAAGTAAACCTTTCCCGTAAGCCTTCAAAATTGGACTCTTTCTTGCAAACGACACTACAGGCGATTGTCTGCTGCATTGAAAGTGCATTTTCATGAAATTTAAAAGGAAGGTGTTCTTAACAGATCTTGAACGTGAGCCATGATGGAACAACTGATGTATAAGTCTGGAGTTACTGATGAAATTCTGAACAAAGAAGCTGTTAGAGTAAAAGAAACCATAGGGACAAAATTTAAAATTGGATTCCTCTTTGAAGCAAAGACATAGCGGTCTTTCATTTCATGAACACACCATGAGTTCAGTTCCATTTTGATGGTGCAGCAGGTGGTTGATGCGGAGCAGAGGTCCAAACTGGGGTTACAGTGCAATCCTAAGCATGTCTACTCAGAAATAAGTCCCACTGTGTTCAATAGTGCTTATTCCTAGGAAAGTGTGATTAGCATTGCAGCCTGTAGTCCAGGGGTCTGGGAACTTTTTTACCTCTTACCCCAAAATATATTTAGGTATGTGGACATTACCCCCTTGATTTGAAAGGAAGGAAAAAATATATTCTTAATTTTTTGAATTCAAATATGTGGCTTCTGGGGAGCTAGAAGAACAGTTTGAAGTAGATGATAAAATAGTGTTGGATTGGACAGGATCACCACATGGTCTGTTTTCCCAGGACATTTCCTCTGTTTTAGCCTTGTGTCCTGGAAAAAAAATCTTCATTGTCCTCTTTTTCATTGTGAGCAGGCAGCATGTAGCTTTCTTGGAATTCATAAATTATAAGTAATATGTAATCATTTTAAACATACAGTACTAATAAGTAATATGGTGTTTCAGTTAACCACATGAAAACAATATATTTTATTGTGTTTTTAGTGTTTTAAAAATGACCTCCATTTTTCTTGGAAGTCTTATATTTTGGGGGGCTTGTCCTCTTTTTGTGGTTATGACATATGGCCACTGCATATTGGAGAAATGATACTTGCTTCTGAGTAAGCAAGCAGAAGCTTGAGTGCTGAGAAACCCCAGCCTGCAGCTGAGACACTGTTGATCTCTCTCCCCTCCAACCCCCCCCCCCCCCATACACACAATAGCCTGAACTTCTTATGACCCTTCAGGGATTCACACCTTTTGTTTGTTTGTTTGTTTTGATCTTTTGTTTTGAAACTGGAGCTTATTAAGTACTAAGAGTAATCCATCAAGGCTGCAGAATGGCAGGCACAGTGATTGCAATGCCTGCCCTGCTCTGTGCTGGTCATGCATACCTGGCTGTGTCATTCATATGCAAACCCAGGTGGTCCATTACCCCCAGGAATTCCATTATTACCCAAATTGGGGTAATTTACCCCTGTTCCCCAACCTAGTCAATGATAATGTGAATTCAGATATAACAAACTACAGTGAATGCAAACCGCAAGCCAATTTCAAACTAAAGTGTCAGATCCTGGTTTGCCAGCTCTCAACACACTATGGTTTATGGGCATACTCCAATCCAGTTGAAGTAAACCATGGTTTTGTACCAACTGATACATTACAGTGCTGAATGCTTAATGTTGTGTGTTGTTAAAAAAGAAGTCAAAGTATTTTGGGGGGAGACTGTCTTGTGTGAAACAAGACACATAGGTATCTCTTGAGAATCAAGGAGGGAAGTTATCATTTAGACTAAAAAATCTGCCAAGTGGGCTCTTTTTAAAAAATGCTGTCAGTTTCTTCTGAAAGGAAAAAAAGAAAGAAATCTTTCTATTTTTCTCCCATTTGGAGAAAAAACATCCTCATGATATGGATATGTGTTTTCTTAGACTTCATAACTAATACATGCGGTCTCAGGCATCCAGCCAATTTTTTGCATAAGAAGTTAACCAGGGAGCTGGGGGTGTTTGATTGCAAATCAGAGATGAGAAGTCCAAACTAAAATGTGCAAAAATATTTGCTGTGTCTATGGAACATGTGCATATCCTGTCTTGTCTGAAATGATCATTGGTACAATGGGATCTCTTCAGCAGAGGCCAAGAAGAGGGAGGAGAAACCAATTTGAGTGTCTCTATAGAGTCGAGAGACATCTCCGAGATTTCTGTTTGTCTGTGGAACAGCTGCTGAGCCTTATAGATGTAGCTAATTAAGTGTAATCCTTGCCACATACGCTCTGACTTCTATTACTGTGATGCTGAATGTTTTCCCAAAATGTGTCCTGAAGAGTACTGCTTTTATCCAGCATGCTTTCAGGATGTGTGACTGGAAAACTTGTGTCCCCTGCAGCCTCCAACAAAATTGAAGTTCAGCTGCCAAACTTTACCAAATCAATACTATTGATTGATGCCTGTGCATCAGCAGGGGAAATCATGAATCACTGATGGCTGGATTTATTTGCCAGACCAAAGAAACCCTTTCCAACCCTGCTTATGTTCTGGGTCTTCCTTTTCTTTAATATAAACATCAAAGCATAGGTGTATAGGCATGTATGTATAGGCATATAGGCAGGGTGACCATATGTTCTCTTTTCCCTGGACATGTCTTCTTTTTGACACTTGTGTCCTGGAAAAAAACTTCATTGACCTCCTTTTCCTTGTGAGCAGGCAGCATGTAGCCTTCTTGCAATTAATTATATGACATGAAATAGTATAATCTACCCATCATTGAGGGAATAAAATATATAGGTATTTGTGGGCACTGGGCATGGTTGGGCATCAGAGGACATTGTATGGCACCAGCAGGCATGGCAAACCAGTGAACAGTGGGCAGTGGACACTAGGTGGCAGCAGCGGGTATCAGGCACCAGCAAGCACCACCAGGTACCAATTTGGCACAGCAGGCACCACCAAGCGGTAGGCAGCAGGCACCACCGGGCACTGGATACCAGTGGACAGTAACGTGCACCAGGCATCCCTTCCCTACCAGGCACAATTGGGTAGTGGGCACCACTAGGCAGCAGGTACCACTGGGCAATATGCATCACTATTGAGTAGTGGGCACTATCAGGCAGCAGCAGGGAGTTGGCACCACAACGCACCAGGCAACACTGGGGACCATTGGGCACAACCATGCACTAGCAGGCACCAGGTATTCCTACGGGCACCACTGCATGCCACACACCACTGGGCACTGGGCAGCCCTGCTGGGCACCAGGCAGTGGGCAACACTGTGCACCAAATAAGTTCTTAGGGGATCTTTACATCACAAAAAGAATATACTCCCCAAATTTCATGCTTCTCGGTCCAGGGGCTGGGCAGTGATGCATCAGTGATTCTTCATTGTTAAGTATAGGTACAAAAACATGTTGCACCCCTTTTCACTCCCTTCTAGCTTGAATTTCCCAGAATCAATTATTAGTGGGTGCCTACATCATGAAAGGAAAACTCTCCCCAAATTTCAAGCTTCTAGGTCTGGCAGTTTTGGCTTGATGTTGATGATGTTAACTGGGCGATGTTGATGATGGCTGGGCGTTTGTTGATGTCATAAAAGTGCCATAAGACACACTTGGGCCACTCCTAGGTGAGGCCAATGCACCAATCAGGCCAGCCTCCCCACACCATTGTGGGAACAGAGACAGTGATTTCTGCTGGGCTAAACTGGTTAGGATTGAGCCCATATAAGCAATATTTATGTTTTTAGCTTTTATTTTGTCATGTCCTACATTTTTTCTTGGGTGTCCTACATTTTGGGATGCAATTGGTCCTCTTTTTTGATTATGACATATGGTGACACTTTCTGTTCATCATTTCATTTTTCGTTGGAAGCTTTGCCCAGCCCTTTGCGACCCATGAAAAATCAGGTCTACTCACAATTTGGCTGAAAAGCAATCAAACAAGTCAAGCCATGGCTGATTAATGTTTTTGCATGCAAGAGAAGTGCCTTTTCCCAGGCACTGCGTTCATTCCAGGTTGTGCTCCGCACAGTGTCATCTTAAGCCCGGATTGCTGAGACACGGCACTGCTTGGAGCCTCTTTGCATTCCAGTCACTGAGCCAAGCTCCACATCCTGAATTATTTAGCCATCAGAATTCAGCTTAGTATGACATTTTTAATACATGCCCTGCCACTCCGATCTCAGGATGAGGCGCTCAGGCGTCTGCTAGCATATATGCCTGTGATTCTAAGTAATACTGTTGCAATGCCAGCATAAACATTTTGCTTCATGATGCTATGTTATTGCCATGCTGTGCTATTCTTACCCAGTGGCTGCAATTCACAGGGCGGCAACTGTGTGTTTGTGCTTCTGCTTGCAGACCAGAAGTTCCCTTCCAGTGTATGGTTTAATCAGAATGAAGTGTGAATTTTTTCCCCTTTTCTCTGCTGGGATAGTGGACACAGAGATCAAAGCATCTGCCTGCAGGCTTACAATTTCTTATATTCCATCATTGCCTTAAAATTATTTGGACCTAGACAAGTGGTTCCCAAATTTTTTAGGATCAGGATCAACTTTTGAAACAATTACAATCCATTATGGCACTTCCTATTCCAGCCTTGACATCACTGAATTAGACTTAACCCTAGATAAATGTGGGTAAAGGATTTTGGCCTCAATTGAGTTGACCTACAAAACTTCATGTAACACACTGCTTATGGACATCTTCTCACTCCTTAGGGGAGCTGCCTCTGACCACCTTTAACAGTTACTTCTTCTTGGTGGAATGTAAACCTCTGCCATGCATTATAAGGGGGATACTAGAGCTTTGTCTAAAACTGCCTTTGCCAAGTATGTCCTACAATGTATGGTTGGGCCCTGTGCTGTTTGACTGATCCTGCCTTCTAGAAGAGGAAGTGATATAGGCTTCAGGCTTGGGCCATAAACAGGTGGATTCTGGCACTCATTTTTTCCCCATCCTCATTGATTCCCAAACTTCCTGCCTTAGGCACTGGTATCCCACTATCATCATCTGGTATCATCATGTGGTATCCCACATCATCATCTGTGATGATTGTGGTGCTATTCCTTTTCTCCTGCTGCCACCCCTATCAGCTTCTTCTGTCTCTGTTTTGGGAATGCCAGCAAACACTCCAAAGCTTTTCATTCATGAGAAAGTATATCTCATAAGTAGACACATTTGTATCTCACAACTGACAATCCTTACTTTTTCCCATACATGTGCCTTTCTCTTGGGCTCAAAAGCTTATTGTTCTATCCCATCCATAGCTTCTGATGAACTCGATCAAAACTCTGGAAGCTGGAAAGAAGAAACCAGACACAGAGAATGGGTTCAAACTTGGGCCACATTTTATTAACTAATTCTGATCCTTGTTGCCTCCTCATTCTGACTCCTCACTGCCCCATGGATTTAGCACAGTGGCACTCAAACTCTTCAGTTTGAGCCGCTGTAAGCATGTGTGTGGGTGGGAGGAGGGCAGGAACACGATCGCAGGGATTGTGTTGCTATGGTGGGGCAAGAGGATTCCCTGGACTTACCCCAGCACATAGCAGCTTCCCGGGGTAGCAGCACCTGGGAGGCTGCTGTATGCTGGAGTGAGTCCACAGAAGCCCCTGTGCCCCTCTATAGCAATGTGATCCTGCAATGGCATCGCCACCTTCCCTTCTCCCTGCTCCTTAAGGGGAAAGAGCCCAGGACTCTCTAGCTGGGTGTCATGATGCTCCAGTTTGAGAACCACTGATTTAAGTTGTCACAATTTACAGGACCCAGAAGCAGCACGGCTGGAAGTTCTCCACAAGTGGTTCTACTTCTAGCCTCCTAGGTTCACAGCACTGAGAAGCTGATGACCGTCCCCATGTCTTCAACTACACAGCCCTATCTGCGCTTTGTTGCTCCCTCTAGCCCCACACTAAGCTACCCCTGTGACCAAAAGACTACACTAGTTAGTGGCACCACCTCCTAAGGTTTGTTGATCCTTCCAGATTAACAATGTAGAGTAGGCAAAAAACCCATCCCCTGCAGGCCAATTCAGGTGGATGGAAAAAATTTCTATTTGGCCCTAAATGGCGACTGGTTAATCCCACACTGTCACCTGAGCAGGTGCCAAGATGCTGCTGACAGAGAGTGGGGATCACTTTTATTAGCAAGGCATTCCTCTCCCACGGTAATACCATTTACCAGAAACTGCCGATTCCCAAGCAACATAACAGAGATCTTCCAGATGATAGCTGGTAGCTGCGATGATGGAGATGTGGACACCACACTTCTGTTTCCCACCACTTCAAACACAGCCTTCTGAGATCTTCCAGGCAGTGGTGCTGCTGCAGGCAGAGCTGCAGGTGCAGCAGGCAAGGTGGCTGGAGAGGCTGCAGGCGCGGTGTCTGCAGGCTCTTCAGGTAGGGCAACTGCAGGTGCTGCAGGCAGGGTGACTGCAGCTGCTGCAGGAGCACCAGACACATTGCTGCTGCTACAGATGCTGCCACAGGCACTGCCATTCTTGTTGTCTCCAGGTTCTTCATTGTTTATCTTTCTTGCTTCAGGATCAGTGTTCACTGAAGCATGCTCTCTTCTCCATCTCCTGGGGTTCTCCAAGACCTCTGGGACCTGAAGTAGAGTTCAAAATTCCAGTACTTTACACAGCATTGTACTAGCTCCCCAATGCTCTCTGGATATTAAACTGTGGAACTAGGACCCACCATGTCACGAGTCACGACACAATTTTAAGTGGTTGTGAAATATGAGAGTGCAATCCAAACTTGTGCTGGAACAAGTGCAGTCTGTGCTGTATCCAGTGGCGGTTTGAGACTGCTGCTGCTGTGCTGCTGTGAGGCAGGAGGTTTGTCCCTTCCCTGGAGTAGGGCTACATCAGCCCTAGTATATGCCTTCAGCCTCTGATGGTGGCCTAAGTCCAAGCAGACTCAAGCAGCCTCTGGTGGATCTGTGCTGCTTGGGAATGGAGTCTTGGATATGACTTGAACTGCCAGTCCCAGCCCTGCACTTGGCCACTTCTCTCCCCTTCCCTTCCTCTTTGAATTCAGGGATTAGGAAGATGAGGATAGGATCAGTTGCAGGCTTCTGGGTGTGTAGAATTGCGCACTGCCTGGGCCATGTTTTCCTGCCTCAGGATCCCTCATGGATGGGCTGATTCTGTCCCTCTCGCCACAGTCTGGCACGGAGATGACCTTCCACAGAATATCCAGCTCTGCCTTCTTTTTGGCATTCAAGGACTGCCAGTGGTGAAAAAACCTGAAAGCTTCGATCAGGATGAAGAGCCCCTCCTTGCTTCCCTGGGAAGACTCCAGTTCTCAAAAATTGCAATGTGGGAGTATTTTGGCTGCCTTGGTAGGAGCCCCTCCTGCCCTCCCTCTGAAAGCTGGAGAAATGGCTGCAGCTGCATAAAGCCAAAGTAGCATGACTTGACCCCCAGTCCAAACCTCAGGTTCAGACCAACACGCGCAGCTGTGTTGAACAAGCCAGGCTGCTTTCCAGTGCTTGAAAGGAGGAGGAAATCACGTGTCCTCGCTGCTCCTTCTGATCACCATCACGATCCTCTGAGTCCAGCCATTGCTTCTTGCTGGGACTACTGGGTCCTACAGTCCTCTTTGGCTCATAGGCTTTTTCTTGGATAGAGGCAGAGAAAGCTAACAGGCCAGGAACGCCTCCCTAAGTCTCCTCCAAAAGGCTGGCTGACCCTCAAGCTTCTCACTGCTAGGAGAAGTGGGGAGACATTTCAAAAATGGGGGGAAATCTCCTGCCTCCAGCATTGGCCTCTTCGCCTGGCAGGATCCTGATGATGCCCAGGAAGGAAAAGGTCGGCTATTTTCCATGAAGCCTTTAAAAAACAATACTCTTTGAAGCACCTGCCCCAGCAGAGGCAAGGCTGACATCTCTTCACTTTTTCCACCTCTCAGGGGTGGAAAAAGTGATCCCCAAAGCAGAGCCAACTGTCCAGGCTCTGAGAGACTCTCTCAGGAATCTCTGCCCCACTGACCAAATGTCCAACTGACCAGGTCCCACAGATCAACAGACCAACTGCCTAACTGACCAGCTGCCCAGCAGACCAACTGCCCAACTGACAGTTAATGGGAGAGCTGTTGGTGTCGTTGGGAGTGACGTCAGCAAGAGAACATTCCCAGTGAAGACAAGCTGCCCCAGGGCAGACCATTGATCCAGCTGCTCCAGCATCTGCTGCTTCATCCGCTGCTGGAGAAGATGCCTCCAGAAATCTCCAGAAGGCTCCCTATAATTTTTGCAGTTCAGTAAACAGTGCTTCAAGGTTGACTTTTAGTCAGTTGGTCCCATAACTCCCAATTGGGCTTGCACCAGGGTAATCTACTGACATCTGATCAAACCTACAGGACAACACATTGCAATGCAGATTTTCGTGGGTTTTCCTAAACAAAAAATAAAATCTTTTTACTAAATTACATAATAATGGTTTTGCAATCTATTTGCTTGTCAAAAAGTCATTTTGTTTGTAAACTAGTATTTTAGTTTACTTGTAAAGTAGTATATGTACCCTATGCCATTTTATATGACACTTAGCTTTGGTCCATTAACACAAACAATTTTAAATGCACTTTTGTATTGCTTTGTATTGCTTTCTATTTTACCATAGAGGTAGCACAGGAAGGCCAGTACATGTCTGTGCCCCAGCCTAACTGCCTAAACTGGGGTCCAAAAGTGCTTTTTTCAAAAAATTGGAGTAGCAACACATCTGAAAGATGCCGGGGTGCCCCTGTGGGGTTCCTCACTGCTACAAACAGCTCCTTGTTATGAATATGACCCACTTCTTGTTTTGCAACAAATAATGTAAGTCAGTTGTGGTAAAGTCAGGGACCGTTCTGAGCAGCAGTGATGCCTATAAATGGGGCCACAGATGCCCTACACTCTTGGAGGATCCTCAGGCATTCAAGAAATCCTTTTTATGGTGGTGGTAGAGTCCAGGAAGTGGTCAGCCACTCTCCTTAAGGAGGCAGTAAGTGGTTCTGGTTGCCCTGAGGGGTCACAACCAGTGGTGGGCACCAGCAGGTTCGCACCTACTCTATAGAACCGGTTCTTAACAAGAGATAGGACATATAAAGTTTAAAAATAGCCATTTAAAAGTGGCTGCCAGATGGACAGAGAACCAGTTCTTAATTTCTTTGAAGCCCGTCACTGGTCACAACCCCCAGTTGGGAACAACTGAAATACTGTATTGTATATTCTAAGTACTGAATAAATTATTATGTTTATAAATTATGATTATGAGATCCATATGAGATACATTCATCATCTGTGAAGCTGATGACACAGATTTTAAACTGCTAGAGTTAGCCCAAATTCATGATTCTAGAGAAATCTCAAATTACAGAATCTAACAATTTATGGATTTCAGCACTATTTCATGATTTGAAGGAAAACTATTCTGAACATTCTGAGACATCAATTAACAGCACAATCCAGAGTAACTATGGGAGCTCTTAAGTCGACATAAGAAAAATTTACTTTGGATTGCTCTATGAATTTCCCATAAGTTTCCACTAGGTGGTGCCATAACTACATCGAAGTAAATGGCTCTTACGTCGATGTAAGAGCTCCTGTGGTTACTCTGGATTGTGCAGAAAATTATTTTATTTGCACTGTTCATCGGAATTCAATTTGGTTTCCGGATATGACCAAAATCTATCGAATGCCACCACATGATAATGTGGTGGATTTAATTTGGTGGTTTTGTTTGAAGCATAGCGGAGTATTTTCAATTTGTCTATTACTGTGTCCATATTTGGATGTAATGTTATAGGCACATTTTCAAACTTTTCTCATCAGCTATAAAAACTGGGAATAGAAATTAAGTGTGGAGGAGAACCAAGAGGAAATGAGGAAGAAAAATTAATTTGGTGTCTCTCTTTCCACATCTTGTAGTCTTTAAAAAGTTGCTCACAAGGAGATCATAAATCATGAGTGACTTTTTTTCTTACTCTTACTTTTTCTTTTACTCTTACTTTTTCTCTTACAATTATGTCCCCTATTTTGGACAGTCTGTTCTCAGTTAATAAGTCTTCTCGGCACCTTAATCAAGCTTGATTTTTCCCCTGTCTTTTATTTAAAAGATTTGCCTCTCAGCCATAGTTTCCAAGGCAGCTTGTAACACAGTTCAAACAACAGTGTTCATATAAAGAGATTCAAACAATTGGTCCCATTAACAGATCTTCTGCTGGATTCTTACCTACTTCAAATTTTTGAACAGTCTTCAAAGGCATTGCCTATTAAGTGAATTGCCATTACCCAGTCTGGAAGTTATCAGACAGGGGCTAACCCATAAGATCTTAAAAGAGCCCCACTGGATCAGGCCAAAGGCTCATCTATTCCAGCTTCCTGTATCTCACAGCGGCCCACCATATGCCCTCAAACTCTCCTGCGTCATCATGATGGCCCTGCAGCAACATCTTCCCTACTCAGCCTGTCACCATCTTGGAAAATCTCACAAGATTCAAGATAGTGCTGCCCAAATTTCATGAGATTTTGTGAGATCCAAGATGACATGTCCCAACAGGGAACATCTTGTGGTGCCCGTGTACATGCTTCAATGCCCAAGGTCTCACAAAGCACACTTCAGAAACACCTTTGTTAACTAAATGTGGTCTTCAGCTTCATCTCTTGAGCTTCTGAATGCTTGGGCACATCAGCAAAGAACATTTTTCCTATGCTATATCAGGACTTGATCACTTCCCTAGCCTAGAACAGCATCATCTGATAACCATACAAGGATGACTGTGGAACTCCAAAAGTGGAGATGCCCTAAAACATCCTTCTGGGCATGTCAGTCTCCCCATTTGGTAGGCTGGAATCTGCAATAGATGTAGAGGCTGCCAATACCTCTACAAGATGAGAAGATGAAAAGGAAAAAAGAGAAGATGAGCCAGGTAAAGTTTGGTCCTATACAGGGGAAGTTGTACTTCAGTTTCTGGGGTCAGCAAAGGGCATTGATCAGTCAGTAGTGTAAGAAGCAAAAGGTAGGCAGGAAAACATTGGAATCAGAGAAGGAATGCCAAGTGATGTTTCTCTGCCAGATTGAAAGTGTGCAGCAGACCCAGGTGCCATTTAGTCTGGGATCAAATGATGCATGAGCAGAAACTTCTGGGCTGTGATGTTTGCATTAGGGTTTGGGCTGCCTGCCATTCTCTGTTCTTCCAACCAGTCATCCCTGGTGCCGCAGACGGGTCAGATCATTCATGACCCAGTGAGCTTCTAGTTTAAGCTGTACAGGACTTGGCATGACAGGGGTAAGAGTTCATGGCCTGACGTTTTCTGTCCTTTGCAATGGCCCAGCTGCCCAAGCAGTCACCACATTTCACATCTTCAGAGCATTTCAGGCATGCTTTTTAGCCTCTTTCTTACCAGCTACAGTTTTTTTGCGAATGACTGCAATATCACCTGGAATTGAGATGAGTCCAATTTTGGATTCTACTGAGAATCATGCAAGTATTTGGATTTTTCAACTGTTGTGGTGTGTAAAATATGAAGATATCTGCTCTGATTAAAACGAAAAGTTATAGATTCCCACCAATCTTATTCACATCAAGCCATAAGAATTCGGCACTCGGCAAATGTGGGAGTGACTGTTCCTTACACAAGTAAGCAGGGTCATCTGAAGGTCCTTATGGGGCCTTCAAAGCAGAAGATGCCTGTGAAGAAATCTGAATAAGTTGGGAGCAGTTTTGGTGTTCTGAGTGATGAAATTATTTTCAAAGACTTGTATGAAATATAAGATCTGAGCCAGCAAGGCCAAATCCTTCAGGGTTTACGCTTGGATTGTGATTGCTGACCCTTGAAAGAAAAATTGTAAGGAGGAAGCTTAACTTCTTTAGTTTAGTAAATGGGAAGATTAAATCCATCAGAGCTGTGTCTTTTCAATACTCAAGGTCAGATTTCTAAAATGCTTCTATAATAAAGAAACACCATTACTTTCTGGAAACTGTTTTCAAAGAATTAAAAGACCAAAATATCTTTTTTGTTTAATATGGGCCAAGTCTTGCAGGAAGGGGTTGTTTTGTGCATTTGTAACATTTAGGTGGAAACGTGATGGTTTGCAACCTTCTCGCACTGAAACCCATCAGACATATTCAGGCGTCCCATTCCATGGTACTGCTAAAGCAGGGGACTCCAAACCTGGTCCGGGGGCTAGACGGTGCCGTCTGTGAGCCTCATTGTGGCCTGCAGCAAGACCCTCCCATCTTCCCCATGGAAAGCTTTGTAATCCTTCAGATCTATCTCTAATGTACTCTTATACGTAAATTTATGTAAATATATTCAAATTTGAAATGAAAATAATTTTTCCAGTCCCTGATACAGTGTCAGAGAGATGATGTGATCCTCTTGCTGAAATGTTTGGACACCCCTGTGCTAGATGATGGAAGCAATCCTGCCATCCACCTAAAACAACTGCCAAAAATAGAAAGAGAAGGGGCTGTTCTTCAAATAGTGGGGTAGAAATACGGACCAGGAATTCCACATCTGAATAGGGCTGCAAGAAAAGGACCTTAGGAGCTCTCTCCAGATAATCCCACCACATGTTCACCAAATAGGTGAGGCAGATTGGGACTTTACCAACTGATTCAGTAGCACTGCTAGTGGGATGGTGAGAGTGAAAGTCACAAAAGGTGATGCACACAGAAGGATGTCACCTCTACTGACCAACGTTTTAAAAATCTTAATATTTTTGAATGATACCAACATGTTATATGTCAAATGATGCATAATTTCATGCAGAATTCAATGAAACAAACAGTGTAAAAAAATCAAAATTTGTAGCATGGTGCAATGGTAAATCATCACACTCATTGCCATCCATACAGAAAACATTTCCAGTGTTCCATTCATGCAGCATCTGATTTCCCCAATGCCTTGATCGGTCTTCAGTCAAGCTTTCTGCCTCTGGGCAGCCTTCACTCCTAGACATCCTGGATTAGGACCAAGACATGTTTGCTCCAGGATGCTCTGATTATATAAAAGACACGATTGTCATCGTGACGGCGTGAAAATCTCGATCTTGCTCTCCTCATTTCCGAATGACTCACAAATGGAGGACGTGGTGGTAGAAAAGTGGCTTCTGTGGCCTTCTGTAGCATTCCCGTGTATCGCCCCAATGCCTGTTCGGGGATGGCCAAGAGAGACATGTTATTGTATAAAAAGCCTTGTGGGCGGGCAGTAAAAAATGTGCCGTCTTCTGAGTGTTTTTAAATGCTGCAGCTGTTCAGGTTGCTATGGGAATGTCAAACCTGATTATAACCCCCATTAACCACTTCAGTGAATTCCAGATATCCTGCATTGGGGGGCTCTTCTGCGCCCAGAAAAAATACTGTATGCTGTTTCTCACTGTTGCCTATCGTTGAGAAAACGAAGGTCACCGTGAGTTTCTTTCTGAAGGATGTTTAGTTTTGTCGTCACAGCAATAAAAATGTTCTGACTCCAATAACCCCGGAGTTTCCTTCATTAATCTGGAACACGGGACTGGGCAGCCTTCATGGAGTCGGACCCTTTAGGAAAGGGGCCTGGAGGCTGACAGTGTTTCCTTTCATATGGTATTGCTGCGTGTTTATCCATTCAAGGCGTTTTAAACTAAAAGGGAAAAAAACCCCAAATAATTCTTGTCTTTGTAATAAGCTGTTTATTCTTCTCTGCGCAAGAAGGCACAGCTCAAGCTCTGAAAAAAACTACACAAGACCGTTTGTTGCCAGCACCCAGAAGTTTCAAAACCTAGTAGCTCTTGTAGCCCCGCTGCTAGCCAGGATGGTAAGATTAAACCTAAGACCCAAAAGCTGGGTCCTGAGGTCCTGAAGCCTGCTTCCCATAACTGTGTATAGACTGTGGAAGTCCACAGACAGGGCATGAAGACAACAGATCCTCTCTTGCTGTTGTTTCTTGGTAATAGTAGACCATCTCTAAACTACTACAGGCCTATCCGCCTGTCTTTTAAGGGGATCTGTGTCAATGAAGAGCTCTACATCTTGTAGAGCCTATATAGCATGTGTAGATAATGATTCATCACATGCGTGATTTTCTTATATAGGCTCCTCTAATATACAAAATAGTCACATTCTGCAGTGACATCTTGAACCACATGTTAAGGTGAGAGCGGCACATGTAGAAAGATAAGATCTGAGGAATATGAGACGTGTTAAGCAACAAATTTGAATGCACGCCACTAATGCCTTCTGGAATTTGTATCACACTCAACCGGTCAGGACAAACTACTCCGGTGGTTCTCAAGTATAGAGGAAAATCCACCCTTCTTACCATCCTGGATGTAAATATTACAAGCTAGTAAAAGGATGTTTAAGCGGCAACTAATCTGCATTAAACTAACTTCAGTACGCACCAGCTGCCACTTTAGGGGGAGGATTCAACAGAGGGAAGGGGATATTTGTGTGTGACGGGAGTATCATTAAGACCGGCTCTAAAATGATAACCACGTTTGATTTGAAAAATGTAGCTTGTTGCTCCTCTCTGCTCTCAAAATGTAAAACATTTCATACAGAAGCAGCCTAAGTAAATTAGTTGACGACACGTTTATTTTGATGCCTGGCAAAGCCTGCTGCTTGAGAGCAGCCGGCTGTCTCTATCGAACAGATTTTTCATCTTTATGAAATAAAAGGATAGAAAGACGACCCGCTTGACACATGGTTGAGTTATTCTTAGACTTGGCATTTGCTTAAGTGGGTTTTTACCACATTGTGCTCGATGCTTGCACCGTTTCCACAGATGAACATATTTTCTCACATTAATCAGTGATGGGTTTTATTTAAAAATTCAGAACTGCTGTGCATCCTCTCGACCAGACCTTCTGCTGTGGAGCTGTACACATACCCAGATGCTTTCTTCCATTGAATTGCACGTAGTTTAGTGGCTGCATGTATATATTTTTTCACCAACAGAATGTACTGTATATTTTGGGTGAAACCTTAGAACAGAGTGGCCAACTTTTGATTTCAAAGACAGCAACAAGATAGAAAGGGTTGAGGCAGACCCTGATATCTGAGAGGTGGAGCCTGCAGGAATCTGGAGCAGAGCCCAGGCAGAATTCAGTCACTCAAAGGCTAAGCCAGGGTAAAATCTGGATTTTACTGACTTTTAGTTATTTGATGGAAGAAAAGCCCTGTTTTATCTTTCTCATCCTTGACTCAATGTCTGATCATTCTGAGGTTCTGTGGGCTCCATTCTTGAACTCCAGTGGAAGATAAGAATGGGGTGTCTATTGTGTATGGCTGTATGGAAATAGACTTTTATACACTATAGGAAAGTTCACTGTCTACTTCTGTATGATGTATATATAGCATGCCTATTTTCCATTAAAAATTTATAGAACAGTTTACATAATAGTAGTGCATGTTGCACTGAGTGACGATCCCCTATTAATGATCTTGATCAAAATTCAATTACAGGGATTATTCTTGGAGAAAACTTCTGTATTCAGTTGACTGTTTCAACAAACCAAGATAGGATGCTTCCAGCAGCAAAGGCATTTCTATGCGTAGCCAATTCTTACACCTCAGCAGGCCGATTTATGTGATGAAGAGCTTGTGGTAATGGTTTACACATGTGAGCATCAGAGGTATCTTACGTTAGATGTCAGAGGAGCAACAATTCCTGCCAGCTTTCAAAAGGACTTATAGATTTCCTATGAATCTTCCACTGATGTTCCTGTTCACAGAAGACCACCATGCACCTGTGAAATATATGTCAAGCCATTCAGACAGTGCATGAACATGCTCTAAGATTTATCAAAAAGGTATCCATCATTCCCATATATATGTGCTTTTTATGACAGTTTCCACTGGTTTTTATATCCATATTGAAAAAACCTCAGTTATGATTGTGGCAAAGGTCTTTGGGTTTTGTGAGATACCTCTGGCTACCACCGTTGGCTCTGATATGTGTTTGTATAGGAATATCATGACCAAGCACCTCTCACTTGAGAAACACCCCCCCTTTCTCCTTGAAAGACACCTCTCTGTGTACACTGAGGGTGCCTTAAGAAGCACCTGTCACTTATCATGCATTGTCTTCCTTGATCAGATTTGAAACTGCCCAATTTTGCCGAAGGATTATAACTGGACCAAAACAAACAAACAAAACCCAGCTTATACCTTGCCATTTGTCCTGTCACTCATCAGACATGGGAATGGTAAATTTGAGTACCTGTAAATTTCAAACAGAGATGGGTCTAGGATTAGACTTCTTAAAGTGGGATAAAAGCAAGCAGCCCAAGTGGGTTGAGGGAACAACATCCACTGCCTTAAATTATGGGTAGTTAAGCCATGTAAATATGGGTTAACTGTAAAGCCATGTAAATAAGGCATAAATTATGGGTAGTTAAGCCATGTAAATATCAATAGCTCTTTGGCGCAAGCAATTAAGGCGCTGTGCCTGTTAACCAGCAGGCCAGAGTTCGAGACCCGGCTTGGCCCCACAAAACAGGGTGAGCTCCTGTCCTTAGCCCAGGTCTGCAACGCCAGCTGGATCCAATCGTATTGGCTCTGCCTTTCCATTGGACTAATTCAGTGGCGTGGAGAGGGGGGATCTGCTGCTTGAGTAACAGCCTCTCCTCCATAACAATCCAACCCAGGCTTTCGTGCTTTGCATGCAGCATATGCAGCGCTGAGCACAATACCACAGTCTTTCAAGAGTGACGGAGGCCTGCTTTTTTTTTTTTGCAATA
The DNA here is from genome assembly GCA_030015325.1 of Cryptoblepharus egeriae. Taxonomy (NCBI): domain Eukaryota; kingdom Metazoa; phylum Chordata; class Lepidosauria; order Squamata; family Scincidae; genus Cryptoblepharus; species Cryptoblepharus egeriae. Next base: position 22,998,087 of record JAREYC010000002.1, read on the forward strand.
TCCCTTTCACCTAAGCGTCCGCAATGCCACATAGAGTTGAAGAGTTCCTAATCCTGCTTGTTCAACAGATGGCTGCACTTAAATTCTCATTTGGAATCAAAAACTCCTTTGCTTACTAACAAAGAAAGTTTCTTACGGGCCTCAGTGCTTTGAAGGTTAAGAACATTCATCTCTTTATAGGACACATGAAAAGAATATTACAGGAATGGAAAATGGGATCAGAGAAATAGGGGACAGGACTATGATAGAGGCAGGAGACCTAATTAGAGGGAGCGGAGATAAGAATAGACGGAGGTAAAAATTCTCACAGGAGCTCATGTCCTTGAGCCTTATGGAAGGATTTTTAAAAATTAGAAGTTCCTTTGCGTGACCTAGACCTTTTACTCTTTCTCTTAAACAAAGAGGAAACATTGAGAGTCAGTAAAGTAATAAAGGTATCATTAATCAGGAGAAGCTTGCAGATAATGAGCAAATTGAATAAATAACATTGTTACTTAAAAAATAAAGGTCTGAAATGCTGCTTTTTATTTCCATGCTTCATTATGTTAGAAATGAAGTACATGGTTTAGGGGAAATAGACAACTGTATCATTGTGATGTCACAATTCATAATCATCATCATCCTATTTCATATTGCAAGCAATAGGGGACATCTGCCTCTGTTTCACAAGGGGATGTATGGCCTCTTATCAAAGAATGTATTGGTATGTTGTTGTCTAAAAGCAATTGAGACATGGCTCAGTGGTTAAAGGTGTGGTGCATGTCAATCTGAAGATTGGCAGGCCAGCGGTTCAAACCTGGCAGTTCAAAAGCGTGTGATTGCAAGTAGGTAAATAAGTACCACCTTGGTGGGAATATAACAGTGTTCGTGTGCATGAAGACAATGCGATCACAAAGGCATGTTCAGACAACACTGGCTCTATGGCTTAAGAAATGGGGATGATTACTGCTTCCTAGAGTCAGTCACAACTAGCAGGGCAACCTGTGGAGGACACCTTTACCGTTACCTTTTTTAACCTCCACAAGATACTTTGGCCCCAATGCTATACCCTCACCAGTTCATGCAATCCAGGCGCACCAACTGAGAAGGTACTACAGCCTATGATGGGGAAAAGTAGATGGCCAGGAAGAGGAAATTTTTACTAATCTCACAGTAGGCCATCTGACTTGTAATTAGATCTCCTCAGGTCCACTTCACAAGTTGTGCTGCAACCATCATGTTCCATCCCTGAATTTCCCTACCCAACTCACTCTCCACCTTGATCTTCCTCAAACCCACCCCTGCCACCACCTTACTTGCTCTGGCACAGTCTGGACACACATGTGATGTAGGGCTATTTGATCAGTGGTGCTGCTATACATCAGAGCAGCCCACCCATGCCAAGCTGCAGTAAGGAAAATGGCACATCAGAAAATCTAGTGCCATAAACATCCAATAGGACTGGACTTTCCAACTCTCTTGAGTTTAATTAAAGAGTATGCAAGGAGTTCACCTGCAATGGTTATGAAGATTTTCACAACAAAGCGTCCTGTGGGACCTTAAAGACTGATTCTAGCAAACATATTCATGAACTATATTTCATCAGATGCACAAAAGGTTCCTTTCAGTTTATGAATATATCAGATCCAGTGGTGTCAGTAGGAGAGGCTGGGAGGACTGGTGCCCCAGATACCACCCTTAAAGGGATACTATCCCTTAAAGGGATACCACCCCTTTGGGGGTGACCAAAATGGCTAAAATCATTCAGAAGAACCCTATCAAGCCAATACAGTGTAATGCATTTTTTCCAACAGAATCCAATGCAAAAAGCAGCTTTGAATTATCTCCATTCTATCAAAGCCAAAAGACTAAAAAACAAAAATGCATAGAGCTGTATGTAAAACTTGGTATAACCAAGTCATATCACACCTTTACTTGAAAGTAGGCAAATGTGCTTGAGTCTGTTGAAAAGGGCAGACTGAGAGGAATCCAACACCTCCAGAATGGTCCTGATCCAATGGTCCTGATCCAGCCTCAACAACTCAACCCAGAAGGAGGTCCTTGATAAATTCATTGAGCGCTATGGAAAGCAGAACTGTTTACTTGTGAGTAAGCAAATGTGCCATGATTCATATCCAGGTCATGCACAAAAGAATGCAAGGCACCCGAATGATCCCAATCTACTGAAAGTGGAGCTCAACAAGTGCTCCAGAAGGCAGCCTCACCCCTCCCATCTATATATATGAGAGTCACTGACACACTCACTCACTCACTCGCTCATCACCGCCCTGCCAATACTGCTGGGCCTAGAAGTGTGAAATTTGGGGTGGGTGTTCCTTCCGTGGCAGAGGGGTGCAGTAAGAACTGGTTTTTGGAAATTCCAACGGGAAGGGGGTGAAAAGGGGCGCAACGCGTTTTCCTCCCTATACTTTGCATTGAGAATTGCTGACTCAGCAACATTCTGCCCCAACTGCTGGGCCTGAAGCATGGAATTCTGGGAGTTCCTTCTGTCTCCTGAACTCCCACCAAGAACCATCTGGAGAAATTAACCCTCCAGGGGCTGAAAAGGGGGCAACGTGTTTCTGTCCTATACTTAACATGGGAGACTGAACCACATCCAGCCAATTTGGTGCCAAGACCCTGGGGCACTGGGGGATGTAGTTTGGAGGAAGAGGTTGCACTGGTGAGGATGCTGCACAAGGGGGAAGTTGCGTATGGGGGATTGATGCGCATGGGGAAGTTGCGCATGGGGGAAGTTGCGCATGGGGCGATGTTGCGCATGGGGGATGATGCACATGGGGAAGTTGCGCATGGGGAAAGTTGCGCATGGGGGAAGTTGCGCATGGGGGAAGTTGCGCATGGGGGATGATGCACATGAGGGATGATGCGCATGAGGGATGATGTGCATGAGGGATGATACGCATGGGGGAAAGTTGCGCATGGGTGAAAGTTGCGCATGGGGGAAGTTGCACATGTGGAAGTTGCACATGGGGGAAAGATGCATATGGGGGAAAGTTGCACATGGGGGAAAGTTGCACATGGGAGAAGTTGCGCATGGGGTGTTGATCAGGGGTGGGCCCAGCCAACCCCAAGATCCGGTTTGCCGGAAGTCAGGGGCGGGTCAGGGGGCAGGGCTGGGGTCAGGGGGAGGGGCGAGGGTGCAACCCTGCCCCAACCCTGCCGCACTGCGCATGTGCCAGGCTTGGTGCATGCGCAGTGCATCTCCTGAAGCTTGGCTTCAGGAGACTTAGCGTGCTTGCGTCCAGCTAGACGTACGCACACCAAGTCTCCCGGAGCTCGGCCCCAGGAGACGCAGCCGAGCTTCAGGAGATGCGTGCGGCCGCTAGCGAACCGGTCCCTGCGGTTCTGGCAGCCGCGGCTCTGACTGGCTCGCTAGCGCCCACCCAGGGGAAAGATCCGGTTTGGGCGAGTAGGCCCGAACTGGCATCTGCCCACCTGTGGTGTTGATGCTCCGTGGGTGGATGTTGTATGGAGAAATGTTACGCCTGCAACGCGGGTACGCTTTTTGCTAGTAAAGAATAAAACAGTTAAGGTGTTTTAATTGGTAAGATGAATTTTAAAATAGCGTATACAAATAATTACTATCTAATTAATTATATTAAGTAATACTTATGGTAATTAATTAAATAATTTTGATGGATGGGGCTCCAGGTGCCAATGACCTAGCTACACCACTGATCAAATTGTACAACAAAGGGAAAAATATATAATTACTGAATTGCAAGGGGCATAAAACGGAATAAATGGATATATGCTCACCTTTGTGACAGCAGCTCTGTCCTTTTATTATGACGGGCAGAAACTCAACAGGATTAGCTGTCTCAGCAGGTAAACTAGTACAAATAAACCAATAGGCCTTACTGTACAGCAACTCCCTTGTTTCTTCACAAAAGACAGCTACAGTGCTAAATACTCTGAAATCTTCCCCCCAGTTGCCAACCAAGGTTAAGGCAAAAGCACATCTTTCAATTGCACCCCATGCTGAAAGATATTCTGGCATTTGGATCTTTTGCCAGGGAGGAAATCAATTATCCGTGAGGCATTCCTTTAGAAACCGTTCCAACTGCTCTGCCACGCCGGAGTGATGAATCTCATCCTCACCAAGAGATCAAGATGCTCCAGCCATTCCAGTTGGCAATTTCTGTCCTTGAATTCAAATCCTGCTGGGGGCCAGTTCCTTGCTTCACAGGAGCTCCTCAGACTGTTCTGGGCAGGAGAGTGTGAACGAGACCCTTCCGCAGTTAACACATTAAGTGTGTCACATGTGCAATCTGTATTTTTTTACATCCCAGATCAGCCATGGAACAATGGTTTTCAGTGGGTAACAGTGTAGCAGGGGTTTGTGTTGTGACCGTGAATGCCACCACCTCCACATGCAAGCCTGATTCGCCGGAACACTTTTCCTCTCCATGGTGAGGCATTTTCTGTCTGGCCTTGGCAAACCTCCAGAGAACAGTCTCTGTAAGAGGAAAGTAGTCGCTGATAATGAATTCCAGGAGGCCTGTATCTGCATTCTGCGCACTGCTTGACAGCTCAGGCGAAAACAGTTCCTGCGTCGTGCCCTCTCATCCTTGGGCTGTGCTGTGCTGTGTACATTTGTTATCTTTTTGTTGTTTTCTCTCCCTTCTATTCAGCTGGCTTATTCCACCTTTCAATTTAATATGCCCATCAAACAAGTCCTATGAATATATTAGTACAATACTGGCTTTGAAATTCTCAAACATTATGATCTTTTTGGCTGCAACCCTGGTAGCTGTAAGGATATCATATTTATTCGAATGTGCATCTTTTCCAGAAAAAAATTAGGCTACAATGCCGAAGTGCACTTAAGTTAGCCTGTCTGGCACTTGGGCCAGATAGGCCAGCATAGATGTACCAGAAAAAGCCTGGGCCGGCCACTTAGGTTGGCCCAAGACAGACGGACCTGCATCAGCCAAGCAGTCCCAGCCTAGGCAATTCAGCTGGGGTGTGTTGAGGGCAGGTTGAGCATGGCCTAGAACAGTGCAGTTAGGCCATATGTAGAGCCTAGGGCTGACATCAATGATGGGACTGAAAGAAATTAACAACCGGTTCTATGCCCATCTTTTAAATGGCTATTTTTAAACTTTATATGTCCTATCCTATGATGGGCACAAGGGGGTTCGCTCTGGTTCTGGGGGACCTGTTCTTCCAATCCCGCTGCTGCTGGCAAGCTGGCAGCGGCAGGGGGCCCCCAGAACCATGCGGACTGGTTATGCGTTTTCCCAGCCTCCCAGCCAGGGACACTGAGAAGCATCCGTGCGACTCTCCCCAGCCTCTCCCGGCTGGCCAGGGAGGCTGAGAGGGAGAAAGGCAGGCCAGGGAGGCTGAGAGGGATTCGCGTGGCTCCACCACGCTCTCTCAGCCTCTCCCCGCCGGCCAGGGAGGCTGAGAGGGATCCACGTGGAGAGGACTGCAGCCTCAGAGCCCCATCCTGTGCAGGTCTACTCTGAAGTAAGTCCCAGTATAGTCAATGGGTCTTACTCCCAGGAAAGTGTGGACAGGGTGCATCCTCAGGGAGCAAGGCTAGGCAAGTCTACTCAGAAGTAGATCCCATTACAGTCAGTGGGTCTTACTCCCAGGAAAGTGTGGACAGGGTGCAGCCTGAGAGCCCAGTCCTATGCATGACTACTCAGAGGTAAGTCTCATGACAGTCAATGGGACTTACTCCCAGGAAAGAGGCTAGCACTGCAGCCTGCAGCCTCCCCCTCTTTTGGAGTGCCTGTGTCCTCTTTTCCCAGGATATCTCCTCTAGATATCCTTTCCCCAGGAAAAGGACCATTTAAAAAACCCACTCTGCACAGTTATCTCTCCCCTGCCATTTTATCACATTATATTGCAGTCTTTGTTTTTTCCAATCCTGACTACTCAGAAGTAAGTCCCATGACAGTCAATGGGACTTACTCCCAGGAAAGTGTGGCTGGCACTGCAGTCTGAGAGCCCAATCCTGACCAATTTTAATTTTTTTATTTTTTTTTAAATTTTTTAAATTAAAAACCTCCCTGGCTCCACCCCTGCCCCTGACCCCGGCCCCGCCCCTGACCCTGCCCCTGACCCCGGCCCCGCCCCCTGACCCATCTTGGCCCTGCCCACTTCTGGGGATCCAGTTCTTGGGCCAGGCTGGGCCCACCACTGCTTGTTAACAACTGGTTCTGTAGAGTAGATGCGAACCTGTTGGAGCCCACCACTGGCTGACATGTCCCCTACAGCTCCTCTGATTTTGGCCACATTAGGAGCAGGCATAAATCTGAGGAGACCCATGGAGTCAATGAGACGCCAGAGTAAAAATGGAAGCAAAAGAAAAAGTTAAAAGTCTTAGGCCAGCCTAAGCACCAACTCCTGCCGCTCAACCTCAAGATACAGCACAACTACAGCTTATCTCAGGATATGGCACAGCCCAGTGAGAATGCTGCCCTTGTGTGGCTGTCTCTTCAGCAGCTGTTACACCAGCCAAGAGGTCTCCTAGCCCTGTGGATTTAGCCTGTCAGCTCAGAATATGGCCTGTCTTAGGCCAGCTTAGCTGGGCCATTCTCTCTAGCCTAATTCAGGATTGCACCCTCCATATCCAAAATTGGGGGGGTTGCGCATTAGATTTGATGGTGCATTAGATTTGCGTAAATATGGTATTTTGATTATAAGCATTAGTCAGTATTTAGCTAACAGTTTACTATATTGTTATAAAAATGTAACATAAATCCATTGTTGTATAAAGTAGTGCAATTAGAAAAAAACACAATATAAGCTCATTTTCATTTTATTATTATCATATAACTCATTGTGGTATGCAGTAAAATTAAATTTTCACCTGCTTTGCAGCTACACATTACAATAATCAGCAAACACTTTTTATGTCAAGACTTTTAAAATAAGAGACGTGCAGTAGATTTGATGGCACATTAGATTCAAGTAAATACGGTATTTCCCACCCATTTTAGCTGGTCACTTCCATATTTGTTATGCTCTTCTTTTCTTAGACTCATGTTTGGCTGCACAGCCCACTTGGGACTCCTCATTTTTGGTGCCATAACAATAAAATAAAATATTGTTGCTCCAGGAAGCTCCAGGAAGCTCAGGATTGGCCTGCCCGAGTCACAAAAAGAGCTGTTATTCATTTACCTCAGCAGGGAGGAAAACAAAATTTTTCTGTCAAGTAAAAATACTGTAATGTCATCAAGCTATTATTTTATTGCACTAATAGTCCAGAATGGTTGGCTAATGAGATCTAATTATTAAGGGCTGGTCTCCTGATACTTGGAGTGTTATTCTAAATACGCTCGAGTGGTGAATAAATGTGAATGAATGAATACATGAAAGTTAAAGCAGCTAGTGGTTAGATCAGCGGTTAATTGTCGGGCACAATTTGTTAAAGAAGAATTCACATGTCTATGTTTTTTTAAAAAATCAAGTCATAGATTATATTCATGCTTTCATTCAAAGTATCTTCAACAAATTAAAAAAAAATATTTGAAGCTGTACTAGATGACTTCATGAAAATTGTCTAATAAAAAAAAAGCAGGCCTCCATCAGTCTTGGAAGACTATGGTATCGTGCTCGGCGCTGCATATGCTGCATGCGAAGCATGAAAGCCTGGGTTGGATTGTTATGGAGGATAGGCTGTTCCCCAAGCAGCAAATCCCCCCTCTCCACGCCACTGAATTAGTCCAATGGAAAGGCAGAGCCAATACAATTGGATCCAGCTGGCGTCGCAGAGCTGGGCTAAGGACAAGAGCTCACCCTGTCAGGTGGGGCCAACCTGGGTCTTGAACCCTGGCCTGCTGGGTAACAGTACAGCGTCTTAACTGCTTGCGCCACCCACAGCCCAATATGTCTAATATGCTTTTCTAATATGTTTTTATTATCAGATACTTTATGAGGTCTACATTAATAAATTATGGCTTATAATTAGAATTTGACCCAAATATTGTTTGTATTATAACTTTGGTGTTTTGAGTAGATGCATTATTTTTTCTTGTTTTAGATGAGAAGAGTTACATTGGATAATGTGAATATCTAGTCAGCAGTCCTAGGCTTCTTTATAAATCTGTACATGATTGATTCAACTACATCATCTACCATACTACTTATGGTATCCTTTTACACTGGTGAGGAACCTATGGAGGAGGAACCTATGGAGATCAAAATAGAAACGTGCCCATCTTGTCATTATCTTTGATAAATCAGTGCTGGTTTCCCTGGGGTGGTTGTTTTGCCCATGTATTGAAATGGCTTATTTCTGAATATATTAGACAAGGACTCTTGGAGAGTTGTTCACTTTTTCTTTTAACAGTCCTAACCCATTCTTTATTTTTACAAGCTTTTAGTTGAGAAGCACAAAATACCGTTTTTAAGCTATATTTGTTGAATGCTATGTAAGCCTGGAGGAAAAAAGGAAGAAACTTAAGATAGACATGCTTGTTAGAAATCCCATTAAATTCAGTGACCCATAGTTCTGCCAGTAATCCTTCACTGCTTCTTGTTTGTTAATCTCTAACATGCCACTCTTTTAAAAATCCTTTGGAGAATAAATTAAAATGTACAATGAATTTCTCACTCAAAGCAAAATCTTTGAACTTCAAAAAATTAGGCAAATAACAGGTGCTAAGCTTAGCGTTAAACACAAACGCGAGGAGACAAAGGATTCCAGAAAATTATAACTTTGGGATGACCTAATGGAGGGGCTGGATTAGACGCTGGGGGCATAACTGAATTATGGGGGCATAATTATGGGGGCATAATTGGGACTGGTGAAACCAGAGCCAAGATTATGGGGTTGCAGATTACATAACTGAGGCACCAGTTTTTCCAGTGAAATGAGATGCTAGAACGGCTTTCAGGTGGTCCCGCCACCCACCAACTGTCTGCCAGAAATGGCTTACAGAAGAACAGCAGCAAGAAGAAATCAATTTAAGCACAAAAATGTTGCGGGAAATTCTTGATATAAAACTCTGCAACAGCTAAGGTTTTTCAACATTTCCCTTCGCCATACCACTTTGCTTCATCCACATTTTTCATCATTTCCCCTTGCCGTACCACTTTTCATTGTCCATGTATTGGAAGTACCACCAGAAGTAACTGGTGATTATTTAATCACGAGTTGCCTGTAGTGAGAGGTTGGGAGGCTAATAAGAGGCTTAGGGTAGATAGGAACCCTGTAAAAGGCTTAAGGTAGATAGGAGGGCTTTTCTGAGCACTACTAGACTATGGGCGCAATCCAGAGTAACTAGGGGGAGTCCTTGCTCCGGTATAAGAACAATTTGCTCTGGATTGCAATATGAATTTCCCATAGGTTTTCACTAGGTGGTGCAGTAACGATGTAATGTCTTTTACGTGCTTCTGTAGTTACTCTAGATTGTAGGGAGTGACAGGGTTCTTGTATTTTGAAGAGCTGAGTTTGAGGTAAAACAAATCAATTTTCTTGTCCCCCCGTGACTGATACGCTCAGCAAGAAACTTGAAATAAGTTCATCAAGTTAAACTCATACAAGCTGTAAAGTGGACTATAAATCCTCAAATATATAAAGATTTGTTTCTGAAAATGTCTTTCAAGCCTGATCCTACTAGAGTCTATGGGCATCTTGCCACCAAACTCCGCAAGAGTCAATCTTCAGGTTGCAAAGCAGGGCTGCTAACATATATCCTATGATGACAAGAATTTTGTCTTGTCCGCCAGTGTAAATCAAGCTGACAATAAACATAACAGACCCAGATAAAACAACTCCTGTCACTCGATGTATAAATCATCTCGGTATATTTCCAGAACAGTGCAAATGCTAATCGTTAATTGGAACATCCCCAGATGTTTGACCTGTATTTGTCTCCTTTTATTTTCTCCACATCAATATGGGTTTGGAATGACAAGAGATGCTGAAAATATAAATAATGAATTTGTGATGAAGAGCAAGAATAGTTCAGACACAAAAGCAAACTAATTAAACCAAGCGCCAAAATAAAGCAGCTTGACTCTAATCCTGTGTCAACCTCGAAAGAATATTTATGAGGCACATAATTTAAGATTAAAGGCACAGTCTTAACAGAAGAAAATCCCCGTATACTGCTACGCTGAGGCCTTTTGCATCTTTCAAATCTAAATGGAGTTAATAAATAACACAAATAAAGTGAGAAAATGAGATGGCTTGAGGGGGACTGTACACAATTGGCAGTCATGTAAACGTTGCTTTGAATTTCGGTTGGCAGAACGCACTTCCAGGTGATCCTTTTTTAACAAGCTTTGCCAACTGCATATCCATCCAAAGCGGCTTACAGTGAGTACAATACAAACAGACCCGAAAGGCATAAAAATCAGAACAAAACATTCACAGCAGATAACATAAAATTAAAATAAAAAAAATGCTAAAAGAATCCGTTCAGTCCTACAGCTACCCCCGAAAAACGAACACGTGTCTTAGAATATAACCAATTCCTAATGGAAAAAGTCACAACATTCCTTCCCAACTGAAGGAGTACGAGAGAAATCTCCAGTACATAGTACCAGAAAGTCATATAACATAACAGGGCATGACCCATTTTTCAGTCAGGGATGCTTTGCCTGTGAATGAGCACTGATGTTTTGGACTCAAACTTGACCCACCTATTGGTATTCTTTTGTGGCTTTGCCCTTAACTACAGGTCCAGCCTTGTTATACACAGATTTTTCTATACACAATTTGACTCAACACAAATGGCCACTGCATATCTCGGTTTTAAAAACTGCTTTTCTACTGTTGTAGAGAGGCAGTCAGGCAAGCGATCAGCCCGTTCTTCTGCTGAAGTGTTTCATTGCATCTCTAATTACTGGCTGCCTCTCTACAATAGTTAGAAGAGCTGTTTTAAAAACACTGTAAAGGGTCATACTTTTTATTTTTTAAATTGCTTTTATTTAACACATTTTTGGTATCAGCAGGGAGTCCGAGAATCACACCCCTGAAGATATTGATCCACAACCTTGTTCCATTAGGAGCAATGGAGGCGCAAGAAACCTGGAAATATATATTTTTCCACTGTTTTTCTATCTACTGATTTTTTTAATCTGCAATAGGTTCTGGAAAGGAACTCTGGTGGATAATGAAAGACACCTGTACTTTGCCCTTAACTATAATCACTTTGCCTTTTAGAAAAGTGGCCTAGCATGGACAACTTTCTCTTCTATCCATAGCTGGGTCAGACTGACTTAAAACCTCTGCAGAAGCAATTGGCAATATTGCCGCTGCTGGGTGCCTCGCTGCTGCCACTCATCATGATGAATAGCCTGGGACGTTGGGCAAAAATTTTTCTTTTTGGGGTGCCGCAGCCCCTAAGATCAGGCCCATGAGGAGCTAGAAGGACCTGCTCCTCACTGAGGTTCTACCCTACATCCAACTTCCAACAAAAGATCAGGCTGCTAAGGGCCCAGCTAGTTATAATCCTCTCTTCAGTATTAAATTCATGTTTTTCAGCATTTTCTGACCAGACAATTGGCTTATTCTAAAATAAATCAAAGTGGTACGTTAAGCATATGTGGGGCTACCAAAGCCGAGAAGGATTTTACAATTCAAGACCACGTTTGTGAATTAATTCATTCTGGATGTGATTGACTGAATTATGCATATAGGTGCATCTTTAGCATGTGTCACTTATCCAGATTGAATTAACATGTTGCATCTGACCTTGCTTGCTCGTTTTTTAAAAAAGGTATCCAGACATCCATTTTTCTTTTGCATCACTGATGTCTTTCTGTAGTAGAAAAACATGACAAGAAAGCTAAACGGCTTTGGCAGGTACACCTTATATTTAATGGAAAAGAGATCTTGGCTCGATCTCAATTATTGACTCCTGTAAAGAGAGAAGCTTGTAGCTATGCTGTGAAGGTTATTAGCAAAGTGAAGGGGTGAGGTGGTCCCAGCCATCATGCCAATATCAGGATTACTTCCTTACTCACAATCCACATCAGATCTGTTTGCTAGTTAAGGTGGGAGAACCACTGAAATGATAGCTCACTGACAGACCAATCCTAACTAACTAAGAGCACAATCCTAACCATGTCTGCTCAGAAGTAAGTCCCATTGTGTTCAATGGGTCTTACTCCCTGATTGCACCTAAGGCTGCAATCCTAAAAACAATTTCCTGGGGGTAGGCTCCATTGAATACAATAGGACTTACTTCTGAGTAGACACGCTTAGGACTGCACTCTAAAGAATAAATACTATTGAACACAATGGGACTTATTTACAGTAGACATGCTTAGGTTTGAATTAACTGACACAGAGCACAATCCTAACAATGTCTACTCAAAAGTAAGCTCCATTGTGTTCAATGGGTCTTACTCCCAGGAAAGTGTCTTTAGGATTGCAGCCTGAGTAACTAACTGAGTCTCCATTGGAGGTGTCAGTACAACTGACTGACTGACTGACTAACTAACTAATAGAGGCTCCGCTGGAGATGGCAATACAACTGTGTGCACTGCCAGGAGCTATTCTGGAATGGTTTATGTAGATGGTAGCCATTATTCGTTATTTCATTTTCTCTGTAAACCATTTCATGAACTTTTGATTGAAGTGTGGTTTATAAATACTGTTGATTGATTGATTTTGATTGATTAATTGTGGCAGGATTGGCAGCCTGATACCACTACCATTTGCCTGTGTGAGCACCAGTTTGGGGGTTTGTGTGGGAGGATTGAGGAGGGAGAGGAACAGGTGGGGGGATAGTTGGCATTAGATGGAGCAGGGGAGGAATGGGGTGGATGCAGATGTCTTTGTGTGCTCTCTGAGGCATCTATCTTGTGGGCCACTGTGAGATACAGGAAGCTGGACTTGATGAGCCTCTGGCCTGATCCAGTGGCAGCTCTTCTTATGTTCGGATGTGAACAGCAGTGGTAACAAGCATGGATTCATGTTGCCACTAAGAAGAGATGGTTGAGGCAAAGAGCAGTCGTGGGTCAGCCCAGCCTGCCCTCACTCCCCTTCTCATATAATCCCTGATGGACTGCAGAGGCAGACCTAGGCCTCACAGTACTATTTTTAATTGGACAGATGCTTCGTCAGCCATGCCGGAGACAAATTAAGGGCTCCTGGGAGAAGAGGGAAAATGGACAGCTTCTCCATTTCATGCCGGCTTGTTGCTTTGTCTCGGACACACAGCTGCCTCCCTGATAGCATCTTCTCATCTGTTGAACGTGCCACCTGCCAGCCACTTGACCTAAGGCCAGCCGGGCAGGAAAGCCATTTGTGAAATGGAAAATTAACTGCCCTGCTTATATCACTTCATGCTGAAGCAAGGCTGTGGAATACCAATGAATTCTACGGTGTTTAGCAAAACCCTGGCGAGGCCCTCCCCGCACTTGTTTCCCCTTCCTTTTCCATTTGGCTCTAGGGAATCCTTTTCCTCTGATTACTCAGACCCACCATTTTTAATAGCACCATTCCACAGGCTGGAGGGAAATCATATATATTGGTGTGGAATAGTTGGGTGTGGACAACTCTTTCTGCCGTTGTATTTCTGCCTCTCCCCTGTCAGGGGAGTCCGACCTCTGTTGTCTAAAGACTGTAATGTGCTTTACACAGTCTTTAATTTCTAATCCAAGAAATTAGAAAAGCCTCAATCCGGCCCCGAAGCCATCTAAATCACAGAGGTTGGCAGCTGGATGTGTTACTGAGTCAGCAGTGAGGAAAAGACATGCTTCAAATGGGCAGACGCACTTTCAACTCTTATCATTAAATCCTATATTATGGGCCACTAAGGGTGCAATCCAGAGTAACTACGGGGAGTCCTTGCTCCAGTGTAAAAACAATTTACTCTGGATTGCAATATGAATTTCTCATAGGTTTTCACTAGGTGGTGCAGTAACTACGGGTGCACGTAATGTCTCTTGCATGCTCCCTTAGTTACTCTGGATTGTAGGGTTAGTGATTTTATTCCCGGGTTTGGCAAATCCAGGTAACTATGACACCTAGAAATTTCATTGTGATGCCTACAGTTTTCAACATTAATAATTCATGTCTTCCTAATTATCAGGGTGCACTCCTGAAGCACCCTTGGGCCAGCACAGGGTTGTCACAAACATAGTGTAAAGCACATGTCCACAAAACCTCCAAGGGAGGAGCCCATTACAAAGAGTTGTGCCAACCTCCCTGTGATGCCACAGACCCTGGGATAGGTTGAGTTGTGCTGGCAAAGCCCTTCATACGTATCTTCTTAAAATGTATACTTCCATACTAAAGAAGAGAACTAGGATAAATGTATATTGAGTCAGATTTCCATGAACCATGGATGTTGTAAGGGTATGTGATGGGGGCAGCCCACACCAAGTGACATGCCAAGATAGGTGACGCACACTGGGGGATTGTGGCACCCCAAAAATGCAACTTCATGACAGTGTACACAACCGCATCATGTCACATATCATTGGATGCATACTGAAGAGCATAATCCAATGCAGAAATCAGTTTTGAAATTTCTCCTTCCTACCAAAGGTTATTGCCAAAAAACTAAAAACATTGTTTGAATAGAACTCTATGGAAAGTGAAAATGCCCTGTACTGCAGCTTTACTCACAATCCTGCCTTAGATCAGGGGATTGTAGAGGAGGAAATTTCAGCAGGTGCAGATTGTGATCTGCAAGGTGAAAAGCTGCACCTGCTGAAATTTCTGCCTCTGCAAAATTATTAAAGGTCTTGGACCTCTGGATCTGGGTCCTGGACCCCTGAGGTTGAATCTTTGGAAACCCCTGCCTTAGGTCATTGGAAAGGGCAGGCTGAGAGAAATCTGGTCCTGATCCAATGAATGCAGCCCCCACCAGTCATACCAGAAGGAATTCCCTCCTCCAATGTTCCACATGCATTGAAACCTTTTGAAAGTGAAACTGCATATCCACATTTACTTGTGAGTAAGGAAGCAGGGAGTCCAAGGGAGTGCAAGGCTTCCAGAATGGTTCTGCTCCTACGCACTTGGAGTTCATTGTCATGGATGTATAATTTACAGCAGAATGCAATAAAAAACCACTTTGAAACATCTTTATTCTATCAAAATGCATGGCCAAAAAATCAGCTGAGGCAGGGCAATGGCACATAATCATGCTCACAATCCAGATTGTTGTCCCTCACACTGCATGGGGTGACGCACTGGCCTCCTGCACTGGGTGACGTGAACCCTACTGACGCCACTACCATGAACAAAGCTAACAAGAACAAATCCATTTCAATTGTACCTGAAATGTCAAGGGCAGTCCTTGTGTATGTTTGCTGCTTGTCCTTATAAAGGCTCAGCTGAGCATGCCAGCATGTGGGGGCAACAGAAGAACACTCAGCATCCAAAAGGAATTTTGTAATTCCAATAAGGTACAGGATTGATGTATTTATTTATGAATTGCTTTTTGAGCAACAGTCACACTAATGGCATGAACATGTTGGGGAAGGAAGGAACATTTTATTAATCATTAGGGCATTAGTACATGCCTGGGTGCCGCTTGCAAGTCAATATTAGCTCTCAGCCTCCCCCAACCACAATTTATGTACTTGCTGGGAGTGGAGGAATCAACACCAAAATACTGAGGTTTGAGCACTGGGAGACTGTGATATTTCAGCATTAACATCTCTATCCTGAGATGAATTGTTAGGATCTCATCCAACAGATTTAACAACTGGGATTGTATTACAGGAAGAAAGATACAGATACAGTTAGTTAGGATTGAGTTGATACTTACCCTACAATCCAGAGTAACTACGGGAGCATGTAAGAGACATTATGTGCACCCGTAGTTACTGCACCATCTAGTGAAAACCTATGGCAAATTCATATTGCAATCCAGAGTAAATTGTTCTTACACCGGAGCACGGACTCCCCGTAGTTACTCTGGATTGCGCCCTTACTTGGCTTGTGCCACTGAATATGAGATAGACAAACGGAAGGCTTTTTAGTTTTTTCTAATAATTTTATTATTAGAATTAATATTCTCATTAATATTATTATTAGTTTCATTCTAATAATATTATCCGCCAGATTTGGCCAGTGTCATTGTCCTGTCATTGTTATACATGTGCTGTGGCAGGGGACTAGTGGCTTGCCTGAAGCCACTGAATTAACCAGAATAGGATCCAAAATAAAGCAGGCATGCTTGTGAGCCAAAGCAATTGTATATCAAAGCAAATTTCCCTATAAGAAATAATGGAAACTCAATTTGTTCCACAACCCAAAAATATTCCAATATATTCCTTTAAAATGATTAAAATACTGTAATATAATGCAAAATAATTAAGTAAATATTTTATTTATTTAGTGAATTTATATGCCATTTTTCTTGGGCCACGGCCAACTCAAGGTGGCTATACAAACAAACTCAAATAAAGAAAAATAAAACAAATTAACCTGTACTTAGGGCTCAATCCAGACTAACTACGAGACCTCTTGTGTCAGACTAAAAAAATTTACCCTACAATCCAGAGGTTTACAGGAGCATGTAAAAGACATTATTTGCACCCATAGTTACTGCACCATGTAGTGAAAACCTATGGGAAATTCATATTGCAATCCAGAGTAAGTTGTTCTAACACCAGAGCAAGGACTCCCTGTACTTACTCTGGATTGTGCCCTTAGTCTGGATTGCAATACAAATTTTCCATTTGTTTTCACTAGATGGCGCCGTAACTCAGTCGATGCAACTGATCTTTGCTCTGACGGATCTCTTCACATAACTGGTCTGGACTGAGGCTTTAGTCTTTCAGATCTCTCAGGCGACAATCTGCCTCCCCCTAATCAGGAGTGAGCCCCACTGATTATAAAAGGATTTTAGAGTAGATATGCAGGCAAGGTCTCTCAAGCTCTTTTCCAAATGCCCCCTTACATAGGAGTGAGCCCCATGGACTGTAATAGGCTTACTTCAGAGTAGACATGCATAGACTCCATCTCTCACCTCAGGTATAAAGCTCTGGGCTTCAGAGGGAACAGAGTCTGGCCGAGTGAATCTGCAGGAGATTTTGCTTTTGCTCCGACCCCATCGCTCACAGGTCCCTGCCAATTGGAGCAAGGATGAATGGAGCGGAAGATGCCTCCCCTGCGCTGAAGCAGGCTGTGGTCCTCTCCTCAGGCACCTCTGCAGCAGCGGGGATGGGGCGGTGAGTGGTAGCTCTGGCAGAGCACCAAAACTGGCCATATTCCGAGCAGGACTATTTTTCGCTCATTTATCAAGACATTGTTTGTTTATCAAGTTAAAATTTATTAGAAATGTTTGTCTTGCAGAACACTCTCAATCCAAGGTTTTACTGTACTTTCAGTCATGGAGCTTTACTGTCCATATAGTTAAGCCCTCAGATGATGTTTTGACAGCAAATTCCTGGCTCATAACTTATCACCTTAGCTATGGTGCAGCATTAACTTTTCACTTACAGGTTTTTTTTAAAAAGGATCTCATGTGTGAAGCATCACCAACCAGCAACGCAATATATTTGTACTGTTTGTAACATTCCCCCTTGTAGGTCCTTTGGTTGAAAACAGGAGGAAGTGTGCCCTTTGCATAGTTCTTATTCTGCTGTAATTCATTTCCTTTTTCTCATCCCTCCTGTGGAGGAGTTTGCAGTGTAATTTCTCCAAGAACAACAAAACGCATCTGAAAAAGCTATCCCAACCCCAAAGACCAATCCACAGTTTACTCCAGTTGCTTGTACTTGGACTTACAATTCACTGTATTGTCTCTGGAGATAGTTTTGGAGCTGTTCACACAACCCTCCTACGTGGACTGCCTATGCTGTATTTATCTGATGTCCTTGAAGATAACTGGCACTTGCTCCTCTAGTTTAACAGATGCGAGAAAAAAAAGGCAACAGCACAAAAGTAAAAAAAATGTAATAGAAACTCTCGTTTTCTTGTGTCAGTTTTCTCCAGTTTGACTCATTAAGGTAAAGATGTCTGATCGGGGCGACACCACTCTTCACGTCACCAGGTGTGAGCACTCAGCGCGTCACCCCCGAGATGTGTGGACCCCCTTCCGGGACTGTGCAGGTGCCAAACTTGGCTCCTGTGGAGTCGCTTCTGAAGCCAAATGGCTTCAGAAGAGTACTGTGCAGATGCCAACTCTGATGCCTGCACAGTCTTCTCTGAAGTCAAATGGCTTCAGAGGAGACTTCCTCCTTTCTAAGGAGGAGCAGCCTGCTCCTCCTTAAGAGTGAAGGAAGTCCATGCCTCTGGACATGCGAAGTGCACCTCTCTGCACCTTTTGGCCTTGCTTGGAAGGTGGGGCTGAATGGCTGCGCAGAGGTGCATTTCGCATGTCCAGAGGTGTGGACATGCACAGTGCACCTCAGCCAGCCATTTGGGCCTGCTCTGGGGCGGAGCAGAAGCTCCTGGCTGCTGCTCTGCCTTGGAGCAGGCCCAAATGGCTGGCTGAGGCCCAGGGCCAGCTGGAGGAGTGTCAAACTCCTCTGGCACTTCACCCCCCAGCAGCGCGTCACCCAGTGCGAACTGCACCAGCCGCACCAGTTTGGTGACGCGGCTGTGTCCCCTGCAGGTTGCCCTGCTAGTCGTGAATGATTCTAGGGTTTCTAAGGCCATAGAACCAGCGTTGTCCAAACACACCTCCATGTATATTAGGCCCGTGTGTGCACAGAACACTGGTTTGGCACATATATGTTAAAGTGTCCATTTAGGAATCAACCCCCAAAGACCATGAGAGCCAAAAGAAGAATGCAATCCCCTGAGGAGTTACAGAATGGGTTTCCATCCAGTTCAGACACAAACCTCCATGGGCGCCTCCTCTTAAATTCTAATTCTTCCACAAAGCGATCAGCTGTACAGCCAAACTTTTGCACAGATGATTTAGTCTGCCCACTTTGTCCAGTTTTTGGGAGGGCTAAGGAGAAAGAACGTATATTGCTGAAAAGATGTAGCTCAGACATCCATGAAAGATTTTTGCCCAGAAGGCTTTTGAGCATAATATAATCAGGGAGTCTCTCCACAAAATGGATAAGAGCAGGGCATCCCATGCATGACAAGATCTGGCACGTTGCTGCATGGACTTCTGCCCTTGATTCCTTACAGATGTTGCTGATGCACCCAGAAGGAAAACGGATGCCACAGGAAAGCGGGAAAGAATCGTTGCATAAGGGTTTGGTGCCACACACAGTCTGCACCTAAAGGCTCCACAGATTGCCTTCGCTTCCTCTTGTGAATCCTTATTAATGGCAGAGCCTAAAAAGTGGTTTTATAATACAAAAATGTATTGATGGGACTTTTTAGAGCAGTAATTTTCATCCAGTGTGCCATAGCACATTGGTATGCTGTGAATGGTCCACAGTTGTGGGTTTTTTGGGAGGGCAAGAGGGGACTAATTTATTTGGAGGGCAATTAGCGATGTGGGTCCACTCTGGAAGCATGATGTGTCATCAGTTGTCCAAAAATGATGGTGTGCCCTGAAAAATTTAGCATCTTGTTAATGTGTCATGAGTTGAAATAAGCTTGTAAATTGCTGTCCCAAAATTGCTGTTTTGGAATCTGCTCAAGAACTTCTTGAGGCCCTTCTCAATCCTGGTTTCAGAGAAAGGCCTTTTCAGTTGCTGCATCCAGAATATGGAGAAGTATGTATGGTACCTTTACTGCACCTATATATAAATCATGATCACTGAAGTATGATCAGTGAAAATATATTTAGTTTTAAATCATTTTCTGAATTTTGCCTCTTTTGATTTAATTTTATTCTGCACCTGCATTTTAGTAATTCTAGTTGCTTCATACTGATTTGGGCTGCAACCAAAACACATTTTTTTTTTTCTGTGCACAAACTTATACACATTGGTTGTGGTTGTTGAGTTGTTGCAGACCCCATGGACTGCAACATGCAAGACCACTCTATTTTCCACTAGTTTCCAAAGTCTGTCCAAATTCATTTTAATGAATGACACTAACTATCTTGGTGACATTATCTAACCACCTCATCCTCAGCCGTCCCCTTCTCCTATTTATGTGGCCGAAATATTTGAGCTTCAGCTTCAGTCTTTATCTTTCCAGTGAACAGTCAGGGTTGATTTCCTGCAAGACTGACTAATTTGATTTCCTTTCAGTCCAAGGGGCTCTCAAGAGTCTTCTCCACCATCAAAGGTACCTATTCTTTGGTGGTCTGCCTTCTTTATGGTCCAACTCTTTCAGCCATACATTACCACAGGGAATACCATAGCTTTAACTAGACAGATCTTTGTTGGCACCATGATGTCTCAACCTTTAATTGTTGTCTAGACCTGTTATAGCTTTCTTCCCCAGAAGCAGGTGTCTATTGATTTCTTGGCTGTAATTGCCATTTGCCCCCCCCCCCAAACAACAACAACAACAACAACAAAACTATCAATATTCATAAGTAAATCCTATTGTATACAGTGGGGGTTTTCTACTTCTAAGAAAATGCACAAAGGACTGCTTTATTAGTTTGTTCTATCATATTTGAAATTGTAAGCTGCCTTGATAATTTTTGATATTGAAAGGTAAGATTTACACTGAAAAAATAAATAATAAAAATGATTCCCTCTAAAAGCTATTAGTTAATTTTTTAAAAAAACTTACCTATATATCACAAGACAGAAAATGTGAGATTTTCTGAAAAAAATGGATAGAGCTTCAGAAGCTCATGCAGACCAACACAGTGTGCTCCCTGGAGCCTTTATTTCCTGTAGGTTGTTACTCAAAACACACAAGAAAAGGGGGGATGCATTAGTATATCACAGAGTGAGTGTTTACAGATTCAGCACACGTAGTTTCTCTCCTTGATGAACGCTATAGGCGTATATAAAACCTAGTATCTGGAACACTGTAGAATATGTTGATTAACATAAATTCTGTCCCCGTGTATGTAATTTAGAAAAAGTAATTATACATAATTATTGGCTGTTAATAGATGCGGTACTAAGCATAGGTAACGCTTTTTTTGAAATAAAACCATTCCTTAGGTTACATTAAAGTCATATATATATGGAATATTAACAACAGTTGTTTACACACAACTGCAATTGTTCATGGATAGTTTGATGAAATTTATTTTGAAAAATTGATATTTAAATCAGTGTTTGTTGATTTATGCTAAAGATGTAATTCTTAGAGATGCACCCTTGGAACTTGAGTTCTGGTAACAAAATGTACCCTTTTGGTGTGGCAAATGGTGACATGCTGTTGCATGCGAATGGGTCACCACTAGAAACAAGCTGTGGTAGAGGAGCAATTGTAGCCTGGAAGATGTCCCAGTCACCTTAAGGTGGCTTGAAGTGGGTGGTGGATGGAGGGGCAAAGAACAGAGTGGGGAATAGGGCAGGAATGGAGGTGTGGCAAAGATCATAAGGGGTGGTTATCAGCAGTTTCATCAATATCCAATCCAGCCTCAATCTGCCTCCTCAGCTCCAGCTGGAGTTTTACCAGGAAAAAAGGGTAAGCTCAAGTAGACCTATTGGGTAGACCTACCAAGCTCAAGTAAACCTATTGGGACAGAAGCTCATCAACTCACGTTCTTTTATCTTGAGGCAGCCTCCAGGCAGTATAATAACCAGAGGGAAGTGGATCTACGAAGCAATGCACAACTCTGAAATGTGCAGTTTAAGCTGTCCCTTTCCTTCACATCCTATCTGGGGAGAAAGCAATGATGGAAGAGATGCCTTTGCATTAGGATCTCTCAAATTACTGGGTTTTTGTTTATGTACATGGAGGAGCCAATGGTACATAATGAGGTATCTCTGAAGAAAGGCATGTGTACTTTGTGGATAGTGGTGTATTTTCTTGAAAAGGATGGTTGGATTCCTCACCACCTTCATCATGTTTTACGGAGGAAACTTTGCTTACTTGTGTGCCCAGCTCCTTCATCCAGTGAACTGCATTGGGAAACCTGCTCCTGTGAGAGGTCTGCATGCATGTTAACCACACAACTATATGTTAGGGTTTGTGGTTGGGGTGATCTAAGGTGAGGAACTGTTTGAATCCCTGTCCCTGCCAGTGTACAGGCACTGCAGGCACTCCCATGAATTCAACACTCACCCCATCACCCACACGCAAGACAACATGTTTTGTATATTTCCCCTCCAAGAGCAGTTGCTATACAACATCCCTCTTCTGCTCCTTCAACATGTTTTTTTTTTTGAAAGGGGGTCAGTGGTAGAAATATTGGGACTAGAACATCTCCATTCCCAGCATTCTCTTTCCCAACCAGTCAGGAAACAGTTGTGGAGCTACAGGAGACAGAGGATGTGGTAAACAGTCCCCACCACACATTTCAATCTCAAGAGTGGAGCCTCCATCACCAACTTGCCCCAGTTGATCAGTTTAACAGCTTCATGGCTGGGGCAATCCTGATGTGTGCCAAGTATAAATCAAGATTAAAAGCAAATAAAATCCACAACCCAAGTGAGATCACAGTGAATTGAAGTTATTGTAACTGGTTTTGATTTCTCAAAATTAAAGACGCATAAATTTTCTGTATGGACTAGTATTTACATTTATCCCAGCTAAGGAAGAAAAAGAAGTTTTTTATAGTTCACCTTTTCTTTATTTTTTTTAAAATCATAATTATCACATTCTCCTTACGCACAACAAAAATTCCTAGCTGTGCTATGGATAGATACATCCATATCTGAGATTTCTTCCCAAGTCACTGCTTTTCAATAGGCAAGGCCGGTTGTTCTCTCAGCATTACAAACCATACTGTTCCAAGACTGGTTCTGCACTGGGACTGGAACAGGCACAAAATGTCCTGCTTCTTAGGTCCAATGGAAAAGCAAGAGCTCTCACCCCTGCTTTTATTTCCACTCCCACCAAGATGCATTTGTTCCAATAGATTCATTTTTCCCCCAACCGAGTCCTCAAAAGAATTGCACACAGGTGTTGCAAGCTGGCAAGTCCCTCCTTCGTGGAAATACTGAAATCCATTTGACAGCCCCATGGTAAAAAGAACAAAAGAAAGAAAAAAAGAATTGCCTTCTTCCCACTGTCCCATCTGTAAATCTTGATGTCAGTCTTCCAATTGTTTAAAGCATACAGAGGAAAAAAATTCACATCCACCATAGCACACAATACGTTTTTCAGCCCTATGTATATAACTACCATGTTGAAGCTTTTGTTGGTTTGTTCTAGTTCCAAAGAATGGACTCCTTTCTACCCTGAGGACAGGCCCTTCAAACTGCCTTCGTAATGGGTCTGAAGTATATATATATATATATCTCCCATGGGTAGACTCTGAAACGATTAGGATGTATTTGCTTTATAGATTTCAGAAGAAGGCAGTGTTGAAGATACCTCTTGGTACTGAACAGCAGTTAACATATGCCAGGAAACTAGAGCACCAGAAAACAATTCTATACTCAAGACAAGTTCATGCCGACGTCACACAACTGCACCATTGACAGTTTTGACATTGATAGTTGTGGTTTATCCCCCCAAAAGTAGTTGACATTTTAATAGCTTCAGCTTTCCCTCACCAAAGATGTGTAAAATACCATCTTAGACCTGGGTTTTTTAACCTTTACAAACATTTGGTGGTTATGTTGCTTTCCTTTCTTTGAAAAAGAAAAAGTTTTTTTTTAAAAAAATTCCCAGTTATTACAATGCCTCGGATTTTAGGAGTAACACAAAATGGAGGCATTAGTGGATTTCAGAAGCACTTTGTTGGTTTCCTATTGTGAATTGGGGGGGCTCTGTTATGGTTTTCACCAGGTGCAGAAAGCAAAGCCTAGCTGATCCAGAATAAATTTGATGGCTAAAGATAAAGGGTTCTGAAACTCTATTTGTGTAGCTCTGACCAAATGAATGATGGGTGTGGATTTCCCAGTGAATCCTAAGACACAGAAGCTCCTCTGATATTACAAAATACAAAAATATTTTCTTCAAACTCTCATTGACTTTGCAGGTACAGAACAATAATGGAAATAACTTACACATCCTGAAATGATGTGAAAATGAAAGCAAAAAGGGGGAGAGATAATAAACTAGTAGCTAACTGCCAGTTATAGAAAACAATGGAAACTAAAACAAGTGGGTGAGTGGGATATTAAATGGGTGGCAGCTACTTGTGGGAAGGAGGTGAATTTGTTAACTATTACATGCTAAAATAAATTTTATCCCTCCCTCGATCCCCAAAATAAATGTGCAAAATATATTCACCATGCCAACAATTATGACTATTTATAGACCTTCGTCTATGACCTTCTTACAACTTCCCCACTTCCCAGGATTCTTTTTTTTTTGTTACAACAGAAAGCGCTTTAAGACCTACAACAGTGCAAGTTGATGAAGCAAATACATTCTCTAACACTGTGCTTGGGCAATGCAGTTATGCTATGGTACAGTTTTTGCTCTTTTGCCTTTTCCGGCTGTGTAACTGTCCTCGGCCACCTAATGTGGAAGACTTAGGCATGCTGTAAGAACCGTATTTGTGAAGAAGTTCTTCACTGGTGACGTAGTGGAGGCGAGAGGGTTGTGGGATTGGTTCCCCGAGGAAGTAGCCTTCATTGTCAGATTCAGAGGAGGAGGAGCATGTTGAACACCAATCGTATTCAGCAAAGTAGGGTCCCCATCTCTTGCTAAAGTGGTTTTGCAAAGCAAGGTCTGATACAGTCCTTGGACACTGACCATACAGGTTTCTTCGTGCACCTTGTTCCATGGCCTCTCTACAGCTTCTTTGCTGCAAGAACTGATCATAGTCCTCCCTGGCTCGTAGAGAGGGTCTCTCTTTCAACTTATAACTTTGTTCACTGGCAAGATGAAGGGCATTATCTGAGCGAGAGCGCCTCGACCTCCGGGGCCTGTGGGGACGATAACGTTGGTCATCATCTCGGAGGTTAGTTCGTCTGGGTGTGCGCTCACTCATGGGAGGATGTCTGGCACTCTCTTGTCCAGCCAACTTGTTTCCTGGGATCCCACCATCATAGTCAAAGCTCTGGTGCATTCGTCCACGGGATGATGGGTCTCTGTAACCAATAGGATTAGCAAGATCATGCAAGTTGCCTTCCATATCTTGATACTGTTGCACAGAAAGTAGGCTACGGACGGACTCGGCACTTCTGAACTGAACAGAGGAATTCAGAGTTCCCATATTGCTCATTTTCTCTGACACATTCATTCCTGAATCTTTGCTTAAATCAGGCATGGAAAATCGAGAGAGATGCTCTTGTCTCTTGGCACCGCAGTCTGCAGAGAGTCCTTTTGAAAAGAGGAAAAAAGGAAAAGAGAATTAAATGCAGTGATTCGTATCAACTCATTTCTTAAGTGATATTGGTCCCTGTACTTCAGTACTGTATTGCATCTCCCCAAGGACAGTGCAGGAGTATGCACTGTGAATTTGCACAGGTATGCGATATATTACACAGCTGGTATTTAATAGATTTATTTCTTCAAAGATTCAAGAAATAGCAGTTGGTGAAGTGAAACAGAGGCTAGTATGAGGTGTAGGAATTGACTTCCATCCAAGGAGACAGGGAAAGAATCATCATTTTGTTGTAGATAACACAGAAATACTTACTTGCTTGTTATTTTGGCTAAATGTAAAATGTTTTATTTTATGAAGATAAAATCCAGGTTTCTATAGGAATGTTAACCATCTAATTCACTCTATGCACACATGCAAAGTGTACTCATAAGTAATCACAGATGTCCAAAGAGTAATGAGAACAGAAATACAAAGTTTTTAGATGTGTACACATATCAGTTACAAGTTTGTTAAGGTCAGAGTTGCTCCATTTTTTATGGTTTGTAGGTTTAACACCTTTGGAAAAAATGTGCTTCAAAATTTGCTCAATAATCACAGAGGGAAGCAAAAGTAAAAAGTAAGCCTCTGAAAGTTGTTTTTAATCTAGTGTGATGAAGCTGTTTATTGCACAACAGTAAAAGCTGGTCCACTGGTTTCTAGCTGTATGAAAATGTGTGAATGGTGTGGTTGGGAATGGGGATATCAGTCTGTCTGGCGCATCATGTGCTATGTGAAAATGAGAAGTAGAAAATATTAGTAAAGTCCGTGACTAGCTGTGACACAGAATATCTTTGGCCATATTTAGTTTTCTGTCCATTTCTCAGGAACAGTGGGGGCTAAAGCTATCCTGTGTTTTGGCTTTCTAAGCCATCTGTAAAATCTCACTAGATATGTCCAACTAGAGAAAACAAACCAACTGAGGCCCTGTGGCTTGTGACGGAGGGTCTCTCTGCTTGAAGAGAAGAATAAAAGCAGACTAGTCAGGCTCACAAGCTGTGTCCAGCATGCCAACCATTCCTGGTCAAGTGAAGGCTCTGCTTTGAACTTTGCACAGCAGAGAACAAGCATCAAGAACTGCTTTATGTTTGCTAAAATATGCAGTGCCAGAACATACATTCGACAAAGGTGGGACTAACACTTGCAGACCCTCTCCTTTGATGGGCTACATTCTCATTTAGACTACATAGGATTTCTTGGGGAATTTGCTTATATTTCATATCACAAATTCTTGCTTACAGAGGCATGTTATGCCCCAATATTCATAACAGAGTGAGGATTTGTGCCCTCAAGTCTGTAAAGCTTTTGACTGTAAAGTTATTTTTTGTGTGTGTGCTTGATCTGAAAACAGTCCCAAATCTTTCTCATGGAAATATTCACTATGGAACTGAGGTGCAGGAGGAACCATCCTGAAGACAAAAATTAAGGACTATGGCTGCAATCTTAAAGACACTTTCCTGGGAGTACGACCCATTGAACACAATGGGACTTACTTTTGAGTAGACGTGGTTAGGATTGTGCTCTCTGTATCCTAAAGAGGAACATTTTTGTTCCTGTCCAGGAGAGGGCAATAGCATACAGACACAATGGACAAGACATTATTCACTCTAGCAATCCTAAGAAATACATTTTGAGATAAATTTGAAGTATGGACAGCCTACAGTGAATGGCTCATTCAGAACTAATGAACTGTCACCAAAAGATTTGGGATTAAATCTGTGTTTAGAGGGTTCGGACCCTTCAGGGTCCTCAAGATAGCTTACAAAATCATATTGCAATACATTAAAATCAATGCTAACTATACTGGTATAAAATAATTAAAACCATAAAAGCAATGAGACACAGTTGGATTGCAGTTAAAAGATGTTTCATGAAAAGCACCAGCCCCCATATGTGAACATTTAAAAGCTTCCTGAAATAAAATGGTCTTGAGATCCCACCTAAAGCAGTCCAAAGAGGGGTTGTTCTCAGTTACAGATGAAGGAAATTCTACACAGAGGCACCACCACCAAGAAGTCCTTAACTCTTGCTGCCTTCCCCATCACCTCTGATGGTGGCACACAGTTAGAAGGACCCCCCTCTGATGATCTGAGAGGACAGGTAGGATTATATGGAAGGTTTGGTTCCTCAAAGACCCTGGACATGAGCCGTAATGGGCTTTAAAGTATGTTAAAACTAGCACTTAGAACTTATCCTGGAAATGAACCGGCAGCCAGTATAGTTCTTGAAGGCCTAACAGAGTTGAACTGGTGAGCCCCAGCAACTGCATGGGATTCCACCACATTCTGCACTAGCTGAAGTTTCCAAAGTGTCTTCCAAAGCAAGCTCTGGGGAGGCATTTGGAAGAGCTGCTTCTCTTCTATTTAAAAAATAACAACATAAAAACAGGGAAGAGAATGTTTTAGAGATGGAGCTTTTTAATTTCTGGGGGGGAGGAGAGAGTGTGCATTGCAGAGATGAGTTTCGGGGAGAGGGAGGGTAAAAGTGAGTGCATGTTGCTTCCTCTGGCCTGGATTTCACTGTGCATCACTGCCATACATGTAAATGTTTCACAGACTATGGTCACCCACATAATTTTTCTGGAGCTGCACCGATGAAATGAGGTATACTGGTCTCCCTTTCAAAAAGCCAATCCATGAATGCAAAACTTTTTCCAGAAGCAATCTACAGATGATAAAGAGCTTTTTCAGTTAAAACAGAAAAGCTGCATAAATATTAATAAGGCATTGTTTTGGTCATAAAAAGCAGGGCTGTCAACCAAGATCTTTTAGCTGATTAACTGCAAGCTTTTAACTGATTAAATTTACATACGTTATATACTGCAACTTTTAAATCTGATGATCTTAAATAATGGTGACAGTTTTTCTTCCTCTGTTGACATTTCAAACAAAAAAACCCAGCCATGACTCATTAGAGTCATGAATGCTTATAGGAAAGCACACAAACCTAGTGTATTAAGAAAACCCTCTGCTTATTTTTTTTTTGTTGGAAAAAATTCTGGGGCAAGTTCCAAGGTATAGCACCTTGTTTCTTACCTCAATACTGGAGAGAAGAGGGCTTATTCCCACCCAAATTCTCCTCCTACAAAACCCCAGTGGTGAATGCCCTCCTCCAGCACATTCTCCTCCACAGCCATCTCCAGTTTGAGCAGGAGATAAGTGGTATATAATTTTTAAATTAACTATTGGTGGATTGGGGCAGCAACCCAGCTTCCATAGCCACTTGCCACTCGTAGCCTCTTAGTGCAACCTTGTAGTGTTTAAAAGGACCTTTCTTTCTCTGCCTCTCCCCATGATGAGATGATCCGGCAATACACCCTTTGATTGAGTGAGATTACCTCAAGATTAATTACCAGTTCACATTGGAGAAAGGATTGGATTAATTACCAGTTCACATTTTCCAAACTGAAAATACAGAATCATATTCCACATGGAAAAGCAGTAACGCTGGGCAAAATGTGAGACGTTTGTCCTTCATGATCAGGGCTGTGGTGGCTCAGTGGTTAAAGATGTGGTGTTTGTTAACCTGAAGGTCAGCAGGCTGGTGGTTTGAGACCCAAATACCAGAATGAGTATTGACAGAATGAGCATCCATTTATTTGCCCAGCTCCTGCCAACACAGCAGTTTGAAAGCATGTAAATGCAAATAGAGAAATAGGTACCATTTTAGTGGAAAGATAACAATGTTCTGTGCAATGACAACTTCAGTGGAAAGATAAAAAAGGCTTGTCTTGCTGGCCACATCACAACAGAGATGTCAGCTCTTCGGCCTTGTAAGAGGAATGAGATTGCTCCCTAGAGTATCAGGGCAACCTGCAGGGGATCTTCATTATCGATCTTTCAATTTGTGATCCCCAATAAGGTTCCAATTCCTTGGAACCTAAAGAGGTTTAGATCTTGGAAAAAGAAAACCTCATTGTTTAGTTAATTACCAAGTTTGTAAAGAACACTAAACTCTTGTGGACTATTCAGTTTTGTGAATTCAGCAGGTGATGTACAAATCATCTAAAGCCAAGACTTAGTACAAGACTGTACTAAGACTCTGTAGTCCCAGTCAGATGGTGTTCTTCAGCTCTGATTTTAAACATAGAAAGCTTTTCAGTAACAGCAGGACCTAGAGCTGAATATAAGTGTTCATTACAACAAGCAATGCTGGAAGGAAAAAAGTCTTTTCACAAAGCTTTGATGCATCTAGGAGTTTTCACTGTCTGTACTTCATAATCCTGTACTCATTTTGGAACATATGCAGAATCTATACCCTAAAGCTCCTGGTTTGTCTGATTAAATGCTATGCTTTTAAAATCTGCAATTAATGCTTTAGTTGACTAATCTAATTTTGTGACACTCCAGGCCAGCAAGGGACTTGTTCTAGGGCTTATGCTTGCCTAACTAATTTCAGCCTCAGGGTGCAATCCTCAGCCTGTCTACTCAGAAGTAAGTCCCATTATATTCAATGGGTCTTACTCCCAGGAAAGTGTGTTAAGGATTGCAGCCTTTGTCTATTACTGTAGTTTACCGGTACTTGATTACTGTATTTACCGGTACTTGAATCAAATTCTCACCTTTTTTCAGCTGAATTCAGTATTCAAAATCAGGGTGCGCATTAGATTTGATAGTTAATTAGATATGAGTATATACAGTATTTTCATTAGAAGTATTGGGTGTGCATTAGATTCAATGGCACATTAGATTCAAGTAAATACAGAAGTTACAGTGCAACCTACATAGGTCTACTGCAGAGATTTTCAATCTTTTAAAACTCCTGGCACACTGACAAGTCACTAAAAATGATAAGTCATACCACCAATTTTTTCATTCCACTGAATTATTATAAGAATCTTAATTAATAAGTACATTTAGATTCTGGAAGGGAAGAAATCTCACATCTTGTTTTTCTGGCATTTATGATCAAAATTTGACTACCCACTCTAAACATAAAAACCTTCTAAACATAAAAAAATTAAATACAAAAAATGTTTAGAAGTTGGGTGGTCAAATTTTAACTATGTGTGCCAGATAAGGTGTGGGACTCATGCAGGGGTGGAGGAGCAAGAGTGAATACTAAGCAATTTAGACCTTAGAAATGTGTGGACAAGTGAGGAATGAGAAGGAAGATTTTAATGACAATGATTATGAGAAGTTAGGATGGGGAGAAGGAATGAGTTGTTTGTATGGAAGGGAGTGAGGTGGGAGAGGAGAGAGATGTGCCCACCAGTTGAGGCTGAAATCCAAACCACACTTACTGGAGAGTAAGCCCATTGAGTATAATGGAGCAAAAATGCCTACCCTTGGGCTCATGGGTTGAAATCCTATCCATACTTTACTGGGAATAAGCTCCCATTAACTTCTGTGTAGATGCATAGGTTGCAATCCTATCACCCTTTTTCTAGAAGTGAGCCCTTTAACTATAATGGGGCTTACTTCTGCGTAGACATGCATTGGATTGGACACAGTTCTAGAAGAGGACCAACGAGGTGAAAAATTACGCCAAAGGAGCAGGTCAAGAAGCCGTGGAGTGCCCACTTGAAAATACTTGTTGTCAATGCAGTCCACTGCACAGAGCAAAGTGAAGGGCTCACCCCACCCCCCAGGATTATAATGGGATAAATCCAGAATTGGGCCAGCGTTCCTATTTGCGGCCAGGAAACCTAGCTTTTATAGTTTCCTCCCCCTTTCCAAACACACATGGGATTCTCTGATGACTGGAGGGTTGAATTTGTTTCTGGCAGGGATAGGAAACTCCTAGGCTGTCAGCATGACAGAGCTCAGAAACTATTTCAATTAGACTTGAAACCCCCCTCCTTTTCAAAATCAAACACAGAATGTTTATTTTGGCACTTGTTCTTTTTTTCTTTTGTCCTCTTCCAACAAGCTTTCTGAATAAACTCATTTGCAAATTCTTCATCATTTTACACCGTCCCCCAACACATGCATATCCTTGTCAATTGTGTCTGCAATTCCAGGTTATGTGTGGTCTTGGGGGCTAGGAGATAAAGCGATACTAAGTTTCAGCAAGCCTGAGTTTTCTAGCAATTGAAGTCTGTAATGACCAAATTCATTATGATCCAGTTCTGGCCGTCATTAGAACTTAATGACATTGTGCTACCCAATTTTTAAAAAGAAAGCTGAATGGAGAATCTGTTGACTTCCTAGGTTTACACCAGGACACACTGAGGACAATACCTAATTCTCACTCATAACTAGAGAGCAGGACACGTTCCCATTGTTACTCAGCCAAAGGAATGGCCATTGAAATAGGTTAGTGACTTCCCCAAGGTCACCCTCTGATCTGGATTTGAAACTAGGGGCGCAATCCAGAGTAACTATGGGGAGTCCTTGCTCCGGTTTAAGAACAATTTGCTCTGGATTGCAACATGAATTTCCCATAGGTTTTCACTAGGCAGTGCAGTAACTATGGGTACACGTAATGTCTCTTATGTGCTCCCGTAGTTACTCTGGATTGTAGTGTAGGTCTAAGTTTGGGTGCACTCTGCTCCTTGTGCTACATTGCATGGTCTTGGCACTCAATGGCTCCTTAGATTGTAAGGAGTAAGTGGTGAGCAAAGGCAGCCCAAGGACTCCCTGATGACTGAGTTGGTGTGAAAAATGCTATTTTGTTAACAACAGAAAACAACAGGTTAATTTCATAATGATCTCACTAAATGAAGATTGCCTAGTTTTTAAATAGTTAAGTCTGCAATCCTAGCCACTCTTTCCTGGGAGTATGTACTATTGAACACAATGGGACTTAATTCTGAGTAGACATTTCCGTGTCTACTCAGAAGATGTCATACAAGATGATGAGTTATTAGGATTGTAACTGGTTAGAACTAACAAGTTTCCAAATGTCAGGTGGGACTTGTGCCTGTTCTTGAGTGAAGTACCCTGAAATAGCTGAGCCTGGCAACTGGCTTTTGTATTAACATAGATCCAGCCTTCTGTCTTTACCACAAAACTAACATTGAGTTTTGCTGAAATCTCACAAACATGACCTCATGCCATAGTCCTGTTAAGCTTGAAAAATGTTGGAAGAAGTAAGTACATTTTGAAATATGATGGCCTACAAGTGTCTGACAACCCAGAGTTTGGTCTTCCCTGAAGAAAATGTACTTTTAATATTCCCCTTAAATTTCTGGCTTGGCCTAGCAGCTTCTCGTTTATTTTGAAGTCAGCCTTCGCAATGAGAGCAGGTTTAAGGTTTGGCTGGTTTAAGGTTTCCTGAGTGAGTGGATTATATCATTAGTGCCTTCTGAGGGAGATGAAATTTGGGAGAGGGTGGGTGTCTGAAAAATATGAACAGCACAGATGCAAGCTTGAAAGAAGGATGTCAACCAATTAAATATTTGTAGTTTTAGTTGATAAATCACCGCAAGAGTCCTAGAGCACAGGGCAGTGGGGGTCTGGCCATGTCTGCAGGGTTTCTGAAGCAGCAGTGGTGGAGGAAGGGGCCTCCCACCTTAGTGGCACTCTATGTGGGGTACCCATGTTGTTCGTGCTGCTGGCTCTGGCTGGCAGGGAAAAAGTGGAGGTGCAGGCAGAGGAATGAGGCAGAGGTGGTGAGGTAAAAAAGGAAATCAAGCCAAAAAATAGAGGTAAAAAACCCCTCCCCTTAAAGAGCTAGGCTCAGTGCAAGAGACATAACCATTGTCCTGAAAGGCAGGACTTGGACTGCAATCCTAAACACACTTTTCTGGGTGCAAGATCCATTGAGCACAATGGGGCTTACCTCTGAGTAGACATGGTTAGGATTGCATCCTCAGTCTGGGGAAGGGATGACTCTTGGAAGAGTCATCCAAGCCCTGCATCCGGGGAAGGGGTTTCCCATTCACAGGAATGCCAGTCCTTCCATTCCCAGAGAATCATTTATCTTGTAAGCAATCAATTGATTTAAAGCTACATTCTGCTAAGGAGGTTCATTTCTTAGGCATTTAAGGGGCTATAATTTAATTTCAGTCAGTTATCAAAAGGTAGTGTTGGAGTGCAGGGAAAAAAAAAGAAAAGATACAGTATGTGGATGATGGGGAAGGCTGACACATCCTCATTTTTTAAAATGTTTTCTGGATTGGGTCATTTTCAGCATCAGACATTGCTACTGGCCCATGAAGAATCATATCAGATACATTCATGTCTGCTTCCAGACTTGCCCTACCATCTTGGGCTCCAGCTGAACCTTCATGGTATGATGAGAAGTCTCTGCAAGGCTGCCTGAAGACTGCTCAGGGGCTGGAGAAGCTCAGGGGCCAAGAGACAGGCAGAACAGTAGGATGGGTGAAGAAATACTGTGTTGTCTCCTGCTAAACAGTTAGATCTTGTTGTTGGCCAGCAACTTTCAACAAGTCAAAGGAAACCAGCAGAGATAGAAGACTCATACGTTGGAGATGTTGATAAACCCTGGCTATCTCTACAGATATAATCACAGATTCAGACTTATACTCAGCAAGATTCAGGTTCATAAATTTCGTAGAAAGTATGGTTGAGAATCCTTGGGAACCCAATCCCATTTCTTCCATAGCTTCAATAATTCTGTTATCTGCTAATTTGGTGTCCTAACTAGAGTGCATAACAAGAACTAACTTTATGACAATTTAATAGAGGTAAGTTAGGTCTGACTGGATATCAGATGGTGTGAGGTGGATAGCAAGGCTCTACTTGCACTCTATGCATTACCTGGTATACTGGGTATATACTGGGTAGGGCTGTCCCATCACATTCTGTGATATACTGGGAAGGGCTGTCACATCACATTCCAAGACACCATATCACAAATTCTCTTTGCACACAAAAGGCTCTGCAGGCATCTTACAAAATAAGAACACTGTCCTCTCCCCAGATCTAAGTGGCATGATTCCAACTTGCTATACAATCCTTTATGTACATTGTATAGTTCCATGATTTATTTGAAATGCTACCCCAGGATTTTAACTTCTTTTCTTTAACTGTTGATCTGTTCATGGCTCACTCACAGTGGAGCATTGCTTCATTTCAAAGCAACCTTAGAATTTGTGGAAATAAAAAAGAAAAGCTACTTAAAATGAAAGCAGCTAACAGTAAACAAGTCAGCAAGTAAGCAGGCCTCCGTCAGTCTTGAAAGACTATGGTATCGTCGTCGGCGCTGCATACACTGCATGCTAAGCACGAAAGCCTGGGTGAGATTATTATGGAGGAGAGGCTGTTACCCAAGCAGCAAATCCCCCCTCTCCATGCCACTGAATTAGTCCAATGGAAAGGTAGAGCCAAAACAATTGGATCCAGCTGCGTTGCAGAGCTGGGCTAAGGACAGGAGCTCACCCTGTCTTGTGGGGCCGACCTGGGTCTCGAACCCTGGCCTGCTAGTTAACAGGCACAGCGTCTTAACCGCTTTCACCACCCACAGCCCTAAGTAAGAAGCAAAGAATAAGAGAATTAAAGAATCAGAGACAGTCAAGTTGAGCTTATTCTTGATTTCATCTGCCATGTTCATGACAGCACTCCAATGATTTTGGTGTATGGATTGTGTCATTTATGAACACTATGCTTGCAAGAAGTGACAGAATATCGCTACACTGTCTTTTAACCATGGGCTAAAACAAAAGTGATCAAGCAGTAGCTTTTGAACCTTGAGCTTGTTTGGAGGTTCTAGCATACTAAGATCAGATTAGTGAGTTGCCCTGCCATCTCTAAGTCATATGTAGTTCTGCACTGAAATATTCCAGAAGAGGGGTAGAACCTTAGCAAGTACAGTTCACCTTGAGGAGGAAGAAGTTCCCTCTTCATAGGTTGCATCTAAGGGCTGGGGTCTTCCATACTTTGTAGTGTGTACTTTTCTTACATCGGCAGTCCTGGTCCTTTATGAACATATGAAGTGGTATTACTCTGAGTGAGATCATTGATCCATCTAGCTCAATATTGTCCATACCAGTAAGTATTGTTCACTATCTTTGGAGACCATGAACTGGCCTCCCCCAAACTTGGGTTTGTTGTGAACCACTGAGTGCACCTTCCTGTATGAGGACTTAGGGATAGTATAATGACATAATTTTGCCATTGCCAATGTCTGCTGGAATGGTAGGTGACGAGTGCCCAGCATTCATTTCACCTGCTGACTGCTTGGCGTGGCCAGCTTGTGAACAACCTCTTGTGGTCTGTTGGATCATCTGTGGTCCACAGACCATGGGTTAGGAACTGCTAGTCTGCACTAACAAATAGCAGTTCTCCAGAGTCTCCAGGGTTTCAGATGAGAGGCTTTCCCAACCCTACCAATGGATTAAAATGGGGATCTTGTGTACAAAAAGTATGTACAGGTACTCTACTATTGACCTCTGGTTTGACCCAATGGCTGGAGTTCTCTAAGAATGCTCTCTAAGAATTAAGAATATCATTAAGAACAACATTGTTGATATCATCTTGGCCTTTTCCAGTTGTAAGAACTCTCATCTATGCTTCTTTGAGTTCTATGGCAAATGAATGAATGAATGAATGGAGACTGCCAAATTTGTTGGGAAGAGGAGTGCAACAAACACATACACACAGAGCAAATTAAGTCTACAGTTCAGCAGAAAATAGCATAGGAAGAGAAACAGGGATATTATGAAGGCTCAGCAATACTATCCAATTTTTTTTCTTACTATACAAAGCTTTCCAGAGGAATCCTTGTTCAGAGAACTAACCCAAGAGCCATAGCATTGCACCAACAATGAGGATCCTGTACTGTATCAAAAGCTTTTGTAATACTCTTTGCTGGTCCATTCTGTCTCTTAGGTCCCCTTGCAATACAGCCAGCCGGGCTGCATTCACTTTGGCCTGAATATGGAGACAGAAAGGCAAGCCAAGATGGCTAGAATAACAGCCAAAAACATCACCGAGTCGAACAGGAGGAGAGCTGTCACTATCAAAGTAAGGGATTGGAGCACTGGGATAGGCTGGATACATCTCTGTGTCTCTGTCCTATTTTTCTTTTTGCTTATCTCTGTTTCTTCATCTCCGCAATGCCAACCACTTCCTGGTCATGCTGAGTGTGCCCATCTTACATTCTAGGTTCAAATGGATTTATTTATGCACAAAAACTTGGCATCCATAGTCTTGAACGACTATGGTATTCTTCTCGACGCTGCATATGAAGCACAAAGACACAACATGTATGATTAATAGTTCAAGCATATCCAGCACCATGAAGGCTTGAGCTGTGTTTGTGTGTGTGTGTGTGTGTGTGTGTGTGTGTGTGTGTGTGTGTACATGTGTGCCATGTTGTTAATGGAAGTATGGCAATGTCCTACATATTCTAGAGACCATGGTGGTCTCTTGTGGGTTGACTCAGGCCTGTGCCAGATCTTTAGTTGGCACAAGTCAAACATGGTGGGTCAACTGCTATCAGAGGGGATAGCATCTGGAATAAGTAATCTACGCCAGGTCCTACTTCCCCTCCTCTGTCAAAGCCCTTTACTTTGCCCTGTTCTGCCCTTCCCTACCATGCTTGACCTTTCCTGCTGACTAACTCATGTAGGGTTGGGACTTCCCCAATCTATAGCTACATGCGAGGCTATTGGGATTCTCCTGGCATTTCATCAGGTGAAGCAGAAGAACCGTCTGGCCTGCCTAATTAAGACTGGATCCTGATGAGCTGCTGGAGGGGTGGTGGTGGAAGCCACCAAGAAGTTTCTGTTATGGTATGGAATGGGTACATGAGGCATAGTCAAGGAACTGTTCTGGGCTTGGCTATAGATATCACAGGATCTTAGCAAATTTCTGGGCAAGGTGATAGCATGCTTCAGGACAGGCCACTGCTGCGTGAATGCCAAGAACTAAATTTGGCAGCCTGTTCCCTTCTCTTGCAGCTGACATTTTGCCTGGAGTGGAGCACATCAAGGCACTATGGCTGAACTTTAGGAAAGGGAAAAGATAGAACAAACGTTGCTGCAAAAAGGGGTGTGTGTAAGTTACTTCCTGCTCAGACCTTTTGTCTTTGAAGATGCTTTTCTCCCCAACAGTAAAAAAGGCCTGTGCCTTTTATATGCCAGTGGGAGGCTACTGCTGCCTCAGCAGAGACCACATCTATCAGGGCAGTCACACATTCCTCTCCATGCTTGTAAAATAAAAAAGAGGAACAAACATTTCTCTTGCTTTAATAGCCCTTGTTTTGGGGATGAGCTAAAGGAAGAGAGCTAATTTTGTCCGTGTGTTACTTTGCAGCCTCCAGCAGTGAGGTTTCTGCAAACCACATCTACGGTTCCTAATGTAGAGAGTACTTAAGGATCTCTGCTGAACGTGAAGGTTTTACGTGACAGAGAAACAGGACTTGATCTGTGCTCAGGCTTGGTTTACAGAACACTAGCTCAGCCTTGACACATCTGAAATTAAGTTAAGAGTATCTCTGATTAGATGCCGGGCACCATTCTGGCCTGCTAAGGAAATACAGTCCTCATGCACCAGAGATCAGGAGGAAAGAGTTAACAGACAATTGTGCAAGCAGTAGCATCCTTAGCCTAAAAGTTCATTGGATTTGTTCAGCGTTTAATTTTCAGAATATTCGGAGAGGGATTTCCAAGAGTTCCAACAAGAAGACTTGGAAAGCCCAACTGATCTAACTTTCTGCTACCATCGTTCCAAGATCTCTTGCAGGCAAGGATACTCTGTGCACAGTGATGGGCTTCAAAGAAATTAACAACCGGTTCTCTGCCCATCTGGCAGACACTTTTAAATGGCTGTTTTATAAACTTTATATGTCCCTTCTCTTGTTGACAACCGGTTCTATAGAGTAGGTGCGAACCTGCTGGAGCCCACCACTGTCTGTGCAATATTAATAGCCAATTGAGCACATCTCTATTCATGTATTACTTGCTTCCGTTACTATTTTTCCCACCACAGGGAATGGTCTGGCAGGGAAGGAAGAATAACAGGGGAGGTTAACCCAAATTTTGTGTTAATTCCCTGATAACACACTGCTAGACGCTAGTTAGGTCCAAGTCCCACGTTTGCCTGGAAGTTCAGATCTGATCATGGTTTCCATACATGAGGGATGGATTACTATAATGGATTACTCTATAGAGGGGCTGCCTTTGGAGACTGCAGTTAGTACAAAATACTAGCAGCCAGGACTCCATGGCTCTCCTGACTGGTTTCCATGACTCATAAGAACATAAGAAGAGCCTCCACTGGATCAGATATTGGCCCATCTAGTCCAGCTTCCTGTATCTCATAGTGGCCCACCAGATGCCTCATGGAGCACAAAAAACAAAAGGACACCTGCAACCGGTATCTTTCCCTGCATCTGGCATTTTGAGGTTGCCTAAATCCATCCACACACACACACACACACACACACACGCAGAGAGAGAGAGAGAGAGAGAGAGAGACTCTTGAGGAACCCACACATCCATAGCTCTCCACACACAACCCCATGGCTCTCAAGAGACCCATGGCTCTCAGTTTGATTATCACTCTTGGGGCTTTAACAGTCCAATAACCCAAGAGACCCCTTTCATGAGACAGAACACCCCCGAGGACATCTCTGGTATTCCATGGATACCACCAGTCTCTGAAGTTCAGCTGGTGGCAACAACAAGAGCCTTCACATAGCAGCGCCCACAACTGTGGCAGCTCCCCATTGTGTCAAGAACTGAACCTTCCCTATTATCCTTTCAATGGAAGCTTATAGCTTGAACTGTGACATTTCTTTCTCTTGAAATTAAGCACTGCAAAGAAATTTCCAGAAAAAGGAGAAGCAATAGGGGGCTGTTTTGCCTTCACACATCCTTTCCAAGTAGAACTTGCCTGCTTCTTCCATTACATTTCCATATACATAGCAAAGTTATCAGTGAGACAATTCTGCTGTATCGGTTTTATACGATGAATATTTTTGTTCCATACTGTATTTATAGGGTGAGAGCCAACATTTTCCATAAAGATTATCCTGACAGATTTCTGGGCTGCTCTCAGCAAGCAGTGGGTGTATATAAAATATTGACCGCACTAAATTGATAGTGGAAAATTACCTTGATGCAATTTTAGCCGCTCAAAATGTGATGTGAAAATCAGGCCACTGATGAATGGAAAGGCTGCAGGAGGAGAGATCAAATGTCTCTGCCTCTGGCAGTGGGATAATCCCTACAATCAACTGAGGCTATATTTTGACTACAGCTTCTGCACTCAAATCTTGCTTAACTAAATCTTAGCAGTTAGTTATTTAGCATGAGGGCTGAGATGAATCCATTCAGATTTTGCAAGCATTTTTGGAGTGCCAACAAATGTTATTCATTTGGTGTTTCTTGCAATGCTGGCTGTTCATGTGCATTGCACCTCCCTTGCTCTTACTTCCAATTGTCTTGGTTGCATCTTGGGGATGTTGTCAATAATCAAATCCGATATATATGAATCTACTGTGAAACCTTCCTATAACAAGTGACCCCCTTATTATATTATTACCTTTATCAATACTGCTCGTATTTAACAAAAATTAGTAAGTAACAACACTGGCATAATTCTCTGAATAGTCACATGTAATTGAATATTCACCCAAAGGAAAATTTCTACCCAC
Organism: Cryptoblepharus egeriae; assembly: GCA_030015325.1. Classification (NCBI taxonomy): domain Eukaryota; kingdom Metazoa; phylum Chordata; class Lepidosauria; order Squamata; family Scincidae; genus Cryptoblepharus; species Cryptoblepharus egeriae. The sequence continues at coordinate 23,037,779 of JAREYC010000002.1, forward strand.
CCCCACAAAAAAACAACAACAACCTGAAAATCTGAAATACAGAATATTTGGCAAGTCCTACCCAGTACAAGTCTCTGATTAAGTGGATTGGACACACAGGAGAGTGTTGTGTAGAAGAGGCTTTCAGAGCTCTCTTCCAAGGAAATTGACCTTGATGGAATGGGAAGGAACAAATTTTCCTTCCTAAAAAGAACTCCAGTCTTACAATCTCCATAAGGGAAGCTTTGCTCCCAGCAAATCTCCTTCAGAGTTTTTCCAGAATGCTATATTTTGTGGGCATTCAACCATGCATACTACCCTGAGCCATCTCCAACTCGTGACTCTGTCACTTGTGCGCCTGCCAGTGATGGAAAACAAGGCATTCCTTAGTTTCTGAAGAAATTAAGTGCAGAAATCTTTTAAAATTTCAACACCTCATTTGGTTAGCTAAAGCAAAACCCAGCAGGGAGGGCAGACAGACAGGAACAACATGAAGCAGGAAAAAAAAATGTTGCAAGCATACTCTTTTTGGACACCACATTTTGGAACACATTTTGGAATGACCACATCTGCCCACATCTGATCTTAGCGGAAGAACAGCATTTGGTTTTCCCCACTGAGAAGAGGCTCACTCCATTCAGCAGTGGAAAAACTAATGTGTGTTTCTTCTTGTTTTTTTCCATCTCTGATTCTCGGAGTCCAAGACATTTATCACTCCTTCTGTTAGTAAAGTGAGTGCCCAGGACATGCAAGTGCAGGGTTCCAAAATAGGGGAAGGAGATGGGACTGGAGTGGATTATTGGAACAACAGATATGCTGTCTGTATGAGTCCTTAAACTAGTGTTGTTGGGGCTGCAAACTGGCCTTGAAGGCCTGGGCCCAATTCTCCCTCTCTCAATTTGAAGCTCTACAGCTAGCCTATGAAGTTGAGCTTAGAAGTTTGCCAAAGCCTCTCTGCTTGAGGTGGGTGCTTCAAAGGTCAAACAAACTGTAGCAAGGGCTGCCTGGAGTAAGGAAATGTACAGGCATCATTTGCGGGCGTCAGAAATACCTTACCGCACTCTATTTTCTCCTCTGGCAAAGAATACAGAAGATCCTCTTACCATTAAGGAGCCGCTCAGATACTAACACTTCAGTGATATCAACATTCCAAAAACCTTCATAATTATCATCAGTGATTAAAATAATAAAAAGTGGAAGCCTGTACATCTCTACTCAGAAGTAAGTTCCATTGTGTTCAGTGTAAATTTGGCTGCAATCCTAATCCCACTTTCCTGGGAGTAAGTACTATTGAACACAATGGGACTTACTTCTGAGTAGACATGCTTTGGACTGCACAGTTATTTCCAGAAATATGGGTATAGGATTGCAACCAAAATCACAGCAATTATAACTGTGTGTCAATCATCTCCATATAAAAAACTGAAAAGTCACTGACTGACTCATCAAGAGTCAACCAAAACCACTGGGTTTAGGAGCATGAAATTTGGGGAGGGTGTTCCTTCCATGATGGAGGGATCCCTTAAGAACCAGTTTTCGGAAATTCCAACCAGAAGGGAGTGAAAAGGGGTGCAAAGCGTTTTCCTCCTTATACTTTACATTGATGAATCCCTAACTGATGGACCCTTTGCCCCAACTCCCGGACCCAGAAGCATGAAATGTGGGGATGATGTTCCTTCTGTGACATCAACACCCACCAAGAACTAATGTTGAAAAATTTAATCCTTAAGGAACGGAAAAGGAATGTAACGTGTTTTTGTCCTATATAGTACTTAATGTTGAAGACTGACTGATCATCATCCAGCTGATGCACTGGGAGGGAGGAAGCACAGGGGGTGATGGTGTGTTTGGGGGATGATACATATGGGGAATGGTGCACATGGAGGGATGAGGTGCATGAGGAGATGGTGTGCATGGGGAGATGCTTCACATGGGCAGATGGTCACATGGGTGGACGGTGTGCATTGGTGGATAGTGCACACAAGGGTATTGCAAATGGGAGTGTTGTACATGAGGGGATGATACGCATGGGGTGTTGCATATGGTGTACATGCGTGGACGGTGCACATGGGCAGACAGTGTGCACGGGTGGATGGTGTGTATGGAGGGAAGATGCGCATGGGGAAAATGCACATGGGGGTGTTGCACATGGGGCTGTTGCACATGGGCGGACAGTGCACATTTGGGATAGTGCTCATGAGGGTGTTGTGCATGTGGGGTGTTGTGCATGGGGGACGGTGCGCGTGGTGGGTGTTGTGCATGGGGGACAGTGTGCATGGGGGGACAGTGCACATGGGGGGGAACAGTGTGCATGGGGGATGATGTATGGGGGAATTTTACTCCTGCAATGCAGGTACATTTTTGCTAGTAAGAGTGTGTATTTCATACGAGTTAGTGAACTTCAAAGGACAATAATTCCAAGGGAGTTTTAGACCTTTAGCAAAGAAGGCCAGACTCTGTCAGTGGTACAACTGACCTTGCTTGTGGAAATTACATGCCTAGCTTATAAGAATGACCCAATCTGTGTTACTTATCTAGTTGGCAGTTAAAAGATGTGTAGAATCCGTTCTGAAGTAAATAAACCCCATGGACTGCTTTTGATTTGTGAAAATATTTGCTTGAAAGCATTTGGTTTGTACGGGGTTTGAGTAAACACCGACCAAACACTTACAAAGTCAAAAAAAAAAGAAAAGAAGAAGAAAAAAGTCAAGGCTGAGCCATTCAAAAAGAAGTAGGCTTTATGCTAACTCCTGCAGTGCCAGATGCTCACAAAGATTTGGCTGAAAGCAGAAAAGCAACCCAGGTTATCTAGAGTTTTTGGTAGCAGGCTGGCATTGAGGGGGATCTTTTATTTATTTTTATTAATTTTCTTTATTGTGTATTAACACAATTCTTTATTAAATTGTGGCTACAAACTAGAGTAACCACGGGATCTTTTACACCGACATACGAGGCATTATGGTGCCACTATGGGAAACCTATGGGAAATGCATAGAGCAATCCAGAGTAAGTGTCTTTTACTTGGAAGGAAGTAAAAGGGAGGTAGGGAGGGTCATAGCTTATCCTACAAGGGGGGTCAGTAGGGGGAGTCATAGCTTATCCTATAAGCTATGACCGACTCTAGGGTGCAGTGCTTACCCCGTTTCTAGCTGAAAAGCCAGTGTTGACTAAAGACACTTCCATGGTTATGAGGCAGCATGACTACACAGCGAGGCACATGGAATGCTGTCACATTCCCACTGAGGTGGTACCTATTTATCTACTCGCATTTGCATGCTTTCGAATTTACATCAGGATTAAACACATCAACCCTACAATCCAGAGTAACTATGGGAACACATAAAGAGACATTACATGCACCTGTAGTTATGGCAACACCTAATGAAAACCTGTGGGAAATTCATACTGCAGTCCAGAGTAAATAGTTCTTACACTGGAGCAAGGACTCCCAGTAGTTACTCTGGATTGCGTCCTAAGGCTGCAATCCTTGTGCTGGCCTGGGGATGTTGTAAATGTTCCATAAGTTCTACACCACTTTTGGAGGCTGAGGCCAATGCACAGACATGCACTGGCATCCCTGCACCACCATAGGAACAGAGGCACATGTGGCCTAAATTGATTTTAGTATTGTGCCCTAAATTTGTTTATATTTGTCCATTTTTTAAAAAATGCAGATGGAAGATTTTCAGGAAGGAATAGAAAGGTTTTGATGGTAAAGAAGTTGTCAAGTGAGAGACCGTAAGAGAGTAGAAATAGGTATCAACATTTGTCGTGTTGTAGCTAATGTTCCCTGGATTTCCAAAGAAAGGTTCTTTGCAGTGAAAAGTTAGTCTGGTCATCCGATAACTTGAAGGACACTTGGCTAAGAGAAATCTAATGCTCCCCAGATACGAGTCTAATTCTGGCATGCCTATTTTGTGACCAATGTGCTTGCTTCTGCTAAGCTGGGACTGTTTAACATTTTGTAACATTCATGGGTTTTGTAGAGATTGACCTACATTTTCTCCTAATTCAGTGACCTACTCTCTCTGGCTGCGGACAGTATGTTCCACAGGGGAGGATGTCAGAAATGTGCTGTAAATGATTTTAAGACTTGCAGCTTGGATATTGTTTTCCATGGACAAATTTCAGGCTGGAGGACACGTTGCAGTGTTTCTCGACAATGTTCCAAAATAGCTACGTATCAAACCAGAACAGTCTGAGACTGTCTACGAAAGATTTCATCCAGCCACCTCACCTTTTGGTGCCTTACTCACAGCTTACAAATTTTTCTTTGCTGTAATAGAGTTTCTTTATATATATAGTTTCTCAATATTTTGAGCTTGGAATTTTTTTGATGTTATTTGAGGAGGAGGGAGAAAAGCACAATTCAAAAGTGTTTGATCATATCATATAGTCTTTTGTCTCCTCAGAGGTTGGGGGTATTTTAAGTCACAACATGCTTAAGTGACATACAGAGAATGCCTGGGAGACAACTGCAACTACTTTCAAAGGATGCTGGATTTACTTATTTTTTTTTTTCTTTTTAATCACACCATTTTTGTTACGGCAACTTTTCAGTCTCTCTGGACTAGAAATGCATCCTTTTTTGTGCAGCTGGTATTGATTCTTCCTTGTCTTTAAGGAAAGGATAAAGAGCACCAAAGGAATTGTTTTGAAATAAACCAAGAGTCACGCTACATAAAAAGAATTCCGCTTGGAGACAAATCAAAGACGAAGGAACTCTGGAATTTGCCACACTGGAATTGTCACAGTAGACCCACAAGTGCAAGGATGCTTTGAAATGAGACAAAACATTGTGCTTTCATGTTATCAGTCAACTGGTGCTTGGAGTAACAGTCGACAACGTAGAATACATGAGGAGTACCATTGTACTACTTCAAACTTTTGGTGGAGCTACTGTAAGAGTCAGTGCTCCATTACTTAAAGAAAACTTTTCAGTCTTTTCAGAAAAGAAAAGTATTTTTTCATATAGAAAATCATACTATGATTTATACTCTAAAGGTATCCCTTTGAATCTTTGATTCCCATATCTATGGTTTTACAGATACTACAATTAATACCTCCGAGGATAAATTCCCACCCTGCTCATGATTCACATTTCTTTTTGTAAAAACACTGCAAAAGGAAAGCTTTTCTTCTTTTCTATTGGAATGGAAAGAAATAAACATGAAAACAGGAAACGGGTCTCCTGCACCAGGTGGCACAAATCCTAGTGATGCCACTGCTTTAATCTTCATCTTCAACCTTAAACTATATTTGCTCACGTTGGTGCAAATGTAACAACTGTCTCTCCAGTTTGTGCATTTGACTTGTTCTACATTAAAATGCCTAAAGCCATCTGAAAATTGCTTCTTGGCTAAACTTTCAATTCTTGGTTCAGAACATATTTTCTCTGGAGGGTGAATCAATTAGAATATATATATTTCAGAGTTTATTTTGGACATTTCTATACCATTTCATAGGTATGTTCTCACAAGGCAACTAACGGCAACAAACCAAAAAATTAAGAAATAATGACTGTCCAAAATAATACATTTCAAAGATAATACAAAGAATAATACATTCCCAACATTCATGATGAGAATCCTCATTTAATAAGCCATTTGGAGCCAGCTTATTTGCATCTTTGTTAACATGTCAATCCATTTGTTGAATTTAGACTGTAAGCTCCTTGCATGTAGAGACTTTTTTGTTATGAAAATCAATAATTCCATGTACATTAATGACAGTGTATAAATGAATAACACTGCTAATAATGAAATAAACAACAACAAACAGAAGACATGAAGAAGCCTGGATGAAAATAATTTTTTTAAAATTTAAAGTCTTTGTAAGAGCATATGCTATAAACGAGATAGAGATACTTTCTGGCATTGTTCTGTTGTCCTTAGCCAGGAAATGCACACAGATTAGAGGAATACTGCAGGGCTTCATGAGACCACAGTCCCCATGGGACTGATAGAGAGTGTCATGAAGCTTGCAAAAGAATAGATTGCCACATGGATATTGAACTCTAACAAATGAGAAGGTAGGACCTTCATTGGCAACTGCTTTCACAGGGAAAGTGGAAGCCTATTGCACACTCAAAAACCAGATTCTGTTGTTTTAAAGCTCCAGAATTCACTCAGACACAGAGGTTACTTTTCCTGATGCTACGTCTGAAATATACTACCAAATAAGTGGCAGAGCCTTTCTGTTCTACATTCCAGGCAAGCTACTGCTGTTCTGTTTTATTATTATTCCACTAAACAGGCTATTGTTCTATTGAGGAAGAGATTTTAGGAATGTTTTCTAACATTTCATTCCTGGCAGCCAGCTGGGTGCCTCAGGTTTGTGCAGCCCTGCCTAACACATGCAGGCACATTCCTTCTCAGCTGCCTTCTCTAAGCAACTGGGAACTGTCCCAGTCTGAATGAGGAGTGGAGTGCAACAGAAAATTAAAATAACATGCATGGATCTTGCTACAGAAGAGACTCAACCAGAAGAGAAAGAAGTGGTAGCAACCCGTTGTTCCACCACAAACCTCTCTAAGGCAATGGTTCACAAACCTTTAGCTCTGGGACCTACCTTTCATTTTAAAATGATGTTCTATAGGGGCCCACCTAGGTTTACCAGACTTTAAAAAAATCTAGGAAGAAATAACAAAAACTCTAGGAAGAAATCTAGGTCAAACATTTCTTTCCCTATGTTTCCACATGCTTGCAAATTGCAGGAGCTGGCCCCTTTGCAAGTTAATTAGCAGCTATAGTAGATTATTTTTGAATAGGCTCGGGGCTTGAGGCAATGAAGACGCAATCCTAACAAACTTTACATCACTGAGGCAAAGGCAATGCAGCTCCATGGTAAGGGAGCAATCATTCCCTTCCCTTAAGGAGGACTCAGACTGCCACCTAACTGCCAGATGCAGCACACATTGGCACAGCTATGCCAGTGTTGGAGAGTTGGTTAGGACTGGGACTTTACTCATCTGATCTTTCCATTATCCCTTGGTGACCAACCAAAAACTTAAAATCTAAGGATTTTAAATTTACAAAAATTATAGGACGTTTACTACAAAATAGCAGATTTTTCATAAATTTCAAGGGACAAACATGGCTGCTGGAGAATCCAAAGAAATGGTTTACCACAAGGCACAGTGCTAGCCACTATATGTATATACTGAACACACACACACACATGTTGAACATATATATAAATGATCAACCATTGCTGGAAACCACCAGAAGTTTTATCCATGCAGATGATCTGGCAATTGCTGCAGAGTACAATGTTTGAGCCCATGGAGTCAAGGCTGACTAATGCTCTATTTACTGGGATAATCAACTAAAACCCAACTGGCTAAAGACACAACTCTGTGCTTTCTATCTGAAGAATCAAGAGGCATCAAGAACATAGCAGGTTTTGTGGAATGGAATTAGATTAGAAGACTGTACTGCCCCCAGATATCTGGGAGTAACCTCAATTGCACACTTACTATTAAAAACCACTGTTCTAACACCAAAGTTTTTGAAAGAAGTACTATCCTGGGGAAAATAATTAACACAAGATGGGGAGCTCAACTGCATACACTAAGAACCTCTGCTTTAGCATTATGCCACTCGGCTAGACAATATGCCAGCTCAGGCATACATCTAAGCATGCCAAGCAGGTAGATGTGGCCTTAAATGAAACAGAAAGACTAGTCACGGGGTGTTTAAAACAACACTAATGCAAAACATGTACTATCTAGCTGGTCTCCCTCTTCCTAAATTCCACAGCACGGCAAGAGTGGGTTAAAGTGATGTCTTTACAAACCCACCCAGTATATGGCCATCAACTTTCACAGCTGAGACTGAGATCAAGGAATAACTTCCTTCGAACTATGGCTTTCCCTAACTCTCACTTGTCACAGTCTGCCATGGACCTATGGAAAGAGAGTGGGGAGATGCCGAGTGAATGGATCCAATCATAAGCATGCCTACCCTCTCATCAAGAACAATCATGGCCTGTATGAAAATCCTTAAATAGACTGTGTGCTGGGGTAGGAAGATCTAAAGACAACTTGAGGAAATGGAGATACACCTCGACAGATACACCAAGATACACCTTGGGTGTGCGATGTGGAGAAGAACAAACCACCTACATATGCTGCAGTACAAATGGTGCCCTTCTACATGCACAGAGGAAGATCTTATGTTGGCAAGGGAAAATGCTGTCAAAGTAGTCCAGTTTGGGGCACATAACATCTACCGTAATTAAATTTTAATGTTCTTTGTAAATTTTTACTATGTGTTTCTAACACAAATAAAGAAAGAACCAACCAAAAGTCAGGTTGAAAACCACCAGAGAGTCCCCACACATAGTTTGGGAACCACTGCTCTCAGGACATCAAAACAAATGGGTATTGTTCTCTTAAACTGAACTGTGTGTTTAGTTCTAGCATTTGAGAATATGAAATAGGTTCACAACCACTAGGAGAGGAATGCAATAAAATTTCCATACAATTATTTTGTTTGCTTAGGAAACTAATTTCTAGTAATATTATGAAGAATAGTTGAAATTTCTCTATTATGATATTTCTCTGTTATCCCAAACTAACAAGGATTGTCTGCAATCCTAACCCCCAGTAATGCTGGCCTAAGCCCCAGCACAAGACCCATGCTGGCCTATGGTTTGTCACAGAAGTGCTGTAAGACACTTCTGGGCCACTCCGAGGTGAGGGTTAGACCAGTGCACAGATATGCACTTGCCTCCCCACACCCCCATGGGAACGGGAAGATCGATGAGTTGTGCTGGTTTAGGTCAGGACTGTACCACAGTGTATCAGCTTTAAAAACATTTAGGAATTATAACATGACAAGATCATGCCAACTTGATACAACATCCTTCCAAGATGTCTGAAAGATGCCCTTCTTTTTCACCAACAGATCCTGAACCTCACATTTCCCATAAGTCAAGTAAAGCTCCACATTTTACAAAGGCTTACCTGTGGCATTGGAAAGAGCAAGGGACTCCATTGAACCTCTTGGAGTTTGCTCTGTAGGGGTCAGTTCCTCTGTAAATTTGAGTGCATTGATTGGATGCCTAGTTCGGCACTGCTGTGCAGACACATTGGCATCTTCCTCCTGGTCATACTGGGAGACCTTGTAACTTCCTCGGGTTTCACCAAAGCTCTGGTTGGACATGTCACTGTAACTTTCCTGTGACCGTAGCCTTCCTGAATAGTAATCTTCTCTGCATTCCTGGATGAAACTTCCCCCATGTCCTTTCATAGCCAAGGAGGAGCTTCTCTTTGGATTGCTGAAATGTTTACCCCATGGATCCTGCTGAGCACTTGGGGCCTGCCCTTGATTGTAGGAAGTCCTTATGTTACACTGACTGAGCAACTGTAAAGGGCTTTGTGATGGACTCTGTTCCATTTTGTTCCCATAGTGGTAGAGTTCATCTCTGCTCCTCCATATGTGGTCCCTGTTTAGACTAGGGGTTTGGCTGGATAAGCTCAGCAAGTCCATCTGCAAGGAGAGGGGGTCCACATCTGCTGAAAGCCTGCTTGAGGTCACCTGCAGTTGGCTGCTCTGACCAAGGGTATTCTCTTCTGCTTTGTTCCTGTTCTTGCCAATCTTAGCACTACGCCTTGATTCCTTGGCTCTGGCACTTTGGAAGGCAGAGTCTGATGAGTCAGAACCATTAGGGTCATCGCCCATGCTGCACGCTCTCGAACAGAAGATCTGTCCCTGCTTTGGCAGGAACGGTCGTCCAAGAAGAGATTTCTTGCATTGCGCACAACAAAAGCAGGTTTCTGTAGCGTGCCAGTGCTGGCCATCATAAGTCATCTGACCCTGATCAATGCCTTTGAATAAAGCAGAGAAATAACATTAGTTACCATGTAACCTTGCGTATCTGGACAGAGCTGGAAATACTCTGGCAAGGATCCACAGGAAGGCGAGATGGAGGGTCACACTTAAAATATATGGGAAGTTAGAAACCACTGTAGTATTAATAATGAGCAGTTCTAGTGCAGTGCACTCAAGAAATACTGACCACAGTAACATGGTGGACTTTTAAATTTTACAGTTTAAAAACTGGTGAGGGACACACTATTCTTAGCATCTGTATTTTTACAGTTTTCCTCCCCAAAGTAGGTCACTAATCATTGTTGCAGAATAAAAATAATTTGAAAATATGGTGACAGTTTCTGCTAAATTAGCCTTTGTGCTAGAAGGGAAATGGACAGCTCTTTTGGAGGTCAGGGGAAGTTAATATTTTTATTCAGTACTAGTCGAATTTACCCATCATTGCAGGCATAAAATTTTAAGAACATTTGTGGGCACCAATGGGTATAGCTGTGGTGCACCACCAGGCACCAGGCATCCCTATCATCACAAGGCAGCACGCACACCAGGCTCTGGAACCTCTGTGTAAGGATGAAAAGCTATTCACATAGGCTCTGATCAGGTGGAACCAAGCTCCACAGGTCCTGCTTCTGTCCCTCCCTTTAGCAAGCTTCCAGCTTGTCCTTCCTCTGCCCTCAAACACCTCCTCCCTCCTTCCCTGCCCCCTCAGCTTGCCCTGTGCCTGGGCAGAGCTGCAGGGAACTTGTGCTTGCCCAAGGTTAGAATAATGCCAGGCAGTGCTGAGCTAGCTCCATTGCTGACTGGGCCCAGGCACCACGCATCCCTATTGGGCACTGGACATCAGGCACCACGAGCAATGAGCACCAGTAGACACCGAGAACCAGTGGGCAATGCCAGGCAGTGGGCCTGCACAGGTGTTCTGTGTCTGGTGCTCAGCAGGAATGTATGGTGCCTAGTGGTGATTGGCGCAGCCTGCTAGTGGCTGGTACCCAGTAGAGATGCCTGCTGTCTAGTACCCATTGCTGGTCCGGCATATTTGCAACATCCAGCTGTCTTGGGATCCTGGCTGTGAGTCCTCAAGATTTGTCTCTGAAGCTTACCACATGCAGGGGAAAAGGATCAGTGATATGGGATTCCTTTATGCAGGACAGCAAATATAAGTGGGCAGGAAATGGCTGAGAAATTGATTTTTCTTATACTGTTTCATTCTACTTGGTGCAATTTCCCATCAGTGTTAAAAATATTCTGAAATATTTTTTTAAATCACAGTAAAATATCAATGTGTATGTGTCCATTTGAATCTATCCAGTCTGCATAATTTATTTCAGTTGCAAGATTTAATATTTTGCTGCAGGTTCCAGATCATCTGACTATGCAGGATGTTGATATCACGGCATTAAATCTCCAGGGAGTTTTACTGTGCTTTAAACATTCAAGTTTTGAGTGAAAACTGAAGTTGATTCAATCACTGTTGGGTGGTCTATTTTTTTGTATAACCAGAACTATAAGATAAGAATGGGTAACTAAATAATTTCCAGAATTAGTTTCCTACTGCAAATTAAATAGTTTAATACATTAATGTAAGAATAAACAAAAAGTTTATTTTTTAGTCTGAAACAAGCACAGTATATCTTGGCAATTCACTGCCCCATCTGTCTGCATGTAATGAAACTGCTGTCAACCCAACCCCAGCACATCCACTCTGATGTAACTAGAAGAACTGACATATATACCTCATATATTCAGGTGTGAATGTGCAAAATGTTTTTCCCTGGCTCCTTATCATCCAATTTCTGAAGCCTGAATGAAGTGCCAAATAACATTTCTCTCCTCAAATGATATATTTATTTTTCACTGGTGTGACTGCATGTATCTATTTCTGAAATTCACATACAACCAAGCATGAAGCTCTGTTGCACCAGTCCTTGACAGCTGGAGAGAACTCTGCTTGAGTGACCAAATGGCTAACATCAATACCAATTAAACTTTATAGGAGGCAGCCCTGCCTCTGGTCTATGAATGGGCAACACAACCATTTGCAAAAGGAGCAAAAATGTCCAACCTCTGAAGTTATGCTTGACCACATATCTTGGCATTCTGAATCCCTGTTTGTTCAGAGTATTGGAAATATGCTGAGTACACTTATTTTTTATCACCTTCTTACAATCCAGGGTCTCATGGATTGGTCTCATGGAGATGTTGAGATATTAATGCTCCAGAAAAGATCGTGGCTGGGCAAAAAAGCCAAACACTGCATATGAGTTCTTGCACATGTTCACCTCAATGGCCGAGCAAACCAAACAGGTGGGCCTTCAAGTCCTCAGGGCAAACTGTCCTGCAACAGGCACCACCCAGTAGTCTGTGGAACTCCTTGCCACAATAGGTAAAGTCCACCGCAGGTTACAAGCCATGATGTGTATGTGCAACATCCTTATTTTAAATGCCAGATGCATGGGAGGGCACCTGGATGCAGGTGTCTTATGTGCTCCCTGAGGCATCTGCTGAGCTGCTGTTTGATAAAGGAAACTGGACTAGATGGGCCTTTGGCCTGATCCAGCAGGATTCATATGAATGAGCTATAAGATCCATCTATTCCATTGCACCATCCTATTCACTCTGTTCATCAACAGCCTGAAACCTCGGTCAATGAATGGGATTGAAGATGAAGCTACATAATTTTGAATTCACTTTGGATCTCATCCCAAGCTCTATTTGTTCAGATCCCCACTGTGTTCCAGTTACACTTGCACATGTGCGCGTGCGCATGCACACACACACAAGAAGAAAAGCAATCCCATTTCCTCCAGTCTAGCTTTCCATCCAACAAGAAAGAGGAAAGCAGATTCCCTAGAGAGCCTAGTATCCCTAGAGAGCTTGCTTGCTTGGTGTCAACCTTCCAGCAAGAAACAGAAATACAAAAAAAGATGATAAAGTGTGCCTTGCTCATGAGCTTAACTTTCCTGGGGATTACCAGAATAATTATGCCCACTGTGCTTTTAACAATGACAAACACTATCCCCGGGAGAAAGGGTCCCAAAGCTTACCTGTCACAGGTCAGACCAGCTGCCAATGAAACGGACACATTGGCATATGATTACGATGGCTGGTTGGTGCTCACTTTTATTTTTAAAACATAGGCCGAAAGAAGGCTACAAACCATCTAACTTGCCTTCCCAAGTTTCCTTCCTTAATCAGAAAGTTTTTGGAACTGCATAAACTTTCAGAACAAAGGCAGAACTATACTGTACAGTTATATGTATAACTAGCAAAATGTAACCATGTAGCAGAAGTAAAATACTCCCCTTATGCTATCCCATTGTGCATCACCCCCATGTGCAACACCCCCCCATACGCGACACCCCTCCATGCATAACACCACCCTCCCGTGCACATCAACCCCCCCATGCACATCAACCCCCGTGTGCATCAACCTCCCCCCGCACATCAACCATCCCATGTGCATCAACTCCCCCATGCCCAACACACCCCCTTGCGCATCAACTGCCCCATGCACAACACCCTCCCCATGCGCATCAACCCCCCCCCGCCACACAACATCAACTGCCACAAGTGCACCATCCCTCACTGAGCATCAGGCACCAAACTGGCTGGATGTCAGTATTCCATGTTAAGTACAGGACAAAAACATGTTGCACTCCTTTACACCCCCGTAAGGGTTAAATTTCTCAACATCGGTTCTTGGTGCATGTTGATGACACAGAAGTAACACCCTCTCCAAATTTCATGCTCCTCAGTCCAGTGTTTGGGGCAGAGTGAGGATCAGTCAGGGATTCTTCAATGTAAATTATAGGGAGGAAAATGCATCATACCCCTTTTCACTCTCTTCTGATTGGAATTTCCAAAAACCAGTTCTTAGTGGGTGCCTCCAATCCCCAAATTTCATGCTCCTAGGTCCAGTGGTTTTGAGGGGGCGTTGATGAGTCAGTGTGTGTGAGTAAGGGCAAAATCCAGAGTAACTACAGGGAGTCCTTGATCCAGTGTAAAAACAACTTACTTTGGATTCTAATATGAATTTCCCATAGGTTTTTACTAGGTGATGCAGTAACTACAGGTGCACATAAAGTCTCTTACATCCTCCCGTAGTGACTCTGGATTTGGGGGTAAGTGATGAGCCACTGAATCCGTCAGTGACTCTTCAATTATATATACTCATGTATAAGTTGACTCGCGTATAAGCCGAGGCACCTAATTTTACCACAAATACTGGAAAAACTTACTGACCCGAGTATAAGCCGAGCAGTGGTGGGCACCAGCAGGTTCACACCTACTCTATAGAACCGGTTGTTAACAAGAGATAGAACATATAAAGTTTAAAAATAGCCATTTAAAAGTGGCTGCCAGATGGGCAGAGAACCGGTTCTTAATTTCTTTGAAGCCCATCACTGAAGCCGAGGGTAGGAAATGCAGCAACAGCAGAATAGTGTGGCTGGCCTTGTAGCCTCAGGGCCCAATCCTGGGCATGTCTACTCAGAAGAAAGGCCCACAAAGAAGTACCTGAGTCTGAAGAGGGGCTTGGCTGCAGTGGGCTCCATGTCTTGCCGCCGCGTGCCTCCTCCGCAGCCCGGAGAGCCAGCGCCAACAGCTGGAGAGGCTGCAGAGCCTCTGAGGGTGCGCGCTGGAGGTCATGCCTGCCATTTTTCTTAATTTTTTTTTTTACTGACCAACGTATAAGTTGAGGTGGGATTTTGGGGCTCATTTTTTGGGCCCAAAAAACTAGGCTTATACGCAAGTATATATGGTATATATATGGTGTGTGTGTGTGTGTGTGTGTGTGTGTGTGTGTGTGTATATATATATATATATATATATATATATATATGTAGATTACAGGTGGTGTATCAATATCCATGAGGGATCTGTTCTTGGGCCACTTGTAGATACAAACCACAAGATAACGAAACCGGCAGTTTTGGCACCATTAAACCTGAAAATGAAGAGAGTTGCACTCTGGTCACCTCTAGAGGATTTTTGGAGTCCAGAGGCTGTGAGCATCCACCTGAGGCTTCTGTGGCTCCAGAATGGTTCCAGAGTACAAAAAAAAGGGATTCTGATTTCCTGAGGGAAAAAGAAAGTGTAAATGAAAGTGAATTTTTTTTGCCCTTATAAGGAATTCTGTGGACTGGGAAAGCTGTCCTGGCAAAAGGAAGGTAAAAATATTTTCCTGAAGAAAACCAGACATCTTAGTTTTGTTTTTTTGTTTTTTGCACTTTGGGGCCATTCTAAAGCCTGCAGAGGCTGCAAGAGAACACATGTGGTTTTCAGAAAACCCTCCTAGTTAAAGATAAAAAGCTTTGGTTATCTTTGGATGGTTCTGGCTGGGCCGTCTGGCTCAATGCTGATCCGAGTACCTGCTTTGAATCTGTGGATAGGAGATCTGAGAAAAGGGTCAGCTTGGATATGCCATATGATTATTCAAGGCACATATTGTAGAAAACATTTTGTTATCCCAGAGGTGTGCAGGGAAGACTCATGTGCTCCAACAGTCGCTATTTTATATGAATAGTTCTGTCATTTGGGATTTGGCTCTATTCCACTGTTCCTGTTCCAAAAGTATTTGGGGAAGGCTGACAGATTTCAGCTCAAGGTTTCCTTCAATTCTCTTGAAATTAAATCTTTGAGTGGGAAACAGATGCATCTTGTCTTTATTGCACACTCAGGAACACTAAATGCTATCTAGATTCAGCAGCTGCAGATGGTAGGGCTCATTTTGAACAATTAAACAAGATAACATATTACAGGGCAATTATGTTCTTTATACTAGAACACCCATTTTGTTTTTAAAAGATGTGGCAAGACACCAACTGCAGCTCAGGTAACTCTCAGAGTTCTATATACATTGGGGGTATGCAGGTATGTAGGTATACTATACTTAGGCTGAGCAGGAGAGCTCACTGCCACTAATCCTAGCACCCAAGCATTTTATGATAAGCACACATTATATTCATATTGCAAACTGCATCCAAACATCGTAAATAAATGTGCAATATATTTCGTACAACCTGAAGAGGTTTCTCCTTACGAGTAAAGTTTGGGTACCATAACTGGATGGAAATTTGGAAGAATTTCCAGAGGCTAGGCAAGGTTGCCATGGGATCAGGATGCTTGTGGGGCAACTCTGTGTACATCCACTTACAAAACCAGGGCGCTACTGTAGTAATGTTGTCTACCCTACAATCCAGAGTAACTATGGGAGCATGTAAAAGATATTATGTGCACCCATAGTTAAGGCATCACCTAGTGAAAACCTATGGGAAATTCATATTGTGATCCAGAGTAAATTGTTCTTACACCAGAGCAAGGACTCCCTGTAGTAACTCTGGATTGTGCCCTATGTGGGTTTTCATTTATTTCCATTTCAGGCTTGCATTCAGAAATGAGTTTTTATCCTAGAGTTTATCTCAGCTGCAGCTAATACTCTGCGTTATTACGTATTAGTAGTTTAATGTAGTCAGGGACAGATGGGAGAATGGAGATACTGTATATCCATTTTTAATTCCCTCCCAAAAAAGCTCCATAGCAGTGGTACTCAAATTGGGTGGTCATGATCCCCCAGTTGTGTAAAGGTCACTGTTCTCTTTAAGAGACAGAGGAAAGCGGTAGCATAATCCCTAGTATCAGGCACCTGTTGGGGAATGGGGGGCTATTTTAGCCTTCCCTGGAGTCCTGCTAGGGTCTGGAAGCTCTGGGGTTTCCCGAAGCTTGGAAACAGTGAAAAATACCAGCAAAGATTAGAATTTCAGTTTTGTCTTGGCTGGAACATTTTTTAAGTTGCAGGGAACCCTGCAAGTGCTGCCTAGGACACCCGAGAGCACCCAGGAACCTGACAAGACACCTGGGAAGCCCCCAAATTTCCCTGTAAGGGCATGATCCCGGGGATCACATCAATGCACAAGCTCCTCTGCTACACAGACTTAGGGAGAGATTAGAACTCTCTCCAAGTTTGAGAGCCATTGCTCTATAGTCTTCCCATGACTTGTCTATTAGAGCTGGTACTATAAAAGAAGTGGCATTACAGCCATTTGGGCATCAATTTTAAATAAAATAAATAATACAAGAATTATCCCTTCCTTTGTGGTAAGTACAAACTGACATTTAATGTACGTAGTGGACATTCAAAATAATACATCCATGAGGCACATCACAGAGAAGAACAGATCTGACAAATTGCTATAGATCAACTGCTTTTACTGCATATATACTGTATAGCGCAGCTGAGTTCAATAAAGGATAAATGGGAGGTACTGTTGTTACCTTAGTGACAAGTATATGCAGCAAAATGTTCTTTGGGATTGAGAAATGTCTTGTGGGAAAAAACATAATAGCATCAATAAATGATCTATCCTCTCTGACAGCAACTGTGAAGGGATTTTTTAAAGGAAACCTTGTATATCAATATTACTGAGGGAGGCAATTTATTTTTGGAAAACCTCAAGGACATTGATGTTCCAGACAAGCTAAATGGTGATATTCACACATCAACTTAATTATATAATTATAATGTTGAATGTGTTGTCTTATATCTGTGATGATTTAATACTAGTACAAATTTTTCTATGTTCTTACATTTGGTTGATTTGAAGATAATACATTCTGTTGGTCGTTAATAATGTTTGTTTTGTTTGTATGAGTATTTTTTTTACTGTTACCTTTGTATAAATCTGCAAGTTTTGAAATGCACTTAATAAAAATAGCAGCAGCCTGGGTTTGATTACTTTCCATGACCTTTTACAACTGAGACAGTCTCCTCCCATCACCATCACCTAGAAATTTCTGTCCTATAGGAATTACAGTAGGAAGAACCACAATAAGGCAAGTGAATGCAGTTTTAACATCAGCAACCACAAACTTCTCCTTTTGCTTATGCTTCTTTGGATGATTATCACCTACTCTGCTAACTACTGTACATTCCAAGTTACTAAAGCAAATGTTTATCTAAAATCAGCCTATCCTCATTTTAGGTACAAGGTCATAACTCAGTGGTAGAGCATCTGTTTTGCATGCAAAAGGTCCTAGATTCAACTCCCCAAAGCAGCATCTCCTGGTGGCTCTGGGGAAAGGTTTCTCTGAAACCTTGGAGAGCCTATGCCAGATGATGAGGACAATACTGTGTCTTGGTATATAGCTTCATGTGCAGAAGCATGTAGGGAACTACAGGTGACATTTAGGAATACTTACATTCCTATATTATAGGAATGAGAAACAATTGCCACTGTCAGGGGAAAGTCACAGGTAAAATCCACATTTGTTGAGCATCTGGCAAATGACACAGGGTGTCGGCACATAGAGGAAAGGAGTTGAGGTATTGCCGAGGCAGTGGTTGAGTGAAAGTGCAGAACTTGGGGAAGCAGGAAAGAGCATGTTTGCTGGAGTTTGGGCTGAACAACTGAAAGAAAATTCCAAGGTCTGCTCATTATGCAAGGATTCATCTATCCCCAGGCCATGTTTAAACACACACTGCTGCCACTTGGCAGCATCTTGCTCATCTGGGAATACTTCATAGGCTCACACTGCATTTTGTTTTCGCCCACTACTGCCCTCCCATCGCCTCCACTAACACAGTAGGAACGTTTCAATGCGTTCTTGGCATTCAGTCACATTTCAAACTGGGGGATGGACGCACCCCTCAAATCCCTCAGGGTCTTTACAAAATTTGCAAAGTAAGACAGAGTTCTGTGATTGTTTTCCAACACCCAGGAAGTTACTTCTCCTCCTTCCACCAATGCAATGAAGGGAATCACAAAACATTTAGCACCAACAAAGACCCCACAATCCTCAGACAGAATTAGATGTAAGGCTGCAGAGGAGTCTCCACTCCACCAAAGAGATGTGGAAAATTCAGATTTTAGTTAGAGTGTCTTTGCTATTTCAATCAGGATTTTTGAAAATGCTGCCACTGAAATAAAAAACCATCCAAGGTTAACTTTTAATATATAATGCCTAAATCTGAAATATACCAAATTCACTCAGGACAGTCAACATTGTCAATTTAAAAATAACTATACAAATTTGTTATGAAAATTGACTATGAGGAACGTAAGAGGGTATTCTTCCTCAGCACTGAATGAGAAAATGTTTTTAAAATACCACAAGCAAGCATGGGCATACACACACGCACAAATGCCCTTGTGTTTTATTGTCTCTCCTTTTGGAGGACACAATTATTTCTTCTAATTGCCAAAACTAGGAGGTGGTATTACAGATTTTCCTGCCAGTAGTAATGCTGTCACATGTATTGTGAGGGCCCAGCTAGACTCCTACACCTGACAATTGGCTACTTGTGGCTTGACAGAAACTGATGCTGGCGCCTGCCATGAACTTCCAGAACAAAACCATTTCAGTTGCTAGCTTAGAGGTGTGCTTCTTCTGAAACAGAGAATGCAAAAAGTATTTTGACTTGCCAGATCGTGCTTTTAACGTTTTTCAAAATGTCATCTGTAAACCCACATCAAAGGCTGCATGAATCTCTCCCACTCCTGACCTCTCTGGCCACAACAGATGGTGATTTTTATCTGCTGTCTTACCAATGTGCTGAGCGCAAGTGTCGCAATACTCTGCGTATAAGGATTCAAAACAGTTGCAGCAATATGGCCGCCCCTCCTTCATGATGTACCGCTGGCCGCCCAGCACTGTTTCACATTCAAAACAGCAAAAGTGCTTCATGTGCCAGTGCCTTCCCTCAGCCTCTGTGCATTCGTCAGCAAAGATAATCTGCAAGGCAAAAGAAAGGTGTCAGGTGTAGAAAAGAGATTGTTTGATAGTGTTATGTTGCACGTTCAGTTCACTTGTCATGTATTTTTGAGCTATTTTTAGCAATCTGGCTGCTTGGAGACCATTATGCTTAGGCCTCTTGATACTTCAGTCCTAAATTCTCTGCTGCAGTAAGAGAAACTGAATGAGGAGTTGTTAAAATGGGTTATATATGATATAAAGATAAAACTTAGTGTAGAATGACACACATTTTTTTTCAGTAAATTAGGGCCAGAAATAAATTAGCTAAAAATACATTAGCTAATTAGCTAAAATTAGCTAAAAATACAGAAATTAGTTAAATTATTATTATACAGAAAGTAATATAGAGAAATTATTATTATACAGAAATTAGCTAAATACAGAAATTAGCTAAAAAAATACATAAAGCTGCTAAGAATTGGACACAACTGAATGGAAACACACAGGTTTCGCATGGGGCAAATCCTTGATTTGGACTGTAACGAAGGAAAAAAAAAATTTTTCTTTTCTAATTGCAAGTTAATAAGGACTACCATTGAATGATTAATGGGATCTGGCCTCCAGAAGACAAATAGCCAACATGTGTTCTTGTTTTTTATAACCATCTGAACCATGTTGCCTAGGGAGCTACCTGCCTCATACAGTGACACTGGTCCACCTAGTCCATTTGCTTTTGTATTATTAACAATAAAGTATAGCTCTTATAGGGGTAAGAGGAGCTCTTCCACAAAGCCACCTTGTAGCTTTCAAAATTTTAAAACAAATATTCATTTTCAAACAAATATTCTCTACAGGGGAGCATCACGTTAAGAAAAAATACCATGGAGCATCATGCTATGGCTACAAAAACATGGCAGTCACCTTGGAAAAAAATGACAGCTGACTAATTTTTTTGCATGTAGAACATCTACATATCTACATACTGATACTACCCAGCCATGATATGCTGTAGATAGGAATATGAGTGGCTACTTTGAGGTACTGTTACAAGGAAGGTACATGTCTTTAAAAAAAATAAATGAAATGGTTAATGATTTAAAGTGAAAAAATACAAAATAAATGAATAAAACAATTAAAACAAAAGCATTTTTCTTGTTCACGTCTAAGAAACAGCACATGCATTTCAAGGCTGAATTCACTCATGCAAATGCCAAAATGGTAGATGGGAACCATGGAACAACATATCTTCTTTACTTTCCTTTACAACATCCTGCCTTTCAGAAGTGTGTTACTAAACAAAGGGAGATGGCAGGAAACAAGTGTGCACTTCAGAAACACAGCTGCTGAAGGAGGGATACATTTGTGAAGGCAAGCCTGGATCACGGCTAGCCTTGTGCTTACATCCATGGAAGGCCACACCTGCAATCAAATAACACTGCAACACCGCAAAATAACATGATCAGGAGCAGCACCCATGTCTGGGAACATGGCTTGAGACCTCAACACCCTGCTAGGTAAAAGATAATGAGATTGAGTACCAGTGTTGAACAAGTAGTGGCTAAATAGGTTTTCATTGGATGCATGGAAAGGAAATAGTTGACCTGAAACAGTGGTGTAACAGCACAAACAACAGTAACCTATTATGAGGCTGTAATCCATGTTTACCTGGGAAAAGGGCCCATTGACTATCATGAGACCTACTTAGAATCACAGAATCATAGAGTTGGAAGGGACCTAGTAGGTCATCTAGTCCAACCCCCTGCCTGCAGCAGGAAATCCCCCTAGAGCATCCCCGACAGGTGCTCGTCGAGCCTCTGCTTGAAGATCCCCAGTGAGGGAGAGTCCACCACCTCCCCTGGCAATCTGTTTCACTGCCGAACCACCCTCACCGTCAGGAATTTTTTCCGGATATCCAACCGGAATCTCCTCTCTTGCAGTTTGTACCCATTGGTTCTGGTTCTGCTTTCAGAAGCAGCTATGAACAAATTGGCCCCTTCCTCCATACGACAGCCCTTCAGGTATCTGAAGAGGGCAATCACGTCTCCTCTCAGCCTCCTCTTCTCCAGGCTGAACATTCCAAGTTCCCCAACCTTTCCTTGTAGGGTTTCCCTTCCATCCCACTGATCATTCTTGTCGCTCTCCTCTGGACTTGCTCCAGCTTGGCTGCATCTTCTGAGTAGACCTGCATAGGATTGGGCTCTGAATGCCTACTGAGAGCAGTGGAGTCCCAGAAAGGAAGGAAAGACTGCTGAGTTTTTCATAGTTTTTCCTAGGTTCAGATTTTGCCTAAAGGTTTTGGTCACCTCAGGTTCCATCAGGAATGGGGATGGATTCATGAAATACCAACAAGTCCCAAAATGATAAGACCATTAACAATGCAGGATGCAGGCAGTCAGTGTATATGTGTATTCAAGCATCTCACATATCACTCATTTAAAGAAGCAGAAAGCTTTGTTGGGAAAAAAATTGTATGAAACAGACTTCAGAAATTTTATTTCTTATCCTACATACAAATTCCTAGAGGAATTTCTTAAAGGCATTGAGACTAGATGCCATCACCACATTGTGTGGCAAGGAGTTCCACAGACCAACTACACGCAGGATGAAGAAATGTTTTCTTTTGTCTTTCCTAACCCTCCCATCATACAATTTGATCCAGCAGGGTTCTTCTTAAGTTCCTATGTAAAGACTTAGGGAATAAATCTCCCTGAATGTTTGAGAACCAAAGCAGTAGAAACAGATTGCTAGGGGAAGATAGCAAGTTGAAACTGGAAACCTGCAATTCATCTCCATGCACTCAATAATTATCAAAACAAGTGCATATTGCTTCCCTAAGTACCACAGAAATTTGGCTGGGCTTACCTCATCGCATGCTGCACACCGAGGCTTCAAGCACTCCGCATGGTGTCGGCCACAGTAAATCTTCCCGTCTTGATAGAAATAAATAAGATCTACCAACAGCTCACTGCAGACGCTGCATATGAAGCATGGTGGGTGCCAGCAAACACCATGGCCTGCTCTGGATGCAAAGACGGCTATGTCACCTCCATTGATTTGGCCTCCACACTGTTGAGATGCATAGAAAAATTAAGAGGGAATGTATTTCAAGAAGAGAACTCCAAACAATGATTTTTCTCAGAGCAGCATTTGAAGGAAGACATAATGTTGCAAGATGTAAAGGACTGATCATGCTCAAGGACTCTGGTTAGAGAAAATTGGACTTCCTCTGAGTAGTGTAGTACTATCTATGGCATGGAGGGAAATGGGATTATGTGCTCTAATCTAATGAGTTCTATCATAGTCACCAGTAACAATTTAATGGCTATTGTTGGTACAATTCAAATCCTGCAACCACATAGACCTGACATGAAGTAAACGAACAAGAGCTAGATCACAAGATCATTCCCAACTGTTCCTGCTTCCCCCCCCCCAACTAAAAAAGGTTAGGCTCATTTGGTTGTGGTTTGAATTTACTTACTTTACTTGACCTTTACTGGCATAAAATGAGCATTTACATCATCATATCACACAGAGAAAGATAAAGCCATATGAGAATCTCTAACAAACGACACAGGGCACAACCCTAACTGATTTAGGCCAGAGGAACTAACACATCTCTCTGTTCCCATGGTGGTGTGCGGAGGCAATGGCATGTCTGTGAACTGGCCTAACTCCCCTAACCTCCAGCATGGGACATGGGCTGGAACTTGTGTTGGCTTAACCAGGAATTAAGATTTTACTTTGTGCATTTTACATTTAAAATATTGCATACTAGGCTATGAACACGTGGGCTTTTACTACACATGCACTTAATAGACTTTGACCACATGTGGTAGAATTGCCTTCTGAGATCCAGTCATTACTGTCCATCTTTGAATAACTAATTGTAGATTTTTTAAAAAATAAATTCAGACCAACTATCTACAATTAGTTTTTCAAAGATGGACATAAACGTGTGTTCACAAGGGAACATGCAGTAAAACTGAAATCACTAAGGCCAGCACAACTCATCGGCCTTCTTGTTCATGCGGTGATGTAGGGAGGCATGCACATGTCTGTCCACTGGCCTATGTCTCCCCAAGGGGTGGTGCAGAAGTGTCTTATGACACTTTTGTGACATCCCCAGGTCAGCACAGGACTTAGGCCAAGGCTTATGCCAGCCTAACATGAGGTGGGAATGCTGCCTAAGGGTGCAATCCTAAGCATGTCTACTCAAAAGTAAGTCCCATTGTGTTCTGTGGAACCTACTCTCAGGAACATGTGTATAGGACTGCAGCCTAATAGGACTTACAGTACTTCTGAGTCGAGATGCTTAGGATTGCACCCCAAGTCACAGACAGGCTATAATGACTTATTTATTCTAGACTGGCAATAGGAATTTCTTCCAGAGCAATATCAAAATATTTGTGTTATATGCACATACTAGACTGGTGGGCAGTTGGGAAAAGGTTAGTAATTTAACCTGAAATATTGGCTCTAGGAATGGAATGACATTTTATACAAATCCAATTAATTTTCCAGATCAAAAATTGGAACTACAGTGTATCCAAATCAGTCTAGGAGCTCATTTGATAACAAAGATTTTAAAGAGAAAAATGTAGAAAAAATAATTTTGTATCCAAAATTTGCTGTCTATAATCCTCTTTCCATCAACATATATTAAATTCATTTCACTTTACTTTTGCATTTAGTAATACCTTCTGTTGCATACTTTAATGGAATGGGACCAAAAGGCAGCATTTAAAATGTCTTATTTTTGATATTGATGGTCAACAAGTTCCCTTTCTCACAGTTTTGTGCCCCAAATATATTTGTGGTGCCACATGCCACCAGTCATGCACAGATTGACCTTGCCTAGCCTTCCCATACTGCAAGACCTTTGGGACTTTTCCCCATCAGTAATCTCACTGGCAGAGGTGAGCTCAGCCAGAGATCCATTGGCACTCAGAAGCTGCCCACCATTGTGATCTGGGAGGTCAATTTCTCTCTTGCTGCAGTGTCCTTCTTTCTATAATTACAAATAAAAGAACTTATTTTCACGTATATCCCTGTAGTAATCAGGGAGCACATGGACAAACAATATAGCTCCTACTTTCCTTGCAGATCAAATGAGGGAAAATGGTTTTCTTGGCTGTATATCAAGTGTCTTGGACACACCATGTTTCCTGCCTACCCACACGTGACACTCACCCTTGAGGAGAATGTAATTAATAAGCACTTGTGAACATTCTCACCAAGGTCAAAACAAACAAACAAACAAACAAACAAACAAACAAACAAACAAACAAACAGTGTATAGTAAATTACATTCATGTATTATCTTCAAAGCCAATCATACTGTCCAAGAGTAGTTCATAGTCATATGAATGACTGCGAGTATGAAAGTCAGCATTGGACTTGTGCCGGGGCTTAGGTCCAACCTAATTGGAGGTTAGCCAAAATATATTCAGAGTATGCTGTGTTTCCCTTGTGGTATGATGCTACAGCATTGCAGCATTTTCTGAGAATTAAAGAATCACCCAATAGAAAAGCCAGGGGTTCACAAAATGAACTTACCTGCTCACAAATGGCTCCTGTCATAGTGACAGGGAATGGCCGGACGTTGCCTCTGCCCAAGTTCTCTCTTTTCCTCTGATTACTGAATAGCTTGAGTTCTCTCTTCTCTTCCTCATCCAGTGAATTACAATATCGAACCTAAACATAAAATAAAATTTGGCATAAGACAATGCAAGTCTCAAATGCTGGCTATCACTCCATTTAACAAAAAGAACCAAACAGCAGGCAAGTTAGCGGGGCTCACCCATTTCGGTTCACACAATGTTGTAACATCATGAATCATATGAATTTAACCAAGAATGTATGATTAGCAATTCCCACACCCTCAAAACGGATATCAGACACATGGGATAGTGACATTTGAACTTGATAACCCTATGCTTCCCATGTAACTGGACTTATTTGTTCCATAATGTGGGGTTTGGCCCAGATATGAAATCTGCAAATTCTCTCCTTTTTTTGTTACTGCCTCTACAGCTGCTAATTTCCTGGCAGCTGCTATTATGCAGTCGGCTCTGCTTTGGGGATCACTTTGTCCATCCCTGAGAGGGGTATTTGGTAGTGAAGAGATGTCAGCCTTGCCTCTGCTGGGGCAGGTGCTTCAAAGAGTATTGTTTTTTAAAGGCTTCATGGAAAATAGCCGACCTTTTCCTTCCTGGGCATCATCAGGATCCTGCCAGGCGAAGAGGCCAATGCTGGAGGCAGGAGATTTCCCCCCATTTTTGAAATGTCTCCCCACTTCTCCAAGCAGTGAGAAGCTTGAGGGTCAGCCAGCCTTTTGGAGGACACTTAGGGAGGCGTTCCTGGCCTGTTAACTTTATCTTCCTCTATCCAAGAAAAAGCCTATGAGCCAAAGAGACTGTAGGACCCAGTAGTCCCAGCAAGAAGCAATGGCTGGACTCAGAGGATCATGATGGTGATCAGAAGGAGCAGCGAGGACACGTGATTCCCTCCTCCTTTCAAGCACCGGAAAGCAGCCTGGCTTGTTCAACACAGCTGCGCGTGTTGGTCTGAACCTGAGGTTTGGACTGGGGGTCAAGTCATGCTACTTTGGCTTTATGCAGCTGCAGCCATTTCTCCAGCTTTCAGAGGGAGGGCAGGAGGGGCTCCTACCAAGGCAGCCAAAATACTCCCACATTGCAATTTTTGAGAACTGGAGTCTTCCCAGGGAAGCAAGGAGGGGCTCTTCATCCTGATCGAAGCTTTCAGGTTTTTCACCACTGGCGGTCCTTGAATGCCAAAAAGAAGGCAGAGCTGGATATTCTGTGGAAGGTCATCTCCGTGCCAGACTGTGGCAAGAGGGACAGAATCAGCCCATCCATGAGGGATCCTGAGGCAGGAAAACATGGCCCAGGCAGTGCGCAATTCTACACACTCAGAAGCTTGCAACTGATCCTATCCTCATCTTCCTAATCCCTGAATTCAAAGAGGAAGGGAAGGGGAGAGAAGTTGCCAAGTGCAGCTGTCCACTCCAGTCCACTCCTGACAATTGCTGGTGTGACAGTTCCAGGGAAAGCATCACTGTCTAGCTTTGTAAACCTCTTTCCAACTGCCAGCACTAGACTGATCTCCCAGTTTGCAGCACCCATTTGCTACTCTCCCCTTCTCACTTATTAGATAACATGTCACTTCCATCCTTCTGTTCCATCCTCCTTTTCTTCCTTCTGTCCCTTATCCTCTTCTTTCTCATACACTTTCTAGACAATAAAGCAAGTGAAGCCATCAAAAAGGGGAGAGACAAACAAATGGCCAAGATTGTCTCCCTGGGAATGATATTGACCTCTAATTCCTTCCCTCCCTTGGGAAGCAGGAAGAACAGAAGGAAGTGATGGTGGTAGATGGGCCTGGACAGTCACTTGCTCACTCCCTTTTGGCCAGATCAGACATAAAGGAGACAGATGAAAAGTGCTGCTGCTGCCACCAGATCACTTTTTTGGTGTCTGCTAGGCTAGACCCAGCAGAGAAAGAGGATGAAGAAAGTACCTAGCTCGGAAGCAGAAATAGAGCCACCCTACTTGCTTAGCGTCTCTCTTGGCTGGGCCAGAGCTGGCCAAATAAGCAAGTGGCCCAACAGCAGCCGCCAACTCAAGGTCAAAACACCAAAGGAACAGCTGATGGAAACAACAGGGAGGTGTGGGGAGGTGTAGTTGAGGGACCCCCTCTATCTTGTTGCCTGAAATAAATGGTCATCAACCCCTGCTGTCTGCTCAACCCTAAGCATGACTTTTAACTCCTGTTAAACTCCTCAGCTCTTGTTGCTCAGACCCTTCCGGATACCTCCCCAATTGGTCCTGGCCTCCTTGCCTAATATTTACTCTTGCTCTTGTCTTCTTGTAATTCTCACATATAGCAAAAATGCAGCTGGCAATATCCTAACCCCCACTTAGGCTGGCATAAGTTCCAGCACAAATTCTATGCTGGTCTGGGGGTGTCACGAAAGTGCTGTAAGGCACTTCTGTGCCACTCCTGGGAGAGTTAGGGCACTTCAAAGATAGGCTGGTTCCTGACACCACCACGGGAATAAGGAGACGGGTGAACTGTGTTGGCCAAAATTTGTTAAAATTTAGATTTAAAATCAAGACTTTTAAGGAGATGCTTATTGACAGCTTTTCTCTAGAACAGATATTTAATCATCAGAGATAACCTCTGATTACCAGATGTGAGGGACAAACTGCCCAGAAAGTCCCCAAACCAAAAACAATCCCCTCTGAAGCTGGAATCCAGTTCATAATAAACCGGCAAGTCAGCCAATTCTGCGACCAGTTCCTGCACTTTTCGAAAACTTATTCCTGGAAAGAAGGGGACAGAAAATCACTGTGAATTACAGGAAGCTGAACTACATTAGTCCCCTTGACTTTATCCAGCACGGCCCTCCTTATGTACCACTTTTCAACCCAAAAGTTCACAAAGCAGTTTAAAGAGATCATAAATAAAATGGTTCTCTAACCCAAATAGACTGGCTCACAATCTAAAAAAAGGCTAAAGAAACACCAACAAACAACCATGTCAGCACAGGACTTAGGTCGGGGCTGCCTAATTGCAGTTTAGGATTGTAGCCTGGTTTATTGCCTGCTTGCTACCTCTCTGTGGGCTGTGGGTGGTGCAAGCAGTTAATCACTGTTAATCAGCAGGCCAGGGTTTGAGACCTGGGTCGGCCCCACAAGACAGGGTGAGCTCCTGTCCTTAGGCCAGCTCTGTGATGCCAGCTGGATCCAATCGTATTGGCTCTGCCTTTCCATTGGACTATTTCAGTGGCGTGGAGAGGGGGAATTTGCTGCTTGGGTAACAGCCTATCCTCCATAACAATCCAACCCAGGCTTTCGTGCTTCGCATGCAGCGTATGCGGCGCTGAGCATGATACAATAGTCTTTCAAGACTGATGGAGGCCTGTTCTGTCCTGCATTATAAAGGTCAGCAATGCTGTTGTTAAAAACTTGAGCAAAGGGACATTATTTTATAAGTGGAATTCTTTAACATGATATTCAGCACCCAAATGGGTTCTGGGAACAAACCCTCCTGGAAATCCAAACTCAACTTTTATCTGCTTCACAGGTTACAAGGGAGCAGATGTTAAATCTGTAATAAATAACTTCTAAAACTGTCAGGTGTGAAGTGATCACGTGTGAAGTGATTCAGCTAATTTTATGTCCTTGCAAGTAAAAAGCAATGTATCATTTTTCAAACCAAGGACTGATTTGAATACTGCAGGTAAGCAAATGGGAAAAGAAACAAAACCAGGAAAGAAAACAAAGCCAGTTAAGAAAGGTGAGACAGATTTGTTATTATTCTTTTCTTATCCTTATGAAAATATAACAAAATAAACGAGGAACTGCTCTTAAAAGACCTTTGAGGAATATGCTAAATAAAGTGGCATCAGGAGATCTGTGTTCAGATCTGATATCCTTCAGTTTTGTTTTTAATGTTGCAGTGGGATGAGATGGGGTACACCACGACTACAGCACTTGAGAAGAGCTCTTCCTTCCTTCCTTCATTCATTCAATATTCTGCCTTTCAACCTAAAAGGTGGCATACCCTACAATCCAGAGCAACTACGGGAGCACATAAGAGACATTACGTGTACCCGTAGTTACTGCACCATCTAATGAAAACCTATGGGAAATTCATACTGCAATCCACAGCAAATTGTTCTTACACTGGAGCAAGGACTCCCCGTAGTTACTCTGGATTGTGCCCTTAGTCCATGCCAGTTGCTTCTTGACACAGCTGTTGGAACAGAAAAAGAAAAAAAACAAACTGGGGGCACAATCCTAACCAACTTTCCAGCACTAGCATAGCTGTGCAAGTGGGGCACATGTTACAACTTGCATTTGAGAGGCAGTCATGGAGACCTCCTCATGTTAAGATTATGTTTGTTCCCTAATCTCAGAGTTGCTTTGCTCTTAAGCCACTGCTGGAAAATTGGTTATGATATCATCTTCCAATTGCAATCCTAAAGGCACTTTCCTGGGAGTTAGACCCCTTGAACACAATGGAGCTTACATTTGAGTGGACATGGTTAGGATTGTCCTCATAACATACATACATATATACTTAATCAAGAGGAGTTAATTGTTTCAGGATAATTATTTTAAATGGGAAAAACACAGAAGGGCAATTGCTAAAACTCTCTTCCTCCAATATCACAGTCATGGCCAGATGCCATTCCACCCCTTTCCCACAGCTACTGTCAAAGTTCATGTCCTAACCACTTTCCAGCACTGACACAACCTCACTGATGCAGTATGAACAATGAAGCTCTTACTAAAGAGCATTAAAAGTGCTTCTAAAGTAGCATATCAATAGCAACACACCTGAGGCTTGAGTTAGGCTGAAAGATTACAACATAGGTTGCAACACCTAGAGAACAGAAGTGTGAAGACAGCCTTCCGGAAAGCTCCCAAAGGTGTCAATGGAGCCTCATCATACTCAATGAGGATCTGCTGGATTGGCAGTTAAGCTTGAATGACATCCAACATCTTGCTGGAATATATCCAAGTACTTTTCATTGAGAAGGACATTTGACTATGCATCACATGCTCTTTCAAGCAATTAAAAGATAGAAGACATGCCAGAAAGATGAAGCAAGCTGAACTCAAACACCTTCCAGCGTTTCTCAAACTGTGGATTGGGACACACGTTCTAGAGGTTTCTAAAGAGCCGCCAATGAAAACACAGGTGATGAAAGATTATATAACTAAGAGCACAATCCTAACCTTGTCTACTCAAAAGCAAACCCTATTGTGTTCAATGAGTCTTAATCCCAGGAAAGTGCCTTTAGGATTGCAGCCTAATTTTCTCAAGTTCTGAGTGGATTAAAAATCACATAGCTGCTAACTGCCCTGCAAATAGCTGAGCTCCTTCAGTTTGCAAGCTTATGTAAATACAAAGAAATAAATGTTTTAGTGTTTTTCTTTTTTCTAGTTTTTTTTGTCAATGAAAGGTAGTGGAGGCAAATGAAGGCTGTGCCATATAACTAAAGCACTGAAGACTTGAGTGCTCCCTCATTATGAGAAATGGAATGGTACCCTGGTGCGATGCCATATAGGGCTTTAAAGGTCATCACCAACACTTTGAATTAGGCTTGAAAAGGAATGTAGCCGCTGGAGCAACAGCAGATTCCACACACTGAACCCTTGAGATCAACAAGCCCCACATTCTGCATTAACTCTAACATTTGACCCATTTTCAGAGGTATCACCAGAGGTAGCACACAGAGTACAGTAGTCTAACCTAGATGTCATTAGTCTATGGATCACTGTAGCCAGATCTGACTGACACAGGTAAAGCATAAGCCTATCCACATGCCAAAGCTCTTTAAATATATTTAAGAGGCTTAATATAGGGAAGAGGAATGAATCTGTGTAAGTTTAGGCTGGAGCTCAGAAAAGGTTTCTGGCTGATAGAGGTATAAAATGCTATTCCAAAACAGTTTTATGCAGGATGAACACTTTAATTAGTTTCTATACTGAGCCAGATACAGTACATTTTAAAAGATCATCTTAAGGCTTTTCTGTCTGGTTCCTCTAATTTCTGCGGAGCTTCTACAGAAATCTAACTCTCTATAACCCCCAAATCCAGAGTAACTACGGGAGCACGTAAGAGACTCTACGTGCACCATAGTTACTGCACCACCTAGTAAAAACCTACGGGAAATTCATATTGGAATCCAGAGTCAGTTGTTCTTACACTGGAGCAAGGACTCCCCACAGTTACTCTGGATTTTGCCCCAAGTCTTGATAATTAAGAGAGTTCTGTAAACACACATTTCTAAAAGGAAGTATCTTTCTTCCTAGAGCATTTGGCAATCCTGTTATAGTTTGTGTTCCAGACCCCCTAAATTTTCTATCTTTCACCAGAGCCTTGGTGGAGACAAGACATGGAGTGGGATCCCTTTTGTCTCACTTGCAACACATTTTCTCTTGTGGAAATTCAATGGATATAATTTATGTCTTGCTGGATTTAATTGAGAACTGTATTATGGATTAGAAATTAACTCCCAAGTTGAACTTTGTGGTGTAACAAAAAGAACATTCATAAAATGAGAGCAGCACTAAATTATTCACATGTTTTTGAAAGGGTTGATTTTTTCAAAGTTCAAAAAGGAAAGCCAGTTAGCCCTTCTGACCCACATGGTTCTTCATCAAGTAATTGTTTATACTTGAAAAGTACAGTCTTAGAAGAGAGTCAAAGCATGCTATGTTCTGATGTGAAATAGAAGCATTGAAAATTTCCTCTTCCAAACACTGCACCAGGTTAAATTTCATAATTGCTCTGTTTTCTGTTTATTCTACACATCAAGGAAGTCAAAGTGGAACTAATGAGTCCTCGGGGGTCATCTGAGTGTGTCATGGACTGTTGCAAGTCCCTTGTGCTGGCCTGGGAAGGTCACAAGTGTGAGAAAAGCATGTATGTGTCTCCCCACCACAGAGGTATGCTATCCTTAGGAGGTATGGTGGGTGTTCTGCTCCAGCTGAGTTTGCTTAACATGGTGGTCTTAGAGTACAGGGGATGCATTCTGGGGCAGGGGGAAGGCAGTCCTGGGTGTAGGTGGGCAGCAGGCGGCAGGCTAGAACCCACTAGATATGTTGGTTCACAACCCCATTTCCTGGGCAGTCCAGAGCAGACTCTAGCTACTCGCATCTGCTTGGCTGTGTGAAGTGGTGGGATTCAAATAAATTAACAACAGGTTCTATGTCCCATTAGTAACCAGTTCTCAGAACCAGGTGCTCATTAGCAAAGGGTTCTATTGAACCTGTGAGAACCCGCTAAAGCCCACCACTGGTTGTGTGCCATTTCTAGAAGGGGCGCAGAACCAATTGGGGCTGTTGCTGCACAACCTGGGTAAGGGGATATTTTCCTCTTGCCCTCTGGTAGAGAGAAGTGCATGTTGGATGCAATGCAAGCCAACTAGCCTGGCTCCTCCAACATCATTTAGGATTGTGTTGCCCAGCTCTTACCAGGCCTGGACTTGCTAAGCCAATATGGGGTGTATGCATTATGTTCCTTCAAACCTTGGGACCATGTATTTTAATTGCTTTCTTCTTTGTTTGGCATCCCCAGATGCCCTTCCGGGGATCCCATGGAGACCTAAAAGCTTCAGCTGACACAGAGATTTGAATTTCTCTCGATAAAAGACAGAACAACTATATTTTGAGCCCTTGCTGCAAAACCATGAGATGGAGCCAATCTTAATTCCCCCAGTAGTTAGTTCTGTAACTGTGACACCACTACTGAGAAAGTCAATGCCCATGTTGCCATCTCTCTAACTTGGAAGAAAGGCAGTACTTGCAGGAAAGTCCCCTCATTTGACCTTAGAGGGTGGGCTGGAATATCTGGGAGAAAGAGGTCACTAGGCATGGACCACTATGGTCCATGGACCACATGGACCACTATATAAGTCATGTATAGACAGCCACAACTGGTACACCAGCTATAGCTGGACAAATGCACCTCCAGCTACCACTGTTATCAGGCTCTCCATGGAAAGTTGTAAGTCCAGGAATGCTCCTCTGCAGGGGGAGCACAAACCAATTCACACCCCGGGATTTCCAGCTCCAGAGAGCCTTCAGGTTAGCCTTCCAGAAACGTCATCGCTAGGTTTATGAAGGTTCAGCTGGAATAACAGAGATGGTGCCCAAGATGGAGGTGGGACCAAGTCTGGAACATGAGGGAAGTCTGGAACATACGCATTTGATGTGGAATATTGATCTAATCCAGACAACTTTCACCTTGCACTGGCACAGTATTTGTGGATTTCAAGAACTGAATTGCAAATAATAAGAAACAGGTGGCAATTCTGTCATTTGCAATAAGTGAATCCACAGACACAAATTTGTGTATAAAGAAAACTGACTTAGGAAGTTAATTTTAGCATATGTGAATGTTCTGAAGAATTTGGGAGGGAAAGAGAAAAATTCTTTTCTTAGTCAAAAGTAGAGAGGAGAGTTTTCTAAATGCAAACCTCCTGTGCCAGCAATCCAAAAAAGCAATTACTCAACATTTGTAATATATAAATACTTAGTATTATTAGAAAAATATGAATGCTTCGTATTATTAGAAATTAGAGTCCTGAATGCATTGTTCCTGCTTTCGCAAATGGTCTTACTCAAGTTTTTTCCCAGTTGAACTTAATAATTGGCAGTCTGATGGGTTATAAACTACCTTGCTGTGCATTATTGATTTTTGTTGATGTTCAACAGCAGGTCATGCAGGTAAGAGAAAAAAATCCATATTGCAGGCTGCTCACATGTACTACATTGTGAGATTGAAGTGCATTTTCCTGTGGTTTGGGGGTGAGTTAGTTGGAGCTTCAGGGAAGTTCTACCTCTAAGGCAAGAAGAGCCAACAATCCAAATCTTACTGAAGTGGTGAGTTAATGCCCTCCCTTTGGTTTTAATTTTTTTTAATTGAAATTAGCAAAAGAAAGTGGAAATCTAGAGGAACAACAACCTTTCTCTTTGAAGCCAAAGATAGAGAGAGAGAGAGAGAGAGAGAGAGAGAGAGAGAGAGAGAGAGAGAGAGAGAGAGAGAGAGAGAGAGAGAGAGAGAAGGCATGCCATCTTCCCCATCAGACTCATGTCACCTGTCCAAGTTTGAAAATAGTTTTCGGGAATTGCCAGAGGCCTCTGTCTTTGGCAACACTGCTAATGTTGTTTGACAACATTACTGTATGTGAACATTGCTCACTGCTCTGTCAAGTAATGTGGGTCCAATAGTTGTTATCCAGTCATCTTCATGTGGGTGATGGGCTGTCTGTTGCCTGTGGCTCTGCAGCAGTAGCTTCCTTGTAAATAGTTTGCTGTCCTCCAAAATGGTTTTTTTGTGATTTTATTTATAGTGTGTTATATATTGTATATTTTAGCTATTTATTTTAAGCTTCTTGGGGCATCTGTTCTGGCAGAGAAAAGGCAAAATTAAAAAAAAATTCAATCAATCAAGAACTTAAAAGTCCTCCTTTTCCATGTGAGAAAACAGCTAAGAGCCTTCTTATAATTAATAACTTCTTATAATTAATAACTTCTTATAATTATGTGATATAATTTTTAATTTAGTAATAAGCAATATAGTGCGTAAGTTAAACCAGTGAAACCAATATATGCGTGCCTACCTTTTATTTTGTCATGTCCTACATTTTGCTTGTATGGCCGACACTGCAGGGTGCCATGCCCTCTTTTGCAGTGATGACATCTATTCATCCTGACCACTGCCTCCTCCTCTGGGATAATTAGAATTGATGTTGCAACATCTCTACTCTGAGTGCAACTGCCTCTAGCAATCTTGAACAACGTTTCTGTTTATAGTAATAATATTTTACACATCTGTGCAGGATTGCTACCTTGTCTAATTTTGAACTCCTTTTTCCTCACCACGCCCATGGAGTTTATTTTCAACCGCTTATTCAGCAGTTACAGTTGTGTGCATACACTCCCTACATCAGGAACCTGGGTATATGGATGATAGATTATAAAATGTCACTTGGTCATTAGAGCAGTGTTTCTCAAAGTGGGGGGTCGGGACCCCTTTGGGGGTCACCTAGAGCTTTCCTGGGGGTCGCCTAATGACTCCTGGCAGGGGGCCAGGTCAGGCTGTAGCTGCACGCTCACTGGGGCTGACTGACAACCTCAGGGCCCAATCCTATGCATGCCTACTCTGAAATAAATCCCACTGTGTTCAGTGTGTGCACAGAACACACATTTCATTTGTAACAATGAAAATACATCCTGCATATCAGATATTTACATTACGATTCATAACAGTAGCAAAATTACAGTTATAAAGTAGCAACAAAAATAATTTTATGGTTGGGGGTCCCCACAACATGAGGAACTTATAAAGGGGTCACGGCATTAGGAAGATTGATAACCACTGCTCTAGAGCATAATCCTAACCATGTCTCCTCAAAAGCAAGCCCCACTGTGTTCAATGGGTCTTACTTCTAGGAAGGTGTCTTTAGGATTGCAGCCTTAGTTAATTAGATTTTAGTTCTGCTCTCTGCCATAAACTGTCAAATTAGCATAAAAAACTTTATGCTAATATTAAATGATGTGGGAAATTCTCAACATAATGACAATTATTCCTATGTTAGGGATTTGGGTAACAGTAAGCTATCATTGCAAAGTACCACGGATCTTTAAATATTACAGACAGGACAGTGATCACCTGCTACAGGATTAGCAAGGCACCACTGTAGGATCCCTATATTTAATAGGAATATGTGCGCTACTAATAGACACCAATGCATATGCTGTGGTCAGTACCGGTCAGAATTAAGGCTGCTTAAGTACCTGTCTAGCTTAAGGCTGCAATCCTAAGCTCCAGTTAGGACAGCATAAGCCCTGGCATAAGATGTATGCCTACCTGGGGGTGTCACAAAATGCCAAAAGACACTTCTGCCCCACTCCTGGGGGGTGTTAGGCCAGTGCACAAGCATATGCTAACCTCCCCATACCACCATGGGAAGATATGCCAGGTGAGTTATGCCAGACTGAATTGGTTACGATTGCATCCTAAATCTCCCTACCAGCCTATGGCTGAAGTTACCTACACAAGTACAGTATACTATTTGACTTCTCAAGATTGTGTAATTTTGCAGCTAAAAGCAGGTACACTGGAACCAAATTCCAGTTCAGACGGCAAGAGCCATTTGTAACAGTATATTTGCACTCCTGAACAGTCACATTGAATGCCAATTTCTCTTTATAGGCCTTGTAAGGAAAATGTTGGGCCTTGCAGATACCTCAGTCTTGAGCTACTGCACCGCAGTATTTTCCCCCAGGTTCAGAACTGTGGGTGAAACAAGAGACGGAAAACCAAGCCAGTTTCTAACCATCCCAACATGCATAGGACTTAATAAAGCTGTTGTGCATCACTTCTATGCCAATTAAGGCTACAATCCAGAGTAACTATGGGAGCTCATAAGAAACATTACGTGAACCCACAGTTACTGCACCACCTAGTGAAAACCTATGGGAAATTCATACTGCAATCCAGAGTAAATTGTCCTTACTCCAGAGCAAGGACTCCCCGTAGTTACTCTGGATTGTGCCCTAAGTCTTCCTTCCTATCAGGCAGAAAGAAGACAGAGGAACCCATAGCATTTACCAGTATCTACTGCCAGTTAATCTCAATGCATGCTATTAGTCAGTCATACTCAGAGGTTATTCCATGTTCCCCACTACAAACCTCCATAGCTAAGCTACTCTACTCCATTATAATCAATCAGCAGATAGATGACAGCATTATGTCACTGGAAACACTCTCATAGGACCTCAGAAACACTTTCTATCCTCTCATCTGCCTGTGTTTTTTTCCCTCCAGCATTTTTGTCAGGTTAAATATGGGGATACTTGTTTTATACCAAGTGAAAAGCATGGCTCCTCACAGCAGCCCAACTATTGGACCACAGATGTGTAAACAACCTGTTTTGATGGCTCTTGGGGTAGAATCCAAAATTTCAAGATATATTTTTCACTACCACACTCCAAGCAGATGCCATAAATCTTTGCATTTTTCAGGTGTCCAATTTTATATGAAAGCAGGAACACTGGAATCTTAATAATCACATTGGATAAATGTAGTTAGTTGCTCACAATAATTCCTGTGCACTCAAAAAGTAACTAACAGTAAGAAAATATTTCATATCTATACATTCAGTTTAAGAACATACAGTTAACATGATCTTAG
Organism: Cryptoblepharus egeriae; assembly: GCA_030015325.1. Classification (NCBI taxonomy): domain Eukaryota; kingdom Metazoa; phylum Chordata; class Lepidosauria; order Squamata; family Scincidae; genus Cryptoblepharus; species Cryptoblepharus egeriae. The sequence continues at coordinate 23,075,023 of JAREYC010000002.1, forward strand.
GAGCCTGGTCAAGTTATTCATCTATATCTGAAACATTTGTTAACTGTTCCTTCTGCATGTGTGATTTATTTCTCAAGTGTATAGAATTCAGGTTTAGCATCTTTAACTGTGCAAATATATATATCTTCCTAGAAAACAAACTTTCTTAGCAAAAACAACAACTACTACTGGTCTAAGAGGAGTTCAAGAATTAAAACAAGCATCCCATAAATAAGCATCACCAAGTCACACTTGAGGATTATCCCCTGTTCTATGTCACTGAAAGCTAAACAGTAGTATAATTCATTAGCCAGGTTTGGGGGAGGAGAGAAGTCAGTATGGAAAAATCTATAGAGGGTTTGCATAACCACCCTTCAACAGATCCTTTGCCAAAGGCTCAGTTAACTGGCTAATTGTTATACACAACAGCAAGATCAGAGAGACGGTCCTTTCCCCTGCAATGTGCACTAAGCAAATGTTTCCCCAATTATTTCTAAATGACTCACCTCATTGTCGTGTGGTGGCAGCTGGTGCAGAAGCTGTTTGATACGGGCTTTCTCCCCAGGGCTGTTCACATAGGGCACTTTGTCTTCTGGTAAGCAGCTGTAGTACTGATGAACCTAAATAATAAAAAAGGAGAAAGGCTGAAGCAGGACCGGGCTTTTTAGTTTGGAACATGTTTGCTTAGCCTGGAAGAAACACACATAATGCAGACAAATCAAGTATTCCGAGCATTTTTTTTTTAGTCCAAGATGTGCACTTAAAACACTGAACTTTCCCTAAGGACAAAAGCAAATGTCCTTACTTAACAGAAACTGAAATTTGTTTTGAGAAGGAAAGAATGAAAAAGAGCAGCCTGTTCTCGGTCTATGTAGCTCATCAAGGTTGTTCCTTACTGTTTTCTCCGTTAGTCTCCAGAAAGTGAGCATGTTCCCCTTGGCTAGTAGATCTGTCAGCACCTGCCTTGGTAAGCATAGGTTAAGGCACTACTCCTTGGCATCCAGTCTATGACTGGGTAACTGAGCCTCCACCTACACTTCATCCCCCAAAGGCCTTTTCTATAACAATTTGTGAAAATAATCAGCAGATAAAATCTGTCAGTAGGCTGAGTTCTCTTTTTAAGTCTCTGAGTATGTAATTACAAACAAACACGGAAAGTATAGTAGCACAGTATACTGTGCAACAAGGCTAGATCCTAGGAGACCCTTTTTATAAGATGGAGGTTTATGATGAGCACTCCTTATATCACTGCAATAACCAGGGACCCAGACAAAGCAAACTAGCTCTGCTCACAGCAAAGGTCCCGCTAACACTGTGGGACCGAAAACAATAACACTGTTGACTGTGATTTGATGATGACCTGTAAGGCAGCAAGGGATGGGTATTGTGTGGAGTGGGTATAGGAGAGTTAAAAATGACATATAACAATTAGCATTCCAGTAGTTTATTTCAACATCTCGTCTTCAACATAGTCCCTTCTGACACCACAACAAATATATTCCCACATTTTCTGACATGACTGTGGAAATTTTGGCCATTGACATTTAAGTGTTGTATTTTTAAACAATTTATAATTATACTTATTTTTCACAATTTTATGTTGCCTTTCTTCTGAGAAGTTCAGGGTTGTGTTCCCTATCCTGACAACAACCCTTCCACCCAGAAAGCTTCCTGGCAAAGCATGGATTTTTACCTGGATAGTCCAGGTTTTAGGCCCAACCCCTAAACCACTACAATCCCATCTTGTGGACATTGTATATTTTATGGAAGCCTATGTTACCTACAGTATAATCCTACACATGTCTATTCAGAAGGGTGAATTCACTCAGATATTTACTCTCAGGAACTATACATAGGAAATCTTTACTCAAACTATAGCTATTAAGCCTCTATAATTCCAATTTATATTATAGTTAACCCTCAGAAAAATCTATTACCGTAATTCAAAACATATCACGCACAATTATTTATACTGGAATCTTTTAAATAAAAATATTTTTTCAGCAATTTAGGTTTACCCTCATTTTGTTTTTCGTTGGTGCAATTTATAGCTCACCCACTCCTTTTTTTGGTCAAAAAACTTTAGAATATCAGCTCCAGAATCTTACACACAAGGAGATGAGTCATTAAATTCACAAGCAGTTTCTGCCACCAGTCACTTATAATGCAAGCTTATTGCAGAAAGTTCTACCCTGTTGGTGTTCTGCCACTCGAAACGTAACAACTAGTTGCAAAGAAGTATCTGTGATTACAGAAAATAGAACTATCTTGGAGGTGGTACATCTTAAGAGAAATAAGTGCCTGCTATACTGGAAGCGATAAATATGAAGAATGGCAAGTTTTGGACAGTTTCTTAAATTGGCCTCCAATCTACAATTTATAATGGAGACTTCATCTTGAAGTATCATTACCAAATGATGCATGCTTCTTATTCTATCTAAGAAGCTTCAGGTCGAAGACAGCAGAGGAAAGCATGTGTGCAATAAAATCATGCCTTCCACACTCTATAACTCCATCATCCCAATCCTCTATCCTTCCTTTCCTCCACTGAATATGAGTATTGGTTTAATGTTTGCCTGGCTGGGAAAAGAGGCAGGACAGTCTCACTCTTGATTTGGAGCTCCTTCCCAAGAGAGCAGTCTGTCCTTCCCTGTTTTGGATTTTTGAGGTCATATCATTGAAGCGAGCATCAGGGGAAATATAAATTTTATTTCAGACTTAAATGATGTTTTATTGGAACCTGTGGTTGCAGTGCGTTCACAATTGTTATTTATTCCTGATTATTTTTTTTTAAACCAACAGCATCAAACTTATTAGTTGGATTTCATTGTTTTTGATAGAATGCCATCTGCCTCAGGCATTTTTGGAGCATGTGATGGGATAGAAATGGAATAAATCTTTAAGTTTTGTCAATACAAACAGAGAAACAGGCAGCAAAATACAGGTGATTAGCAATCTTTGAGGTAAGCTAAGTACTCATATTTTAGCTGGACATAGGATGGGGTGAGATCTGCTCTGGCCTTATAGTCGCTCTAAGAGAGGTTTAAGGATGAAGAACGTAAGCTGCTCAAAACGATGATCCAAAGGTATTACATATGAATACATGAAGCTGCCTTCCCTGAAAAACAGCACTAGTCCATATTGCCTGGGACTGCCTAAGCTATCAGGAACCTTTCAGGATTTCAGGTAAAGGTCTTTTCCTGCCTTCAGTATGGATTTCAGTAACAGGGAGAGGGAAGACCATATACAATAGGTGGCTGTCTATCACCTAAGCCAGTCAGCAAATTTTCACAAACATGTTAAGGGCTTTATTTGAAAGACAAAAGAAAGAAGATTGACTGCCCAACTTGGTGTTATTTCTCTAACACCAACAATCATTTGTTGAATCAAACAATCCAAAGAAACATTAAAAATAAATCAGGAAGCTCAGCATCTTACAAACAACTAACTAAATGTGACGGTCACAAATGAAGAAACAATAACACTTACTTTGCATTTATAGCGCATCCTTCACCTGATCCTTGAACAGGTAGTTTGTTAATCTGAACACGTTGGAGGAAAACACCCAATTTAAGGAGAACTGACTGAAGCAGCACTTGCCACATGTAAAGAGTTGTTGAGTGACTGGAATCTTAAACCAAATCCTATGTCATTCCATTTTCCCACCAAATTGCCTAGCGGTTTATGAATGGATACATTTCCCGTCCAGTGCCCCTGTTCAAAGACAACAGCCACTTTGATCCATAGATCCAGCATTCAGATATTCTGCTACTACTCAGCTTCTGCATCCACTGTGCCCTTGAAACTGTGTCAATCCAGAAGTACCGTAATTTATTCTTGAGTGGCTGCTAAATTTTGTCATGTTGGTCCCTAAGGTAATAAGCTGCAAAGACACAGAGTACAGGCAGGAGGAGATAAGAAGTCTAAATGACAATCAGGTTATCATGTGCACAGATATTTGTTTCCTGGCCACCACACAGAAAAATCAGTGCACAATGCTCTTAAACATTTCCTCTGGGAAGTTTCTCATTTCATGTTGCGAGACCTGCTGCAGCTATCTGCAATCAGATTAGGAAAATAGCTCTGCAGGGATGGGCAAATGTGTTTAGAAAACCAGACCCAACCAAAAACAAAGAAAGCAGGTCCTGACCTGTGCCGCATCACCTGGAACCAACCAGGGACGGTTAAGGAGATTTGGACAAAATCCAGCAAAGACTTCATACAAGGAACCCAGAAAAGTCATTCAGCACACATAGACATCTAGTCCATTCATTCTGTGTAATATTACTTCCTTGCTAAGCAGGTTATTTCCTTACGGTCATTATTTAGTAATGTTCTGATGTTTTTATTTGCATCAGATCTCAGAATCAATTCATGACCCCCTTTGTTGACTGTGAAAAGTAGGTGATCCACTATGCAAAAATAATAAATCAATTCAGAAGCACTTATGCCCTGGGGTTATGGGAGTGCTCCCCATAGGTCTTTCCCATGCTTATTATCATCACCTGGAAAGAATTAATATATTTTATTACTTTGTAGGGCACATATGCTGCCAAAATGCTCTCAGATCCTTGGTGGTCTTTGCCTCTGTCTCAAAGGTAGTAATGCCTATTAATTCTTCCAGAGTGACTTTTAAAAACATGTTTTGTCAGTGTTTGTCAGTATTTCTGACAAATACTATCCACTACCAATGACACTGCTGCTGCTGTGCTAACAGCATGAACACTGCTGTTTATTGGAGGGGTCAGTTGGACAGTAAGCAGGAGATAAGTAAAAATACTGGTGTGTAACTCCTGATCACCTATGGTGCCTGATTGCCTATGGTGAACTCAACAGACTGTACCAGGCATTATCTTGATGTAAGTACAAGGAGAGAAAAGGGGTGGAGCAGTCTGTGAATGATGTATGTTCCTACCACCAGGATTGGAGCCTAAATCCATTTAAACAGATAATGTCACATTTGTATTTCATTATTTATATATTATCATGAATAATATACCATTACAGGCACAATTCTAATCAACTTTTCAGCACTGGCATGTGCTAATGTGGGCATGTGCTAACATAGGCATTTAGTTGGAGGGCAGTCACAGAGGTCTCCTCATAGTAAGTCAATATTTGTTCCCTTCCCTCAAAGTTGCATTGCCCTTATCCTAAAGCTGGATTGGATTGCACTGTACTATATATACATACAGTAATGGCATATTATTTATACAAACTTCAAAGAATTCAGAACAGTGCCCGTGACATCATCCCTCCTTTAAAACTAACATTAACCTTGTAAGGTACATTATGCCGAATGATAGCAACAGCCTCAAAATCATTCTGCAAGCTTTACAGTGGTGGAGGATCTGAATAAGATTTCTTGATTCAAATCTAAAAACCTAATATCCTTTAAAAATGTTGAACAGTATTTTACACTAAATTAAAATTTAATTTAATTTAAAAAGTCTTCCCGATTTTGGTAGAAATTAAAATTTACTTAGCTTTGCTGCTTAAATGTATCCCTGACTGTTAAGAAAACCCTATCCAATAAGGTGAATTACTGCTGCCTAAATGTATCCCTGACTATTAAAGAAAACCCTATCCAATAGTGCTGAAATATGTTCAGGCATGCCTTCTATAGAATACCAATCCATTATTGCAGGGTAGACACCAACACATGTCTATGGGTGAATGGTTAATAGATCAACTTGAGAAAAGCATAGCCTGTTGATCATGGAATTGGTGACAAAGAGTATCTCCACATTATGAACCACAAAGGGCTATTACTGAAAATGGCAGTCATGCTCAGATCTATAATACTCCTCCAAGAAGTCTCTTTGTTTGGAGTCATTATGACGTGCATGATGATAGATGCTAAATGCTACTGATGACGCATGTTAAATGATACAAGGTAACTGTCTGGCATGGTAGCAAGGAGCAACGGGAAATAGTGACACTGACCTGCCATTTTCAGTGGCAACTCTGTTCTTTGTAATGGTTTTCTTTTCTTTATACAATTATGACCCAATCTGTACAAACATTTAAAGAATAAAGCTCACAGGCTGCAATCCTAAGAGTTCAGAAGTATGCTGTAACAAATAAGTGGGATTTGAGGGGGAAAAATTCTCATCATCTGGGCAGCAAAGCTTTGTGGTATCTTCACATGTTGTGCCAGTACACCATTACAAAACATGCACACTGAATGGAATGCAACTTTGGCACACCCTGGTAGGTGGTCTATACTGCCTATAAAAAAGTAAAGCCTGTGTCCCCCCCACAGGCTGCCTTGCTAGTCATGACCAACTCTAGGGTGAGATGCTCACCCCGTTTCTAGAGACATAAGGGCCAGTGTTGTCTGAAGACGCCTCCATGGACAGGTACCTGCATGCGCTCAGAACACTGTTACTTTCCCATCAAAGTGGTACCTATTAATCTACTTGGATTTGCATGCTTTTGAACTGCTAGGTTGGCAGGAGCTGGGCTAAGGAGGGGAGTTCAGTATTCGGGTCTCGAACTGCTGACCTGCCAATCTTCAGTATACGGTCTATACAGTACTAATGTTCAGTACTGCTCAGTGTGAAACTCATTCAGGCTGGTGAAAAGAGGATCTCACATCTGACAGCTATTCTCTTCCCAAGTAAAGGAGGGGGAATTGGTGGAATGGGATGAGAAAGAAAACCTGAAAATAAATGGTATGTCAGCCAGACGACAGTCTGTCCTGAAATTGTTTGTGCCAAGGTCTTCGACATTAAAAGGTTCGGCCAGTTCAGAGAATCCAACAAACCAAGATGAAGAAGGGGGAAGGGAATCTGCACACACATGCTCTCTCCACTCAATGACATTTTCTATAGCTTTGTAAAGTTAGCTGGTATATTTTAGAGTTTTGAAAAATACCTGGTACTGTACTATTCAATCCACACCAGACACAAACACTTCAGGTTAGATGCAACGGATGACAGAATGAAAAGGTTTTGAAAGGCAGAACTTCAAAATGTTGGCCAAGGAGAAAGAGAACAGCTTGAGCAGGTCTAGTCTTGCATCTAATGAGATCTTGGAGAAATCTTGCCATCGTTCACAAACACAAACAACAAATTTTACAAACTAGTCACAGAAGAGCAAGGCAAATATATATCATACCGGTATATATGTATATATATATGTGTGTGTATATATATATGTATGATCACATATTTATATGATCTTTCAAACTCCTTTTTATCCAAAATACTCAGGCCTTGTTTTTCCCAGACACAGAGCAATTCAAACATTGTGCAGTTAAATTGAGACATCACTAGCAAGAAAGTAATAAGCATGTTGGAAATTAACAGTTCCTTCAAGCATAAAGAGAAAAAAAAGTTGTAGGGGGGAGAGAAGAAGCCTTGTAAAATGAAACAAGAAGATTCTCTTTCAAGCTGAGCCAATTTTATTCAAAGGAATTGAGGAAAATAATTACATTAGCTCACAATGCATGCAAGTTCTTCATCAGCCTTGTTTAGTAATTCTCTTGTTTTTCTCCTCCTTCTCTTGAATTTCAAAGATCTTCTGTCTCTAAAGTCAGCACTGTTTGTTTCTCAGGGATGACTAAAATCTTGGAGGAATTTCTTAAAAGGCTAAGGAAATTATAGGAATCCCTCCCCTTTCTCTGATACGAGGCACCCGCAGGCAGGGAACTGTGAATAATAAAGTGCCTTGTACCATCAGGTAAGGAGAATCACTCTCACAACTTCACTTCAACCCACCAGTTGGTGCAGTATCTAAAAGGCAAGAGCCATTGTTTAAAATAGTGGTTCTTGAACATTTTGGCCAGGGACCCTCTTCTGAGAATGACAATCTGCCCGGGACCCTCCTGGATGTGATGTCATGACTGGAAGCAACATCTTTGTGGTGCCAGAGCTCCTCCATGTCTGCTCAGAACCAAGTCCCATTGAGTTCAATGAGACATACTCCCAGGAAAGTATGAATGCCCCATTCCAAGATAGTGGTGCCGAGTACCAGATCCCAAGATGGCAGCATGCAGCATTTTGCAACCCTACTGAAATGAAATTCCAACCCCCCACTTCGAGAACCACTGCTTTAAAAGATGAAAACTTCTTCCAAACACACTTCAGAGAGCCTCAGGGGGGGCTGAGGTCAGTTCTGTTAAGACCTCTTACATTCTGATATTTTATACTTCAAACACAGTTATGAAAAGTTTGGGCCTGAATGACACAATTTACATCTTTTTATCCCTCACTAATGAATACGGAACAATTACCACAACTTGCAGCTGGTTTATATAACTGGAAACGGCATGCGGACGTCTACTGGAGATGGTGACATTTCATAATGCAAATAAGAGACCATATAGCTGAATGCCTTAGTAAAAAACCTGCTTATGACAATCTGGTGCATCAGAAAGAAATACTCTAATCAACTGTAGTTTTTGACGTGAGGATTGTTTTCATACAGAGGAGCATTCAAATCTTCATTCCCCTCTTCAGTTCTGAAGGCTATACTGAGTCGTCAATACAGGTCCAACCTTGTTCTACGCAGATTTTTAATACTTGGATTTGACACAACACGAATGGCCACTGCAAATCACAGGTTAAAAGAATGTTTTTCTACTGTTGTATGCAATCATTCTATTTTTCAGTCCCAGAATTAAATCCTTGCAGATACTGAGGCACTACCTTATTCAATTAGGTGCAATAGAGGAGCAAAAAACCTGGAAGTGGACTTTAAACATATTTTTCCACTAGCAAAAAGCATACCCGCGTTGCGGGAGTAAAATTCCTCATGCACAATCCCCACTGCGCATCAGTCCCCCATGTGCAACTTCCACCCATGCGCATCAGTTTCCCATGCTCAACTTCCCCCCTGCGCATCAGTCCCCAATGCGCAACATCCCCCCATGTGCAACATCCCCCATGTGCATCAGTTCCCCATGCGCATCAGTCCCCCATATGCATCAGTCCCCCATGCACATCAGTCCACAATGCACATCAGTCCACAATGCGCAACGTCCCCAATGCGCAATGTCCCCCATGTGCATCAGTCCCCCATGCGCAACTTCTCCCATGCGCAACTTCCCCTCATGCGCATCAACACTGCATGCACATCAGCACCACATGCACAACATCCCACCATGCGCATCAACCCCACGCACAACATCCCCCCATACGCATCATTCCCCCATGCGCATCAACCCCCATGCTTATCACTCTCCCATGCGCAACTTCCCCCATGCAGATCAACCCCGCGTGTGCAACTTCCCCTATGTTCATCAACCGCCATGTGCAACATTCCCCCATTTGCATCATTCCCCCATGCACATCAGTCCCCCCTGCGAATCAGTCCCCCCTGCGCAACATCCCCCCATGCGCATCATTCCCACATACACATCAGTCCATGTGCAGCTTCCCCTGTGTGCAACATCCCCCATGCGCAACATCCCCCATACACATCAAACCCACATGCATAACTTCCCCCATGCGCATCAACCCCCATGCATAACATCCCCCATGGGCATCAACCCCCACATGCGCAACTTCCCCATGTGCAACTTCCCCCATGAGCATCAACCCCCCCGTGCGCAACATCCCCATGCGCAACTTCCTCCATGCACAACATCCCCCCATCAACCCACCATGCGCGACATCCCCCATGTGCATCAACTCTCCATGCACATCTTTCCATGCACAGCATCCTCCCCAGCGCAATCTCTTCCTCCGTACAATGTCCCCCCAGTGCACCAGGCACCAAGCACCAAATTGGCTGGAGGTTGGTCAGTCTTCCATGTTAAGTATAGGACAAAAACACATTGCACCCCTTTTCAGCCCCTGAAGGGTTAAATTTCTCCAGATGGTTCTTGGTGGGTGTTCAGGTGACAGAAGGAACTCCCAGAATTCCATGCTTCAGGCCCAGCAGTTGGGGGGGGATGTTGCTGAGTCAGCAATTCTCCAATGCAAAGTATAGGGAGAAAAACGCGTTGTGCCCCTTTTTACCCCTTTCCAGTTGGAATTTCTGAAAACCGGTTCTTAGTGCACCCCTCAGTCACGGAAGGAACACCCTCTCCAAATTTCACGCTTCTACGCCCAGCGGTTTTGGCAGGGCGGTGATGAGTCAGTCAGTCAGTCACTTTTCTCATATCTATCTATCTATCTATCTATCTATCTATCTATCTATCTATCTATCTATCTATCTATCTATCTATCTATCTATCTATCTATCTATCTATCTAAATTGTTTTCTCACCCTCCATGGGTGGTGTATGTATGTTATCCTCAATCTCGGGTCCTCTACCAGAGGCCTGGGAGTTTGAGGGTTCTGCGCAGTATCTTAGCTGTTCCCAGCAATGCGCTTTTCTGGATCGAGTGTTCTGCTGTCCCTCCTGGAATCTGTTGGAGCCATTCTTCCAGCTTGGGTGTCACAGCCCCTAGTGCTCCAATCACTATTGGGATCACATTCACCTTCACTTTCCACATCCTTTCTAATTCCTCCTTCAAACCCTGATACTTTTCCACCTTTTCATGCTCTTTTTTCCTGATGTTGCTGTCGTTTGGTATCGCTACATCTTCTGGGCCTTATCTACCACCACAATGTCTGGCTGGTTAGCCAGTACCTTCTTGTCTGTCTGGATATGGAAGTCCCACAGGACCTTAGCCCTGTCATTCTCCACAACCTTCAGAGGGGTCTCCCATCTGGTCTTGGGAGGGGTTAGTCCATAGGCTGAGCAGATGCTCCTATACACAGTGCCGGCTACTTGGTTGTGCCGTTCAATGTATGCTGTTCCTGCCTGCATCTTACACCCTGCCACGATGTGTTGGATTGTTTCTGACGTTTCTCTGCACAGCCTGCACTTTGGGTTTTCTCTTGTATGGTAAATCCCCACTTCTATGGATCTGGTACTTAGTGCCTGTTCTTGTGCTGCCATGATGAGGGCTTCAGTGCTATCTTTGAAGCCAGCTTTTTCCAGCCACTGATAGGATTTCTCAATGTCAGCGACTTCGGTTATCTGGCGATGGTACATCCCATGCAGGGTCTTGTCTTGCCAGGACACTTCCTCAGTTTGATCTTCCTTCTGTATTTGCTGTTGCTGTTGTTGCTGGAGACATTCTCTCATCAGCTCATCTTTGGGTGTCATCTCAGTGATGTATTCCTGGATATTCTGGGTTTCATCCAGGATAGTAGTTTTGACGCTCATCAGACCCCGGCCGCCCTCTTTCCGACTAGTGTACAGTCTCTGGATGTTAGACTTGGGGTGGAAACCCCCATGCATTGTGAGGAGCTTTCGGGTCTTCACATCGGCCGCCTCCATTTCTTTCTGTGGCCAGCTTACTATGCCAGCAGGTTATCTGATGACTGGCAGCGCATATGTATTGATGGCATGTATCTTATTTTTTCCATTGAGCTGGCTTTTCAGGATCTGTCATGTTCTTTGATGGTACTTGGATATTGCTGTCTTCCTTGCCTCCTCTTCATGATTTCCATGGGATTGTGGGATACCTAGGTACTTATAGTTGGTCTCTACATCTGTTATGTACCCTGTTGGTAGTTCCACCCCACTGGTCTTCACCACTTTTCCTCTCTTTACGATCATTCGGCTGCACTTATCCAGGCCGAATGACATCCCAATATCCTCACTGTAGATCCTGTAGAATGAACGAGACATCGACTCATTGCAGAAATGGCAGATCCCAGAATTAAACTATTTTTCCAAGCCAATGAACTGCATCTGCACATAGCTTTTTTCTCAATTAAAATGCTTTTTTTCCTCCGGAAAAGTTGTCAAAGGATTAGCTATTTTGTGGCAGTAAAGGTTCTGACCTGGTGAGGAATGTACTGTCTCTACACATATCCCCACAATGAGGCACTGCATTTATCTTAGCCAACATAAAAGAGGGTATTCAAATGACATTATTATGTAGATAAATAAGGAAATAATTGACTCAGTTTCCATGTTTCCTTGAACAAAGGGAATTCTAGATTTGCTGGGAGCAGGAACCCAGGACAGAATGTAATGAACCTGAAACTTGCTCCCAGACCGAGCAAAGAAAGACACCATCAATGCACCCAATTAGAGCAATAAAATCATTGCTCTTTCATGACACATCTAGATGGTCCCGTAATTGACACACATTATCCAAATCTAGGCAGGACACAAGTCCAATTATCTGCAATTGCTCTCATGCACAGTTACAAAGCTGACACTATATGCCACTCTCCTGTCTTAAAGGGGCCAGGACGGATGACAATTCCTAAGAGACTGGGGTTGCCACCTGAGTCTGTCGTGGGTACAGCACTTAAAAATAAATAAATAAAACAGGAGATATGCTTGTTCAATAGGATAGATAAAGCATCTGAGTCTTATAATTACAGTAATGCACTGTATCCTTGAGGATGGTTTGGAAACTGCAGTTAGTACAGAATGCAATAGTATTAGTGGCTGTGGGGGTCAGTTTTGATTCTGTTGGATCACTGCTTCATTCCTGGCCCCAATTCAAAATGCTGGTATTGAACTTTAAAGTCCAGGCTATCGGAGGGACTGGCTTCTCCCATACATTCCGGTCAGTCTTCCTAGTGCATCTGAATGAGCTTTCCTACAAGTGCTACCTCTTCCCAAGTGAGAGGAGCAGTAGTTTGGGGCCAAGCCTTCTCTGTAGTCTTGCCACAGTTGTGGAATTCCCTTCTAGGAGTATTGAAAAGTACTCCCTTCCTCATGGCTTTTTGGCAAGAGCTCAAAACATACCTGTTTTTTCTGACATTTGATTGATAGGTGGCTGTTTGCTGTCTGTGTCTTTGTAATAGTGGCTTGACTGCTTTCCTACACTAATTTTTCCCCTTCCCTGTGACTTGACAATATATGTTGGATTCAATTTTTAACTGTTTTAGAGATTAACAGTTGGTGTTTTTAATGCCCTTTTATGCTTTTTAATTTTTTTAATTCATTGTGCATTTATTATGTAGCTTTTCAAGCCACCTTTGGGCATTTACTTTGGCACGGGAAAGGGAGGCTGCAAATTTTTCAAATAAATAAATAATGCCTGGCGCCATATCTATCTTGATTACTAGGTGAATTGTTCTGGCTTACAAGAATCATTAATCCATTTCACTCATAAGCACACCATAAAAAGATGGAAAAGTACATCCTTTCAAAAACGGACGGATGGAGAGAAAATCAATCTGGTTAAAAAAATCTTCAAGGACAGCAAAAACCATATTAAATGATGCCACATATGTCACTGCGATCCTACGCCTGTCTATTCAGAAGTAAATCCCATTGTATTCAATAGTGCCTACTCCCACTGTAGTTAGGTGTGGTTAGGATTGCAGATTCTATTGGATCACTGCTTCATTGTGTTTCATAAATGAACGAATATAGGCAGGACATATTCATCACAACGTGATCAAGCAGATTATCACAGTTTAGAAATTAATGGACGAAAGATTAAAACCTGCATTACCATGATCTCCCAAAAAGGTTATATTTTATGGATTCTGGATAAGAATGCAGAAAGGTGAGAATTTTAAGGTTTGATATACCCTGGAAATAATAAGCTTGTGGCCTTTACAGTTGAAAAATGCAGTTTCCAAGAATTGTAGAATATCCAAGTCTTGCAGTGCAATCCTAAGCATGTCTACTCAGAAGTACGTCCTATTGTATTCAATTGTGCATCCTCCCAGGAAAGAGTGTTTAGGATTGCAGCCACAATCGTGCAATATATTGACAATCAGCAGTATTATATTTAAAATAATGTGAAAAAAAATGCCTAAAGCAAAAGTGTAAGACGTTTTTATTGGCACTAATTCATTCCCAGAACTTCATCTTAATGAATAGCACTCTTTTATGACATTACATTCCTGACAGATTTACTCCTGATGAGATACTGTATAGATAACAGAGACATTATAAACTTGAAATGATAAAATACACGTCTACAAGCCAGCTTCGGTGTGTCATCTGGCAGTATACGTGTATGTTGGTGTTCCAAACATTAACAGATGGGGCTTCATCTTATGCACACATGCAATTCCATGAATTTTGGAGGTCAAGTAAGAACATGTAGTGGCATCACACACACTTTGGTGAGGTGCAGCTGTCAAGCTGTGAAACTGCAAGATATAAATGATCATTTAATAGGCATCCATATTATAAGCAATCCTGCACTGTATGCCTATGGAAAAAGGCCACAACAGCATGTGGCTGAAGTGTGGTTGTGATTTCCAGCTGGCTCTTTGGGAATATGCCTGCTAATTTATTTATTTTTTAATTGTTGTTGTTGTATCATGTTGTTTTGAGACACAGGATTTTAAATGATTGCTGTTTTACGTCTTTTTTGATTTGGGATAAATTTTAGTAGACTATAAAACAGCACTTTTACATATACACATATTGTATAAGCCAGGAGTTAATTTCCTGGAGTACCGTAGTTCAAAGTTTCTGGTTTGATCTTTAAAACCTGGACAGCCTAATCCTATTGAAAATCCCCTGAAAAATGCAACAGGGCTAGCTCAACTTGTACTGTACTCTGTAGGGGAATGTTGCAGTCTAAAGTTCTCCTCCAGGTAAAGAAAGAAATATTTTCCTTGCCCAGGAGCAAGTCCCTAATGCAACTATGTGTCTACATGGATCTGCACCTGTAAATCACTGGTGCAAGTCCAAGTTGATCCGTGTTAGTGGATCTGGCTTGGGAAGGGACCTGCATCTGCTAAATCACTGGTGCAAGTCTTAGTTGGCCTGTGTTAGTGGATCTGACCTGGGAAGGGGCATAGGGTGTAAGCACTGCTATCTCCAAAACTGTCCCCTTCCGGGGCCAAACTGCCTACGCTACCCTGCCTGCCTACCCTGTGCCCCCTACACCTAGTGCAAAGCTTACTTTCTCTGGCACAGCCTGGACGGTACAAGCCTTTCTCTTGGTGCTACTAACTCCTGTGCTATTGCAACCTGCTTTACAGCAGGTTTGCAACAGCCTGCACCAGTAAAGCCAGTGTTCCGCTGACACAACTGAAGTTTTGTGCTATAAGAGAGTCTTGGGCTAAGCCTCTTCACCCTCATCTTTTATGAATCTGAGGTTGGAAGCACAGCTTCAGATCAACCTGCCATCTGAGATGAGGAGGCTAGAGATGAGGAATGATCTTGCATCTGCAGGAGTGCCCAAAAAGACCAAAGAGACAGCCAGCTTGCTGAGGTGCAACACTAGATGCATCAGAGATGCAACACTAGATGCATCAGTAGGTGGTGGCTCAGCAGCTGCTATTTCATTGGTGTAGTAGTATAAAGTCAGTAGTATATAAACTACCTTTAACCATTTTAGTGACATTGCATTTTCTTAGGAAACAAGAAAGAGCGTCAGTGACACATGTAATTGAGATCGTAGGCAGTAATACTTCCCATAATGCCAACTCCTATAGCGCTTATTTGTAACTTGGATTGATGACAGCCATTGTAGCCTGTGGAAACATATATTGCCAGTCAGTTCCCATTGCAGTCAATGGTCTCCTTTTGTGCTGTTTTATGCCGCACTCAGCTCCAGAAGAAAGGATCCCCTGTATTGACCGAGGCTGTACTATATGTACAAGAATCTTAAGCACTTACAAGGCTCTTAATGCCAATTTTGAATTTAAGGTCTAGACCTGCCTCCAAGGTCTAGAACAAAGGTGTCCAAATCTCAGCCTGGGGAACAGATGCAGTCCATGGAAAGCCTCAGTGTGGCCTGCAGGAAGTCCCTCTATCCAACCTGTGGGCACGCCTTGTAATACTCCAGATCTGTCTCTAATACACTTGTATATGTAAATTTATATAAATTTATTCAAATTTGAAATGTATATCGTTTTTCCAGCCCCCAATAAAAGTGTCACAGAGATAATATGGCCCTCCTGTCAAAATGTTTGGACACCCCTGGTCTAGATCTTGGAGCCACCAATTTGTCCTTTCCACTCTTCTTGCAAACTGCCTGCTTCCACCACATCTTCAGCGATGACATAACTGAACATACGTTAAACTGACCAAGAAAGGTATTGGTATGACCCTGTTTGTTTATGCACATATTTCTACATCTTATGATCCTGGAAGGTTAAGGGTAAGAGCATGGCAATATTAGCAGTTGGTAGGAAAAAGGAAAAGGCAGTGGTCTAGCCCTAGTTAGGATAAAGCTTAGGCAGCAAGGAACTTCAGGCAGAGATTGAGGATTCCTCCCAGCTAACTCAGATCACCTTTCCTCTGAACCACAGAGCAGAAACCCATCTCACTATGGACTGCCATTCTAACAGCCATACTAAAATTATATACATACAGACTAACTGTACCATGTAACCTGTACATTACAGGTGTAGCTGTCAAAGCATGGGGAAAAATCAAACAAAACATTGATTTTTGTTTGCACATACACAATGCTTGGGTCCAGTAAATCATATGGAATACCTTTAATCAGAGATCATTGTAAAATTTTTGCTCCTGAAGCACAGGTTTTTCCATTTCACAAACACATTTGTGGTTGTTCGATTGTTACCCTTGCTGCCTGACCCTTTTGGTCTCAATGAATTTGTTATGTTAGCATGCCAAGCTGTTTATACAATGAGATGTGTGTCTGGTTCAGCTGTGTGAGTATGTGAAAGCCACTTGTGGCTCCATCTCATGACCCCTCTGTGTGAGTGCTTAGGAGTAAACTCGGATTTAGAAGAAAAAGCTGCTGCAGATGTTTTAAAAGAACTTGAAAGTTGTCCTGCTTTTTCTTTATCCCATCTAATTAGAGATCCCATATTGGTGGAGACTGTGCTCCTCAGTCTTGACATGTTCCTGTATTGGAAAGGCTTCCATGCTTCCACAACATAACTTAATGTGTGTGTGTGTTTTTACTATTTGTTTCCTTAAAGAAAAATCATTTTAAAAATGGCCATCTTAAATGGGCCATTTTAAAATGAAATTTTAAATTAAATTCCTTGAAAGGAATGCATTGCGATGCGTTCTAGGAAAAACCTTGGAGAAGAAAGAAACTTCTGACCACAGGAAGAGGTTCTTTCAATGCCAAGAACATTTCTATATTCTGGGAAATGGCACAGTGTGGCTTCAGCAACATAAGAATCCTGATTTTGGCACTTTTTCAAAAAAGGGATTTAAATTCTGGTATCTGCAAGGGGTTCTGGAACAGAATATTTGGGTGTGTACTGATGATCTTGTGGACATTTGTCTACCTTTCAAAACACAGACTTTTTAATTTGCTAATGGTAAAACTCAGGTGACTGATAACATGGCTTTATTTGTTATCAAAATACCATGTCCAACTAGAGCCAGTTGTTGGATCCAAAGAGCACAGTGAAAAAAGAGATATGGCATGCAATATTTTTTTAATTTTTAAGGACAATCATTTGGTTTTGTTGGACTTATCCTTAGATTTATGTTTCAAACATGAATGTTAGTATTATGATGGTGGAAAAGAAACTCTCAAATTATCACCAAATATGTGTTCAAGATAGAAAATGGAGTTTGCCCTGTTTTTGCAAACAAGCTTATGTTTATGACATTGTTTATGACAAGCTTAACAAAATGGTTTAAAAAAAGAAAAAAGGCATTGGGGAAAGCAGCATGAATAGGATCACTATCTAGAAATCACTGTTGACTTTTCTTTTTAGAAAGAAATCATTCATCTGGGACAATAAACAGAAGACCAAGTAACATAATTGATCACAAACAGCCTGATAGGCTAAATAGTATTTCCAGGAAAGTGACTGATGGAATATCACAGGCAGATTTGCAAAGCTTGTTTTTCAGGATAACCATCTCTCAAAAAATATCTTCTGTATGTTTGCTCCTACACAAGAACTGCATTAATCCATACTTTTGCTGATGAACAAAAATGCCACTGCAGGAAACCATGTTTTCTTTTGATGTGTTTTCCCCCATATGACAAAATGCGACATGGAGTCAGTGGCAGAAAAATCAGAGGCCAGGAGAGGCTTTTGAACACACATTAGCATTGCATTTCGAATACAGATACACTTCTGGCACCACAGTCTTAAAAGCGTTATTGGAAAATAAGCAACAGCTGAAATCAATGGTGCTTAATTCCACGTAATAGGTACTTAAACTGCTTACGTCCATGTGAAATCAATGTGACTTAGGAGCACAAACTAGGCTTAAATGATCAAAAATAATCTAAAATAGGCTTAAATGGGACTAAAGCAGGCTAAACATTTTTCTCACACATCCAGTATGTTTAGAACAGCGCTTAACTAATACCTCCATCCAGTAATTTTTCATGTCCATAAGTGCATGTAGAATCACTGTCAAGAAAATCAAACATGCTACAGCTTTGTTTACCTGAGTTGTTAAAGATATAATTTCACAATACAGGGGCTGCTCTAACTGCAGATTCACTTATCTGTGAATTGGGTTTGCGCCCCCTCCCCCTGCAACCTTCATGGAGAACCTGGAAGTTGGGAGGCATGGAAAAGCCCTCCAGCACTTTCTGGGGCTTCCACTGCTTTCTTTGGATATGGAGGCACACACATAAATGATGGCAATGCAACATTCTTGCCCTCTAGAAAATTATTGAACGTAGGGTGCAATCCAGAGTAACTATGGAGAGTCCTTGTTCTGATGTAAGAACAATTTACCTTGGATTGCAATATGAATTTCCCATAGGTTTTCACTAGGTGGTGCTGTAACTACGTCGACATAAATGTCTCTTACATGCTCCAGTAGTTACTCTGGATTGTAGGTTTAGTGGGGTTAAACAGATATGAGGATGGACTTATGTCGGACTTAAGATTTGGAAGATTCAGGTTCAAATCCCTGCTTAGCCATGAAGCTTCCTGAGTGACTTTGGGCTAGACACTAGCTCTTAGACTCACCTACTTCAAAGAGTTGGTGAGAGGAAAGACATTGGGATCACACTGAGACCATTTATTCCACACTGAGCTCTCTGGGGGAAGAGATGGATGGATGGATGGATAGATCTGTTGTTAGTTCTCCCTTAGAACAAACATTAAAAACAGACACAGAGAATTCTGATCGTGATCATAGAATCATAGAATCCTAGAGTTGGAAGGGACCTAGTAGGTCATCTAGTCCAACCCCCTGCCTGCAGCAGGAAATCCTCCTAGAGCATCCCTGACAGGTGCTGGTTGAGCCTCTGCTTGAAGTTCCCCAGTGAGGGAGAGTCCACCACCTCCCTTGGCAATCTGTTCCACTGCCGAACAGCCTGAACCATAAGGAATTTTTTTCCAGATATCCAACCAGAATCTCCTTTCTTGCAGTTTGTACCCATTGGTTCTAGTTCTGCTTTCAGAAGCAGCTATGAACAAATGAGCCCCTGAACAAATCTGTGCAATAGATGCTGTGGAAAGGAATGTCCCCATGGTATTTTTCCTAATCTAAATCATCCATTTCTAATCTAAATCAAAGATATAATAACTAATGTTTCTGATAGTGAAAAAATACAGACACCAGCACTCTACTTGTGTTTTCCCCCTGACACTGAGACTTGCCCTACAATCCAGAGTAACTACGGAAGCATGTAAGAGACATTACTTGTACCTGTAGTTACTGCAGCACCTAGTGAAAACCTATGGGAAATTCCTATTGCAATCCAGAGCAAATTGTTCTTACACCGGAGCAAGGACTCCCCGTAGTTACTCTGGATTGTGCCCTTAGAGCACAATCCTAACCATGTCTATTCAAAAGTAAGCCCCATTGTGTTCAATGGGTCTTACTCCCAGGAAAGTGTCTTTAGTTTTGCAGCATTATTATGCAATCCTATGCATGTCTATTAGAAGTCCCACTGTGTTCAATAGTACTTAGTCCCAGGAAAGTGAGGTTAGGATTGCAGCCTAAGTATAGATTGAAGGTGGGGAATAAAAAATGTGCACTCTTTTCTCTCTTACAGATGCCCCAATCTAGTCCTGAATGCTTTATGGCTGCTAACGATCAAACATCAAAATAATGCCTTGTGGTCCTTAGTTCTAGGTTAGCAGCCTTGATTAATATCTTTCTATAGCCTTGATTAATATCTTTACATCTGTGTATAAAGAGAGGAACAGAAACCTTTGATTTCACACCTTCTTCCTAACAGTTCAATTGTAACTGAGCCTAAGCCACAGATGCAGCCATGCCAACTGAATTCGCTGCAGGATTCCCTTACCCTGGGTAAATCTGCCCTCCCCAGTGGGTCTTCTTGGATCTGCACCAGCTATTTTGTTGGCACAGAATAGAGGAGAGTAAGGAAGGGGAAAGGAGTTAGAAAACTAGCATTAAGTTGTTGCATCAGTTATCATCAGAAAGTTATTCAATGACAGCTCACATTAAATAATCGTAGCCAAAATTTGCACATTATTTTATACAGCAAAACAGCACATATAGAAGGCTTGATAAAGATATACTTCTGGGAGCATTATGTAATGGAAATACAGCATATAATGAACAAAGTCCTCAATGTTCCCCTGACCACAGACACATAAACAGTGGTCAGCTAGGATTTTGGTATGTTTTGCCATCCAAATAAATGCTTTTCCTGTAGAATAAAATGTAAGAACTTGCAAATACATTGTGTGGAGAAATGGAAATATTTTCAGCATCTCCCATGGCTTCTGTCTGAAATTGCCAGTGCAATTTTAAAAGATGTTAATCTTTACTCCCACTGCAAGAGAGGAATTCAAGAAAAAACATCCAGAAACATACAAGACTACACACCTGTCAAATGTAAATCTATATTTGATTTGTGGATTCTCTACACCCAGGATACTAGATGTTAAGAAAGATTTGAGCCAAACTTTATCCTTGATATGCTAATTTGTCATGGATAATGATGAAAAAAATGTGTTCATTAAAGAAGTCCTTTATTCAGTTCTTGCCGTTAATACAACTGTTGATTGCAAACTGGTTCTTCTCCAGCAAACAAAACAGGATTATTTGTTTCCCTGTATCTTGGGATACCTTATTAAGAAATACTTTGGAGTTTACACATACCCTACAATCCAGCGTAACTACGGGAGCACGTAAGGAACATTACGTGTACCTGTAGTTACTGCACCACCTAATGAAAACCTATGGGAAATTCATATTGCAATCCAGAGCAAATCGTTCTTACACCACAGCAAGAACTCCCCATGGTTACTCTGGATTGCGCCCAAAATGTAATTCTGTGTTAAGAACATACCATAAAGTCCTCAGTTGCACAGGTGAGAAAGAGTTGGATATGCCTCATTCAAAATTCTGAGGAATATCAGGCAAGAAAAATTCATTCCTCCCCTGACTTGGATGGCTTACAACAGCCATGGTAAGATCTGATTGAGACAAAGCTATTTAACAATGCTCCTTGATTGTATAACTTCACTAAAACAGTGTGTATGTGTGTGCGTGTGTATGTGTGCATGTGCGCATAAATACAGGAATAAAATACATATAACCATCATGAGCTATTTTATAAAGGGTGAAAGTAAACATGCTGTTATAACCTCCATGTTGTGCATGTGCACTAGACAGACTTAACCATGAATATTTAGCCATAGAAAGGCTGCCTTGCAGATATAACCATGGATAAGGCTGCCATCTACTCAAGATAGAGCAACAGTGCAGGAGAAAAACACTGGGGCAGCCTGCTGGATTTCGCCTATGCCATTTCCATTGGTCAAGTCCCTCCAGTTCATCATGGCTAAGGGAAGGTACAAATTAACACAAAATTACAACAAAACCCTTTCCCGATGAAGATCTCCATCAGATTGCCAAGTTAGACTACAATGTAAGGTTGACCATATGGTTCAGAGCAGAGAAAAGGGCTAGTCTGCAGCTTCTCTACAGATAACATACCGCATCTGTATATGTACTTTTTAACCTGTGAATTTAAGTATTGGTCAGTGTGGCTGTGCAGTTTGTTTATGAAAACCAAGGTCTAAGAAAATCTGGATGCATATATACCCTCTGGACAGTAGCCTTTCCTTTAAATTTTAGCATTCTTTTAACAGCAATTCAGCAGATGCACAGGGAAAAAAGCTTCTGGAGTATATCCTGCAAGTTGCATTCAGACTGCTCAGACTAGGCTCAAATCCAGTGCTTGCAGGTATCTGATGGGCCACTGTAAGATATGAGGAGCTGGACCAGATAGGCCTTTGGCTTGATGCTGCGGGGAACTTATGTTTTTATGAGAATAGGAATGGTTTCTAAAACATGGAAAAAAATCAGGTCTTGAGGCAAGCATCTCAGTCTCCTGTTAAATAACCTGTTAAATTTTTTAGCCTACCTATCTTGAATGTTCTTCTTTATGCCAATACTGATTGCTTAGGGGAGAAGCTGTGGGGAGACATGTGCACACTTACCCACAGAATAAACAAAATACTGTATTTACTCAAATCTAAGCTCACCTTTTCCAGCCGAATTCAGTCTCCAACTTCAGGGTGCGCATTAGATTTGATGGCGGATTAGATTACTACTCCTTTTGTTATCTTTCATAACTCATAAGATAAACCAGTTCTGCTTCCGGTGGAGAAGGGAAAACGTACATCTGTAAGTCTAAGTAGCTGGTTGTAGCTCAAGAGCCTTTACTTGGCCATACCACTGTGAACTTGTATTTTAGGTTTTATCCATTTTGCAAAGTGTTCCTTGCTTTGCACAGCAGCCTTGTCCCACTGGATAGCTAAGGATTCATTACCAGCCCATTTCACTAAGCATCACTTCAGACACAATTTGTTTTCACTGTAGTTCAATAACATGCCAGTAAAAGTACAAGATCAGCAAAACACATTTTAAAAATCCTGCATTTTCCATCTAGTTTTGATAGGCAAAGGATGAAGAATATGGATAGCAAAATTAATATTGAAGCCAGAAAATCAAGCTGTCTTTCGCTTAGATAATGAAGGTTCCACTCTGTATATCTACCCTACCACAAGCCTTCAATAATCCTTAAAATTTTAACAGCAGAGCAACAAAGAGAGTTGTACTGCCTGGTTATGAATTATAAACCAGATGTTCAGCTGGTATAAATCAACGTAGCTTCACCGAAGCATCAAACCAGGCTTATTTACATCAGCTGCAGATCTGGTTCTATTCATGCCATTTCCTCTAGAAGGAAATCAAAATTCTGCCTTATCTCTTGTGTTTTTATAAGCTGTGAAATCTGTCTCCCTGTCTCTATCCACAGTTGAAATTAAACCAGGATTAAAATCAGTGGCTTGATGCCTGCATGCTTGCCACAGTCACTAGCTGGGCTGCAATGATTTTATGGGGTATTCAAGAACAAGATAACTACTATGGGGAAGGGTCTGATAATAATGAAGCATTGAGAGCCCATGCTGATCTTGCAAAGAAATTGTTACGTCTAGGGATAGGCACACATAGAGGTAAGAGAGCTGTTGGGAAGAAGCAGGCGCACAGATTACTGTGCTGTTAGGCAGGAAGCTGAAAGTGCAGGTATCCAAAGGAAAGCAAATGAAGGAGAACAAAGCCCAGAAGACAGGGTGGTTGAAAAACAAGATAAGGAGTAGATAGTGAGCTAGGAAGCAGGGAATAGGGAGACTAAAGGACAAATTAGGTGATTGGAGTACTGTATGATTAAGGGCTGTGTGCTTAGATTTTCTAGTGATGTTCCCAATCGAAATCCTACCCACCCTCCACCTCCAGAATTGAATTTGAAATACAGATGTATGTTTGACTGCTTATAGCTACCATTGATTTACTTGGCAACAATACTGTTGATTTGGTGCAGTCAGTTAACAAGTATAGCTCGTACTTCAGTTACAGCTACTTCACTGCAGAATGAACTGTATTACTTGATGTCTTGAATAAAAGGGAGAGAGAGAAAATGCTCTTTCTGTGTGGAGCTTCTGGAATTCCCCAACTTTTGAGACTTGTTGGTTTGGTCCTGTTTACATGATTTGCAGGTGCCACTTCAGATCTTGAACATACAGGCTTGGAGGCAGTATGCCGAGTACTGATTCTCCACCTACATCACTCACAGAACACTCCTAACCTCTTGTTAGGCCAGCACATGTTTCATGCTGGACTGGAGTGTCACAAAAGTGCCATAAGGCACTTCTGCATCATCCTGCGTAAGGGTTAGGCCGGTGCACAGACATGTTTGGCTTCTCCATGCCACCGTGGGACCCAGGAGATGGGTGACTTCTGTTGGCCTAAATTGGTTGGGATTGTGCCCGCAGCTTCTGAGTCAACATCTGGCAAACTCCATCATTTCTGGATAAAGGAATCTCATATATATAGCCCAAGAATGAATGATCACCTGTTACTAAGCTCTTACAGACAGAGACCTAGTTGCTTAGCAGCTGATATGCCACTTTCATTTGCTGTTCTCATGCCTTCAACTTAACAGATTGTGCCAAAGTCCTGAGCTTTCAAATTACGAAGGTAAAAAAGAATTTCTGGCAAACCATTTGTGGGGCTTTTCTTCATTTTCCCCTTTGAAAGGCATTAGTGCTAAATCTTTAATCTTTTTTAAAAAAAACCTGTGAATTTCAAGTATGGCTCAGGATTGCTGTGCAGATTGTTTATGAAAACCAAGGACTAAGAAAATCTGGAGACATATGTAGCTTTTCTAAATTTTAGCCCTCTTTTCACAGCAACTCAGCAGACACACAGAAAAACATATACAATTTCTTAGGGTTGGCATAGATTCATGTTATAGGACTCTGCTAGGAATATCCCACATTAATACATTGTACACAGAAACAGAAAGAGGCAGGAGGAAGGGAAGGAAAAAGTCCAATTATCCTAACCAGATAACATGCGCAATCTGTGTGTAGAAGAGAGTGCCAAAACATTTCAGGAACTAAAGAAGAGTTTCTGAATCAAAAGAAAGGAAAAGTATCCAATTCAAATTCAAAGATGCATTACAACCCCTTCGACGATTAAAAACAATGATTATTATAGCAATTACCCAAGCCAGCAACATTTCACAATGTCCTTGTCAAATTAAGGCTCCATGTTTCAAATGTGAAATCATCATGAAAGAGGCTGAATGAATTAGGCAAAATGTAAGTCAAAGAAATGTGAATATTTTGTACTGGCTACATGCCATGTGCGGTGCAGCCACTGTATTCAAAGTCCAGAATGGCCATAAGCAAGATTTTTCTGTTTAAGTGCAGGAGTCTTCCTGTAGTAAATCTGATATAGAACAGTACAAAGGAAGCTAATTGGGGACAGACAAGCAGAAAGCTTGATTTTTCAGAGTTATCGGTAACATGTCACTTCTGTTACTCTTTCTGACTATAACAGTATCAGGCATTTGTTTCCTTTAAACATGGTTTTAAACAGAACATGGAACAAGATGTCTAAATATCTTTTGACGCAGGAATAGCAGTTCTTGGCTGCGCTCCATTCACCGATTTCATGTTCTGCTTCAGAACATGTTGCATGGTAATGAAGAAGACAGGACTCCTAAATATACCTACATATAACAACTTTCCCCATTAGTTGTAAGATGCCAGAATTATGGAATAAAATAGGGGCCAGCCATAGTCAACATAGCTTCCTAAAACACAATTTGGAGGAAGAACGTTGTAATTCAACACACATACTTTATGAATCTGTACACTGTTAATCCTATTGTGATAATCCTATTGTGAGTTGCCTTCAGAGACTCTTAAGTTGAATGGCAAGGTGTGTATCTATATACTCAATATAGAGTATACAACTCCACACATTCCAAAAAGCAATAAAATCAGAATTGTTTTGCTTGGGATCTGTAACTTAGGCTGCAATCCTAAACACACTTTCCTGGGATTAAGACCCATTGAACACAATGGGGCTAACATCTGAGTAGACATGTTTAGGATTGTGCTCTCAGAACCAACCAAGTTCAGATGCAGCCCATAAATGAACAAATATGCTTGGTAAGCTACACCTAAATGACATTAATTTATTCCACTCTTCCAGACAAGCCCCACACAACTTCACCTGGTCACCAATGCTTCTGAAAAGGCTAAGATGACTATCAAAGAGGATGGAGAATGGCCTATCCACAGCCACAGCTGATACAATGTTTGTGGTTGCAGGCAGTTCATTCTCTGCCCTCTTTGGTGGTCCAGGAGAGACAGGCTGCATGGCGAGACACTGGAAGTCATTGAAGATGATTTTTTTCCATGACAACTCATGAACCACTTTCACAGGGTGTTGAGGACCATATGTTGTCCACAGACCACAGGATGAGAACTAGAGGGTTAGTATTATTGTTGCAAATGAAGCCAATGTTTTCACTATCTTCAGGCATCACCATTTTCAGAGATACATGCATTAAAACTTCTGGGTGTGTCCGGAAGATTACAACATGGAGACAATGAATGGGTTTGAAACATTCTCTCCAATAGTCTGTCCCCCCATTTCTTCAGTGAAATATAAGGTAAACCTTATTATGGGCTATAGAACGTTTACATTTTTGCATCTTATATTTCTCAGCTAGAAGCAACTCCATACCTGCTCTGGTTTCAGCCCTGGAGGAATCCAAGCATACTCTTCCAAAGCACAACCTGAGTCATCATCGGAAGTTGAATTCCGCTGAAAGTCAAACATCATCTTGGTCACGGTCTTCTCCATTTCCAGAGGCATCACCGTTTCAGAATGATCTGCCTGTGGACACTTACAGTGTCGGCAAATTTTCCTGGAGTGAAAAAAAGGCCAAGAGAAAAAGGTGACCCACTGGTGTTTAGAAATACAAAGGAAAAACTGTTAAGAGGGATTTCTCCCAATTTGGAGAACACTAGTGCAATTCATTTTGTTTTGTAGAAGGCTGTGGATTACATGAATTGTAACCTTAATTAGTATGATGCACGGGAAATGCTTACCAGCTTGTTGTTTCCAGTCTTGGATAAAGCATCTGTCTATAATAAGCCTGAATGGGATACGTGAAGTGCAATGCACAAATGTAAACAACAACCTGTCCTTGACAAAAAGCCAAAACGCCCCAAAGCAGTTTTTTGAATGCAAATATCATCCTCTTGTTTAGGGAGTAACAATGAACGCTGGACCACCCACATCGAGCTGGCCTTAGGGGATTTAAGGGTCAAATCCATTTGATAGATGATCTGGGATACACCTCTTTACTTCCTTCTCTTTTGACAGCCCCCATAAATATGTGCACAGCCAGATCGCCAGCATGTCCAAATCAGCATGCTGAAGAGCTGGCATATACAGTATGCAAAATGTCAGTGTAAACAGAAAGCTTAGTATTGCAAATTCCATTACGATGACAGAATACCATAAACATGATTGCCATCAGAGGGAGCGATGAAAGTCACACTCTGGCAACTGCTGCCTTAATATAAGATTACTACTAAGTCAGCCTTCTGAGCTTGAGCTCAGAGGCAGTATCCTATGTGCTTTCTTTGTATATGGGTAGCCACAAATTATGTCCCAGAGTCTTCACTTAAGGCTGCAATCCTAAAGCCACTTTCCTGGGAGTAAGACCATTGAACACAACGGGGCTTGCTTTTGAGTAGACATGATTTAGGATTGTGCACTGCATTATTTTAAGGTTTATAAGACTTATAAAATGAAATAAGGAGTTATGAAATATGAAATAAGGACTTATGAAATAAGGAGTCTCCTTGCTGCTCTTTTCTACATGGCATTTGTCCCATATTCATATATTCTCCATCATCTCCTTCCACTGCCCACTTATCAGACAGATAGGACTTCCCAGCATAGCTCAAATGGGATTTAGGGAATGGGATTTAGGGAACCACAAAGGAGGAGAAATTTATTTTCCAGCAGGGAAAAAAATTCTGGCAGAAAGAAAGACAGCAGAAAAATCCCAGCAGATGGAAAGAAAGCAGAAAGGAGTGTGCATGTTTGAAAAGAACACCTTTTATTTCCTGTAATGAAATGGTATATTTAATTTTTCTGCAAAGTTTTGTAATCCTTCTGCAAGCTGTTCTAGTCATGGCTAATCCTCTTCTGGAGGAATATTCTGTCACACGGCACAGCCTTGTGACCCAATTAAAAAACACACAAATAAGTGAAAGTGCAATCTTCTACATGTTTACTCAGACATACTGGAGTATAGAAGTACTGACTTTAATGAGGCTTACTTTTTACATGTGTTTAGGATTCCACCCTCAAGTGATCATTGGTTTGTGTGATTCAATTTGTGTAAAATAATCATTCCAAAGCAAAAAGCATACTTTGACTCAGATGATATGAATGTGTGTCATAGCAGGTTTTAGATGAAACAAAAAGGCGGAATTTCTGAAGTTAGTGCTTATCAATTGCAGTGTCTACCAGTATAATGTTTCTAGCCAGTTTTTAAAAATTTATTACCATATATACTCATGTATAAGCCTAGTTTTTGGGGCAAAAAAAATGAGCCCAAAAACCCACCTTGGCTTATACGCGAGTCAGTAAAAAAAATTAAGAAAAATGGTGGGCACGACATCCAGCACACTCCCTCAGAGGCTCTGCAGCCTCTCCAGCTGCTGGCGCAGGCTCTCCGGGCTGTGGAGGAGGCATGCGGTGGCAAGACATGGAGCCCACTGCAGCCAAGCCCCTCCTCAGACTCAGGTACTTCTTTGTGGGCCTTACTTCTGAGTAGACATACCCAGGATTGGGCCCTGAGGCTACAAGGCTAGCCACACTTTCCTGCTGTTGCTGCATTTCCCACCCTCGGCTTATACTCGGGTCAATAAGTTTTCCCAGTATTTGTGGTAAAATAAGGTGCCTCAACTTATACGTGGGTTGGCTTATACACAAGTATATATGGTAATCTGTTCTGTTAATCAAACAAAAGTTATAGCCCTGGAATCTACACTTTCACAAGCAGGTTTCTCATAGCACATCTGTATACCATGCTTTCCTTGGCTGGAATGCTTTTTAGTAACACAGGAGACTTGTTTTCAAGTATGTGTAACTTTTCCTTCCATTGACCATTCAGTATTAACTACCAGACCGTGCGCATTTAAATCTGGGGATGGTGTATCCAGGCATCCATCTATCACAGTGTAAAGATTTTACCCATCAAATATCAATCCTCAGGAAGACTGTGTGCATTTGTTTCTCTAAGCCTAGTCATACAAAGGCACCTACACCAATCCAATACATTTTTCTGGAAGTAAATCCTTTTGAACTCAGCCAGCTTACATCTGAGCACACATGCATACAGGTATCCTCCCACTTTCGATGGTACATTTTCTGACAATCTGCTCTTACAACACCTTTCCGTTATACCCAGAAGTCAGTCACTCAATGCTTCACTCTTTCACCCTCTTCTAAAGGCTCATATTGCCATCCTCCATGTTGATTTGCCTATGACATGATGGCCAATGCTTTGGCATATGTGTGCGTGAAAGAGAAAGCATGCATTTAGCTCCTGGTCTACTGGAGTTAAGATATCTGTGTGACAGCAGGAATTTGCAAGATAAAAGGACATTTGTCATTTTCTAGCTAAATTAGCATCAGAAGCAACATTTGTAAACTAAAAAAAGACCAGGTTCCACTTTAAAACCATATCCACATTTCACCACAGATTTGGTCCCTAACCTGTCAGATAAGCAGTGGACGCCTGTAGACTTGTCTGGTTGCTTCTTTTCATCCTTTGCCTTACATGGAGCAGGAATAAAATAATCCTGATGCATGTAAGCCTAAACCTCCACGCAGCCAGCAGAGCACAAAAATTCACAGCAAGCCAATAGGTCCTGCTAAAATCAAACCAGGGAGAACTGCCAAGTTTTTCCATTTCCTGCTTTTCATCAGATTGAAAATACACACAGATGCACATACAGGCTGGGGTGTCTGGTTTGCATCGAGCAAATCAAAGAGCCTCTTCACAGCCTCTGCCTTTTACCCTCAAAAACAGTCCAAGCACAATTTCATATGAATGCTTTAATTAATCAGCTACTGTATGAAGGGGTCCTGTGCTTCCCACTGTTCCAATGGGTTCAACAGTCAATTCCATCCCTCTCCACGATCAGCTCAATAGGCAAGACAATTTAGCGCTCTTGAGCTGCGTTCCTCAACTCTGTCAGTTTTCAAACCGCCACCAACTACAGAGCAGACCCATCAAAACTTAGCGACTCAAAAACATGGTAGTTAGAGGATCAGGATATGAAAAAATGAGTATTCTCATATTGCTTACTACTATTTCACTGACTGTCATTCCAAGGGCTATTCATCACATGGCTCCCTGCGGAATATGTCAGTAAGCAGCAAAAATATTTAAAGTTTAGGGAAGTCATAAAACAAACGGCAGTACCAGGAGGCAAAGTGGAAAAGAAAACAACAGCGACTTTTTTCAGAGGAAAACCAAGCTGAACATACAAGGTAGGCAAATTTACTGCATATACCAAATACCACCCCCATTCAGACAACTGAACAGAATTATCGCCAAGCTCTTCCTTATATTGCAATGGTTGTGAGACAGCTGTTTAAGCATAGCTACATCCTATACTACCTTAAGCTATGTTGGATCTGGTTCCTATGTTGGATCTGGCTCTTTATCCATCCCCCTTCCCCGTGATAATTCAGCTGTCTCATATCTTAAAAATTTAAGCAGGCCTCTGTCAGTCTTGAAAGACTATGGTATCGCGCTCGGCACTGCATACGCTGCATGCAAAGCATGAAAGCCTGGGTTAGATTGTTATGGAGGATATGCTCCAAGCAGCAAATCCCCCCCTCTCCACGCCACTGAATTAGTCCAATGGAAAGGCAGAGCCAATACAATTGGATCCAGCTGGCATCACAGAGCTGGGCTAAGAACAGGAGCTCACCCTGTCTTGTGGGGCCAAGCCGGGTCTCAAACCCTGGCCTGCTGGTTAACAGGCACAGCATCTTAACCGCTTGCGCCACCCACAGCCCATACTTAAAATGTAACCCTAGATTTACAACATGTTCTTTTCTATCATTTGAAGCTAATGAGTTTCTATGATAGAACAAAGCGGTTATTTCTGACTATCATCTGCTTAACGACATCACTTCTGGCCCTCAGCAGGCACTGCAAATGTCATGTGGCCTAGTACATGAAATGTGTTTTACACCCAAGTATAGGACCCAAGTATAGGACTTCTTGTCGTACTTTTGTGGTGCAAGATGACATGTGGCAGGAACTTCCATGCCACCAACCTTTCATGAAAACCAATATGTCAGTGGTTCTCAATCTTCCTAATGCCGTGACCCTTTTATAAGTTCCTCATGTTGTGGGGACCCCCAACCATAAAATTATTTTCATTACTACTACTGCAGTGCTATGCACACTTTCCTAGGAGTAAGTCCCATTCACTATCATAGGACTGACTTCTGAGTAGACATGCATAGAACTAGGCTCTAAGGCTGCAGTCCTAGCACTTTCCTGGGAGTAAGTCCCATTCACTTATCATGAACAACAACTTTGAGGGGGCTTACTTTTGAGTAGAGCACAAGGAGAAGGGCACAATAGTCGGTGCACAAGCAGGGTGCCCACCAGACAGCCCACCAGCCAGAGCTCTGGCGCCAAGCTCACACCTCAGTGCTCTTAACACTCTCAGCCGGCAGGCACACTGAGGATCTGCGGGGGGTGGGTGGGGAAGAGGAGGCTGCAGTCTGTGGTGAGCGTGTTGGGCGCCTCCCCACCCCCAAGGCTCCACATCGGTCTCACAGCAGCTCAGAGGCTCCTTCTGAGCCGCTTCTCAGTGGCTTCTTCCAGCTGCAGTGGCTCCAGCGTTTCTGCAGGTCTTCCCACCTGGCCCCCTGCACCAGGGGTCTTTAGGCGACCCCCAAAGGGTCCTGACCCCCACTTTGAGAATCACTGCAATATGTCTAGATGTGCACTCTATTTTTAGACATGTTTCAGAAATGTTTCAGCAATCATTCAAAATGCCTGGGTTTAAGAAACATATCTAAAAGACATATATTTTCTCTAGCCAACATCTGAGATCTTGTTCTATACTGCCTTGATTGGAGGAGTTCAATAGTAGAGTATACAGATGGGGCATTTTAGTTGTGGCACCCAAGTTAAACTGGATTGAGAATAGCAACTGGTCCAAATATATATAAAACACAAGCTTGCTTATTGATTGATTGATTGATTGATTGATTGACTGATTGATCGATTTGTACTCCACCTTTTATCTGAAGGACACCCAAACTTGAATCTTAAGGATATTTATCTATACATATTAAATTTAAAGGTCACTGACTGACTCACTGGCTGACTGACTCACCGACTCACTCATCAATGGACAGCCCAATCCGCTGGACCTAGAAGTGTGAAATTTGGGAAGGGTGTTCCTTCTATGATGTAGGCACCCATTATGAACTGATTTTCAGAAATTCAATCCAGAAGGGTGTAAAAAGGGGTGCAATGCATTTTTGTCCATATACTTTACATTGAAAAATCGCTGACTCATCAACATCCAGCCAAAAACGCCAGACCTAGAAGCATGAAATATGAGGATGGAATTTGACCGGAGTAACCACTAAGAATTGTTAGAAATTTGGCCCCTAAGGGAATGAAAAGGAATGCAATGCATCCCTATACCTAACACTGAAGGCTGACTGATCATCCAGTCCTCTTCTAGTGGGGAAAAGTTGAATGTTGAAACAAGGAATGCTCTTTTTATTCTATCTCTCTCTCTCTCTCTCTCTCTCTCTCTCTCTCTCTCTCTATCTACAGTATTTATATACTGCTTTTCAACTAAAAAATTCACAGAGCGGTTTACAAAAAATAAAAAATTAATGGGTAATGAATCCAGTTTCACTACATTTTTATTAAATGTTTCCCTCCCTCAAAACTGACGCCCAAGGGGCAAACCAACCAACCAACCCATTTTCCTTATCTTTTCTCTCCCCCCCTCCACAATGTGAGAAGTTGTTCCTCCTCCTTCTAGAGCCGCTCCTATCTGCATTCCTGGTTATAGCTTCTTTACTTTTAATTTTTATAACAGAAAGAATGTCATGGGATGAAGATTTTATTACGGAAATAGCATCCCAATTCAGTTAGCATCCCAGTTCAGCCTCTGCTGTGAACCGAATCAGAACTGGATTTTGTGAACTGCTAATGACATAGGCAGAGGATATCTCAACCAATCTTATGTTCCTTCTAATGAAATGGAAAAGAGGGGTTGACAATGCACTTACTGTTATATTATGTAGCAGAGTTAGCATTTTGCCAATGGAACACATGATGAAGGAAGAATGCACATGTCTGGAAAGGCTCATAATTCTTGGCCAGCATATCAAGTGCATTACCATATAAAGAATAACAGCACAGAGCAGGTAGAGAAGCATGCTGTTAAAAAAATATAGAAGGGGTAGTGGTGGAGAACACATTAATTTTATATATCCAGGCCCAAGCAAAAATTAAAAACAATATTTGCTTGCTGATTGTTTTTTATCTTTAGACAAGCCCAACATTCCCCACCTGTGTGCGCACACAGAGTGTGGACTCAGGAGCTGTAAGTGAAAACATGATCCATACTGGCTGCACAGACCAGAAAGTCAAACTAATATTTCAGTGTCTCCCTGTAAACTAGAGTGGTTATTTCCAAACATTTCGTTTAGACTTCATTTTGGATGTACTGTAATTCTCTGCTTGAACACATGTTTCCTTACTAAATGTAATGGAAGACTACTGCAATTTTCAAACCTTAAAGTCAATGCTATACAGTCACTAAAGGAACAATCCTGGCACAATCCTATGCACGTTTACTCAGACATAACTCAAGTCCCAATTTGTTTGTTTTGTTACTCTTCAGTAAGTGCATTTAGGACTGCAGCCCTATTTAACACATTTATTCAGAAGGAACATTTTGCAGACAAAGGAACTATAGAGAAGTAAGTAAAACTTTGCCAAACACACACATCTTTTATTCACTTCCTCAGGATGTCGCTGCTGGGGAATCAATCAAATGAAGAAAGTGATACAAAACTAGTGGCTAGGAAATAAAATTCTGCAGCCAATTAAGATGAATTCCCAGATAGGATATTCACATGATTCTGAGGTCTCTGAAGACTGTAGTCTCATCATGGAACCACCAATCTGACACTCCATAAATAAGAAGTGTTTTTTAGCCCACCTTTTTCTCACTCTCCCAGGCTGTGGGTGGCGCAAGTGGTCAAGACGCTGTGCCTGTTAACCAGCAGGCTAGGGTTCGAGACCTGGGCTGGCCCCACAAGACAGGGTAAGCTCCTGTCCTTAGCCCAGCTCTGCGACACCAGCTGGATCCAATCATATTGGCTCTGCCTTTCCATTGGACTAATTCAGTGGTGTGGAGAGGGGGGATTTGCTGCTTGGGTAACAGCCTCTCCTCCATAACAATCCAACCCAGGCTTTTGTGCTTCGCAGCGTATGCAGCGTATGCAGCGCTGAGCACGATACCATAGTCTTTCAAGACTGATGGAGGTCTGCTTTTTTTCTCACTCTCCCAATTTGCCTTTGTTCAGAAGCTTAATACTCTTTGGAGTCCCCAATATCTTCAATCAAACCCTAACATGGAACAGATTACTTTCCAAAAGTCCTAAAATGCTCCAACCCAGGAGGGTCACTAGAGTTTGCTTCATCCTTAAAATGGACCTCCTTCTATGCAGTGGGTAGAGTGATACCCCAGGAGCTGAGTGTAGCACAATAACCCCCAACCTTGGGTTTATGGTCAATAATGTTTGATATAAGAGATATTTCATCACAGTTTGTTTCACTGTATTCTGCACCAAATTATGTATTGATTGATATATAACATGATAAATGAGCATCTGGTTAATTTTTTTTTAAATTAGTCCCTTTGCACTTTCAGCAAACAGGTAGAAGCAGATCTAAGTTAAAAGCTTACAACATGAAAAGCCATTATGAGATGTGTCTTGCTCTGTGCTCAAGGCGAGTATGTGTACACATAATGGACATGTATCACTCAGCTATTTAATATGTGGAAGGAAGGATACAATAGGGAGGTCAAGTCAGACCACTACTTGGATGTCAAAGATCACATAACCACATCTGACACATTAGCAAACTACTGTTACTTGTAACCATCATATTGCCTAAAAGAAGGATGACCATTCTTGAAAAGCTCAGTAGTAGTAGCAGGCAATGACACATCCCAGAACAAGCAAAGTTTGCCCCATGAGCAGCACTAATAAGACCTGTAAACAACCTGGCAAGTACTGGGGCAGCCACTTTTAACCACCAAGAGCCATTAACAAGACCAGTTCAGCCCACAAAGCCATCAGCAGTCAAAATGGTACAGAACAAATACACCACACCAAGAAAAGTGAATTAAAACCAGCAGTTGTAAGGCTTATCAGACGGACATCTCCACTGGAGTGCAACTGGACTGCTGCAGATCTATAAAGGACACAGGTTTCCTAAAATGGTACAGGCAGAAAACCCATGTAGTGTGGCAACAGAACGCTAAGTTGGCAGAACAGATTACGTATATAATTATTGAGTGCAGAACTGAGGGTATGTTGCTTTAGGCTCCTTCGGTAAAGGAAAACAGCACAATGTAAAATTGGGCATGCTAGAACTTTTTTCTATCTGATGTGCTAGTTCTTTATTTTACTTTCAACATGATAGAGTGACTTTCAGCATTTACTAAGAACAGCCCCCCACTCACTTTCCACATGCCATGGAGTTACAGGCAGGAAAACAAGGGTGGTGAGAGCTCAGACAAGTACAGCAGAGGGATGGTAACTCCTCCTGAAGATTTATCTGAAGGATTGATAGCCACTAATCTAATAATAGTAGCTGAAAAAAATAATCTAATATTAGAGAAGGGTTTTATTGGTACCAGATGGCACAGAGCCCATATATATATCAGCCAAAAAAAATTTCTGTATCACCCCAGCTACACATGGTGTCTCACACACCTTCTGATCTGAACACAGAGTGAGGCCAATTGTGGCTCCTGGGAGTAATCTTCCATCTGAGTAGATAGGCATAGGATTGAGCTCAGAAAGTTACAAATATTGTGTATCAGCAAACAGATGTGTCCTGATACAGGAGGCAT
Organism: Cryptoblepharus egeriae; assembly: GCA_030015325.1. NCBI lineage: Eukaryota > Metazoa > Chordata > Lepidosauria > Squamata > Scincidae > Cryptoblepharus > Cryptoblepharus egeriae. The sequence continues at coordinate 23,110,870 of JAREYC010000002.1, forward strand.
AAATCTAGAAGTAATCTGGAATTTGTGGTGGGAAGCTCATTTCAGTGACTCAACCAAGTAGTGGTAGAGGATATGATGGAGAAGGTGGTGAATAGATGAGGCAGAGCATAGCCAAACAGAGGCTTTCAAAGAATAAAGAGGAGTGATAAAAGTACTAGAAAAACCCAGGGGAAAAGCCTGGAACACTTGGGTATTTTTAACTAAAAATACATTGTCTGTCAGGATGTTGGGAAATGGAGAAGAGGAACAGTGCTGATAGTTTTCAAATTGAAGAAATCTTTCATTCCAACAGAAAAAAACAGTTGTTTACCATACTCACTAGGCAATAAATCATGTAGGAAATTGATAGAGTGGATGGGATAGAGTAATGTTCCTTTCCTCACACAATATCAAATCAGACCTCAATTAAAATTTAGTGTTGAAGATGTTAGAATTTTTTTTTCTTTACTGAGTGTGTAAGTAATCTGTGGAAGTCCTTGTCACAGGTTGTAATGATGGTGTCTCACCTAGATGTCTTTAAAAGGAGATCTGCCAGATTTCTAGAAAAAGTCCATCATAGGTTACAACTCATATGGGTATGTATAACCTCCTGGTTTTTTTGTCTACCTCAAAATACCAGCTGAAAGGAATGGCAACAGGATGTAGATATCTTGCCCTGTCTGCTCCCCTGTATGCTAAGACATATGAGGGGTCACGGTGAGGTACAGAAAACTGGACTAGATGGGACTCTGGCAAAGGTGGGCTGTGGCTGGTTCGGTCTGGATCTCGGGGACCGGATGTTCCAATCTCCCCGCCGCTACCGATCCTGTAGCAGCGAGGGGCCCCATAACCGTGCAGACTGGTTCGGCCGCTGGTGCGGCAGATAAAGGCTCCAGCCGCTGGCAGGGCACTTTTAAATTTGCCGCTCCTAGCAGCAGCACGGTGAGGCGCCCCACAAGCCCCAGCACCGGAGCGTCCTTTCCCCAGCTGCTGGGGCTTGTGGGGCGCCTCGCTGGGCTGCCGCTAGGAGCAGCAAATTTAAAAGTGCCCGGATGGCTGCTGGAGCCTTTAACTGCTGCTCCAGCGGCCAGCTTCAAGGGCTGGGACTGCAGCCTGAGAGTCCAATCCTGACTACTCAGAAGTAAGTCCAATGACAGTCAGTGGGACTTACTCCCAGGAAAGTGTGGCTGGGACTGCAGCCTAAGAGCCCAATCCTAGCATGACTACTTAGAAGTAAGTCCCATGACAGTCAATGGGACTTACTCCCAGGACAGTGTGGCTGGGACTGCAGCCTGAGAGCCCAATCCTATGCATAACTACTCAGAGGTAAGTCCCATGACAGTCAATAGGGCTTACTCCCAGGAAAGTGTGGCTGTGACTGCAGCCTGAGAGCCCAACCCTATGCAAGACTACTCAGAGGTAAGTCCCATGACAGTCAATGGGGCTTACTCCTGGGAAAGTGTGGTTAGGGTTTCTGGGGGCACTAACAAAAACTTAGATTTTTTTAAATTTTTTAATAAAATTTTAAATTTTTAGATTTTAAAAAATTTCCCCTTTAAATTCTCCCCGGCCCCGCCCCCTGACCCGGCCTGGCCCTGCCCACTTCTGGGGAACCTGTTTTTGGGCCAGGCTGGGCTCACCACTGGACTCTGGCCTGATCCCAGAAAATTCTTCTTGGATTCAGTAAGGGGCTTGATTAAATGATGCTCTTCCCAGTGTTGCACCATTTCCCTTGTCCTTCTTCTAACAATGTCCTTCCCAACTACTCTCATTGTGTTGAGAACTTAAAAATGAACATATTAGCTCACAAGGACAAGGAAGTTCACACAAAAAAGTACAGGAGCATGGTAGGGAGAAGCCCTTTGAATTCAACAACAACAACATTTGTATGCCATTTTTCAACTAAAGGTTCACAAAGTGGTTTTCAGAGAAAATGAAATACCAGTAACAAATGGCTACCTATCCCAAAAGTGCTTACAATTTAAAAAGATGCAAAAGAACACCAGCAGAAGACACCATAAAAGATAGTAGAAAAGTGAAGAGGGCCAATTACTCTCCCCCTGCTAAATAAAAGAGGAATACCCTGTGGAAAAAGTGCCTCTTGTCCAGTTAGCAGGCAAACCTGTTCTTGATTTGTGTAAAGTGTAAAGCATTATCCAAACCAGCCCCAGGTCAAGAAGCAACTGGTTTAAATATACAAAAGTTTCAGTTGTAGATTGTGTGTGTGTGTGTGTGTGTGTGTGTGTGTGTATTTAAACTAACTAGAACAGATGAGCAATTGAATAATAGTTCATGCAATTTCTGAAACCTCTATCCTTGGAGGTTTTGAGAAGAAAAGTTGGACAGGAAGCCATTGGGGATTAGTTAGGTATGGGAAATCCTGTCTAGCAGCAAAGAGTTGGACTAGATAACCCACTGGGTTCATGATTCTCTGATTCACCGTAAGGCATAGCCTTCCTATCCAGAGACATTAGTAAATCTGGGGCTCTGTGTTTCAATATACATACAGTATACACGTATAATGTAATGATTCTGATCATTACATGATTGTAATGTAATTGTAATTGATTGTAATGATTCTGATGAAAACGGGCTTGATTCTGAGACCCTACACAAAGAACCCAAGTGGAAAAACAGAGGACAAGAGAAATAAGAAAATCAAAGAGAACAAACATGCAAAGATGAAATGAAGAAGAAAGAAAGCTGTGCAAAGGGGAAGCTCTAAATGAAAGAATTGGAGGAGATACGAAGGATGCTATTCCTAACTTCTTGGAAATGGGGAGCCTCAGTATGCCAATTAAATTTCCCCCTGGTGGGTGAAAATGATGAGTTTCCTGATGCAAAACTATTAAGTGACAATGAATCACTTCTTTGGCCTTGCCAAATTTTTACACTGCGCAGTTCGCTGCAAAAATCTCCTCCTGGCTTGTCAGCAGAACCAACGTCCCCAGCTGCTGAGCCTCCTCCTCACTCTTCCCTTTCCATCAATTAGGCTTTCATTTAATCTAATTTAGCTTTAACTTTCTAGCCAGTTACTTCTAATCTCCAAGCACTGATGCCAGGGATGGGGTTGTGAACAGCCTGTTTGGCTAAGAGTCGGGTTAGCAGCACACAGACTTGGAAAGAACCTCCACGGAAGTAGGCAGGACTTCCTCCCAAGACACAGTGCTTAAGGTTGAAGTCTTGGGCCTCCATCTCCCGGGTGGTTGAGAGGGGGATGCAATGGGGGCAGTGTCTGCCGGCCTTTTTTCGAGTTCCTGGGAAGGAACCCGCCTCCACAGGTACTTCTGGTGCCCCTGGGGGAGAATGGTCTCACTCAGAGGACTTCAGTGTCCTTGAGAGTGTAGATCAAGAAGGAACTCTCCTTTGTGATAGCCTGGTGCCCAGGAGTACGCATTGTCTGGTCTCAGATGCAGCCCAGGCATGCGTGGTTGGGCGCTAAAAGCGTCCGGAGGGTTAACATGTCACGTAAGCAACTTAACGCTTATGTGGCTCGTTCCTCCTTAGTATGGGTGGTGCGGTTATTCAGCACCCCCAAATCGGGTGAAGGCATTCTGAGTTATACAGAGCCGATGGAGTTTGTTTGTCTCCTATGGCTACTGATGTTTTCTTAGTTACCTTACAGCAGGGACTGCTCCAGTTTTTTGTAGTGGGGCGGTTGAGCCAAGTGCTAGGCTGACTCACCGTGTGGCAGGAGTCGTGTGGAAATAGGCAGGATAGGCCATTGGTGTGCAGCCTTAGGTAGCAAGGGTCTGGGGGTGTGGATCCCTCCCAATGATGCTGATCCGGCTCCAGGGGTGAGGTTGACGAGCCCCCTTTCCTGGATGGGAAACCTAGGCGCAGATGGGCCAGAATAGCTGGCGGCTGTGCGTCCGGCTACCTTGACCTTCAGGTTGGCAAAGAGGGGCATCCTTGAACTCTGTTCAAGGAATGCCCTGAGCCAGGCTGGGAACGCCCTTAACCAACATCTGCATGGGGCTCTATGCAGAGAGCCGCATCCCCTTAGACCGCACGGCTATTGTTTGAGCAGTCCCTGTTTATTTTAATGTTTATTTTAATGTTAAATAGTTAATAAAAGTGGCCCTCAATCCAGCACTTTTGTCCGGCTCTTTATTTGCGTCTGTCTGGGGTAAAGGTTCATATCCCAGCACAACTGTAAAGAATAACTATTTTGTGATACTTTGTCCTGGGAATAAGCTCAAGTGTTCCTTCTGGTGTTATACCTATGATGCTGAGGGCCCAATTCCAGTCACATTTCCAGTTATTTTAACTGAAGGATAGGGGTCCTAAAATAATCATTTGGTTCAAGTAGCCATCCAAGATTGCTTTGTGAATTTAAAAAAACCAAATATAGTACATAAATATTTGTGTATGGGCTTGGTAGAGAGGCAGCAATTTCTCTCATCTTATTGGGGAAAAGGAGATAGTTAAGAAACAGGAGAAAGTCCTGCTGTTCCTTATCTTATTTAGCCCTCAGCACAAGTAAGATAACACCATGCTTTTCCTGCCAGCCCTCTGGCATACAGAGAAGGCTCAAGGGAGAGGCAACTATTTATCTTATGTGTGTCAGGATGTGGTGAAGCTTAGAAAGACTCCTGCTGTTCCTTACTTTCTCCAAACTGAAGCAGAAGTGAGATCTCGGGGGAGAACTGCAAACTGTTGGGTATCCCTCTTGTGGGCACTGCTTCCTAAGTGCAGCAGATGCCTTCTCAAGTAGATCTCCTACTCGTATCACACAGAGCACAAGATGAGCTTTCTCCTATGCTTACCAAAAAATATGTAAATAAATAAAAAATGTTCCCAACCTTTTTGACATGACATTCCTTCACTTATATAAGGGAAGCTACCACATTTTCTAGCATCATGCTCAATACTTCAAGAGGACATGTGTTAACTTGCCTCACTACCAAAAGGACCATATGATACTGCTGGCTTGAACCCATCCAAGGTGGTGCACTGCTTGCAAGGTGTGGTTGTGCAGTGGCCTCACAGCAAGAAGGTGCAGAGGGGAGAGCAGGAGGAATCTGCAACCAAAAAATCTCTTCCTTACTATAGGGGCAACTGTGCACAATCCACATATTTTTGGGCACAATAGCCATTGACTGATGGCTCAAGAAAGTGACACAGGCACTCCCCATTTTCTAGCGGTTCGTTTTCTGATGGTTCCTCTCTTTCAACACTTTTCAGTTATACCCAGGACTCACTCCTTCAATACCTGCTCCACTAACATCTCCCTGCTGGTCTAAAGATTAAAACTGTCTTCTCTTATATTGATTTGCATGTAACTTGGTGATCAAACTGCATTTGGCATTTCTTAAGACTTTCTTCAGTAAATAACCATCATGCAAATAAATAAGATATTCATTCCTCACGCATACTGTGTTCATTTTACTATAATTTGTTATGCGTTTTGGCTATGTGTTAATAAATATGTGTCATTTAGACTTTTGCAAGTGATATTTATGTCTTTTTTATTTATGGTGCAACTCTGGCTAGATTGTACCATATTGCATTACATTACTGTACTTGTAAAGGAGTGGATGTTTGAATGTTGTTGCACCTGTTAAAAAAAACTCTTTACATATTAAAAATGAACAGTTTCCTGTTCCAGTTCCAACAAGAGTTGCATGATGAGATTTTAGTGCTTCTACAAGTTTGGTACAGCACCAATCAGAATTTTTATCCCAGGTATGATCTGCAAGAATGGAAAAAAGCTTCCTTTAACATGTGTGAATGATTGGTTTAAGTACCGTATATGTTAAGGAAAGCCTAAACAGAGATTAGACAGAAGATTGATTTTCATGCAGATTTTTGGCAGTATTGAAATACATGCCATTTTGCTGATTTTTAGTGCTTTTGTCCTCAATGATATCAGAACATAATCACATCTGATTGACTATACAGTGGCATGATGTCATCTAAATCACTATTCTGATGAGGTGAGTCAACTTCTCATCACGTGGGCAATCCTACACAATCAGGCTTCATGTGGTGACGTATTTATTTATTTAGCATACGGCAAAATATATGGATATGATTCATCTCATATCCATGTATTTTGCCATACGCTAAATAAAAAAATAAATCACCACATGAATTCTGATTGTCCAGGATCGCCCACATGATGAGAAATTGACTCACTCATCAGGAGGAATAAAAATTTCACATTGAAATAGCTGCAAATAGGGGTGAAAATGGCAGGGAACGGAAAACAACAAAGACGGATATTCATAGTATTTATGGGGTTTCAGAAAGTATTCCTGTTCATAAAGCTTTTCTGTTTACACCAGAAAAATATGCAGTGGAGTCTCCATATTAATCCGCACTATGTTTTCAAGAATCCTATGTGTAGACTACCTTGAGGGTAAATCAACACAGCATCAGCTTTAGATCTGATGTATGAAGACGCAGGGAGGGTGTGGGGCAGCAGATTGCCACCTAGCGGACAAGTTACACTGACATTTATCTTGATTCAGATTAATAATACCCTAGGAAAAACTGATCTCTATGAGTGATGGAAAACAGGGCAAGGTTTTTCTTCAATATGTTAGCATTTCTCAATCTGCAAAGAGGATCCATGAGAAGAGTTCCTAATAAAGCTTATCTTTATCCATTACATCTGTGGGAAGGAATTTGATCAAATGGCATCAGACAGAATCATTACAGGGATGAGATTGCAGGGCAAACATAAATAGGATTTTTCTATCAACACTTCCTTGAAATCTGGTGTGTGGCAGAAAGGGGCAGCAAAGGCAGATGATAGAGGCATGTTAATATAATATTTACATACATTTGTACACACACTGTCATGTAATGTTTTACAACGACCTCCCTTCCAGCATCTTGGCTACTATGCATGTACTCCCTTTCAAAGAATATCCACTGGCCGAAAACTTTAGAGACCCCTGATCTAGCCCACAAGGAATTCTGACTCAAATTACGACATGAACAAACCTTGGTAATATGATTCCTAAATTGTGCATGGGTAATGCCAGGATGTTGTAGTGGTTAGTGAGGTGGTCTGAGACTTGGAAGATCCAGGTTCAAATCCCCTCTCAGCCATGAGGCTTCCTGGGGGACCTTGGGACAGTCACTCATTCTCAGCCTTACCTACCTCACAGGGTTGTTGTGATGACAAAAGGATGGAAAACTTTGAAAGCCACCTGGGGCATTTGGTTTGGCAGGCGAACAGTGGGATCTAAATCCCTTAAATAAATAAATTATCCCCTGTGGCTCAGTTGCAGTCCTTTGGCTACAAATAGTTGCCCTCATTCGATTGTTAGTGTTCTCTTATGATTTTATGCACTGTTAGATATTGTATGTTTTTAATCTGAATTGTAAGCTACCTTGGCATTGGAAAGGATGGTTAAAAATCTTTTAAATAAATAATAATAGCCTGATCCCGTTCTTCCCCCTCACTTGCTACATTAGCCATGCCAAAAAGTTGTGCGTTATGTCCAAAGGCAGCTGTTGCATTTTGTGCAACATGTTACAGAAAGAGGAAACTATATTGAACCAGTGATCCATTTATCCCATCTACGCTACCCATAGCAGATCTCCAGGCTTTTGAAAGGGTTTCCCAGATCTGCCCAGTGATGTCGGGGATTGAATCCAGAACCAAATCTGGATGCAGAACTTATGTTCTCTGCTGAAATGCAAACCTATCACCACAACCTAAAGACCTAGCTGTGCAAAGGCCAGGGAATTTGTTCCATTTCAGTAGCCACAAAGGGCTTCAGTTTCTGATTTGTTTCTATGTTCAAGAGATTTATCAAAGCTTGAATCAAGGCAGAAAAATAAAAGAACTACCAATATTAAAGAAATGCAGCCTTTGCCTTTTATAAATTGAATTTTTAAAGAGATTAACATCAACAGCATCCCATATTTTCCATGAAATGTAGCCATTCACTGTATTGTTGCTTTCTACCATAACACTGACTCCTTTAAGAAGTTCTTCTGCTCCATCTAGAGATTTCTAGAGATTAACTACACTCTGCTGGTGCACAAAATTTCTGAAGAGAGGAATTTAATTTCCTCTCTGTGATATGAGCAGGCTTTTTAAGGCATCAAATATGAGAAAATGGGAGATGTGAGAACATTGTGAAAACCTCCTAAGTGCTGGGCTAGTGATGGGACTGAAGCCACTTCTTATTCTTATCTGGACAAAAAGCCTATTTGTAAAAAAAAAAAAACACATGGAAGCCTCCCTTATTGAATTCCCTGAAATACTTTACAGTTTTTTTTCTCGAACCTTCTTCCCAAAGTTCAGCAAGAGAAAAACAGCAAAGTACTGTACTGATGTTCCATTCATTGGCATCCTTCAGTCTCGAAAGACTATGGTATCGTGCTCAGAAGTAGAGGTCCTAAAACAGCGTCTTTTATGACTAAACAGGCCAATCTGAGAGCGGCAATCCTTTCCACACTAATGAATACTCTGATCCTAGGATCCTGGGAGTCTGCACCATTAACTTACTACTTCTTAAATCTGATGGCCATGACACTAATGAATTTATTTTAAGAGATTTATACTCCACCTTTCTCATGCATCTGTGTTCCCTCTTCCTTGGAAGTACAAATGATGGCAGATAAATTCATGCCCCTCTGTGGCAAAAGTTTGGAGGCATACCTGGGTCAACTCACAACTCAGCTTCTGGGTCAGGGTATGGAGACCCATGCTTTAAATAAACAGATATAAAATCACTGAAACAGTGTTTGCCAGAAAAGTATGGCTGTAGCCTATTACATTCAAAGGGAATTTTTTTTTAAATTCTAGCAGTCAACTAATATACAGAATGACAGTTTGAGGACAGTACAAGATGCTTCTGTCTTTTTTCCCCTCTGTCTTAGATATTGCCTTCAGCATTCAGTCTTCCAAATTTGGGTAGTTCCATCCCTAGAAATGGTATAACTATTTAAATGAACCAATCCAAGAGGAGCATGGATCATCTGCATTAATCAAATATCACAGGCATCACTTGAGTTACAACATCTTGCAACATCTGTGAAAGTTCATAAAAAGTCCATTAACTAGGTTAGTCCAGGTGGGTCTTCCTTGGGGAAGAGTGGTTTTGTACAGGAAGGCCTCCAAGGCCGCAAAGAGAGAGACAGTTGCACTTGAATGATGTTAACTTTGCAACCGTCCATGCCAGAGACACTGCAGTGGATTCATAGGCAGGACCTACCCGGAGAACTGAACTGAAATAAACCTGTGTTGCTTAAAAGGATTACCATAGCAAGTCAAAGGCCAGCTGCTACTATGTGGACACAAAAGAGTACCTACAAAGTCATTCCTTTGGGGACTGACATGAATGAAAGGCTCTGAGGCGTCAGGAACGGGTACTGCTTCGCTGCCAGGAAGTCTGTGGGATGTGGCCGTCTGCCCAGTGAAAAAGCAGTGCCAAGAACTCCCAAAACAATTGCCATGTGGACTGATCTTGGGATTTGAATTCTGTCAAATAGGGCTGCATGAGCAGACTGTGACTGTTCATGTCACTGGGATTGAAAACAAGCTGACCTTTCTTGATTCGGGGGGGGGGGGGGGGCGGGGGGAGTCCACCACTTCAAACTTATTCAAGGCATTGTTCAAATGCACCTTCAAGTTCATCTTCCTGAACTTGTTGTGGGATTTGAATGTCATACATTGATTGAGCTTCAGCAGATAAGGATATTCTCTCCCCAGAGAGGATATTTCATTTGAAACTAAGGACGGCAGGGTCATTGCATATCAGTGTACTGTGTAATTACTCTGAGAAGCACAAACCTTTCAGAACACTTTCCCAGCATAGTTGTTTATATAGCACTTAAATCAGCCCCCCCAAAATTGGACAAATGGTACGGTGTTCAATCATAGTTCAGTCACTATTTAATCATTGCTATCTATCTAATCTATCTATCCAAAGTATTTATATACCACTTTTCAACTAAAAAGTTCACAAAGCGGTTCACAAAGCTGACTGCAAACCATCAGGGGCATCTTATTCGTTCTTTCTTGTCCTGGACCTAAGGATTGAACATAGGCAGTACTTGAAAAATCATATCTTCCCCTACATCCCAATCTGGGCTTCAATATCACATTGAAGACGGAGGGTATTGTGCACCATAGAAACAATAAACTGGAAAAGGTTGCACATCTAACTGGAACCACAATACAATCAGAAGTCAGTTTCAAATATATTCATGATGTGAATTTCTGAAATCATCCTAAGAATGCATGCAGATTCTAAAACATGATACTAGCATAGCCTTCCTTCAAGATCCATGGCTGCCTTGCAGATTATTCATTCTGACGTAACAGCCCCACATCCTACTGCACAGTAGATTTATATCCTGAGGAGTTATAGAATAGAACCCTCAGCCTGCTCAATTGACATAGCAGATGTGGCCCCTTAGCCTTCTCTGCTGTAAAAGACCATGGGAATAGAACCTTCAGCCTGCTTGAATGACACAGAAGATGTGGCCCTCAGTCTTCTCTGCTCCAGAGGAACATGTGAATAGAACCCTCAGCCTACGCAACTGACAAAAATGTGGCCCTTTAGCCTTCTCTGCCTCAGAAGACCATGGAAATAGAACCCTCCGCCTGCTTGATTGACACAGTAAGATGTGGCCCTCCATTTTCTCTGCCCCAGAGGACCAAGGAAATAGAATCCTCAGACTGCTTGACTGACAGGGAAGATGCTGACACAATAATAAAATAGTTAAGGTTCTTATGTAAAGTTAGATGTACAATACCCACCCACACCCTCATAAATGAATGTCACATGAAATTTGAGGCTGCACTGCTGAGCTGGCGGCAACATCTCGGCCTAAAAGCACAAAACTAAATATCTTCTTCTGGAAGCATAAAACCAGCTTTATACACTATGAAGAAGTGCCACAACCGACAGCTGTGCATTGCACATCTAAGAACATGGAAAGTTTTGCTGCTTACACTTCCTGATTCCACATGATGTATGAAGCTGCCCAAGTTCTCAATTCCATCAGGGCAACCAATTAGTAAAGCACATGAAAATTAGGGGAAAAAACAAGGTAGGGAGGTAACCTAGCCAGCATATGACAGGGTGATAACGCATGGGAGGAGGACTTGTGTCCTGCAGAGAGAGCCATGAAAGAAAAGCCAATTCATTCTCACCTGACTAGCTAAGTTGCTAACAGAAGGATGAAAGCTATTCCTCCATCCCAGATCTCATTCCAGAGCCTACTGAGTTAATTTCCACATAGATTGTTTTCAGACAAAACATTGCTCCAGCTTCAGGTAAGCTTTACAGAGATAAATCTGTCAAACACAAGGGCGGCACTCTGGAGAAAAGACCATTCACCACAAGGTAACTAACAGAGATGCCACATTTATGGTGCTCAAAATGTCATGCTCTCCAGCTCATCCTACTTCTATAAACACTTGCTTTAACCAAAACATCAATCAAAAGCATGTGAATGCATTTATTTATATGCTACATTGATTCAGAGTGCTATCCTACCAACTTTCCAGCACTGACATAGCTGTGCCAGTGGGCACGTCTTCCATTCTGCAACTGGAGGCAATCATTGGCGGCAAATCTCAAGGTAAGGCAATATTTGTATTGCCCTTATGCCAGTGCTGAAAACTTGGTTAGGATGGTGAACATGTTAAATCTGTGTGGGTGAACTACTCATAGTTCCTTATTCAAGCCATGAAACTCCTGCCCCAAAGCATTTGGCTGACTAACCTCTTTAAACATTCTGATATCATATCAACACAATAATGTTAAGATTCACAGTTCATGAAGATGCTCTTTGATCTAATCTACCTCAGGTTTAGAAACTGGTTTGGAGCTGCTGAGATTAGTGGTTTTATTGTTTGTGACTAGGGGCAAAATTCTAACCAACTTTCTAGCACTGTTCCAACATAACGGAATAAAGATTCCCTTACCTTGGGGAGGCATCTGTGACTGCCATCTAAATGCGGGCAGGATTCAGCACATGCCACCTCGGCACAGCTGTTTTGGTGCTAGAAAGTTGGTAATCCATAGTAAATCCATAGTAACTATGGGGAGTCCTTGCTCCGGTGTAAGAACAATTTGCTCTGGATTGCAATATGAATTTCCCATAGGTTTTCACTAGGTCATGCAGTAACTATGGGTACACATAAGGTCTCTTATGTGCTCCCGTAGTTACTCTGGATTGTAGGGTTAGACTGTTTAGAGTTAATTATGGTTTTATATATACTAAAAGCAAACATAATTTTACAAAGTTCATGTGGATGAGATTAAAATGATGGAAATTGTGAAAAAAACAAGCATCCCTGAGAAGATTAGGCTGGCCCTGCTATTTTATTTTTGCAATAATTTTTGATAAAATAGAGATATTTCAATGTACTTTCATTGTATTCCACATGATTGCATTCCACATTTCATTGCATTTCACATGCATTATGATCATGATAATACACATCAAATTATATACAACATGATGGTATTATTCAAAAATACAAAGATTTATAAAATTTGGCTAGTAATGGTGGATTCCCTCCCACCCCCTTCTGCACATCACCCGGTGCAGCCTGGACCCCTGAGTGATGCTATTCACCCTGGGAATTTTAGGTCTGACTGGTCTGTTTAAGCAAACTGGGATGGTTCTGCACTTGTCATGTTTTATCTGTCTTTCAACATACAGATGTTTGAAGGTGTTTAAATTATTTATGTGCCCTAAGCTTACAAGACAATGCTCCTCAAACTGTGAGCCATAGCTCTTGAGCCATAGCTCAAGAATCCTTGCAAAAACCCTATAAAATGGCCCAGTAATTCAAGTGAGAAAGCCAGTTGAAAAGGTTTGGGAACCACTACAAGATATAGAATACAAACAGCACTAGGAATAGAAGTGCCATGGCACACTATGAATAGGAGTGCCATGGCACGCTGGTGTGCTGTGAATTGTCTGCAGGTGTGTTGCAGACGTTTGTGGGAAGAATCATTTGTGGGTATGGATAATGGAGGTGTGAGCCCTCCATCAGAAGCATAGTTTGCTTTGTCAGTCGTCCAAAAACTGGTAATGTGTCTTTAAACCACAAGATGTGCAATGATATGAAAAAGGTTGAAAATCACTGCCTTATGGAATACTTAGTCCTGTTGAGTGCATTGGGACCTTCTTCCAAAGAAGTGTATATGAAATTGCGTCCTAAGTAAGCAAAGAATATTAATAACAGTTTGGACCTGGGGGAAGGGGTTCACTAGTCATACTTGCACTGAACTCTTATGGCCTTGTGATCATCTGCATTTAACTGCCTCTTATGGTTGTGATCCTAGATGGTAGAGTCAAAGAGATGGCAGAGGTATTAGTTCTACCACAGAAGCTTTTCTGTTTTTATTTTATTAAAGGCCAAGTTTATCTAGTCCAGTTAGTCTACATTTGATCTTCAGCCAAGAAATAAAAAAATTTGAAAGGTTCTGTAAAATACCTCTGAAATATACATTGGATATCTGGAAAATAATATTCTGGTTGCCACTTGAGAGTCAATTTGGACACAAAATCCAATAATGGGTAACTGGCAATAGGAAATGATGCCCTATTTGGCAGACAGACAATCCCTTTTTCTTTTTCCCATTTATGTGAGATGTATTCATTTCCTTTTGCCCATCTATTAAGATGCTAAAATGGCATCTTCTGAAAGGCAAACACGTCAGAAGTGCCCTACTTTGCTCTAGTTTTACTTCCAACCCAACCCTCATTCTTTGTTAATGCAAAGATGCAAGGCAACTCTTGCTTGGGATGGCTGTAGTCAGAGGGCCCGGCCTGGCCCAACAACCAGTTCCCCGGAAGTGGGCAGACCAGGCTGGGGTCAGGGGGCAGGCCTGGGGAGGGCCAGAAGTGGGACCGGGAAGGGTCAGGGGCGGGATCTGGGAGGCTGCACTGTGCTGCGCTATGCTGCAAGTGGGCAGGGTGAGGGGTGGGCCCCAACCCTGGCATACTGCGCGTGCGCCAAGGTTTGCACAGGCGCAGTCGCGTCCTTTTCAGGATGCTGTCGCGTCCCCCGCTAGTGAGCGGATCACTAGCGGCGGGCCAAAATTAGGAACAGGTTCAGGTGATCCGGCCCGAACTGGCCTGGGCCCATCGCTGGCTGTAGTGGATCCACTACCAAATGTGAGAACAGGAAAGTTTTTGAACCACAAAAACATATCCTGACTCCAGAAACCCTCCTTCAGGTCCATGATCAACAATCCAAACTTTAATGGGAATATATTTCCCCACCTCTTTTCTAACTCTCATTACTAAAGTTACACACAATTGTACAGCTCCTTAACACAAACTGAAGCAATCCCAATATAGCTTGCAGAATAAGTATTTCTTTTTAGTCACCAAGCCCCAAAGGCAAATAAAAAGAACCTTTAAAAAACATCTCGAAGCTCTACACATCACCCCAGCTTAAAACTGCTCTCATGATTTTGGCACGTTTGCCTGATGATCTTTGAATGCCTGGGTCTGGAAGTGCTGTTAAGGATTCCCATATGGCAGGACTGCAAACACACTAGCCCAAACAGCCTGCAAACTTAGCAGGAACTGTCAGATGCTTAATGGCAGCTCAAAGCACACCATTGTGTGCATTTGGTAGACACCAGCATTTCAAGTGCACTTCTTGGAGCCTAGAGAATGACAGATCTCTAAATACCCCCAACATTCCTTAATTCCCTCGCAGTTTGCATAGCATGTGAGTGTTTTCAAAGACTTGCACTGGTTATCGTGCGCGGCTTTTAATTATCCTGTTCAATTGCTTTCCAGCTCAGAAAGATAGCATGCCGTCCTCCCTTCTTAATGGACTCCCTGACTGCCACTTTTTTTTTTTTTTAAAAAGGATTTTGGCTCAGAAAGATTTCAGTGATTCCATTTTACACATTCATGCTGAACCAAGCAGGCCATCTACTCAACTGTAGACAGCAATATATGTGTGTGTAGCCTAGAATTCAGACACCTATATTTTTCTGTTGACACACTGTTAATGATAAGTGCAACTGTACATCATAATTGAAGAATATACATGATAACTCATGGTGAAGAGTGAGCCTTCAAAAGTGCACTCATGCTTTATAAATTGCCACTGGGTTTAAAAAAAACAACCTTGTTTTCTGCTCTGGGCTACATTAGTGTAACGGAATGGGGGGGGGGAGAAACTGCACAACAATATCCTACTGCACCACTGTAACAGCAATGATTTCAGTCTGCATAGCAACACAAATCTTATGTCACCTACATAGTCACCTACAAAACAGAGTGGTGAAGTGCACAGTTCTTACTGTATTTGAAAAGAATTACTGTAGATTTGAGCTGTTGTAATGCTTTCTGGCTGCAATCCTAACCATATTTTCCTGGGTGCAAGTACTATTGAACACAATGGGACTTACTTCTGAGTAAGATTGGAATTAGGAAACAAAGATTAGGATTGCATTGTAAATCTCCTTACTCCAAGCCCTCAGTACCAAACCCCCTAACTCTTGACATCAGATCTCTTCATCCCCCAAACTAGATCTAACTACCATTTGTTTTGGCCATTGTGTTTGGAAAGTATTTGACATGGAGTCATGGACTCTCCCTTCCCCCCATGTACGATTCTTGATTTAAACATCCAAATAGTCTATATTTGCAAACAAGTACAAGCTCACATGTCTGAGACCTCCCATCACCAAGGCAGAACATGCAAACAATGGGTCAACATGCTCTGAGATATTATAAAGAGATAGAGCCTTTTGAATATGGTAATTATTCCAAAGTTCAGTGTCCCCTGAGATGGAGATGGACTTACCCATCTGTGAAAGCAATCAGAAGAAGAAAGAACGGGAAGTGTGTGCGTGAGTGTGTGTGCCGATACCACTGGCAAACTGCACCTGAAGCCAGCTAAACTGATTCATTTTTGAAGCTACAATGGCTTAAATTAATATTCATTACAAGAAGGGAAGGCAGAAGCACCCTGCAAAAGAAAATCTTGCAAAGTGTGCAAACACTTCATAGCAGAAATCACAGTAAGTCTTTGCAATATCTTCAAATTCACCTTTCTAAATAACAGTGTGAGATGCTGATAAGATCTCTCATTTGCAAGGTGAAGTAAGCAGTGATAAAAGAGAGGGATAACTTAAGAAGAGTGTAACAAACTGCAGGAATGAGGCTGGATCTGATGTGGACAATTAGTTTCATTTTACTTTGCCTAATCCCTGGTGATTCATAGTTTGGCTAGCCTTTGGCATTGCCCAAGGATTGGAAGTACAAAAGAAAGAACAAGTTGATTAAAATCTCAACATGGCCACAGGTCATGTTGATGTGGCCTGTGTGGGTGCTTTAAGCCTTAAGCAACACCAAAAGATAAACAAACAGCAGAAAAAAAAACCCTAACCTCCTAGGTTTAGGATTTGCAGGGATCTAGACATTTCTAAAGAAAACAAAGGTGTGAGGAGGCTATCATGTGTCAACAGCATTTTGAATATCTCTCCTAAGAGCTGCAACAAAAAAAGAGAATCAAAAGGGTAAAAATATCTGCCAGCAGTCTGAGTCATCTCCAGTTGGCTTTTAAAACCCCAAAGGTTTCAGACATTCTAGGACACAAATGACCGGACAGTAAATTGGCACTGACAGACGTTTTAAGACTAGTTACATCTTTTATTTATTTTTAATTATTTTTTGGGGGAAAGGGTTAATTCTTTTAAGCAGGAAGATCAAGTCACTTGTGAGTTTATCTTTGACTTTCTGATGGTTTAAAAGCCCAGCCTAACAATTATCTATGTCAACACTACTAAGAGAGTTAAAAGGATGCACACATACAAACATATACACATCTTTCTCTACAAAGTGCACTTTCAGCACACTTATCACATTACCACCCATTTTAAAAAAATATATTGCCATCCTGCAACTACCCTCTAATTTTAGACAGCACTAAAGCAAAGGGAAAAGATTTCTGAAACTCTGATCCTAAGAACATATATTTGGAAATCATCTCCACAGAAATCAAACTTACTTTCAAGAAGATACACATTTTGCATAGAGTAACACAAATCACAAGTTGTCACAATCGCACATAACTAACAGTTACATAATGAATGACTAGAGTTACAACTAGAATGACAACCTGAGGGCTAAACTTTCAAGGATCATTGCTTACCTGTATCCAAGTCCAGATTTGTGGGAATTGTGTGTATGTGTTTTAAATCCAATAAGCCTCTCCCTTCTGTTGTGTTAAGTTTTCACTTTCCGGTTCTTTTTTTAAAAATTTACTTTCCATTTAGTATGATCTTGCTTGGAGAAGCCTCAGGAAATACTGCAGCATCATCAAGTATCTTATTTTTCTTTTTTGCAAAACCCTGTGATATGCTAGTGGGAGATTTCTGGAAATGAGCAGCAGCAGGCTTTTCATCAAAGCTTCCCAGAAAGACACGCACATGCACATAAAAACATAGGACAGCTTGAAAGGATAAAAAAAAATCTGCTGTGGAAACCATCAGTAGGAAAAATGTGATGGTTGCTGCTCTCAGTTTGCACAGAATTGAGAGCAGAGCATTGCCTTCCTTAGAATTCCAGCCTGGAAGGGGCTCATCTTCCCTCTTTCTCACCAATCCATGGTCTTTCCAGCAATCCAACAGAGGCTGGACTCAGGGCTTAGTGAATGACCCTTAGAGAGCACCAGGCTGCATCCAATCTGGAGCCCTTCCCTCTCCAAGCCCGAGACATTTAAAGGAAGCTCAGCACAGCCCCATCACTGTGCTGTGCTTGCCTGCCAGACTCCGAAGCAAGCGTTGCTGTTGCAGTGCTCGCCTCTCCTGCATGCTAATGAAGCAGTGATGTCAGCAAGTCAAAGTCACGGCATCTGGACAGTTCAGCAAACTCTTCCCTGGCCAGCCCAGCCCAGGCAGCGACACCAATTTATTTATATGGAAAGCAGGCTGTTCTTTGCAAATCAATAAACCACATTTCCTTTTGCTCCTTCCTCCTGCAAGTGTTTAGGAAAAAAACGATGAAGGAAAAATAGATCCTCCTCTAGCTGTGTGACCAAGAAATTAGAAGTGTGTACACAGCAAGAAGATGTGTCGGTTACCCACAATCTAAGCTGGGGCTGGGAGGTAGTTCAGACTGCACAAGACCAATCCCTACAAAAGGGTTATGCCAGCGCAAATCTCAGCACAAGTCCTGTGCATGCCCAGGGGTGTCATAGAAGTGCTGTAAGGCGTCCCCATGCCACTGCGGGAACGAGAGGTTGGGTGACTAGTGCTGGCCTAAAGTGTTTAGGATTGTGCCGTTTTAGCATTTGATGTTGACCAAACCCTCATTTTTTCCAGCACAGCCGAACCGAGTCACTATTTCCCATTGTCTCTAATCCAACAACTCCCAAATCATAGACTGAGACTCAGCAAGAAGTTATGAAAACTTTGTGGACTGATTGCCTTGTTTTCAGCAATGATGGCATTTTTTTCAAATAACTGATAAGAGGCTGGGGGCCCAATCCTTTCCAGGTTTCCATTGCTGGCGCAGTTGTCTCAGTGAGCTGTGTAGAAGAGGGGCAATCACTGAGGCCTTCTTAAGGTTCCCTTTCCATTGGGCTGTACTGTGGCTACACCAAAGCTGGATAACTGGATAGGATTGAGCCCTGAGTTTGCTCAGTTTAACACAGAATCAGATGTTCCCAATGGCAAAAAGGCTGTGATGATGAATACTGCTTTTGGAAGTGCAGCAGGATAGTGGTGGAAAAAGGAAATTGGCTAGCTCTTGAGACACTATTCTCACACTGCAAGCAAGGAGGCTACTGCTACTTTCTGCCTTGGGGGGCTGCATAGTAAGTATTGGGTAATGATATTTGAGCCGCATCTTTCCAGGTAGATATAGGCTGCAATCCTCAAGACACTTTCCTGGGAGTAAGATCCATTGAACACAACGGGGCTTACTTTTGAGTAGACATGGTTAGGATTGTATTCATAGTAAACATTTTATGGCCAGAATCCATGGCCTGTTAATATTCCAGACCTTTGGCAAAACGGAGGCATTGGCGGAACAATGAGAGAAGTACCTACATAATTAAATAATTCACGCACACACTGGCTAGTGATTATGTGATCATTGTTTTTCTCGAGTTTCTGGTAACTCCATTATGCTTTCTATACATTTTACAGATTTAAACTTATAAAGCCACAAGGCTAAAATGTGCAGGTGATGTTATTGAGTATAGCTTCTGTGGAGCCAAGGGGACTAAACTGATATGGGCCAGAATCTTGGCAGACCTACAACATCAACAGCAGGTCCTGTAAGGTCTGTTTTGGCTTGGAATTGCTTTTCTGCTTGCCTTAAATATGAACTGAATGTTTCATTAAACGGTCACTCCAATATTTAAAAGATTATAAAACTAGCCTTCAATCTGATAAAAAATGTATGCTCAAATCATGTTAGGTTTCTGCCCATCTCAACATCTTCAGCAGCTTACTTATGGAGACCCATGGGAACATTTTCACAGGCAACCAAGGGCAGCAATTGGTGCTTTCCCAGCAGATCTCTGGCTTTGTCTCAAAGGCCTAAATTCAAAGACCGACTTTCGAACCAGCTTTGTTTTGCTATTTTGTTTTGATTGGAGCCCTACACCCCTCTCAGTACCCAAGTCTCCATCTCCACCCTTTCCAGTGTCTCCCAGTGACCTGCTGCTCCATTCATGCTTCTCCTAGCAGCCTCCTGCATAACTGCAGGTTTACAAAGGGTTACATATGACAATCTTTCTTCCAATTCTCTGAGGCTGCAGGGATTCACCTCTCTCTTTATATTCATATGTAAATCTGTAACTACTGCTATTCATTTCCAAGGGCCATCCCTCTACTGTATTCCTTGTATTTTTCTTCCCTCTCCCTTTCCCCCCAGTTATCTGCCAGTTACAGATAAGAGCCATGGTCCCCTACTTCCTTGCATCTTATTGTTTCTCCTAGTGCTCCTACTTTTGTATCTGTCCTGCTCTTTCTCCTTCATATTCTTCTTTCTACTCTTCCCTAACACTGTTCCACTGATTGATGAAGATGAGTCATCTTTATTTGTATATGTTAATACTTTTTTTACATTTTCGACCTAGAGAAGCCCACGGAGAAGCCCCAGTGTTGATTAAGAAACAACTGGCTGAACTGCAGTGTTGGGAAGAATCTCTTGGAACGTGACTGAAATCCATCCATGACCTAAGTTGGAAACAAGTCAAAACTGAGACCAATTCTATGATTTCATGATTCTATGACCACTGACAGTAATAGCCACATATGGATACAGTAGGCTTTTTTAGCACAAACTGACAGCATTTATATTGGTTGACGTATGCGCTTGTATCAATGGGATATTACTTAGCAAGTCAATCAAAGCTTATTGCTATTTAAACATTGCTGTTAATGGACTTCTGTAATTAACACTACATTTAACACTTACTAACTCACTTCATGAAGTTTAGTTTCTTCCTGATGGAAAGGAATATTAGAAAGATAGATGAGATGAAAATATACAGGAATTCTTTATACTTAATAATACACTGAGAACAATTCCAACGACTTATATATAAAGGAGAAAAGTAAGCAAGTTTAGAATCCCCACTGCTCTTAATACCTGCTGTGCTCTTTTGAAAGCTGAACTATGTGAACCATGTTTCTGGGTGGTGAAGTACGGAATAGACTGTGAAGAGCTCCAAAAGGATGTCTGTGAACTGGGAAGAATGGACAGTGAACTGGCTGATGCGCTTCAATGTAAGTGTAAAATGATGCACACTAGGCAAGAAATCAAAACTTTGCCAATCCCTACAATCCAGAGTAACTACAGGAGCACGTAAGAAGCATTTACGTCAACTTAGTTACGGCACCACCTAGTGAAAACCTATGGGAAATTCCTATTGCAATCCAGAGTAAATTGTTCTTACGTCGGAGCAAGGACTCCCCGTCGTTACTCTGGATTGCGCCCTATGTTATGATAACTTCTGAGCCATCTATGATAGGTAAGGTGATCCGCGTGGAGATCGGGATTTTATATAAATATAGATAGATTTATATTGACCCTATTTAATGTTACTGAAAATGGAATTGGCCTTCTTCACAGTTGCTGCACTCTGGGTTGATAAATAAGGTCCTCTTGCACGCGCTTCCTGTCCCCTCTTCCAGGTACGAGGAGGAAAAAGATGCTAAGAGGAATGTTCCCTTCACCTCTTTCCTTCTTATATTCAAACTGTGTTTTAGCCACATGTGAGCTGCCTCGAGAAATAAAATGTCTTTAAAATATAAGAGGTCAATGGGATGTGAATTTCATGGCATTGTATAAATCACAGTAATTTGTGGAAGAAAAATAAGGGCTTTTTATCCCTCCTCCTCTGAGTCTTTCTCACACATACACTTACACCCACCCGCCCACACACTTATGTCCTCCCCAGCTTACTTCATTGCAGGGTGGAGATGGGAGCCTGCTCAGCAATTCAGACTCGAGTGCTTAATCTGGATGCAACACAAGAATTTTATACAGCTCAGCTGTGCCCGCCTGCCAAACCCCCCAAATGACGTATGTTATAGTCAACCCAGCATATGTCAATTAGAACATGGAGGAAATGGGCCGAAACTCAACCAGGCTAAAGCAAACAAGAACTCTGTTTGCAAAAATCATAATTTAAAACAGAAACAAATTATAACTTGTTTAGGGAAATAGTTTTCCTTGGAAACGCTGCTAAAACCACAGGCATCAGCTCATACACAATGACTAACAACCATTTGATCGGACAACTTTTGGTCTGAACTCCTTTTCCACCTTCTATTAAACAGTTGAGTAAAAGCGTGGTACTTATCTAAATTGCAAAACCATGAAAAAGGAACAATGTATGAAAAGCACTTAAATTTTAAATGAGTACAGACGATATTACAGTAGGATGGTTCATTTGAACAGGCTGCTTATAGTAGCCATGCCATTGAGAGTGATGAATAAAGATTTTGGTTTCCCAGCAACTTCACTTTAGGGTTTTGCTTTGCTTTTCTTATGAAAACAAATTCGCAACCGAACAACCTTTTTATTTTTTAGTTCTTGAGGGCAAAATTTCAGATTTTGATAGATGGAAACGATTATATTAAACATAAAACAGTCTGGATCCCACCCAACTAGGGTTACCATATTTGGCAACCCCCAAACCAGGTGGGCCTAAGAGAGAGGCATCCTAGACAAAGTCCCAGATGCCGTAGGCCACGGGTGTCCAACCTTTTAGCTTCCCTGGGCCGCATTGGAAGAAGACGAGTTGGTTGGGGCCGCACATAAACACTAACAACTTTTTTTTTTTAAAATGTAGGACAAAATGTAAGATGGCCTATACTTTGTCCTACATTTTAAAACCTTGGAGTAAGTCTCATTGATTTTAATGGGGCTTACTTCTGAGAAGGCATGATGCATAGGATAGGCAGTGATCCTCTCCAAGCTAAACCTTGGAGTAAGTCTCATTGATTATCATGTGGTTTTCTGCTGAGTAGCCACGCATAGGATTGGGCTCTCAGACTTCCATTCGAAAATGGAAGGAAGAAGGTTCCTTATTTGTGCGGTTTCTTTTAAATCAAACTTGCAGCTGTTGACTTTTGTGTTTGAAGTAACCATTCCAGGTGGAAGATAAGGAGTGTTTCTTCTTTTTTTGTCAATGGAAGTCTGAGAGTGGAAGTCTGAGAGTGGAAGTCAATGAGTAAGCCTCATTGACTTTAGTGGGGCTTACTTCTGAGGAGGCATGATGCATAGGATGGGCTGTGATCCTCTCCAAGCTTAACCTTGGAGATATGCTGCAATCCTGAACACACTTTCCTGGGAGTAAGACCCACTGGGTACAATGGGCCTTCTGGGTAGACATGGTAAGGGTTGCAGCATATCTCCAAGGTTAAGCTTGGAGAGAATCACAGCCCATCCTATGCATCATTGGGCTTTCAGAATGCAACCTGGGAGTAAGCCTCATTTACTTTAATGGGGCTTACTTCTGAGTAGATCTCAAGGGCAGCAGGCAGCAGCTGGGATAGAGGCTGAGCATGCTTTTGGGGGATGCGGGTGGGTGAGCGCTGCAAGGTCTGCAGGGGCCTGAAGTGCTCTGAGTGCCAGGAGGCAGGCAGGGGAGGAGGCAGGCAGCCCAGACCAGCTTTGTGGCGGCTGCCCAGGGCAGTGCGCAGAGAAGCATGTGAAACTTGAAAACCAAAGCTGGTTTTTCCAATGGTGGCCAGCTTTGCAGGAGGGCTGCATCCATCCTCGTCCTGGGCTGCATGCGGCCCCTGGGCCTTGTGTTGGACACCCCTGCCGTAGGCAGTCCATATGCAGTCCCTCCCCTCAGCATTGGCTTGACGTTGAGAGAAGGCACAGTCCACTGCGCATACCCACCGATGCTTGAGCAGAGGCCCCTGTCTTCTGACAGGGATCTCTCCATTCACCAGGCGGCACATGCAGGGAGCGGTCACTCCCCTCAGCCTCTGGCCAAGGGGAGTGACTACTCCCTCCATATGCTGGCTGGTGAATGGCCAGAGACATGCCCAGCTGGAGTGCGCAGGAAGCACTCCCTCTCTTCAGCGCCGGCTTGGTGCTGAAGAGAGGGAACACCCCATGTCCGCATCAGTCAGATGCAAGCAGAGGTCAGGCTGACACTGAGGGGAGGGACATCGCACGCACCCTGATGGCATGCACAGGAGGCGCTCCCTCTCTTCAGCACTGACCTGGTGTTGAAGACAGGGAACACCCTCTGTGCGTGCCAGCTTGGCACATGCGCAGCGGTTACTGAGCTCTGTGTTGGGCTGACTAACCTGGCACAGAGCTGGGGAACTGCGGGGCAGAGCTTGTTGCTGCCCCAGGTTTGCCGATTCCCAGGTTCCCTCACTAAGTCATGAACCTGGAATCTGTAACCCACCCAGTAAAACAAGGGAAATGGCAACCCTACATCCAGGATCTATCTAACCCAGTATTCTGTTTCCCACAAAGCACAATCCTAACAGGTGCTGGAACAGGGAGACTGGCATGCCTGTGCCATGTCCTGCATACTTCTGGGGCTGTTTCTATGTCAAACTGAGGCAAAGGGAAACGTATGCCCCTGGGAAGAGCCCAGGGCTGTTGACTCTCCTTCAGCAGGGCATGGAGCCACAGCCCTCTCTTACTATTCTCCTCTTGCAACGGCATACTGTCGCATATTGCAGTTGTGTTACTGTTCAATAGTATGCTGTCTCCAATCCTGGAAGTATTATGTACCTGTCATGATGAATAGCCATGAAAGGGCAGCATAACCCAGAATGTCAGCTGTTGTCACAGGGCCATCACTGCTGCCTTTGCTCAAAAAAAGAAGAAACACTCCTTATCTTCCACCTGGAATGGTTACTTCAAACACAAAAGTCAACAGCTGCAAGTTTGATTTAAAAGAGACCACACAAATAAGGAACCTTCTTCCTTCCATTTTCGAACTCACTTTTAGCAGAGAATATAGATTGCATCTGTAGCAGTCTAGAGGAGGTGGTGGCAGTGACTTGGGATGAAGTCAACCCTGTATCCAACACTGTCTCAGCCCCCACAACCTACCTCTGATGCAATCCTCATTAGCCTCATAAATGGGCTGTTCACAGACCACCTTCTCATGGCTGAACAGACTTGTCTACCATGAATTTCTTTAATCCCCCTTTAAAGTCATGAAAAATGTGTTCGCTGATAAAGGTTCTATATTTGGTATACATATATTTGGTATAAAGGTTCTATATTTGGTATATCTGATATTTAGTTCTGTGAAAGTAAAATTACAACCAATTGTACCCAAAATGGCAAAATTCCAAATGGCAAGAAAGGAGATTCCAGTTAGATATCAGGAAAAAATTCCAGTTTGGCAGTTCGGCAGTGGAATAGATTGCCTAGGCTGGTGGTGGACTCTTCTTCATGGGGATTCTTCAAGGAGAGGCTTGATAAGCACCTGTTGGAGATGCTCTAGGAGGATTTCCTTTTACAGACTGGGGGTTGGACTAGATGACGTATTAGGATCCTTCCACCTCTGTGATTATTTTTTTTTCTAATTCTATACTACATTCTCTGTATTTCTGATCCTCAGTTCTGAATACAAAGCATAGCAATTCTGAATATAAAAATGGCATTTATAACGTATTCAAAATTTCACTTCAACACTAGTTTTTTAAGCACCGTTAGCCAATTTCACATTGGCTATAATCCTATGCATACCTTTCTGGGAGTAAGCCCCATTGAACATAACAGGACACATCCCTGCATAAACATGCATTGGGTTATGCTGTTTGTTGAACAGCTAAGCAATGGATAGAAAGCAATGCAAGTAACAAGAGGAAAATAATAAAACAATTATGAATATCTATCGGGTTGCCTTCAAAGGTTGGTGTTCTGTAACTTTGAAGAGGAATTGGTAACCATGGAGTTACTTTATATAAAGCTAAGAATAGTAAGAGGGAAAGTCAGAGGAAACTATTATTTGATTTTTCATAATATGAGGTGAGTCTCTTGAGCTCATTATGAATGGGCGCAGTGAGAGCCAAGAAAGATTACAGGGTTCACAAAATCATGAGGGAAGTCTTGAAGGACAGATCCATCCCTTCTTACTTGCCAAGACAGCCAGCAGATGCAATTGCTGGTTTGTTTTGCTAAATCTCAGGGAAGAACCTGGGTGACCTGACAGCTGGCAGTAGGCCCAGTCTTACAAGAAGGCCTGTCTCCAAGCCAATTCCAATTCTTCACAGTGACCTGGGTCAAAAAATCCCAAGTCATTCTGAAGTTTTTGTTGTTATTGAAGAATTGAGGGAATGAAAGAGGTCCGTTTCCTCATAATTCTCTCCTGCATTTAATTTTTTCACACAAGAACCTCTTTTATGTTTTCCTTGACTTCTCCTGTGCCTTTTTCCAGTACAGTTTAGGCCACAGGTTTTACAATAGGCCACAGGTTTTATATCCAAACAGAGTATAACAGGTTCAGACTTATGGAGATGGCTTCAACAGTGACAAAACCTTTTATTTATTTTGGTTATTATATAGTTGCAGGCTTTTTAAATACTGTATTAAATTCAAAGTGGCTAATGCAGGGTGACCATATGACTGGAAAAACCCGGATTTGTCCGGATTTTTAGCCTCCTGTCCGGGTGTCCTACATTTTGGCTTCGTTTTGAAACTTCGCAATAGTGCACAGTACCCCATCATGCCATATGTCGTTGGATTCATATTGAAGAGCAGAATCCAATGCAAAAATCAGTTTGGAGATATCTCCTTCCTATAAAAGGCTATGGCCAAAAAACTGAAAAACAGAAACTATAAAAACAAAAAAATACATTTTTTGGCAATTTTTTTAAGCGGGTAGGAATTTTGGCCTTGGGGTTCAGGAATTTTGGGTTTGGCATCCGGTCACCCAAGGCTAATGATCTGGTTAAACAATCTCACATAAACACCTAATAACATTTAACAATTCAAACATGGATATGAGTGCAATTCTAACAAATTTAGACTAGCCTTCTTTCTGTGGTAATGTTAGGAGGTCAATGTACAAGTATGCCTGTGCCAGGAGTGGGGTAGAAGTGCCTTATGGCCTAACCACTCCAGGAGTGGGGCAGAAGTGCCTTATGGCACTTTTGCGACACCCCCAGGTCAGCACAGAACTTATGCCAGAGCTTATGCCAGTGTAATTTGAGGTTGGAATTGCAGTTTAAGACTATTAGAGACCAATCCTGTGCTTTCTAGCACTGGCAGTATGTAAAGACAACTAGCACTGTTGCAAACATGCCACAAAGCACATATACCATATCTGAAGGTTTGGAACCATCCAAACTGGTTCTCAGTACCAAGAAGTCAACAGTACACATGGTGACTAGAAACCTCTGCGGCCAGGTCCTGTCTTCTGAGTTTGGAGAGAGTTTGAGCTGCTATAAGAGCTTGAAGAGAAAGACAGCAATGTGATCACCTGGATTGTGCTGCTGTGCAGAAGCACAAGGGCTTGCTACCACTAATGGCCAGCTGCAGCAACCTTCCCGTTCTACACAGTCCCTCAACATCACAATTTCAACCACTTTTGGTTTTGCAAATACAAACCCAAAGCAGTTGCAATTGCAACCACAAGTGTCTCTGTAGCATTGGAACTGTTGGAGCCTGATGCCTGGCTTCCTGATCCCCCAGAAGGCTGCTGCAGCTGGCGATGAATGGCAGCAAGCCCCCTGCACAGTAATGCAATCCAGGTGGTCACATCATGCCTTCTCCCCCACCCCCACCCTACACCTAAGAGATCAGGGATTTCAGGCTGGGACTGCATGATATTCTAGGCCTAATTTACCACCAAGTGCATATTCCTTGAGAGAGAACACAGATGTCAATACAATGCAAATGAAATTTCCTAATAATCAAGAAATATTACATACGTAGTGGTGTAGCTCAGCATGCAAGCGGAATGACCAAGGAGACCTATTGACAGCCAGGTGGGCTATGGAAATGCAAATAAAAAAATATTTCTGACTTGATAACACTAGTAGCAACAGGGGAAACCACATAAAATGTTAGGGTTTCAGAAGACCCCTATAATTTGAGTGCCGATACATGGAGAAATTAAAAAGTACTTTGACTGTTTTTGTATCTAAAAACCAGAGACATTTGGGCTTCCATGTGGGGAAACATCTTCTTGCACTGGAAAAGTCTGGAGAGAACCTGAGCAATTCCAATTGGCCGTTAACAACCATAAGAGAAATCTACCTGCACAAAACAGATTGTACTGCCCAGAAAAAAGTGCTATGTGATGACTGCTGTCATCTTGTCTACTCTTGGAGGCTGAACTGAAACCTTCCTGAGCGGTAGAGGCCTGCGTTCCTACAGCTTGAACTAATTTAGCCCTGAGAGTAAAACCCTGCTACTTGTCAAAACTACCTTCTGCGACCTATTTACTTTTCTGTAACACATCCAGTACAGTCTGCTGGATATTGAGGTTGTTAACCAGACAAATAATTATGTGATAGAGTTCTAGGATTTTTAGCTACCAGTTAAATACACAATGGCATCATGAAACCACAGGACCTGACCCCATGTAATAGTCCCATAAAACACATCTTTATAGTCAGGCAACTAAACTGACTGTTAGGTAAGAACAGGCCATGTTGTTGTGACAGGATGGCATATGTTACTTATCAGTTCTTGCTGGAATATTTTCCCAATCTTCTTTCTTTTTCTATTTAAATATCCCAAAGGCATAATAAGTAATTTTCTGAAGCTGGTTTCCAAAGTATATTAACCTAGCATTGGACATAAATTTTTCATGTGGCAATATTTGGCAAATAATATCAAAATGCCTGTTAATAAAATGAAGGGGGGCTGAGGGAAATTTCTTTAGTTATGGCGTTGGATTCGATGCTGGTGGTGGGATCACCACCTTGATAGAAGGGATACATCTCCTAAGTGGACAGCTGGTTTGCCCAGTGGGGAACCTGCAGGAGGCAACATGCATTCCTCATGGTTGTTGCCATCTGCTGCATATTTTAGGTGTGTTTCATTAGCAGACAAAGTGTGGGCAAGAGCAGAAAACACTTAACAGAGGCTATTGTGAAAGCTACTGTTTCTATCCTTAGAAAATCTGACCACTGAAATGCTAAAAGGAAAAATCCAAAGGACCTAATGAGAAACGCAGTAACAGCAGCTGCTGAGGGCCCATTGCTGATATCTGCCCATAGATGTTCTCATCAGGTAGAAGTGATTGGGCTCATTCACTGATGGCCACTGTTTTGTGGGCAGTCACCACACCTCCTCACAATGCCCTGAGATAGTAAGTTGGCAGGGCAGAGATTGGCAGTGTGTGGCAGTCGTAGCCTTCCACACAAAAAACAGAGCCAATAGTTCAAGACTTCCACAGCGCATACACTTAAAATGCAAACACTTTACACTTTAAATACACTTTACACTTTAAATACACTTTAAAATGGCGAACAAGTACAGAGATGAAATCTGGTGTGAAACATTTTTCCCATTCAAGGAGAAAGTTTTGCTTCTTAGTGCAGACCCCAAGAAGGAAACTGAGCCTTGAAACATCAGGTCAAGCCCTGAGGCATGGCAATCCTCACCAGGGGGAACTCAAATGACTGTGTTTATTTTTCAGAGTTGACTGGGCTAAGCAACATCATAGAATGATAACAATAACAACAAGTGAGTGGTCATCAGGTCACTGGAATAAAAAGGGAGATGGATGACATATCAACTTGCCTTGCTGAATTATTCAACTTTATGGAGACAGATGGAAGCAATGAAGGCAGCTTGCTGGAGAAAGGATGCAGTCCTGGTCATATGAGTCATTGGCAAGGGGCTGATTGCACCATTTCAAAAATCCCTTAAATGGCACTTTAATTGACAGCTCACGGTCTGAGTACTTGACACTTGATCAGTGGATTCTCTTTAGAGAAAGGAGAACGACAGCTGGGCCAAATGTTCCCGTGAAGCAACTGAATCAGCAAAAAAGTGACATGAACCACAGGAAAATAAATTTTTTTAAGGTTAAAAAAATAGTGATGACCTACTTTCAGCACCCCTGAGGAAAAAGAGACAATGCTGCCACACTTGAACACATTTGCTTCCTGGAAAGAAGAAATGGAGTAACAAAACTCTTAAACTAAAATCCAAAAACCATGAAGCACGAGATCTAAAACTTTAGACACAACAAAATGTATGTGGTTCCTGGAATACTACTATAAGAGGATTTGGGATTTCCCAACCAAGTATTTTGCTTCCAAATACACAGAACTACTGTACTCTTGCCTTTGTTATCTCCACATACCTAAAGTGGAAGGACCTGTGCAGAAGTCCCCATTTCACAAAATGGTGCAGAATTAATGCACCATATTCTGTGGTGGGCTTCAGCAGGTTCACTCCTACTCTATGGAACCAGTTGTTAACGAGAGATAGGACATATAAAGTTAAAAATAGCCATTTAAAAGTGGCTGCCAGACGGGAAGAGAACTGGTTGTTAATTTCTTTGAATCCCATCACTGACCATATTTCAATATTCAGTTTCTGCATTTATTTCTAATCTATTTATGACCTTCCAGGCCCACAGGACTCCTTTTCCCCTGAGAGAGATTCAAAGGGGATAATAAATGAAGGTCAAAGGTTAGAATTTGAGCTTGTCATGCCCCTCACTGTCCCCCGCCAGAGAGACCTCAATCTCGGATTCACTGACTCTCTCGTCCTCCATTCCAACAAGACTCTCCCCCCGGCCGCCGAATGAAGAGTCCATGTGGGTAAGTATCACAATATTTCTTTATAGAACTTGTAGTAAAGATAATACAGAGTACATATGGTGGGGAACACAGGAAGCACAGGCTTGGTTACAATAGAAATAAGGGATGGGTTGATAAGGTTAAGATAGTCCTCACTTTGTGCACCCGGCTGGGTTGGCTTTATCTTTTCCTCTCCCCCAAATCTCCAGGCGGTTACCTCACCCCCTTTTTGGGTTCGAGCTCTACCCACTCACTTCTCTTTTCTCTCCTTTCACAGGTCTGGTCTCCCTCTGGATCCCTCAGGTAAGTCCTCACTCTTCATAACACGAACTCTAACAGGTAAGTCCAACCATGCATGCAAACAGATCATTAACTCTATCTTTCTTTTCAGGCCAAGCTGCGGTACCCACGGCTGCTGGACAGCAACCCGCGCTGGATCTTCCTCCTAGTTCCCAGCAACTGCCGTCCCTTCCTTCCGCCAGCCCTTATATACCCCTACCACCTCCCCGCCCCCGGGGTATTCCCTGGGCTCCTCTCAATGGTCCCAAAGAGTGGGAAGTCCCCGGATTGGGCCGATCAGTGATAGGGCGCCCTGGGTAGATGCCTGTCCAGCTGGCACAGTACAATCAAAGTAAGTCCCAATATGAGTTGGACCAGTGCACCCAATCTGTTTCTGTTGACACAAGCACCCGGTCCCACGGTGGATGCAGTTTCACCTCCACTCCCATCATACTCTCTCCTGGGTTGGGGTCTCCACCACACAGCTTAGCTAAATTTTGTACTTTATTATTTTTTTTCCATACTGAAAAGTCATGTTACAGCTTTCTGAACTGGGTTAGCTTTCTGAACTGGTGAGAAATATATATATTTCTCTTTCTCTGAATCATTATTTTAATACCATTTTAGCTCTTGGTCACTAGTTACTGTTTCTATCCAGTAATTTATAAAAGGCACAGCACTGAAGTTGGGGCCTGCCTGAAAAGCTGTTTTCCTATGACTCAGACATCTTTGAGCCTAAGATGGAGAGGGGGAAGGTAAAGTGCGTGTAGTGATGAAGGTATAGCTGTGGTGATTCAGTGATGAAGGAGGGATGGTTCTCTGTTCTTCATAGAGAGCCAGCAAATGCAAAAGTTAAATAGTACATGAAAAATACATGTTATGAGCTATTATTTGGCAGGTATGGCAGTTCTTGCTGAAAAAATGGACCTGGCCAGTTATTTGTCTTCTGATCATTTCCAGATTTTATTACTGAAGAGTGTTTTACTCAGATCTGCCTCTGAATATTGTTTGGAAACTTCATTTGATTCAAAATATAATGTCTGGGCTGCTAACTGGCATGGGTTAGAGAGAACATATCCTGCCAGTGCTTACAAAGCTATGCTGGCTGCCAATTTGTTTTTGTGTGCAATTCAAAGCACTGGCCTTGGCACTTAAAGCCCTGATCGGCTTTTAACAGCTTTAACCAAGGCATCAGCTTTGCAAAACCCCCAGAGCTTTTTGTTTGACAAATCTGGACTTTAAAACTGCAAAATGCCATGTATTCTGCCCTGTGTGCAACCAATGTGGCCAAAATAGTATCTTGCTCTACCACAACCTGGGCAGCTGCTGCAAATAAGTTCCAAGTTGTTTCATGAGCTATGAATGAGTGACTTCAGTAAATAAATGCATTATCTATGGCAACAATTCTCAAGTCCACTCTTCTCATGTGCAATGGTGTGTAAGGAGGCTCATCACCAACTTTGGAGGTAGCTTGGTCTCTGAGCCAGTGCTGACTGGGATCAATTCTCCATGTCAGGCTGGTGGATAGGATCAGTCCCCTACAGTGATGTTTTCAGCCCTCACTCTGTCCTCAAACCTGCTTGGGGAAAACAGCTGCTGATCAATTTCTTTTTTTCTTTTTAGTCTTAACTTCCTAGATTACATTCAAAGCAGCACATAGTCCTTAGCATGCGCAATACATGGGATAAATGAACTTTTTTCATCAAAGCTGAAAAAGCTCAATTGCAAGAGATGAAGCTCAAGGCATGGACTTTTTCCATATCTGCTTTTGAGGATTTTTATTGGAACTTGTGCTGGTTAGTGGCTGACCTTGTGAAAACATGCACCAGTTTTTTTTCTGGTTGCTGTTAATTGAAGCTTGTGATTTAACCACCTCTTCAGGCAAGACTTTGGTAGAAGGCTGTGGCTGATGTCATGCAACCTCAGTGTGCAACTGTGGCAAAGAGTTTGACATTTTGCACTGCCTTACAAAATACTCTGCCTTGAGCTTTCCCATTGACAATAAGCTCTGCTCTTAAAAGCTCACAAAACTGCTCTGCCAATATCAGCCTAACTCCACACTGAGGTGGAACATCAAGTGTTGGAGAGATACATGAACTCAAATAATTCTTAACTAGAATTATCAACACTCTGTTGCTGACTTGACCATTTTGTGAATTTCATGAGACTGAAATGGGTTTTGAAATGGATTATTAGTATTATGTAGTTGCTGTTTTTTCTGTTTTTTTCACACTTTGAGGGCTGTCCTTATGATCAATCGACCTGAAATTCCTGTTTTTAGCAGGGAAGGGAGGGTAGCAATTTCAAGACTACTCCATATTAGTCTACCACCTTCTCCAGCCTGACACTGAAAAAGCCATACTAGTTGGCAGTCCAACCCTCTTCCTGCTCACTCACTGATGTTTAAAATAAATGGGAAGATGGATAATGCTTGGTGTATTCCATCACATGCAACACTTTTGGGAGAAGGAGAAGGAGCTACGCATATAATGTGCCCCTCATTCTGTGATTACAGAGCTGTGATTCCTGACATCCCTCAGTCATTGTAAATGGGTATTTAAGACAGTTACTGCAACTATATGACTGGCTCAAAACAATTTTGTCCATATGACCCCTTCCTCTATATCTTTTGATTAATGAAGCTGTTCAATTAACAGAGTGTGACTAACATTTTCAAACCTAGCCATCAGCCACGTTGTAAAGAAATATTCAGAAGGTTCATTGAGCACCTACAACTAGAACAGCCCACATCAAGATGGTTCATACTTCTATAAAATACATATTGCCTTGACACAGACCAATGCTGTAAACAGGTCCTGAACCTTTTGCTGATGAGTACAAGCCTATTCTGCTAGGAATTTACACAATAGTGACAGTAGGTCATTTAATCTGTAATGTCAATTAATGAATGGATCAACTCTCATAAAATATGTGGCATAAGGTACATACAAATTTGTTCAAAGTAAGTACACCACTTATTTACTGATACTCTGCAGAAATGATTCCCATTTTTTGCGCATCTAATCCCAAAATCTATGCACACCCTAAAAAGTTTGGGACCAGAGGTTCTCAAACTGGGACATTGTGAGGCTCAGCCCAAGAATCCCTACCTCTGGCCCCTTAACAGGTAGAGGAAGGCAGCTCTGTGATCCCCAGGGTCAAACTGCTGCTAGACAAAGGAGGGCATTTTTTCATTTAGCCAGTGCCAGAGTCTAGGGGGGTTTGGGAAGCCTTCCACAGGGACTGTCCCCATCTTCTGCCATTTAAAAATAAAACCTCTTGCTCCAGATTGTCTCAATCATGTAATTGCTGGGCATTCCAATCCTGAGCTTCATGAATACTGTGGCACCTGAATGGCTGTGACAGTGTCCTGAAGGTGAACAGGCTACCACGTGCATCTCCTTGGAGGAAGGGCACAAAGCGAGTAGTAAATGAGTAGCTCCACAATGGGGCTACACTTTTCTGGATCAGCTCTTGAGCAGAAGCAGAAAATACACCTCAACAGAGTCTCTGGATGCAGAGGATCAGAAATCCAGCCGTTCTGCCAACTTGCCTCCCCCAATATGCCTCCCACCTGCCCTCTCCGTGCCCCAAAAAGCCACTTCCCCACTTTTTCCTGCTACGGGATCCACGCGGATTGCCAAGCAGCAGAGAATGGGTGCTTCCCCTGGAATAAAAAAGGACCAGTAGGGGCCATCAGCTTGAGGAATTTTAGCACCAGGTGTGCAAAATACATCAACAACCGGTACACACAATCTAACTTTTTAAAAAATATACTGATACCGTTTGGCAGCACTGGGCAATTTCTGTCAGTCAAATCACTCTGCCTGCTTTGGAATTGTTCTTATTGTCAAAAACAAGTTTCCACAGAATAAATTTTTTTCTTCGCCTCCAGCTGTAATATAGGAAGGGCTTGTGAGGGAAACCCTGGCTCTTTATTTTGTATTCATTTGTACATTTTCATTATATTTCCAACATTAGTAGAACAATGGGGGTTATTTAAGTTTAGTAATAGGCTCTTCTTAACAGATAAGATCTTGTTAATAACATTTCCCAAAGTTTAGTCAGAGCACTGTATCTCAACTGAAGTTAAATAAGCTCAGTACTGCATATTTTTAATTAAATATTTGTCTTGGGGCCACTCCATAACCAATAAAAGCTCTTACCCAAAAATAGGCTAAGAAGGAAACTCATTAATCTTTGGGCTTATCTAGTGCTAGGTTTTTCAAAGATCTTGCCTTTTGATCAGTTACTCAAATTAATTTTTAATTTACACAAAACAGAACATTTATTTACTGTGAAATTAACTAGCCTGCAACGATCCTTTTAACATGGGACCCTGGCAGCAGCTCAAAAATCTTTCATCCGTAGTTGTTCCTACTACCTACCCTGTCTGCTTCAGAGCTGAACAAGAAACATTTGATGTCAAACACATTCAAAAGTATGTTTGGGGTAAACGCCCTGAAAAATGTCACATTTATGTTTCCTCCACTTTTGTGCTGGATACTAACCCTGGACACTAACTAGCAAATCATGGATACTATAATGTGAGAATTCTGGAGCTGTTTTATTTCTGGGTAAGAGAGAGTTTTAATTCTGCTTAAAGCCATGGACATTGCTATCTTATGTTTGCTATTTTGGTCATCACCATGGGAAATATTCCCATGGTTACTTTGTAAAGGCCAAGGTGTATTTTTCCCCCTGTTGTGATCTTTTCCATCACTAAGACTTTTGGACACACAAGGCAGAATTCTAGTTGTCATGCAAAACCTTGCCTCCTCCTGCAATTGCTGTATTTAAAAGGTGTGGAAGTGCGGAGGAGAGTGGAATCGGGGGCTAGACGGGTTCTAGCTCATTGAGTCTGTAACCCAACAAGATCATGAAGCCCCACTGAAAGGGGGGTTGTAGGAACCATTTGAAGCCTATGCAAGCCTATACAATCCAATAATGGTACAACCTTCTCAAAACCGTGTTCTTGATATAATCCTGCACAGCCTTTTCTGGCTGCCTTGTCCTGAGTTCTTGGGCACTCATGCTGCCTTCCAGAGTTCTTGGGAAGACAAAAAGGTAGGGAGAAATGGAGCAAAAGGGGGATGCACTACATGGGTAGGCAATTGGGTCTGACAAAGGAGGCAAGATCAGTGATAAAATTCCCAGTCTCATATTGTTATTTATTTTGGGATGTTGTGGCACAAAAAAGGTTAAAGGTCTCTGGGCTAGAACACTGTCTATTGGGTGCAGTCTTAACCTCAAGGTTAAAACAATTCAAGTTGAATTTAACCATTCAACTTCCAAGTAATGATCCAAGCCAGTTCGTGTCTCTAATGCACCTTTAGCAGATCTGATCTGTCTCAGCTTCTCTTTGTATTTTTCCATTTACTCCTTTGCCAACTACAAAAGATTTATTAAAGTAATCTGAATGAAATAGTACTTAATTATCTTAACATACAATTTATATATGGAAATTGCTTTTCGGCCAGAAGCTTTATAAAGCTATGGTTTTTCAAATACGGAAGCTCTCCTCTGGAAATAAGAAACATTATTGACTCCCCCCTCCTTAAAAAAAGAAAACAAGGTATAACCCAAAGACTGCCATGAATCTCAAAGGGAAGAAAGAACCGACTGAGACACGGTAAGCATTGAAAGAAGCCCAAACCTCTGACTCCACGAACACAACACAGTTCAAACCAGGGAGGATTTCACCCTAATGTGCCTGCCACAGGTTCCTAAATGAAAGAGATAGAAAGTGTCAATATAAATTTTAACCTTCCTTGTAGAAAGGTGCCTCTCATCCATACCATTTGACATGAGTACAGTAGTTTCCACATCAGTGCTTCCAGCTGGTGTGTGGGATATTTCAATAACAAAGCTCATTCATTTTCAGTCTCCATGTTTCTTGTTGCCATTAAGCGGAGAGAGGAGTTCATGGCCATTCTGCGCATTTGTGAGTGACTATGAGAGCATGATTAGTAAATCAACAGACCGTATCCTACAGCAGTTGAATTATGTTCACAGTTCCTATTCTATTTTGCAAGGCTCCCATGGTAGCTTTATAGAGGAGAATAAATGGCAGGGAGTGTATTTTGCTACTTGATTGCCAAACATCTACTTCATTTTCAAGCAAGGTTGGGGAAAATTTAGCCTTGATCCCATGGTCCAGAAGCACATCTTACTTCTGGACCATGACTACATGACTGTCTGTGAGCCATGTCAACTAGATTCAGGCGTCTCCCACTTTCTGACGCTCTTTCAAAACCTTTCAATTATACCCAGGACTCATTCATTCAACACATGATCCACTCTTTCAACCACTCTCTGTTGGTCTAAAGACTAAAATGGTCTTCTGTGATGTTGATTTGCATGTGACCAGGTGATCAAAATGTTTTCGGCATTTCCTTATGACCAGGGGCGATGCAGCAGTGTGCCTCTGCCAGCCGCACCTCTGCCATGCCTCTGCCCAGTCTCGGAGCAGGCTCAAATGGCCAGGCAGAGCCTGGGACTGCACATGTCCAGGCTTCTGGACATGCACAGTTCCCTCTGTGCAGCCATTCAGCCTTGCTCAAAGCAGCAAGAGCAGTGGCTAGGAGCTGCTGCTCCACCTTGGAGTAAGGCGAAAAAGCTGGGCAGAGGCACAGACTGCAAATGTCCAGAGGCTGTCTCAGAGCAGGCCTGAATTGGTTCGCTGAGGTGCAGACATGCTGGAGGAGCGTCAAACACCTCCAGCGCGTCACCCCTCAGTGGTGTGTCACCTGGTGTGGCCTGCACCAGCCGCACCACCCTGGTGACACCACTGCTTATGACTCTGTCCAGTAAATAACCATCATTCAGATACATAAGATATTCACTGCCCACACATAACTTTTATTCCTTTTACTGTAATTTATTATTTATTTTGGCAATGTGGCGGCGCCTTTTATTGTGAGTTGCATTCATCTCATCCACACAATACTGAATTATAATGAGTCATATAGATGAGCTGTGGGCCGTGGGTGGCACAAGTGGTTAAGACACTGTGCCTGTTAATCAGTAGGCCTAGGGTTGAGACCCGGGTCCCCACAAGACAGGGTGAGCTCCTGTCCATAGTCCAGCTCTGTGACGCAGCTGGAACCAATCGTATTGGCTCTGCCGTTCCATTGGACTATTTCAGTGGCATGGAGAGGGGGGATTCGCTGCTTGGGTAACAGCCTATCCTCCATGTTAATCCAGGCTTTTGTGCTTCGCATACAGCACCGAGCATGATACCATAGTCTTTCGAGACTGATGGATGCTAAGTTTTATAGCCAAACAAGTTGGCTGGCATAGTCTAGCTTGCAGGGTCTTTCTTAAGGATTTCTGAACTCTGCTGCTGAGTGCATTGGGGAAAATCCCCAAGAAACCCCGCAAAAAACCAAATGTCAGGAACCCAGTTAGCAAAGCATATATTTTACAGACTTTTTTGTCCCTTGCAACCCAAATCATGAAACTGCTGGTACATGACAGGAATAAGAGCATGTGTGAGTATATGTTGTGTGGTATTGTATTTACATAAAGCTAAAAAACATGTTCAGAAGAATGTCAAATGGGTAGCAGCAATAAGAGAGTGAAGAAGTTAAATTGGCTTGCTTTGTTGTTGCCACTGGCATTCCTGGAGGACAGAACAAAACACTGAGTTTTGTCAGGTGCCTGACCACTGTTGCAAAGCACTCCCTCATCCTTACCTTTGGAGGTGAGGCTGCAATGACATGAGGCAGATGCAAAAGCAAAATCTGAATTTATTGGTTGATGATTCATTCACACACATAATATGAATCATAGATAGCATTTCACCAATCAACATGTCAGAATCAGCTCCTTGACTAGGGAAGTTTGTATTCTGAATTTAGATGTGTGGCTCTGTATGGGTATGGGA
Organism: Cryptoblepharus egeriae; assembly: GCA_030015325.1. NCBI lineage: Eukaryota > Metazoa > Chordata > Lepidosauria > Squamata > Scincidae > Cryptoblepharus > Cryptoblepharus egeriae. The sequence goes on from JAREYC010000002.1 coordinate 23,149,192, forward strand.
GAAGAGTAACGGCATAAATATGGACAGATGTAGCCAAGGGTCCCATCTCCTCACCAGCCGAACAGAGCCTCACAATCCCCTGAAAGAGAGCACACTGTCTGATGTGAAGTGGGGTGAGAAAATAAAATTTTGATTACTTACCTTCCATGAATGTTATTTTCCATGAATGTTTGATTACCTACCTTCCATGAATGATAGAATAAATCCTTTTATAAATTTCTTTGGACATATGCCAGCTAGTTAGTTGGTGTATGTCCAAGCAAGGAGACTCAATGGACACTTGTAGGTAGGAAAGAGGGAATGGCTGCTGCTAAGGTCCTTCCCCTACCATCCCTGCCTGGCCCACTTCATGTATCATACTGCCCCATGTATTCACAACAGTGGCATTTGTTTGGTAGTAGCAAATCCAAGATCACAAAACTGGTAGCAGATCACAAGATACACCACTGTAGGCCTTAGATTCCAAGTGCGTTGGAAGCTACCCCAAAGGTAATAAACTTAGGGAACAGTCCAGAGTAACTACGGGAGCACGTAAGAGACATTACGTGCACCCGTAATTACTGCACCACCTTGTGAAAACCTATGGGAAATTCATATTGCAATCCAAAGTAAATTGTTCTTATACCGGAGCAAGGACTCCCCGTAGTTACTCTGGATTTCACCCTAAATCAAAATGGTTTGGCTATCTACCAGGACTCTTTATGAACAGTCCCAGAAACTATTAGGAACAAAGCAGGAGACACTGGAAATAGCATTATTCTACTGTTCTCTCTTACCCTCATTCTTGCATCGCAACATCTGTCTCCACAAAACAGAAGAGAAAAATTTCTGAGCCTCTTCTGGGCCTTAAAAGTCCATTATTGTTCAACAGTATTGACCAACATTTACAACATAGTAAAGTCTGCTAAGGCAAAACTGGTCTCCAGTGTCCATAAAGAGGAAACTAGCTCTGCATTTGAAATTACTTTGCATACTCACTGTTCAGCCCATTTTTAAAAATTAGAAATAACAAATTGCTATCTTTCTTGAAAATGATGTGCATTTTCATATCATGAACTAAATTGACTCCTGGATTTATTTTACCCCAGACAGACGCAAATAAAGAGCCGGACAAAAGTGCTGGATTAAAGGGCCACTTTATTAATTATTAATGTTATTAAAGAAACAGGGACTGCTCTAACCATAGCCGTGCTGTCTAAGGGGATGCGGCTCTCCGCATAGTTCCCCATGCAGATGTTAAAGGTGGTTAAGGGTGTTCCCAGCCTGGCTCAGAGCCTTCCTTGAACAGAGTTCAAGGATGCCCGTCTTTGCCAACCCGAAGGTCAAGGTAGCCAGACGTGCAGCCGCCGGAGGTCCGGCCAGACACTGCGCCTAGATTTCCCATCCAGGTTAGGGGGCTCGTCAGACCATACCCCTGGAGCTGGACAAGCATCACAGGGAGGCTTCCTCACCCCAAACCCTTGCTACCTAAGGCTGCACACCGAGGCCTATCCTGCCTACTCCGCACGACTCCTGCCAAAGTGACCGGGTTTAAAAGCCAATTAGGTGTTTTAACTCTCTCCCCTTGTACAGCTCAGGGTAGGCGAAAAAGAATGCCACCACAAGCCAATCAGGTGGCATCCAAAAAATTCCTAACCGGCCCCAAAGCGACCTGCTAATCCTAAGCTGCACTGCAGGGAGGGAGGGTGGGGGACGCTTGCTGGAGCCCGACTGAGCTTCCCCGGGCAAGCAAGCCCAGGAACAGTCAGGCACCGCCCCCCAGTCCCTTCTGCAGCCAATGGCTGCAATGCATTTTGCCCAGCTCTGCTGCAGTCTGCAGAAGGGTAAAGTGAGCCGGTTCTGCGATGTGCACCAGCTTCAGTTTTTGAGATTTAATTAAGCTTTGTGAGCTTACACTGGGGTTTAAAGTGCTCAGTAGAGTAATTCACTGTTTCTGCCACCCAGGACTCCGTAGGTAGGCCAATGGCACAACAGTGCAAGAGGCACTCTTTCAAGTGGGTGTTCCTCTTTTATTTAGTGGGGGGGGGGGGAGAGTAACTGGCTCTCCACACCCCAGCAGTGTCTGTTCAAGTGGCTTCTGCTGGTGTTCTTTTTTTGCGTTTTAGATTGTGAGCCCTTTTGGGACAGGGACCATTAGCTTTTAATTAGCTATTATTATTTTTCCATTTTCTTTGTAAACAGCTTTGTGAACTTGTTAGTTGAAAAGCGGTATATAAATACTGTAGATAGATAAATAGATAGAAATTGAACTTGGAAGAAATTAAAAAAAAAAAGTTTTAAGCATCCCTGAAAGACCCATAAAATTTGAAGCCTTCTAAAAATAGCCAGAAAACAATTTCATGGTTTCATCATCCTTAACTGGATGCATATTACATTCAGGATAAAAATAATGTGCTAAACATTAATTATTCTGAGTGGTTAACTAAAAAGAATTTCTTGATAATATGTTCTGTAGGCAGTTTGCTATTTCACCTGATTTTAATTTGAACATTAGATAAAAGAATACATTTAAATGGTAGGATTTTTTCAGGTGTCATTTACTGATAATTAGACAAAATATGCTTCAAACTGAAACAAAAGGAAGCATCTCAGGCTTGTAGCATTTAATTGGGAAAAATGCTGTCAATCGTATCCCTTAGGCAGCTCCTGAAGGCTGAATTTGCAACGTACCCTAAACATGCTCAAATGGCCAGACCGTAGCATGATCATTAAAATTCTCTTTCTAGCAATTTTAAAAAGGTCACCATTTTCAGTTGTCAGAAGTCTGTACTTTCAGCATACAGATCAATCAAACTGTTCAAATGTAATGAAAGGGAAATCAATAGGACAGGTTCAGCTGGAAATCTAAGTATCATTTGATAATGCATCAAACTTTTTCATTGTCAGGTGTAAACCCAGCTCTCTCAGTCACATAATAATGCTTTGTTCTACAAAAGAGCAGCTGTAGGAAAAATTATGTTAGAACGCCTTATAATAACTAAGAAAGATCATGTTGGATCAAGGGGTGGATTAGGATAAAACTAAATGTAAAACCATCAAAGGTTAAGTGAAAGGGCTTAATTTTCCCATTCCCTCAAATACAAATACTGGGCAAGATACAATCAAAATTAACTTCAATTTATTTCAAGGGAAGGAAATTGAGCATGTGCTTTCTTCCTCCATTGAAGTAAGTAGATATTCCATCTTAGCTGGCTCATATTTGTAGGCATAAAGTATTTATTTTCTATTGACATACCTGAGACCTGCATTTTCTGTCTCCAGTTTTCCATCCTATACTGTATTCTGAGAGGTAGGATGCTTCCAACTTTTCTTTCCCATAATTAACATGACATTACTATCAGCAGCTTTTTTGCATCTAGCAATGGGGATGAAAATATGCAACAGACAAGGACTTGAAAGAAAAACCAGAAGTCAGTAAGATGTTGGAACACATGATAAATGTTCATGTAGAAAGAGCTCCCCTAGGATGCAACAATAATCCTCAGTCAATTAATTGTTGAGTGTGGATTGACTTAACCCACATAAGCCAGCAGTGGAATTGTATGCCCTATTTAGCAAAAAACAGAGGCATGCCTCACCTACAGAAGCACCCATAAAAACTGGTGCACACAGAAATGAGCAAACTGATTCAGTGAGCATGCAACTTAATAGAAATGCTGAAAATTAGAATTAGGAATGTCCTTTAAATTAAGCACCACAGCTGTTACACAGATAGACGATATGTAAAACAGAGAATATTCTGAGTCAAGGTCCTCCAAGATTTTTGCATTGTTGTGACAAAGCCTGACTGTTCAACATCTTTCTTTAGGTGATCAAAAAATCATTTGTGGTGAGTGACCATGCACAGCGGAAGGAACAGAGAAGTAATATGGGAACAGGCCCTTTTCCTTACTTATGGGCATCTGCTGGGTGGTCAAAACAAAAGTTTGTTTGTTTGTTTGTTTAATTAATTAATTAATATCCCGCCTTTCCTCCCCTGCAAGAGGGAGCTCAAGGCGGCTGACATCAGGGAATAAAACATCATTAAAATAGATCATAAATAAAGATTAAAACACTATTAAAATATAATTAAAATACAATTAAATTGAATAAAAACATGCAGACTATAGAGGTTCTTTATGGGGACGCTACTGTGCACACATTGGGTTCCTCTCCACGTAATTGGGAACCATGATGTCCAATTGCACAGAAAATTGAATGAATGAATGTTCATCTGAAGTTTGGATGATTCCATTCTCACATCCTCCAGGGCAGGCAACCAATCACCTTAAAAACTGTTTAAAAATGAATAAGGTTATTTTGAAAGAGGATTACCATTATTTTACCATTGTGAGCACTATATAATGTTGGCTAAGTAGCAAATCTTAAACATTAGGGGTATCTCAGAATTTCGGATGAGATGTCAACACTCACATATCAACTCAGAGTAGCCAAATATCTGGCTGAACTAAATGTGCTCCCCACCCTCAAAAGTGATCATTTGTGATTTACATGGATGGGGGTCTATAGCTGCCTGAGGCCCCAATATAATTTGCCTGCTGTAGTCCTTATTAAAATGTCAAGTATGAATATAATTTTGTAAAAAGGTCTGGCACACAATGAGCTTTCCAGATAGTTTGTTTATATGATCAGTGCTATTTCTGTATACATTTTATGTATCTTTTTATAGACCTTTAAATTACAATAAAACATATAAAAACAAACCTACAGAACATGTGTATGCATATTGCATATGTCAGGGAAAGAACACTGCTTCACAGGTTGTTCCCTGGGAATGTAATGCAGACTGTGTGGTCTACTTCCAGGCAGTGTTTCCTCTAAGATGTGTGACCACACAAACATTTGTTCCATTACCTCCAACAGCCAGATGAGTTTACTCAGCCACCATCAGCAAAATTACTGGTGCAAGTCAATGGGGATCTGGGTTGGGGGATAGGGTCTATGAGCACAATCCTAATCCACTGTGTTCAATGGGTCTTACTCCCAGGAAAGTGTCTTTAGGATTGCAACCTAAGAAAGGGGCTGGCTGCTGCCGCTCAACCTGCCCCATTCCACGTCTATTCCATCTTCCAGTTTATCCAAGGTGGCAGATCTTCAGTGACCATGTTGCATGATGCTGGAAAAATTTTGATATTTTTTCCCATTAAAAAATGGGGATAGTGGACCATCCTACCACTTAAAGAAATAGGAGGTAAATAATGACATGCCTTCTTTAATACATGGTGATGCTTTGAAACATGTAGTGAAAAAATGCAGCCATTCCTCCCCGTTCCACTTCCATATTCTACCAGGCCGAACTTCAATATAATTTTTGAAGAATAAGGCAAACGTAACTGCTAAATACTGTATTTGCATACTAAATACAACATCCTTCCCATAAGCCAAAAGATGGACTGACTGATGGTACAATTTGGTTGGGCTGGCCACTTTATGGTTCAAGGAAAATTTTGCTGGCTGTACTGGAATGCGCTGTTTTTCAGAGTCATCAGGAACATAATACATTTTTTGTTTGTTTTTGGAAAGGAAATACAAAACAAGTGGAGATCAAATACAAAAAATGTACAGAACTACGTCTCTTTGATTTTTAGAAAAATCTCAAATTCACTTTGATTGAAATGAAGATCACCTAACCGTACTGCAATGAAGTCGCAGTATAGGTGCATATGAAGTGAATGCATGTATTATTCTTTCCTTGCTTCCATGTTTCTCCTGTTGTTTAGTTGGCACTGCGCTGATGATTTTGTAGAGGCATGTACCAGTCTTCATATATTTTCATGATGTTAATGATATTGTTGTTTTCAACCTGGCCTTTTAAAAAATTTATTGGTAATTGCAATAAATCTTCCTGTCTTCTACTGACAGGAAGATGCAAAATGAGTTACAGTTATGAATGGATTACAGATTTTTTTAATCAATTAATTGTCTGGCTTTTAAGTGATTAATTGGGCAAACCAATCTAATTTAAATTAATGTATATGGAACAGACCCTCAAAGAAATTGCTTTCTTGCAGCCTCTGAAGGAAGCATCTCACTAATAAGTGAAGTCATTTACAACTGTGAACTCTCTGCTCATCTTGGATTTTATTTATTTACTATTTACCTTTCTCTGGAAAGCCACTTGCGTCATCTTACAATGGCAAATCGGGTAAAGCAACCTATGAACAAATATTACAAACAAAAAGATACAGTTGTCCCCATTTATCTGACAGGCTAGGGACCAGGGAAGTGGTGAAAAGCGGAAATGGTTGAAAAACAGAAATGGTTGAAAAGCAGAACCTTTTTTAAGTTTACACATGTTGCTTCTGATGCGTTTTTCTCTAGCAAATTGCAAATGTGCTTTTATCTTGCAAATTCCTGCTCTCACAGAAGATTTCTGGTAAAGAGATTCCCATTAAGTCCTTTTGGAATGAGAATAGCCCAAAAGCTAAAGTAACATGAATTCCCTCTCTCTCTCTCTCTCTCTCTCTCTCTCTCTCTCTCTCTCTCTCTCTCTCTGCATCCTAATGTCTACTCAGAAGTAAGTTTTGCAGGCTCACACACACAAACACACAGGACAAAACAGTCTGAATCATCAAGTTACAGGCAAATCAACATGGGAGAGGGCAATTCCAGCATTTAGACCAGCAGAAAGAGGTTGAAAAAGTGGAACATACCCTACAATCCAGAGTAACTACAGGAGCACATAAGAGACATTGCATGCACCTGTAAGTTACTGCACCACCTAATGAAAACCTATGGGAAATTCATAACACAATCCAGAGTAAGTTGTTCTTACACCGGAGCAAGGACTCCCTGTAGTTACCCTGGACTGCGTCCATACATGAATGACTTCTGGGTATTACTGAAAGCTGTTGAAAGAGTGGATTGTCAGAAAATGAACCATCAGAAAGCGGGGGAATAACTGTAGTAGGTATAGTAGGGTCCTATTTGAGTTCTTTTCCATCAAAAAAGCAACTATGAATTAAAAATAAAGCCTATTTTATCAGGAAGAAAAATTCTAGCTCAACCTTCCCTTGTTATACTCATTTTCTATTTATGAGAGATTTTTTAAAAATTATTTTTAATGTAGGAGAACACTACAAACAGCTTCCAGCATCTGATATTTTACCATCCCAGGACTCTTCTCACTTCATTCTTCTGGATGCATATATCAGGAACTACAAAACCCTGTGTGCTACTGGATTAGATACCCGAAGCTGTGAATGCTTGGGATGCAACATCAATGTAATGACCCATTAGCTATTGATTTTTTAATTTTCTTTGTAAACTGCTTTGTGAACTTTTTAGTTGAAAACTGGTATATAAATACTGTTGTTAGTTAGTTAGGGCGCAATCCAGAGCAAGTTCAACCTGCTCTGCCCTAACTGCTCTCTCCTAACTATTCTGTATCCAGAGCAGAAAGTTATGCTGCATCCAGAGAGTCAGGAAGCCTGGGCTGCCCTAACTGCTCCAGAGCATGCTAAATCAGTGACAGCTGGGGAGGACTTGCTCCTGAGTAGATCCCCTCAGATCACACTGAAGAAGGAACAGCTGTGGTGCCTACATTATAAGGAACCCCAGCAGTTCCTGACAACCAGTTACAGCTGCAGTTCTTCTAGTGCAAGATGGATGCCTGGAGTGGCCTGCTGTATCCTGAGGTTAGTGGGCTGCCATAGTTGTGCCATATCCTGAGGTTGAGAGGCAGGGATTGCAGCTAGGCTGGCCAAGAACTCAGTTTTTTGGTCAACACTACCATTCTTACTCAGGCCTTATCATGGACCCCTATGGGTCTACTCATTACTATACCTGCTCCTGAGGTGGTATATCTCTGAGGAACTGGAAGAGGGCATTTCTGCCTTGAAACAGGCTTTGGATACAGAGTAACTGCTCTGCCCTAGACAGTGCTAAACTTGCCCTCAACAGGCCTCTCCTGAGCTGCTTAGGCTGCCCCAGTTAGGGCAGAGCAGGTCCACCTGTCTTAGGGCACCCTATGTTGCCTTGCTCTGCCCTAAGCCTCTTCCAGAGTAACTGGGGTGGAGCATCTTGAAGTTGCTCCACCCTAGTGATAGATAGGGCACCCTAAGGCCTCTTATGTGCAAGGAATAGTTGCTCTGGATTGGGCTGTTAGTTAGTTAGTTAGTTAGTTAGTTAGTTAGATAGATAGATAGATAGATAGATAGATAGATAGATAGATAGATAGATAGATAGATAGATGTAAGGTTTAAGATCAAACCTAGGTAATGCAAACCTAGAAAGAGTTCTTGGTGATGAGGGTGATAAGATCAGCTTGAGTGGCAAGCTGTAGTTTGGGGCCAAAACACGAGCTTTTCTGTTTGGTTTCATCTTTTCTAAAAGCCTGTTGTGAAAGCTCTCCTGGCCACCGCAAAGACAAAAGAGATACTGCCTCCCAGATGCAGCATGTGCGCTGCTGTCACTGCTGATTTTCCACTGGGAAGGTTAGGGAAACAGCAGAGGGGAGGAAGGCTTGTTAATCAAACTCTACTCAGCATTGTGTTACACCGTGTCGTTTACAAGGAATGACAAAACATGACACAACACTGGTTGATGTCTAGCGGAAAAATCTTCCTGGTAAAGCACAGGAAGAATAAGCCATGCAATTTTCATTAACATTAATAGGAGCACAGAGATGCTTTTGCCATGCACTGTTGGAAAAATGCATACCAATTAATCAGGCATTTCAAAGGCGTTTCAAAGACTCTGGATGTATGTCTATTAGTTGCAAGGCATGTCTGTGAAGATGGGGAAAAAAAGAACTGTAGCAAACAGAACTTTTCCTACTAATTTACATGAAAGCATCAGAACTGTTTCTATGATGGGTGGGTCAGTGGCATACTTTGTAGGTGGCTGCAAGGGGTGTCTAGGAGGCCAGTGACATGCAGGTAGGGTTGCCATAATTCTCTTCCACAAAATCAGGACAGGACTCCCTGTCCCATTTGCCAGTATGTGAACAAAATCCCCACAAAATCAGGATAGTCCCTGTTTTTTAGGACATATGGCAACCCTACATTCAGGGGAGCGATGCATCCTTCTCCATGCTGCTCTGAGTGCATGCATAGTCACCTGCCCTCTCTTAAATTGAGCCATTCCAGAAGCAGATGGCAAGGTGACACCATGACATGGGGATGACATTGCAACATCACATGGCCCTGTGTGCCGTTAGATCCCGGGACACTTCTGTGTGGGGTATATATGTGTCAGCAATCATGGAAAGGTCTCACTATGAGCTCTTCATACAGAGCAAAACACTATGTGATGCCAGCAATCATGGAAGGGTCTCACTATGAGCTCTTCATACAGTGCAAAACACTATGTGATGCCTGACCACAAAGGGCCAGGTACCCACTATCACACTACAATGCAGGTTTTGCTCACACTGCGGTGTGCCATAGCTGCATTCTTCAAGCATATGATGAAGAACAGGATGCAGCACAATGGCTATGTCCCCAGGTATCTTCAGACTTGATAAAGACAATGCTACTGGGAGGGAGGGAGGGAGGAAGGAAGGAAGGTAGGAAGGAAGGAAGGAAGGAAGAAGGAAGGAAGGAAGGAAAAATTCTACATGTTTATCACTGTATATGAACTAGGTATATGCAGAAATCTGCTAATAAATGTTATTCTTCTTAATAGAAATTGTTTTTTCTTCACAATTCTCAGATTGACAGATTCATTCTCAGATTCATTGACAGGAACCCTGAAGTTTGCTATGAATTTTCCATTGTGTACATTTTTTGTGCTGATCCTATAATTTTAAGCTGTTGAAATGAACATACAATACAATACTTACTGTACATGGTATTCTTGATGGCACACAGACCATGTGCTAAAATTGTCAAGCCACACCATCAAACTTTGGACAATTGACAAGGCACACCATGCTGCAGTTGGGAATATAAATTCCTCAACAAACCTTCAATAAATGATGTTTATTTGATCTATACCTAAAAAACTGAAAAGTCACTGACTGACTGACTGACTGACTCACTCACTCACTCTCACTCATTCATCGATGCCCAGCCAAAACCGCTGGGCCTAGAAGCGTGAAATTTGGGGTGTCCCATCCATGATGGAGGCACCCACTAAGAACCCGGTTTTTTGGAAATTCCAGCTGGAAGGCAGTAAAAAGGGGTTTAATATGTTTTCCTCCCTATACTTTCCATTGAAGAATCCCTGACTGATCAAGGCCCTGCCCCTATCCCCAGACCTAGAAGCATGAAATTCGGGGAGGATGTTCCTTACATCAACACCCACCAAGAACCAATGATGAGAAATTTAATCCTTAAGGGGGTAAAAAGGGGTGGAACATGTTTTTGTCCCATACTTTGAAGACTGTCAATTTGGCCAATTGTCTGTCATCCAGCCAATTTGATGTCCTGTGCCTGATGCACTGGGAGGGAGGTGCACTGGAGTGGATGGTGCACTGGAGTGGATGGTTCAACATGGGGGGATGGTGCACACAGAGGAGATGTTGTGCAATGGGGGATGGTGTATGGGGGATATTTTACTCCTACAACATGGATGAATTTTGCAAGTAAATAAAGAAATTTGCCAAAATCTCAGGGCCTACCTCTCACAGTGTGCCATGACGCACTGGCTGAAAATCATTGTGCTACAATATTAAATATTATCTTCAGCTAGCATTTGAGACATATTTCTCAGCATGCCAATATTATTAGTTATTTCATTTTCTCTGTAAACCGCTTTGTGAACTTTTGTTGTAAAGCGATATAAAAATACTATTGGTTGATTGGTTATCTAGACAAGTCATACATATTAGTAAAGATGTTAAAGTGATGAATAATTTTTTTAAAAAAATGAGCTTTCTTCCTCACACCGTTTACTCTATTCATTTCAATGGATCTAGAAGACTCACTCAAATTTTGCTTCCAGTTCCAGTTTTCTGAATGATGCCAATATTAATTCTCCATGCTAACATTAACTTGTGTGGTTGCTCCATTCATGCTATTTCAAAAGCATACTTTACTGCCATTCATAAATGTGTTGCAAATGTGCTCCCACAGTGGTCTTTTCAGCTGTAACTGAGGTTGTGACCTCCAAAAAATTTACATTATTTTCCACTGCTCGTAAGACTCTACTTCAGATTTTGTGGATCCTCAGGCAACAGACAAAATTAAGTTCTGTTGCCTTTAAGTGGTGTATCCAAGGTGGGGGCCATGGTTGTGTGCCCCCCCCCCCCAAACTGTCACATCAGTGGGGAAGGGCACTTTCTGGAATGGGGAGCAAAGTTGGGAGAAAAGGGAACATCCACTCGGCAGGGGATCCGACAGACAGGAATCCAGGTCTACCTGGCAGGATGATCTGAGCTACAGGTAGATCTGAGCTACAGGTCCAGGCAGGATGCAGGTCTACATAGAGGCCTATGGTTTAACGAAAATCCCAGGTCAATTCATCAGATAGATCTTGGTTTGAAGTCTGGGCAGGAACCCAGGTCTACCCACTGGACTGAACTGGACTCTAAACTTAAGCTAGTGCCTATGCATCATGGACTTTTAAAACATCCTTTGCTCTTCTCAAATGGGTTTGGCATGACTATAGCACTGACTGTGATCATTTCCAAAAGCCCCAAGAAACACACACAACTCGTCTCTTGCATGGCATATGTATACATTTATTCATCATTCCCTTACCTGAAATTTAGGCCAATTGTTCTCTGAGTATATGCATAAATGGAATTCACTGTTGTTTCATTGCTCATAGTCCATAAATAATTTAAATCAAAGTATTACAAGGGAGAAGACATTTTTCAGGGCTCATTCAAAGTCTCTGCACTGACATGCTTTTCAACCACTTGGCTACGTGACAAGGGCTTCAATTATCCAAACAACTATTCTTGTCCAACGAACGCACAATGAAAACAACAATGAGAACAGTCCAGTATGTGATATATGGCTGTTTCCATGAAGACCTGACATGATAACTACAACAGACCCCGTTTACTACTGTAATGCAAAACCAGCATTTTAACTCTTTGTAGTATAGGCCTTGAGAAAGCTACTGAAAACTTTATTAAATGGAACATTGTTTGAACATTATTGTTTGATGGAATATTCTTTGAACTCAGTTCATTAAATGCAACAAAGAAACCCAAATTTAAGTGGCAAGATCAAGATCAAGCAGGTCTGTGTTCATAAATTACAATACTGCAACCAGAAATCTTATGACTACACCAAGCAGGATACTGTACCCAGCATACATCATACAAACAGAGCAATCCCATAACTCTAGTCTTATAGAAGTGGATTTTTAAAAAATCAACCTCTTCCATTTTCACGCTGAGATGGCGATGTTTGGTATGACGTTCCTGGAACACATGCCACAGTGCTAGTTTTGGGATTCCTTATACTGAAGTTGTGTATGGATCCCTGTTCATTTTGGTAAACTCTTTGCTCTGTAAATGACCACGTCTGGGTGATTAAAAAAAGACAAGGCCAACAGAGTGATGCCATTTTGCTTATTTGCAGAGGAAAAGATATACTTATCCTTTCCCCCCTTCCCTACACTTCTGTTGAAATCCTAACTCCTCATTTACCAATGATATCCCCACTGGTTGCAAAGAAACATGTTAACAATACCATCATTATTCCCTTCGCTGCCCAACACTCTCCTAATACAAATAACTATAAACACTCCAAACAGAACCCCAGTGTGTCTGCCAGGTAATATGGAAGCCTTTTAAATCGTTCCTCTTTCCTTGAGAAAGAAGAAGAAAAATGAAACATTCAAACGGCAAAGAACTTAGTGTGAATAGCTTTTCTTCTCAGTTGCTTAGAAAATAAGCTCATTTAAGATACCTAGTAAAATCAGGCAGCTATTTAAGGAAACAACTTGATTGCCTGATAAAGTTCATTAAGGGAAAATAAGAGTGTTAGTGCAAAAAAAAACATGCTTGCATAACCATACAGCTAAGTCTGGTTGTTCTATAGCCAGCAGAGCCCAGACAGCTTGCCTTACCAAACAGAGTTTGCTTGTCATGCACCAGAAAACTGTGTGTCTGCTGAGGCTGATTCAGGAAAATGCTGAAATCTCCTCCCGGTAATTTCCTGCAGACAGAGCGTTTAATCATCCCCAAGCCCACACCACAAAAATCCAAGTCAATGATTCACACTTTCAAAGGAATTTTTGCTTAGAGAACAGGAACACTTTTCCTCGGTCTTAAGGACGCCAATGACTCTTTTGTGATTGCAAAACATATAATCCCATTCTTTTTCACTGAAATAAAAATCAAGCCAACAGGACCAGGCAGATTTTGGTTTAGCATTTTCTATCGTGAAATTTATTTAATTTTTGCTTG